>CM038676.1:510738721-511338721 GCA_021605205.1 Aegilops longissima
AAAATCAAATCGTCATTGTCCGGGATTGAGAGGCCCTCGCTGCCTTCAAACATAACATCATGACGAGTGGCTGGCCCGGCACCTAGGACAAGAGAAGCGAAATCCATGGCAGCCCTCACATCACTCATGACCCGCTTACATGCGGAGAGGATAGCTGGCTAGCTCGCAGCAACAACCTCGGCAAAAATGCTGGCGGTCCGGATACCAAGGACCGCAATGGCAGGTTGCGTCGAAACAAAGACAAACGCCGCGTGCGGCGGCAGCAATGAGGATCTGACGGTCAACGCCGGATTCGAGGCTCAAACCAGTCAGCGGAAGAAGCCATTCAAAAGAACCACTCGGGCCCGTCAATTTGGACCGAATACTCGACCGCTCTGTCAAATACATGGAACCCCGAAAAGCCAGCTAACCACACCAACAGAGATTGTTGGGTATTCAAGCAAGCAGCAAATTAATCGCCGAAAACAGTGACATGGGGCTACACAGCGATGACGAGGAAGAGACCCGGCAACCGAACAACAGAGGACAAAGGATTCCCCCTCAAGTTGGACGGTAAACATGATATCGCAGCGATATTCCCAAGAGGGCGAGCGTGCACTAAAGGGCGTATCTGCGATGGAGCGATCGCCCCAAAATTCAACCCATGGTCTTGTTGCCTGATCACTTTCGATCGAAGAGACCATCCGACCGATATCCGCCATGGCGGATTCGCGCGATTGGTTTTAGACCCAATCGTTGATGGATTTCACCTCACGAGAGTCTGATGGGCGGTGGCGATAGCTGAACTTGCTTTATCGGGATACGGTCGCAAGATGGGCATAGACCCTTCAAGGATTAAACCTACAAAACAACCTTCAAAGGTGTCATACCGGTGTCGAGGCCAATTATGCAGGCTCGATTACTGGAAGTGGTCTTGGATCCCGGATAATTTCCAGCGAGGAGTTAATCTTGACGCAGTCCGTTCCGCAGCAGCTATCATGCTCTGCTCGGACGAACGCGTTCATAAAATTCAGCGCGGTGCCGCATTATGCATACCTTAAGCTCAAGATGCGGGCCCTCGTGGAGTCATCACGGTCAATGGAAACACGGGCGCTCCCTCGAGCGGAGGAACATACAGCGGCTCTCGCGGCGAAATCTGAGCAGCCTTTTGAGGCAATTCTTGAGTCCGGCCGTTAAACGACCGAACACGACCAAACGCGCCCGGAGCAACATAAACCAAGACCACCTGGCACGTTCCGAGCACGCGTAGCAATGTGGCCTCAACCCCAGCCCTCGCAAAATTGTAAGACAAACTCTCCACGTACATAATTACGCCTTGGAGATACCATGGGCATAGGGGGAAAGGCACAACCACAACAGACCCAGAGTGCGGTTCAACCACACCAGGGGCTCCCAAGTGTGTCGCTCTTTTTTCTTTTATTTTTCTCTTTTTTATACAGAACTTTGTCCGGCGGCGAACCTGCCGAACTCATGATGCAACAGCCAGGGAAGGACAAAGGCCGCGACGAACACTCAGGTGGTCTCCATCACGAGCATTACATTTGCTAAATACAAACATTCTGCGGCCTACCCCTGGAGGGAGACGCCTTTAATTCGTCCAATCCCTTGCTTTCCGCACTATTTGTATCATTCTGCACTCATAGCATATCTTCTCGAATAAAATGCAGCACTTCTTGCCCATAATTGCATTACCTTGTATATATATATATATATATGTTCATTTACAACATGTTGCATCCGTACACTCTGGTACGGCCAAATACACCAGGGGCTTAAGTTCTCCGCATTATGGTGTGATAAAGTCCGCACACTTTCACAAGTGCGGCACCCCGAACTTATAGCATTATATGAATCGGCTCCGAATCATGTCTTGGGTCAATAGTTGGGTTTGCCCGGCTCCCATGTTTGGCACCTTATGTTCCGTTCTATCGGCTAAGGTAGCTGGAGAACCACTGCGATTGCGCCCGGTTGAGCAGGTTAACGCCTCGATGGAAAGCTAAAACTGACTGTCATGATAAGGCGAGAGACTGGTCGCTGTTCGAGAGGTCCTTCGGGTCCTTAAAGACCTCGCCGCTTGACGAAGTTCGGATTATGTCCGACGAAGGCGCGGATAGCGCCCCAATTGATCCTCCGAATACTAGGGGCTTCGCTGAAATTTAAAATTATAGAATTCTATGGCTAAGTGAGAGTGTTCAAGCACTTGTAAGTCCGGTTGCCTTGTTCGTTGTGTTGGCGCCTCCTCGATGGACCCAAAATGGGAACTAGGCGCTCATGTTTATCCCAACACCCCAGCACTTTCGTGGCATGGGGCTGAAGCCGACGACTTGCCATCTCTCAGATTTAATAAGCGGCCGCCTGAAGGTAATATTTTAAATTAACAAGCGTTGCTTAGCGCATATGAACAAAGTTTTCAGCGCACAGGATAACACATTGCGAATTTACTCAAAAATTACATCCCTGGGGCACTCATCCGCAATATTGCGGGCACCCTTCAGGACAGCCTTATAGTACATTTGGGCGTCGATGTTCCTTGCCCGCTGGCGGAGCGTCAGTGATTAGCTTCTCCGCATCCAGCTTGCCCCAATGCACCTTTGCGCGGGCAAGGGCCCGACGAGCACCTTCAATACAGGCGGAGCACTTGATAACCTCCACCCAGGGGCACGCATCCACCAGCCGTCGCCGCGAGGCGAAGTAGCTCCTGGCATGGCCTCTCCGAGTCCAAACGGACTATGAGGCTTTTCATGGCCTGCTCGGCCACCTTGTGAAGCTTCGACTAGCTGCTTCAGCTGGTCGCTAGGGGCACCGGATGGCGGTCTCGATCTTGAGACCGAAGACCTTCTCCGTTGAGCTCCCATCCTCGGCTCGGTAGAATGCGGCGGCATTAGACACGCTGCGAGGCAGATCTGCAAACGCCCCTGGAGAGCTCCGAATTCGGGTAAGTAACACGTAATTTACATTCACATGCTTGCTTTGCATGAAAAATGCCTTACCGCGCTATCTTCCTCATCAACTCAATCTCTGAAGGGACTTATGGGCCTCGGCCTTGGCGGTTTTATACATTCGAGGCGAGGCAAGCTCGGACTCTCGAGTCTTTGAGTCACGCTCAAACTCTCATGCTTTTCCATGAGAGCACAGAGCTCTTGCTGAACCACCGCCACCCGCGCCTCCTGCTTTTCTCGCTCTGCCCGTTCGTGGCGCATTGCGTTCAGCGCGGACACGGCCTCCTTCGAGGTTGCCACCTCGTTCGTGGCCCCGCAGCACCATGTTATCCTTGTTATTTTTGTTGCAACCTAAATCCTTTTACATAAGGTACAAGTTCAAAGTGGTGTTACTCACCTTCTTTGTCCTGAGCTGCTTCTGGGCGGCCGAGCTCTTGCTCGGACCGCTCGAGCTCTGCTTCAAAGCACCGACCTCCATGATCGGTCTGCGCGAGGTCAGCAGCGCAGCCTGCAACCCATATTGACATAATTTTTAGCAACCCTGCGTATATCTTCTTTTTTTCAGATCCTCAGTCCGGCTTTTCTTTCCGAACACGAACCGAGCATCGAGGCTCTGTCTATGCGGTATTACATTGCATATTTTAACTTCTTACCTCAAAGCACGATAGAAGGCTCTGCGAGGCTTCGGTCAGCCCGCTCTTGGCGAAGCTGCACCTTACGGATCACCGCACTCATAATAGTGCGGTGTTCTTCTCGATGGAAGCGCTGCAGCGCCTCAACTAATTACCCGGCGCCTCGGTTGGGCCGGCCGCCCGGCGTCACGGTCTTGCCCTTCGTTCGAAGGGCGCCCCCGGACTCCGGAACCATTGCGGGTTCGATGTGGAGTCGGCGCAAAGTCGGAGGGCGCCTTGTGGCGCCTCGGGCCTCCCCGATGGGTCCCTTCTTGGGATCCCACCTCGGCGTACTCGGCGTCACGAGGGTGGGGCGGTCGGGATGGAGTCTACATCCGACGGAGCCAACGACCCTTCGATGAACGGGAGATCATCACGGCGGACTACATGCGGCATGCGGCATTAGAATGACACTATGTGACACAGAAAAAGAAATTATAAATCATTCAGGAATCCGGATACTTACGATCTCGCGGAGGCTGGCCCTTGAAGGCCATTCTTCCTCGCCAGCGTTGATGTTGGCGGAGCTGTCGAGGAATAGTCCTTCCCTCTTGGACCCTTCGGCCTCCCCTGTTGGGGAAGCCTTCCTCTTCCTCTCTCCTCCTGCAGGAGAGATTCCTCTTCCTCCTCCTCATTTTCGGGAGAGTCCGCCCCGAGTTGTCGGACACCTGAAAGCAGGAGCTCTTTCGAGCACCGTGGCCTCCTTCTTGGCCTTCTTCTCGGCACCACGTGCGGTGCGGAACCAGCAACCTCACTAGGCGGCGTCTCTGGGTTTTACGGCATAGGGCGGACAGGTAATCTGCTCCGCCTTCCTCATCCAGTCCTATCAAAGGAAAAGGGGAAATTAAAACCCGCATAGAGTCAAACTATGCAAAACAAGTGCCCCATAAAGGGGTAGAATCACTTACCTCGTCGGCCTGGCGCTGCGAGCGAAATCCGTGATCTTCAGTCGCGGATGCGGGGGCTTCGGCGCCCTTGAACAGCACCTTCCAGGCGTCTTCGTACGTCATGTCGAAGAGCTTGGTAAGCGCCTGGTGCTGTTCCGGATCGAACTCCCACAGATTGAATGCCCGCTCTTGGCATGGGTGTATCCGGCGGACGAGCATGACTTGGACCACGTTAACCAACCTGAGCTTCTTCACGGCTTCTTGATACAGGCTTGGAGTCCGTCGGCTCCTTCAAACTACCCCACAAAGAAGCCCTTCTCTTTCCGGAGGTGAGCTGCGTGGGGATACCAGATCTAAACTTCGGGGCCGCCGCCCATTTAGGGTCACGCGGCTCGGTGATGTAGAACCACCCGATTGCCACCCCTTGGCGGATTCCACGAAGGCCCCTTGAACCAAAGGACATTGGGCATCTTGCCCAACATGGTGCCTCCGCACTCCGCTTGAGTGCCCTTCACTACCTTGACTTGACATTGAAGGTCTTGAGCCTGGCGAAGTGGGGCTGGATGCGAGAGGAAGGCCTCGCACACGACGATAAACGCCGAGATGTTGAGGATGAAGTTGGCGCGGATCATGGAAATCCAGTCCGTAGTAGAACATGAGCCCCGGACAAAGGGGTGAAGTGGAAAGCCCAGTCCATGGAGGAAGTGGGGAAGGAAGGCGACCCTCTCATGGGGCTGGGGGTGGGGATGAGCTGCCCTTGTCGGGCAGCGGTGCCTGATGTCGCTGGAAAGGTATCCGGCGCCCGCGCGGTTTGGCGATTGCTCCTCCTTAGCGGTGGAGGCCAACCATTTACCTCCGCTCCGGACATGGTCGGAGAAGGTTGAGACGAGATCTTGTGAACTTGGGCGCTGGAGCTCGAGTGTGGAGATGGATAAGCAAAGGAGGAAGAAGGCGTGGGTGAGAAGGTGAAATCCTTATCCCTTATATGGGCGGGCAAAGTCTTACGCGCCCCCACCGGCCTGGTAAAACTCGCTTATCTCCCAAGCGTCACCATCAATGGCGCGTTGGGTTACCCACGTCCGTATTGATGAGAATCCCGGATTAAGGGGAAACACGATCTCGCCTCGACAAGATGTGCCAAGAAACCGCTTCGCTAAATCGCTGAGGTGGTAAAGTAAAAACAATTGAGTAATGGCTTGGTAGTGGTGTGGCGTCATGCCACGAAAACGTCGGCAGATTGAACTTGTGTATATATAATTATTCTCTCTACGGTGGAATGTGGAATTTATTTTGCGAGCGGACACTATCTGGTGTTCACAATCTTCTATCATTCGGAGGAGGAACTCGCCTTGCAATGCCAAGCAATATACGCACGGACTTATCGTCATTGAAGCCTGGTTCAGGGGCTCTTGAGGAGTCTGGATTAGGGGTGTCCGGATAGCGGACTACCATCATCAGCCGAACTATCATTTGCGGACTATCATCATCGACCGAACTCCAAGACTATGAAGATACAAGATTGAAGACTTCTCCCGTGTCCGGATGGGACTTTCCTTGGCGTGGAAGGCAAGCTTGGCGTCTGGATATGTAGATCTCCTACTATTGTAACCGACTCTATGTAACCCTAGCCCTCTCCGGTGTCTATATAAACCGGATGGGTTTAGTCCGTAGGACTAGAATCACAACAACCCTTACAATCATACCATAGGCTAGCTTCTAGGGTTTAGCCTCCTTGATCTCGTGGTAGATCCACTCTTGTAAACATCCACAATATCAATATCAATCGAGCAGGGGCGTGGGTTTTACCTCCATCAAGAGGGCCCGAACCTGGTAAAACATCGTGTCCCTTGTCTCCTGTTACCATCCGCCTAGACGCACAGTTCGGGACCCCCTACCCGAGATCCGCCGGTTTTGACACCGACACCAGCCCTACAACGATGCTGCTCGTGAAGAAGGGGAAGAAGGTGCTCCAATCGGGCTTCGGCGCGTCGGAGGCAACCCGGAGCTCTGTCTTCCCCCTCTCTTTGCTTTCCCCCGACGTCAGCAAGCACGTGGCGGCAAGATTCTTCTCCGAGACGATGGGCGCGCCGAGAGCTGGCTCGTACCAAGCCGGCGACAAGGCAGACTTGACCTTGTGAGGCGCCATTGGTCGCTGATGCGGTAGAAGATGGAAGCAGATCTGGAGATTTTGGAAGCGGGGCGCAAGAAAGGGGATCTGAGCGAGGCGAAAGGAAGCAGTGAAGGCAAGCGCTGTCTACGCCAGCCTTTTGACAGTCGGGCAGTTGCCGAGGCAGCGTGGGGAAGCGGAGACGCCCACGTCCAATCAACCGCCACGCGTCGACCAAGGCCGCAGGCTATTGGGGCCCGCGGCTCTCCGCACTTGCCCTTTGGCTTCGCCTCGAAGCCAAGTCCGAGCGCGCCTTGGGCCCGGGGGCTACTATCGGTGTTCAGGGAATGGGGGTCCCTAGACTTGCCTGCCTGTGGCCCACGACGTGGCTCTGCGAGCGGGCCCGTACGGCCCATCTTCACCAACAAGCTTTCAAGACCCTCGCGAGGGGCCAAGCCTCATGAGGGGGACGACACAAGACCTCCTTGGGAGCGGCCTCACCAGTTTGGCTCGCGAGGGGCGGAGAGATCAAGGCAAGGCAAACCTCGCGAGGTTCCAGTGACGTGAGCCATGACGATCAAGACCAGGCGGGCGCCAGAGCACACAGTGTCCTTGTTTCCTCTTTAGTGCTAAGGAGGCAAGCGCAGGCGAGGAGTACCGAGGCTTCAAGCAAAGGTTTCCATATTGGTGCAACGATACCAAGACCAGCAGGACGGCAGGACGGAGGTCACCGTGGTGCCCAAGACGGCGTCACCACCAGAGCCTTTAGCAGGCAAAGACTACTTTTGTCAGGATAAGTTGTACTAGCTATCCCCTTTCAAATTGGCCATTGTGGGATCCCTTCCCGCTCAATATTTGGGAAGAGGACCAGGGCCTCTATAAATAGGACTAGCCACCACAGTAGGAGGGGATCGGATCCTCACACCCTCAAGTTCACCAAGCACAAGAACACCTCGCCTCAGGAGGCTGTTCTTCCCCTTGTATTGTTCATCCTCAGCCCAAGGGGCAATCCACCACCACCACACTGGAGTAGGGTATTACACCGCAACGGTGGCCCGAACTAGTATAAATCTTGTGTACCTTGTGTTGCGAGTTCATCGAGCTAGCCTAGAGATCGCGAAGCGTGTGAGGGCGTGATCTGTGAGGGAGAGATCTTCATGCGCACCCTAGAGTTCGAACCTTAAGGGTTTTGCTGGAACCCGAGATCCGATATTAGCACTCTTCGGCAGATCTGCATATGCGTCTGGAGATCTCCACAGTCGATTAAGCAAGGCATACTTGCGGTCCCCAAATTTAGCCTATAAAAGAAAGGGCTTACCAGCCGCTATCTGTCCGGCTTGACGGATTTCCTCGCGCGCTGCACGGGATTCGGACCACGCCTCTGAAGCTTCTTGAAGGGCCTTGGCGAGTTCGGTATCCTTCGCCTTATTCTCCTTTTCTAAGGACTCGCACTTGGCGGCAGCGTCCTTGAGCTTTTGCTCCATCTCGGTCACCCATTCCTCAAAACGGCGCTGAGCGGTCTATTCGTCCACTAAGTCCGCAGCCGCCTTGCTTACCCTTGACTGCTCCTTGGCTTGGGCAAGCTCACCCCTGAGGGTCTCCGCCGTGGCGGCGCCATCTGTGCAAATACGCGCATTTCAGCTCTTGAACTTCCACAAAACACGAAAATCTACAGGCATACAGTTAGATGTATCCTATACCTTGCGTCTGGTCGAGCCGCGCGTTAACAAGGAAGAGGTCCTCATCGGCCTGTTCCAGTTTCCGTTTGAGTTCGGAAACTTCCGCTGCTTGGGCAGTCGTCGCTAGCAGAGAAGCCTGTGGGAATTCAGATAAAAGTATGTTACCACCTGACAACTGGTTATTGATCCTCTGCTCGCTTTTTTTCAAAGAACCAAACAGAGTCTCAGGGGCTACTATCTATATACAGGCATATTTCTCATAAAAATAAAAAATAAAATCATTACATTGCGTACCTCGAAGCCTGCCAACGGGCTGGAAAAGGCTTCGTTCAGCCCGCTCTTGGCGGATTGAATTTTCTCAGCCACTGTACCCATTAGGATGTGGTGCTCATCCAGGACGGATGCGCTTTGCAGTGCGTCCACCATGGTATTTAGCGCCTTCAGATTAGCAAAGGTTACCGCACCCCCCTCTCCTGTGGGGGGGAGGGTCGCTCATTAGACTCCGGAGCCTTATTGGTCTCAGGAGTAGTATGCGGCTGGGGGTCGGATGGCCTCGGCGTCTGACTCCGAATCATCGGGGAGGGTGATTTTGTCCCTCTTGGAGTCTTCGGCCTCCAGGTCTTCGGAGACTGCCCTCTTCTTGCCCTTGCAGGGAGGATCTTCTTCTTCCTCCTCGTCCTCCTTCTCCTCCTCGTTGTCTCGGGGAGCGGAGCCGGACACCGAATCTGCTCCGCCTTCTTGATCCAGACCTGTTTGGGGGATGGACTACTCAAATACTTCTCCTTTTGAGCACCGAACCTACTAATGTTCGGAGGTTTCAGAATTTACCTCAGAAGCCGGATGGTTGCAGTCGAGGTCGGTGTCGTCTGATGACTTTGGCCTTGTTTTATGCTTCTTAAAAAGCAGCTTCCAGATCCCCTTATGCGTTGTGCCATAAAACCGTTGTAGGGTCCGTGGACCTTCCGGATTGAACTCCCAATCTTGAGGGGCCGCCGCTGGCAAGGAAGTGCTCGTCGAATCACCATCACTTGGATTACATCGGCGAGGGTAATGTCCTTCGCTACCATGCTTTGGACGCATTTTTGCAATAGCAGCACCTCAGGGACTGACCCCCAGTCCGGACCCTTGTCGGTCCAGGATGTGAGACTCAGCGGGGGTCCGGATCTAAAGGCTGGAGCAGCTACCCACTTGGAGCCGCGGGGTTCTGTGATATAGAACCATTCTTGTTTCCATATCTCGACGGTGTCCACAAATACTCCCTTTGGCCATTGACCTTGGGGAGCTTGCTCACCATGGCGCCACCACACTCCGCGTGTTGCCCGTCAACCACCTTCGGCTTCACATTAAAAATCTTGAGCCATAAGCCGAAATGTGGTGGGACGCGAAGGAAGGCCTCACACACGACGATGAACGCCGAGATGTGGAGGAACGAATTTGGGGCCAGATCGTGAAAATCCAGCCCGTAGTAGAACATGAGTCCCCTCACGAAGGGGTGAAGGGCGAATCCGAGTCCGCGAAGGAAGTGGGGGATGAACACGACCCTCTCGCCAGGCTCTGGGGTAGGGATGACCTGCGCCGGATCGGGAAGCATGTGCTTGATTTCCGCGGTTAGATACCGCACTTCCCGCAGCTCCATGATGTTCTCCTCCGTGACGGAGGAGGCCATCCACTTGCCTTGAGAGTCGGCCATAGTCGGAGGGGTTGCAGAGGGGAGAAAAGCTTGGAACTTGGGCGTTGGAGCTCGAGGATGGAAAGGCAGAGAGAGAATGAGGCATAGGGTGGAAGAGTTGGATTCTATCCACTTATATGGACTGCGAATATCAAGCGTCCCCCTCCCTCAATCCTTAAAACTCGCCTGTTCCTAAGGGGTCGTACGAATGGCACGGTTGGATTACCCAAATCTATATTGATGAGAATCGCGCAATGGGGGGACACGATCTCTGCCTTGACGAGACGTGTCAGTGGGGGTTGCGTATTAAAACGCAAGGTGGGAGGCCCAAAAATGTTCTGAGATGATAGCAGAGCCAAACATGGCGTTCTGCCGGAAAAAGCTGTCAATGGATATGTTATAAGTATTATGCTTTTATGGTTGCAAGGTTAACTTATTACGCAAAGCCGGATACAGTTCTTGCAATCAACTGCTTTGAAGTGTTCGAAGGAGGAACCCACCTTGCAATGCCGAAGATAGTCTGCGCGTCGGATACATCGTCATGAAGCCAGGTTTAGGGGCTACTGACAGAGTCCTAGATTACGGGGTCCTCGGGCCTCCGGGCTATACGACATGGGCCGGATTCCTGGACCGTGAAGATACAAGATGGAAGGTTTCCCCCCGTGTCCGGATGGGACTCTCCTTGGCGTGGAAGGCAAGCTTAGCATGCGTATATGAAGATTCCTTTCTCTGTAAACCGACTTTGTACAACCCTAGCCCCCTCCAGTGTCTATATAAACCGGAGGGTTTAGTCCATAGAGGTAATCATAATCATACAGGCTAGACATCTAGGGTTTAGCGATTACGATCTCGAGGTAGATTAACTCTTGTAACCCCTATACTCATCAGAGTCAATCAAGCAGGAAGTAGGGTATTACCTCCATCAAGAGGGCACGAACTTGGGTATACATCGTGTCCCCTACCTCCTGTTACTTTTGATCCTTAGACGCACAGTTCGGGACCCCCATCCCGAGATCTGTCGGTTTTGACACCAACAGAGGGCGCGCCCTACCCCCTGGGCGCGCCCTCCACCCTTGTGGCTGCCCCGTGGCTCTTCTGACTTGCACTCCAAGTCTCCTGGGTGTCTTCTGGTCCAAGAAAAATCATCACGAAAGTTTTATTCCATTTGGACTCCGTTTGGTATTCCTTTTCTGCGAAACTCTAAGACAAGGAAAAAAACAGGAACTGGCACTGGGCTCTAGGTTAATAGGTTAGTCCCAAAAATCATATAAAATAGCATATTAATGCATATAAAACATGCAAAACAGATAATATAATAGCATGGAACAATCAAAAATTATAGATACGTTGGAGACGTATCAACTCTCTAAATAGATATAAGTAAAGCATGAGAGTTTAATTCTTTCTACAAAAGATATACCCACGCTCTAACAAATATAACTGAAGCAAACGAGCATTCTACAAATGTTGGTTTTCTATGTGTAGAAAACAGGCAATCCAAACTTCAAATGATATAAGCGAAGCACATGAAGCATTCTATAAAGTCATACTCAAAAGATATAAGTGAAGTGCAAAGAGCATATTATAAATCAACCAATGACTATCTCATACCAGCATGGTGCATTACTAAAAGAAAAAGAAAACGCACACGACGCTCCAAGATTTATGCATATCATGTGACGGATAAAAATATAGCTCCAAGTAAAATTACCGATGATCGTTAGAAGAAAGAGGGAATGCCTTCCAGGCCATCCCCAAGCTTAGTTGCTTGGGAGTCCTTGAATATTACCTTGGGGTGCCTCAAGCATCCCCAAGCTTAGGCTCTTTCCACTCCTTATTCTATCATCCATCATGATCTCACCCAAAACTTGAAAACTTCAATCACAAAAAACTTAACAAAACCCTCGTGAGATCCGTTAGTATAATAAAACAAATCACCACTTTAAGTACTGTTGCAAACCCATTCATATTTTGTTTTTGCATTGTAGGTAATGTATTATCACTTCTCTATAGCTCATACCACCGATAAAATCGATAGTTTCATCAAAACTGGCAAAACAATGCACCAAAAACAGAATATGTCTTAAATAGGACGTCTGTAGCAATCTGAACATCTACCATACTTATGTAACTCCAAATATTCTGAAAAAATAGGACAAAATAAACAATTAGTATAGCAGTACTGTGCAAAATGTTTCAGAAGCTTTTGACATTCCAGTAAAAAAATCTAAATTCACGCGCTACAGGCAAAGTTTTTGTTTTTCCACCGCACATACGAAACAAGCAATCTAATCATCCTAAAGGCAAATCTTGACACATTATTTTTATAATACAATGGATTTATACAAAGGGATAATTATTTTTGTTGAAAAGTTTCTGTAATTAAGATTCACAAAGTTTCCATGGGCATGAACAAAGTTCAAGGCATGCTCCCACTTTAACAATGCTCGTCTCTCTCACTTTCACTTTTCTTTTTCAAAAATTTTTAGGTTCCCCTCTATACTTTTTTTGTTTTTAAACTTTTTAAAGCACTCAACAGAAATAAATGACTCCCTAAAACTTTCGGGTTGTCTCCCTGGCAGCGCTTTCTTTAAAGCCATTAAGCTAGGCATAAAGTGCTCAAGTAGTGGATCCACCCGGATCCCAAGGTATATCAAAGCCAATTTTAATTAACAATGATTTGTAATTTAGTAGTGAGCACAAAGTAACATATATCATGAAATAACGAAGTCTAACTCTCTTCCTATGCATCGGCATGTCATAAAAGAACAATTCATGCACATCAAGTAAAGGCCAATACATAGCATAAGCAGTTTCTTGCAATTTTATCGTATTGGAAACATAGAGAGGTGGAGATGTAGTTCCTCTCTCATAATAATTGCAAGTAGGAGCAGCAAGCACATGCATATCATATTTATAAAAATCATCATGTGTAGTGGTAAAACGCAACCCATCAATATAATCCTTAATTAGCGCAAATTTCTCCGATATAGTGTAGTTCAGAGAATTCAAAAAGATAATAGGACTATCATGTGTGGGTGCAATAGCAACAATTTCATTCTTAACATAAGGAACTATAGAAAGTTCATCTCCATAAGTATAATTCATATTGGCACCATGGCCACAAGCATAGCAAGCATCAAGTTCACGAAAAAGGGATATTTCAAACGAATCAAAGGGATCATAGCAATTATCACAGCAATCATCCTTCGGTAAGCACGAAGGGAAATTAAACAATGTATGAGTTTAAGAGTTACTCTCATTAGAAGGTGGGCCCGGGTGATCAATCTGCTCTTCCTTCGTTTGTTCTTCGCTCTCCTCCTCATCTTTTTCATCTAATGAGCTCACAGTGTCATCAATTTCTTCATCCATAGATTCTTGCAAATATTAGTCTCTTCTTGGACAGCGGAGACTTTCTCAATAAACTCATTAATATCAGCATTATATTCATAATTCTCATAGCAATATTTAAGTATAGCAAAAAATTTAGGTCTATAAACATCATTGTCAAAAACTTCATAGTTTTCAAACAAAGATTCAATTTCATAAGCACCCTTAAAAGAAACAAATTCTTCTATCTATTCCACATCATAGTAATCATATCTACCATTAGCATAATAAGATAAGGTTTCATTATTATTAAATTTGCATGAAAAGGGAAGGTGTGGAGTCTTCATCCTAGAGCAACAAGTAAAATCATATCTCTGGCATACATTCCAAGTATACCAATGCAACATATCAATTTGATCCCATAACAGTTCCCCTTTTTGTGTCAAGCGATAATCCCTAAAGTATTCACATTGATCCAACGTGTCTCCTATTATCAAGTTGAATGAGGTTTTCTCAGGATTATCAAAGTAGTGCTTAATATTTTTCAAACAATGAGCATCGAGGGTTTTAGGAGGTTCCCCATCTCCATGAGTAGCAAGTACACCTATTTTTTTGTATTTCGTGTTCCATATCCATAACTAAAGATAGAGAACAACTTAGAACAGCAAATAAAGTCTACTTAGTGATAAAGCAAACAAGCACACACGAGAATATTCACCCCACGCTATTGCTCCCTGGCAACGGCGCCAGAAAAAGGTCTTGATAACCCATAAGTGTAGGAGATCAGTTGTAGTCTTTCTCGATAAATAAGAGTGTTGAACCCAACGAGGAGCTAAAGGTAGGATTTGTATTCCCTTCAAGTTCTATCGACCACCGATACAACTCTACGCACGCTTAATGTTCACTTTACAGAGAACAAGTATGAAACTAGAAGTACTTTGTAGGTGTGGTAAGATAGGTTTGCAATATAATAAAGAGCACGTAAATAAAAACTAGGGGATGTTTAGATAAATAAACAATTAAGTTAGTTTTATTACAGAGCTTTTTGTCACAAGAAAGTTAATTGTCCCTAGGCAATCGATAACTAGACCGGTAATCATTATTGCAATTTTATATGAGGGAGAGGCATAAGCTAACATACTTTATCTACTTGGATCATATGCACTTATGATTGGAACTCTAGCAAGCATCCGCAACTACTAAATATCATTAAGGTAAAACCCAACCATAGCATTAAAGTATCAAGTCCTCTTTACTCCCATACGCAAACAACCTACTTACTCAGGTCTGTGCTTCTGTCACTCACTCCACCCACCATAAGCGAATCATGAACATATTGCAAACCCTACAGCAGGACCCCTCATGCTTGCGCGACATGTAGAGCACCATAGGACAGCACCAATAATAAAACATACAACTCAAACCAATCATGATCATCACTCAACCCATAGGACAAAATGGATCTACTCAAACATCATATGATAGCCATACATCATTGGGAAATAATATATAGCGTTGAGCACCATGTTTAAGTAGAGATTACAACTGGGAGAAGGGGTGTTACACCGCTGCATAGAGGGGGATAAAGTTGGTGATGACGGCCGCGAAGTTGTTGGTGTAGATCGTTCTCACATGATGGCACCAGTGGTATTCCGGCGCCACCGGGAGAGAGGGGGAGAGAGCCCCCCTCCTCCTTCTTCCTTGGACCCCGCTAGATGGGAGAAGGGTTTCCCCTCTGGTCCATGTCCTCCATGGAAGCCCCTCCGAGATTGGATCTCTCTCCCCGTTTCCTTCTGTTTCTGTGTTCTCAGATTCTGCCCTTTCACCGTTTCTTGAATTCCCGGAGATCCATAACTCCGACTGGGCTGAAAATTTTGAAGGAAATATGCCCTAGAGACAATAATAAAGTCATTATTTATTTACTTATATCATGATAAATGTTTATTATTCATGCTAGAATTGTATTAACCGGAAACATGATACATGTGTGAATACATAGACAAACAGAGTGTCACTAGTATGCCTCTACTTGACTAGCTCGTTGATCAAAGATGGTTATGTTTCCTAGCCATTGACATGGGTTGTCATTTGATTAACGAGATCACATCATTAGGAGAATGATGTGATTGACATGACCCATTCTGTTAGCTTAGCACACGATCGTTTAGTATGTTGCTATTGCTTTCTTCATGACTTATACATGTTCCTATGACTATGAGATTATGCAACTCCCGTTTACCGGAGGAACACTTTGTGTGCTACCAAACGTCACAACGTAACTGCGCGATTATAAAGGATCTCTACAGGTGTCTCTGAAGGTACTTGTTGGGTTGGCGTATTTCGAGATTAGGATTTGTCACTCCGATTGTCGGAGAGGTATCTCTGGGCCCTCTCGGTAATGCACATCACTTAAGCCTTGCAAGCATTGCAACTAATGAGTTAGTTGCGGGATGATGTATTACAATACGAGTAAAGAGACTTGTCGGTAACGAGATTGAACTAGGTATTGAGATACCAACGATCGAATCTCGGGCAAGTAACATACCGATGACAAAGGGAACAACGTATGTTGTTATGCGGTCTGAACGATAAAGATCTTCGTAGAATATGTGGGAGCCAATATGAGCATCCAGGTTCCACTATTGGTTATTGACCGGAGACGTGTCTCGGTCATGTCTACATAGTTCTCGAACCCGTAGGGTCCGCACGCTTAACGTTATGATGACAGTTATATTATGAGTTTATATGTTTTGATGTACCAAAGGTTTTTCGGAGTCCCGGATGTGATCACGGACATAACGAGGAGTCTCGAAATGGTCGAGACATGAAGATTGATATATTGGAAGCCTATGTTTGGATATCGGAAGTGTTCCGGGTGAAATCGGGATTTTTCCGGAGTACCGGGAGGTTACCGGAACCCCCCAGGAACATAATGGGCCTTAGTGGGCCTCGGTGGAAGAGTGGAGAGGAGGCTAGGGCAGGGCCGCGCCCCCTCCCCCCCCCCCCCCAGTCCGAATAGGACAAGGAGAGGGGTGGTGCCCCCTTTCTTCCTCCCCCTCCACCTCTTCCCCTCTCTCTCCTAGTCCAACATGGAAAGAGGGAGTCCTACTCCCAGGAGTAGGACTCCTCTGGCGGGCCTCCTCCTCCGGCCGGCCGCTCCTCCCCTTGCTCCTTTATATCACGGGGGGGGCACCCTAGATACACAAGTTGATCAGTTGATCTCTCCCAACCGTGTCGGTGCCCCCCCCTCCACCATAGTCGACCTCGATAATCTGTAGCGGTGCTTAGGCGAAGCCTGCTTGATAGAACATCAACATCGTCACCACGCCGTCGTGCTGACGAAACTCTCCCTCAACACTCAGCTGGATCGGAGTTCGAGGGACGTCATCGGGCTGAACGTGTGCTGAACTCAGAGGTGTCGTACGTTCGGTACTTGATCCGTCGGATCGTGAAGACGTACGACTAAATCAACCGCGTTGTGCTAACGCTTCCGCTTTCGGTCTACGAGGGTACGTGGACAACACTCTCCCCTCTCGTTGCTATGCATCACCATGATCTTGCGTGTGCATAGGAATTTTTTTGGAATTACTACGTTCCCCAACAGTGGCATCGAAGCCTGGTTTTATGCGTAGATGTCATGTGCACGAGTAGAACACAAGTGAGTTGTGGGCGATATAAGTCATACTGCTTACCAGCATGTCATACATTGGTTCGGCGGTATTGTTGGATGAAGCGGCCCGGACCGACATTACGCGTACGCTTACGCGAGACCAGCTCTCCCGACGTGCTTTGCACGGAGGTGGCTAGCGGGTGTCAGTTTCTCCAACTTTAGTTGAACCGAGTGTGGCTACGCCCGGTCCTTGCGAAGGTTAAAACAGCACCAACCTGACAAACTATCGTTGTGGTTTTGATGCGTAGGTAAGAACGGTTCTTGCTAAGCCCGTAGCAGCCACGTAAAATTTGCAACAACAAAGTAGAGGACGTCTAACTTGTTTTTGAAGGGCATGTTGTGATGTGATATGGTCAAGACGTGATGCTATATTTTATTGTATGAGATGATCATGTCTTGTAACCGAGTTATCGGCAACTGGTAGGAGCCATATGGTTGTCGCTTTATTGTATGCAATGCAATCGCCCTGTAATGCTTAACTTTATCACTAAGCGGTAGCGATAGTCGTAGAAGCATAAGATTGGCGAGACGACAACGATGCTACGATGGATATCAAGGTGTCGTGCCGGTGACGATGGTGATCATGGAGGTGCTTCGGAGATGGAGATCACAAGCACAAGATGACGATGGCCATATCATATCACTTATATTGATTGCATGTGATGTTTATCTTTTATGCATCTTATCTTGCTTTGATTGACGGTAGCATTATAAGATGATCCCTCACAAAATTATCAAAGTATAAGTGTTCTCCCTGAGTATGCACCGTTGCGAAAGGTCCTCGTGCTGAGACACCACGTGATGATCGGGTGTGATAGGCTTTACGTTCAAATACAACGGGTGCAAAACAGTTGCACACGCGGAATACTAAGGTTAAACTTGACGAGCCTAGCATATAACAGATATGGCCTCGGAACACGGAGACCGAAAGGTCGAGCGTGAATCATATAGTAGATATGATCAACATAGTGATGTTCACCATTGAAACTACTCCATATCACGTGATGATCGGACATGGTTTATGTCGTGGAATTGTCACGGCAGATGTCCTCGTGAAAGGACTTAGTCGCAGGGCCATCGAACGGGTTAACTTAGAGGGGTTAAAGTGGACACAAAGACACGGGAGTTATACTAGTTCGGCCCCTTCGATGAAGGTAAAGCCTACGTCTAGTTGTGATGGGATTGATGTGATTTCGCGACTAGGGAGCAATAGCTTCCTAAGCCTCAATTGTCTGTCCTCAACCCGCGCCGGGTCGTCCCCTTATATACACGGGTTGGCCTTGGCGGTCTCTGAGTCCCGATCCGGCTCATACAAGTGTCCGGCTGGTCTCTTCTCTCTTATCTTACAGCTCAAGTTACAAGACTAAGGCGGTTTACATGAATGGACCCTAATCCGCCTCGGGCTTTGGGCCTCCTCGTGGCCCTGATCATGGATTTAGGTAACCCGGCCCTTTCGAGGCGGTTTACACTCGATAGTTATATCCCCAACATTAGGCCCCAGATTGACTTGAACGGTTCATGTTAATCTTCAACATCTTCAGGAAACTCTGAATCTCCCTTCATACTCCGTAAACTGCCATCTGCTTGAACCGCCGTGACGTCATCCTCCGACCACCGTAACAGGGCGCTTTGACGTCATCTTTAATAAAGAAATCCAAACAGTAAGATTCCCCTTCATTTAATGCTATCCCGGAAATCGAGGCGACCGCTGCGCCGTCCGCCGCTTTTGACTCCTCGATTCTCATGCTTGTTAATTGCCCCGGTTCCTTATAAATAGACCGGCAGGCCCCTTTCTCTTCTTCTTCCGCTCTTCTCCTTCCTCGCGACGTTCCAGCCCTGAAGCTCCGCCATCACCGCTGAACTTCGTCCGCCGCGTCAGCGCTAGGCCGCTGCATCAACCTGACCGGACCAGAAGCTCTTTAGCGCTCCTCCGCCGTTCGGCGCGTCGAGTAAGGCTCCTCTTGAGCCCTAGATCCACATCTGAAGGTCCTGTTCCTCTTGTAGTTCATGGGTGTTCATCGTAGTGTCCTCATACCTGCCTGCCATGGCCGTATGATTCGGTCGTAGTACACATCCATGCGGCGACATCGCTCCGCCATCGATTTTACTCCTTGTCCATCTTTCATTTTGTTCAGATCTTCTTGTTTAGGGCCTTACGAACCTTCACGCCCTCTATGAGGCTTGCATAGGTCGCAGAAATTTTTCTCACCGAACCTTGGTAGATCTAAATTACTTCCATTCGCATGTGAAATATGTTTCGCTCACACTTAGTAGATTTTTCAGTTCTGTCTCTTTTGGCGGTTTGACTTTTGATAGCTAATCCGTCACTCCATTAGTCCTCGATTAAACCGAATCGAAATGGCTGCCGGATCGCCGTTTAACATTGTATAATGTGCTGAACTGTTAAGCGGTGAACCGTTTTCCTTTTCGCAGATTTAGTCTTCCGGAATGGCCCCTCAATTCTCAGCTTGCAATTGGGTCGGTCTAAGGCCACCGAGACGCAACTCAGCGGATCGTCACCACCGGCGCTTTAGCTGCTAAAATGTCCTCCTTTGGCGGGTTCCGGATGCGAATGCCCTCCCAATCCGCAAGAAGGAGAAGTAATTGTGTTTGTGCAGCACTTAGACCGGGATTCTGCCCGCCGTTCAAAATTCTTCGGGGCGTCCTTGCAAGTTTTCAACTCCATCCGCAGGATATTGGCCCGAACTCTGTGTCAAACATATGCAATTTTCAAGTTTTACGTGAAGTCTATCTCCAAGAAGAACCATCTGTGGAGTTGTTCCGGATTTTTCCACTTGAACCGTCGTCAGAATTTTCTCGATGGTCCCAACACGAGCTGGGCGGCGTTTCAATCGAGAAAAGGAAGGAAGTGGACTTTCCTCACGCCAAACACCACAGCCATCCAAAAGATTGGAACCAAACCTGGTTCTCTTGCCGAACACTGCTCACCAGCGAGAATCCTTTGCGGGTTACCGTCCTCACCGCTCAAGAACCACCATCCGCTGCCTTTACGCTTAACCGCGGAGCAATGAAGAACTTCGCGCCTCAAATTATCAAGCTCCGGGCCCTAATGGCCAATGGCTTAACTGGTGTGGACCTTGTGCGGTGTTGGGTTTCTTGGGCGTCTTGCCACTAAGCCGCGGCCCGGATTGATGCACGAATACACCGCAGCCTCCAAGACCCTCAAAGGCGTCACGAGCTACCAATAATGAACTTGAAGTCACCGAGACAGTGAAGCGGATGCTGGATGAACCGATCTCTGTCTGTAGCCAAACCGGGCTGGCTCCCTTCTGTGTTGCCAACAAACCGCCTGCGGTAGGCTCTACTCACCGCTTTTCTGACATTAATGCCTTGTTGACATATATTAATTCTTTGCTCCTTCTTAGGCTAACAGCTCCTTCTGGAAGCGTACCAAACCGGCTCGGGCGCCGCGTGTAAAGTCCAAGGCCACCAAGAAGGTTGGCAAGAAGAAAACCGCCGAGTCTTCTGATCCGCCAGAGGACAAAGAATCAGAAGCTGAGGTAAAACTTGATATCCTTACGAGGGAGTCGCCGTAAACCGGCTCTCCTCTTTGTGTTTCTTCTTGCTTGTGATTTGTCCCTTTGTATTCCTTTTACTGACAATTTTACCTCCGGGATGATCTTGAAGCCAGATCATGCCGACCTGTTGAGGTAATCTTTCTTTCTTCCGAATCCGACCCCGTGCCGGTTAAAAGAATTCGTCGCGCCGTTCGGAAAGTGAAAAAATATCATTCCTGTGCTTATTTGAATCAAAACCTTTCCTTGAACACACAGCAGGCTGAAGAGCACCGCACGACCCGGCACAGTGGTCAACGGATTACCTCATCCGGTTTACCAGATACACCAACCGGGCGTCGTCCGAGGTGACTTGTTCTCTGGCGTTATCCCTTAAAGGGTTTCTTCCGATGTCCTCTCAATCCGTCTGACCCGAATTATCAGGCCTCTTCCAACTCCTCTGGCGGTTCATCAACCACGCAACTGCCTCCGCTTAAAGTTGCTGCAGGGTAAGTATCATACTTCTGTCCCGCCAATTCGGTTTTTATTTGCGTTGGTCGATTTATCTTACTCTAATTCTGAACACTGCAGCACCAAGGCTCGCTTGAGTAAAAAAGCAAAAACTCTTGAGCCTACTGCAGATGTTGATCCGGAGAAGACCCCAGAGCAGCAGGGCGAAAATCCTGAAGTCGCTAAGAATAGCTCTGGCGAGTTGTACCGAGACGACATTGCTGATCCGCCAGAAACTGAACCGGAGGCCCAAGTGGAAACCTCGCATCCTGCTCCACCGAGTCCGGCCACAGAGCGGGTCGTAACTGTTGAACCGCCGAGCCAGAGCATGAAGGCACCAAGCCCAAAGAAGACCGCCAATCCGGCCAGCCCGGTCAAAAATGATGATGTTATTGTGACGGGCACTGGTTACACCACTCCTAGCCAACCGGTCGCTTTAGCAAAACACGATGCCAAGGAAGATTCTGCCACTATGAGTAAAGATAAGGGGAAAACTGATCTGTCAGCTTATGACAACTTCTCTGCCCAAGAACTTCACTCCGGGTTTCTGAACCGGCTCTACACAAGCCGTGACTTTGAAGCTGGTCTGGTAAACCGTATGAAGGACCGCTATGAGGTAAAGGAGTTATGTCTTTCTTGTACTTTGGCTGTATAGTAGCCCCCAAGGGTCGGTTCAACTTAGCATAGTTAAACCGGCACTTAACTTTGCATAGAAAACATACACCTTAAACTGCAGTATTGTAGCCCCCAAGGGTCGGTTCAACTTAGCATAGTTAAACCGGGACTTAATTTGTGTCTCCCCATAGCAAATCGAGATCAACTAGCCATTAGCCCCAAGTGCCAAGTTGAATATTTGTATTGAGCTTGGGACTTTATAATGAAACAACTAACGTGCTCCCTTTGTTATCGTAATGAAATACACCAACAAACCGTGCAACTCAAGGACCTTGAGCCAATCTGGAAGCGCAACAAGCGAAAACCACCAGGCCAGGGCGAATTGAAAACTGCCTTGGCCACTATGGAACAGCTGAAGGAGTGGTATAAATCGAGCAGGCCAAGCTGGGACACCGAGAAGGCGGTTTGAAAAACAGGCGGAAGATGTTGAAGCAGCTCTTAAACCGGTGGTGAAGAGCTTACGGACTAAAGCGCCAAGTGCATGCCATGACCTCTGCCATCTTTGGTAAGAAAACTTGCACCGATTATCTCTATTTTGATATTTCCGCGGTTTAACCTGAGCTATGCGAAACCGGTGCAGCAAGCGTATTGCTCATCTAGGCTCGATGTGCGGAAGAAGCTCAAGGCCGCTTATCGCTGATTGAGCAGCTGTATACGGCGCCAGCGAGTCATATGTGCCACATCATACGACAACACGGCTCCATCCTCGATCAAAGATACCTTTGGACCGGCTGTCCACGGTTCCGGGGCAGCTTGAAGAGTTGAAGCGATCCATGGCCGGGCTGGCACCTCTCGGCTCTAACTCGCGCCAAAGGCGTGGATAGCGGATCTTGATCCGGTGACATAGCCAAGGGTTTCCCGAGTGCTCAAGAGAACGGTGAAGCCTTTGATAATGGCATACAAGCGAATAACAAAGGAGATCGTCATTGGCGAGTCAATCGGCAGCGAAGCCAACTGGCGGTTCACCGCTCTTTTATGACGCAAACAAAAAGCGGGTGGGTTTGTCATTCCTGAAGTCGAGCCTTGTTCCTCCAATCCGTAAGCACACTTATGCCCCGACGTTGATCCGGCTGAGCTTATAAGTGAAGAGGCTGTCTTCGGGCCTTAACCGGATTGGTGGTCTACCAATGACTTCGGGCTTTGGGTGATGAAGAGGAAGAAGTTGAACCGGCGCCAGCGCCCCCTCTACCTCCGTCAACTGGCGAAGAAGCGTAATCCGTCAAGCGGGTGGCGCCTCAAATCTGCTAGCCATAACGCCATGCGAAACACCGGCCTTGGAAGGCTTTGTAAGAGGATAGTTAGCACTTTGTTTTGAACAATGCCTTTATGACCTCGGTATGTATCCTTTGCATGGTGGTGCTGATACTTTGGATTGATGAACCGTCAACTTAGTTACTTTGCAATCACAAATTCTTTAAACCGCCAGAGGCGACTTGTGTCGCCAATGGCTTGTGACGCTTATATATTTATATAAGAAAATATTAAGGTATATGACAAAATTTTATGATACAAAAATACCTACCAGCGTCGGGCATGCAGTTGGCCTAGCCAATCTTGAGGCGGAGGTTGTATAAACCATTACCATCAAAGGAGAAAACAACTCCTGTGCTTAGAATGCCGGTTTACCGTGTAAACCGTGTCGGGCATGACAAGCCCCTGTTACTCCATAATGGGAAGGTAACGAAAAAATCAAACCGAACAAAATCGCGGATTAAAATGGACCGACTTAGTTAGCGACAACTTGAATCCGGTTTAAGAAGGTTGTCGGTTTAAGAAGGCAAACAAAAATCAAATAACTGGTATGAAAACCACATGGAAGCAAAGGCAATGACAAAACCGTTTGCAAGAAGAGGCTTTCTTGAGCTTGATCAGATGGTGTTACCATGGTCGGACAGGACCAAGCTCCCCATAAGGTGTAGCGATGGTTCAAGTCAGCCAGGCCCCCAACTGAAATCGTGGCATTATGCCGATCAAGTGGCATGGCAATGGTTCGGGTTCGACCAAGCCCCCAAGTGATTCTATGGCCTTAGGCCGACCAAGAGGCGTGACTGGTTCAGACGTGACCATGTCCCCAAGTGATCTGGTGGCTTTCGCCCATCAAAAGGTGTTGCGTTGGTTCGGACACGACCAAGCCCCCAAGTGACAAAAACTGCTGAAAAGCAAGACCAAGGGTTAAACCGGAGGCCGCTTTGCGACAACATCTCCATGTACCCAAACCGGACTTTTCGTGAGCGGATACCCCGCTTTAGCCGAGGATCCGGTTTATTGCTTTTATTCATAATATATACATTGTCTTAATATGTACATAAGTGGAGCCGATGGCTCAGGTATAATAAGGCCGAAGATGAGCTATGTTCCACGGCCTGTTGGTCTCCTCTTCTGACGTGCGTGAGTCTTTTCGCTCTCGAACATCAATCAGATAGTATGACCCGTTGTGCAAATTCTTGCTGACCAAAAAGGGCCCTTCCCAAGGTGGGGATAGCTTGTGCATATCTGTGCGGTCTTGAATGAGCGAAGCACCAAGTCTCCTTCTGAAAGGTTCTTGTTCTAACCACCGATTGTGATACCGACGAAGATCCTGCTGGTAAATCGCCGAACGAGCAGCCGCCATATCTCGCTCTTCATCCAGTCGATCCAAAGCGTCCTGCGGTGCTGCCTCGCTATCGGCCTCAACATAGGCTGCCACGCGGGGCGAGTCATGACGGATATCGCAGGGAAGGACCGCCTCTGCTCCATAGACCATAAAGAACGCTGTGTATCCAGTGGATCTGTTAGGGGTAGTATTGATATTCCATATCACAGATGGTAGCTCTTCTACCCAACAACCCGGCGTCCTCTCTAAAGGGACCATAAGCCGGGGTTTAATACCTCTCAAGATCTCCTGATTAGCTCGTTCCGCTTGACCATTGGACTGCGGGTGGGCCACTGAAGAAACATCAAGCCGGATATGCTCTCGTTCACAAAACTCCTTCATGGCTCCCTTGGACAAATTAGTGCCATTGTCCGTGATGATGCTGTGTGGAAACCCAAACCGGAAAATCACCTTTTTAATGAACTGAACCGCCGGCTTAGAGCATTCGCCGCTTCGTTCTTCCGACGATCCACATGGTCCACCTGATATCCTTTAAAGTGTCATGCAACAATATCCACCTCCCGACGGTACGCAGCCATGAGTGGATCTTTGGAATCCCAAGTACCTGATACTTGCTGGGCCACCAAGTCCGAGTCACCAAAACACTTAACCCGGCTTAGATTCATCTCCTTAGCCATACGGAGACCATGGAGCAAAGCCTCATACTCAGCTGCATTGTTAGTACAGGGAACATTAAGCGAAGAACGTATGAACTTGTCACCTCGTGGGGAAGTTAATACGACTCCACCCCGAGCCCTCAATTGCTGGACCCATCAAAGTGGATGGTCCAATAGGTATGATCCGGCTTTTCTTGAGCTTGCAACTCTGTCCAATCGTTAATGAAATCCACAAGTGCTCGAGACTTTACTGCCGTCAAGAGGCACATACCTTAAACCGTGTGGCCCAAGTTCTATAGCCCACTTAGCAATCCGCGATCGCTTCCGGTTCACATATGATATCTCCCAAAGGAGCTGAATCGACCCTTGTGATGGGGTGCCCTTGAAAATATTGCTTCAGCTTCCGACGCCATAAAACTCCATATACCAGCTTACGCCAATGCGGATATCTTTGTTTAGACTCAATGAGGACCTCGCTAATGTAATAAACCGCCGTTGAACCGGATACTCCTTCCTGCCTCCTTTCGTTCCACCACAATGGCTCTGCTGACGCCTGGCATTAGCAAAGAACATATAACAGAGCGGCTCCTTGTCAATGGGAGCAGCGAGAACAAGCGGTTATTAACCGCCGCTTTAAGTCCTCAATGCCTCATCGGTAATGAACTCGCACGAACCGATCCGTTTTCTTGACATCTGGTACAAAGGAATGGCCTTCTCTCCTAGGCGGTGATAAACCGGCTGGCGCAGCAATCCGACCTGCCAAGCGTTGGACATCATTGATACACTTTGGCTTAGCCAGGAGGTGATAGCTGTAATCTTCTCCGGATTAGCTTCAATCCCCTGTTGGACACAAGGAAACTCAATAACTTGCTGCGGAACACCAAAAACACACTTGGCCGGGTTAAGCATCATCTTGTACACCCGCAAGTTGTCAAAGGTCTCTCTCAAATCCTCAATCAGTGTTTCCTTCTTCCTTGACTTAACCACAATATCATCCACATAAGCATGCACATTACGGCCGATCTGTTCATGCAAGCAATTACATGCAACGTTGATAAGTTGCTTGGGCGCTTTTGAGCCCAAAAGGCATAGATACATAGCAGAAGGCTCCAAAAGGGGTGATAAACGCCGTCTTCTCCTAGTCCTTAACCGCCATCTTAATCTGATGATATCCGGAATATGCATCCAAAAACTCAAGCGCTCACAACCCGCCGTAGCATCAATAATCTGATCAATACGGGAGGGCGAAGGATCTCTTGGACAAGCCTTGTTAAGATCTGTATAATCCACGCACATCGCGCCAAGTGCCATTCTTCTTAAGGACCAACACCGGATTAGCAAGCCACTCGGATGGAAAACTTCAACAATAAACCCTGCCGCTAAGAGCACGGCAACCTCCTCTCCAATGGCCTTGCGCCTTTCCTCGTTAAACCGCGAAGAAACTGCTTTACGGTGCTGTACTTGGGATCAACATTAAGAGTGTGCTCAGCGAGTTCCCTCGGTACACCGGCATGTCGGAAGGTTTCCATGCGAAAATGTCCCGATTCTCACGGATGAACTTCGATGGCGCTTTCCTATTTAGGATCCAAGTTAGCACTGATGGTGAACTGCTTGGAGGAATCGCCGGGCACAAAATCAACAAGTTTAGTCTCAGCCGCCGACTTAAACTTCAAATCCGGATCGTGCTCTATAGTTGGCTTCTTCAGCGGGGTCATATCTGCCGGATCAACATTGTCTTTATAGTACTTTAACTCTTCGGTGGCACAAACCGACTCTGCATAAGCCGCATTACCTTCCTTGCATTCCAACGCAATCCGGCGGCTCCCTTGAACCGTTATCATCCCTTTGTGACCCGGCATTTTCAGCTGCAAATAAACATAACAAGGCCATGCCATAAACTTAGCATAAGCCGGCCGCCCAAACAGGGCGTGGTAAGGGCTTTGGATTTTCACCACCTCAAACGTCAACATTTCCGATCTGGAGTCATGTTCATCTCCAAAGGCTACCTCCAGAGCTATCTTACCGACCGGGTATGCTGACTTACCAGGCACCACGCCGTGAAACACTGTACTGGACGGCCTGAGATGCTTATCCGTCAACCCCATACGTCGGAAAGTTTCGTAGTACAGGATGTTGATGCTGCTCCCTCCATCCATGAGTACTTTGGTAAACTTATATCCTCCCACCTGAGGTGCCACCACTAGGGCTAGCTGACCCGGATTGTAAACCGGGGAGGATGATCCTCCTCTGCTCCATACAATAGGCTGCTCGACCAGCGCAGGTAATGCGGTGCGGCGGTTCAACAACACCGACCGCCCGCTTCAAGTTTGCGGTCTCGTCTGTCCAAGCTGGTGGTAAAGACATGGTACTGCCCACCGTTCAACTGCTTTGGATTACTTTGGTAACCCGATTGCTGCTGTTGTTGATTGTAACCCCTTAGTTCTGATTGTTACGATTGTTTTGATTGTTCGATTGCCTTGCCGCCCGGATTACCACGAACCCTGGGCGAATTTCCTCCACCGTAACCGGGCGGACCACTGAACCGCCGCCGGGCCCTTGATCATACCGGAAAGCATTAGAATTTTTGAACTCCTGCATAATATAACAATCCTTCCAGAGGTGGTTCACTGGCGCTTCCTTCGTCCCATGCTTTGGACAAGGTTGATTTAATAGGTAATTCAAGCGATCCGGATTGTGACCTTGTGCACCGCCTCGGTTTGATTGCTTACCTTTGCTTGTGACCCTTGTCCTGTGCGTTGGTGTTGGCTCTGAAGCCCATGTTACCGTTAGCCTTACGCTTGTTTCCCCATTGCTGCCGAATGATCTTCATTGGCCTCTGAGTTGCTATTCGCTTTCCTTCCCTACTTCGTCATCCTCGGACTCGGGATCCTTGGTACTATTAGAATCAGCATACTTTACCAGCGCCCATGGCGTGCCCATGTCATTACAAAACGCTTCATCCGACCCAGCTTCAACTTCAACGGTTCGAACCGGCAGTTGGCTTCTAGGGTTAAGATAGCAGAATCAGGGTTGATCCGCTCTGATGAATGTAAAACCTCCGAAACGCGGCGCACCCAATGTGTTGTAGATTCTCCCTCTGCCTGGACACAAGCCGCCAAATCCACCACAGACATAGGCTGCTTACAGGTGTCTTTGAAATTTTGAATGAACCGGGTCCGTAACTGGGTCCACGAACTAACCGAGTTGGGTGGCAAATTTTTCAACCAAGTACGGGTCGTACCTTCCAACATCATGGTGAAATACTTCGCACACGCAGCTTCGTCCACATCCAGCATCTCCATGGCCATCTCATAGCTTTCTATCCACGCTTCTGGAGCCAAATCAGCGGTATAATTGGGCACCTTGCGTGGCCCTTTGAAGTCCTTGGGCAAACGCACATTGCGTAAAGCGGGGACGAGGCAAGGCACCCCCAATGAGCCAGATGTGACCCCCGGTTCGAAGATGGTCGGACGAACCGGCGCGAGCTGATGGTCCTCATGTTGTGCTGTTAACTCGGCCTCCCTACGTGCCCTGGCCCGGTCTACCACCACTTGAGCGTCTTCGAAGCCACCGGCCGGGTTGTTGCCTCGAGGCGGACCGCGCTGCGCGTTGCTTGATACGGCCGGTTCATCTGCGCGCCGGCTATAACTCCGGCTTGGGCGGGGGGTGGAGTGGATCCGATCGATCCCGACTGTATGAATCGCTTCTGCCGAGCCAGGGCCGTCTGAGGAGCTCCTTGACCCGCGAGTTTCTACGCTTTGTGGTGAATCGCCCTCGATCGAATCGCCTCAATCGTCTGCAGCAGCCGACAAGGTTATCCATCGGGTTGGAGTAGTGACCGGGCGTCTGCAGACAGCCCGGGCGCGCCGGTATGATGGCGAGCAGATCTATCACACGGGCTGAACCGGCGCGGCCGTCCAGTGCTTCGGCGGTTTACCACCGTGGCGGATTCTTGGTCCCTGCCCGGGGTATTGAAGAGCTCTTCCTCGAAAACCGAAGGCAAACGGGATCTGTACTTCCTTTTCATGACTTCATGTGATGCACTCGATCCAAAGATGAGCCTATAAGCATGTGCATCCAGCGGCCCGTTCGCCGCCATCCTCACGTCCGCGGCTGCGGATCCGCTTTAGCTTTAGCGATCTGTTCCTTCACCTTGCAATCTCTGCGTTGTGCAGGTCCTGATCCGCCGGGTTAGCCTCCGCCATGAGCGCAGCCAATGCGTCGAATAACTCTGATAAAACCTGAGCCGGCGGGCGCACGGGGCCTCCTTCCCCGGCTGCCACCACCGCTGCTGAACCGGCAACGATGGGCGCCACGGTCGAAGAGTGAAGCGTCGATTGTGTACCGGCCATGAAAATTCCAACCCGGCTGGGTAGATCAAAGGGGTCCGGAATACTCTCTCCGTCGGAACAGCCCCCGATCTGGCCATCTTGCGGTGGTACAAAGACTTCGGTTTCTCCGGCGGATGACTCGTCGCCCGAGTAGACAACGGTTTCGCCAGATGCTAATCCGCCCTCATAGTCTCCGTGGGCGACTCCCACGAAAGCACGCTTGACGGCCGGTTTAGCGAGGCAGGACTCTTCTTCGCCCGTTGAGCCGTCTCGACGAGGTCGGTGCGGATGTCCGCCCAGGCCCTGGCTCGCTGATCTTGCCGATGAACACGTGTATGCCACCAAAGGGGACCCGTACCCGTACTCAATCGAGCCGCCTCGGGGCCCAGTCCGCATCGTCGATGTAGAGTTTGCCGCGACGACTCTTAGTCATCCGCCCACAGCATAGCCTTCGAGTCCTTGAACTTGCCCTCTAAGATCATCAAACCATCGTGCGATAGCCCCACGGTGGGCGCCAAGCTGTCGTGGAATTGTCACGGCAGATGTCCTCGTGAAAGGACTTAGTCGCGGGGCCATCGAGCGGGTTAACTTAGAGGGTTAAAGTGGACACAAAGACACGGGAGTTATACTAGTTCGGCCCTTCGATGAAGGTAAAGCCTACGTCTAGTTGTGATGGGATTGATGTGATTTGGCGACTAGGGAGCAATAGCCGCCTAAGCCTCGGTTGTTTGTCCTCAACCCGCTTGGTCGGTCGTCCCTTATATACGGGTTGGCCTTGGGCGGTCTCTGAGTCGATCCGGCTCATACAAGTGTCCGCTCGGTCTCTTCTCTCTTATCTTACAGCTCAAGTTACAAGACTAAGGCGGTTTACATGAATGGACCCTAATCCGCCTCTGGGCTTTGGGCCTCCTCCGTGGGCCCTGATCATGGACGAGGGTAACCCGGCCCTTTCAGGGCGGTTTACACTCAGTAGTTATATCCCCAACAGTTTAGTTGATTTAGATCACGTGATCACTTAGAGGATTAGAGGGATGTCTATCTAAGTGGGAGTTCTTAAGTAATATGATTAATTGAACTTAAATTTATCATGAACTTAGTACCTGATAGTATATTGATTTTCTATGTTTGATTGTAGATAGATGGCATGTGCTGTTGTTCCGTTGAATTTTAATGCGTTCCTTGAGAAAGCAAAGTTGAAAGATGATGGTAGCAATTACAAGGACTGGGTCCGTAACTTGAGGATTATCCTCATTGCTGCACAGAAGAATTACATCCTGGAAGCACCGCTAGGTGCCGACCTTCTTGAGAGCAACACGGATGTTATGAATGCACTGCAAAGCAAAGCTTATGACTACTCGATAGTTCAGTGTGCCATGCTTTATGGCTTAGAACCGGGACTTCAACGACGTTTTGAATGTCATGGAGCATATGAGATGTTCCAGGAGTTGAAGTTAATATTTCAAGCAAATGCCCGGACTGAGAGATATGAAGTCTCCAATAAGTTCTATAGCTGCAAGATGGAGGAGAATAGTTACGTCGGTGAGCATATACTCAAGATGTGCGGGTATAATAATCACTTGATTCAACGGGAGTTAATCTTCCGGATGATAGCGTCATTGACAGAATTCTCCAATCACTGCCACCAAGCTACAAATGCTTCGTGATGAACTATAACATGCAAGGGATGGAAAAGACGATTCCCGAGCTCTTCGCAATGCTAAAGGCTGCGGAGGTAGAAATCAGAAGGAGCATCAAGTGTTGATGGTCAACAAGACCACTAGTTTCAAGAAAAGGGCAAAGGGAAGAAGAAGGAACTTCAAGAAGAACAGCAAGCAAGTTGCTGCTCGGAGAAGAAACCCAAGTCCGGACCTAAGCCTGAAACTGAGTGCTTCTCTTGCAAGCGGACTAGTCACTTTGAAGCGGAACTGCCCCAAGTATTTGGCGGATAAGAAGGATGGCAAGGTGAACAAAGGTATATGTGATATACATGTTATTGATGTGTACCTTACTAATGCTCGCAGAGCACTGGTATTTGATCTTGGTTCAGTTGCTAATATTTGCAACTCAAAGCAGGGCTACTGGATTAAGCGGAGATTGGCTAAGGACGAGGTGACGATGCGGCGTGGGAAATGGTTCCAAAGTCAATGTGATCGCGGTCGGCACGCTACCTCTACATCTACCTTCGGGATTAGTATTAGACCTAAATAATTGTTATTTGGTGCCGCGTTGAGCATGAACATTATATCTGGATCTTGTTTAATGTGAGACGGTTATTCATTTAAATCAGAGAATAATGGTTTTTCTATTTATATGAGTAATATCTTTTATGGTCATGCACCCTTGAAGAGTGGTCTATTTTTATTGAATCTCGATAGTAGTTATACACATATTCATAATGTTGAAGCCAAAAGATGCAGAGTTGATAATGATAGTGCAACTTATTTGTGGCACTGCCGTTTAGGTCATATCGGTGTAAAGCGCATGAAGAAACTCCATACCGATGGACTTTTGGAACCACTTGATTATGAATCACTTGGTACTTGCAAACCGTGCCTCATGGGCAAGATGACTAAAACAACGTTCTCCGGAACTATGGAGAGATCAACAAATTTGTTGGAAATCATACATACAGATGTATGTGGTCCGATGAATGTTGAGGCTCATGGCGGATATCGTTATTTTCTCACCTTCACAGATGATTTAAGCAGATATGGGTATATCTACATAATGAAACATAAGTCTGAAACTTTAGAAAAGTTCAAAGAATTTCAGAGTGAAGTTGAAAATCATCGTAACAAGAAAATAAAGTTTCTACGATCTGATCGTGGAGGAGAATATTTGAGTTGCGAGTTTGGTCTACATTTGAAACAATGCGGAATAGTTTCGCAACTCACGCCACCCGGAACACCACAGCGTAATGGTGTGTCCGAACATCGTAATCGTACTTTACTAGATATGGTGCGATCTATGATGTCTCTTACTGATTTACTGCTATCGTTTTGGGGTTATGCTTTAGAGACGGCTGGATTCACGTTAAATAGGACACCATCAAAATCCGTTGATACGACACCTTATGAACTATGGTTTGGCAAGAAACCAAAGTTGTCGTTTCTTAAAGTTTGGGGCTGCGATGCTTATGTGAAAAAGCTTCAACCTGATAAGCTCGAACCCAAATCGGAGAAATGTGTCTTCATAGGATACCCAAAGGAGACTGTTGGGTACACCTTCTATCACAAATCTGAAGGCAAGACTTTTGTTGCTAAATTCGGAGTTTTTCTAGAGAAGGAGTTTCTCTCGAAAGAAGTGAGTGGGAGGAAAGTAGAACTTGATGAGGTAACTGTACCTACTCCCTTATTGGAAAGTAGTTCATCGCAAAAACCGGTTTCTGCGACACCTACACCAATTAGTGAGGAAGTTAATGATGATGATCATGAAACTTCAGATCAAGTTGTTACTGAACCTCGTAGGTCAACCAGAGTAAGATCCGCACCAGAGTGGTACGGTAATCTTGTTCTGGAAGTTATGTTACTAGACCATGACGAACCTACGAACTATGAAGAAGAGATGGTGAGCGCAGATTCCGCAAAATGGCTTGAGTCCATGAAATCTGAGATGGGATCCATGTGTGAGAACAAAGTGTGGACTTTGGTTGACTTGCCCGATGATCGGCAAGCAACTGAAAATAAATGGATCTTCAAGAAGAAGACTGACGCTGACGGTAATGTTACTATCTACAAAGCTCGACTTGTCGCGAAAGGTTTTAGACAAGTTCAAGGGATTGACTATGATGAGACCTTCTCACCCATAGCGATGCTTAAGTCTGTCCGAATCATGTTAGCAATTGCCACATTTTATGATCATGAAATTTGGAAAATGGATGTCAAAACTGCATTCCTGAATGGATTTCTGGAAGAAGAGTTGTATATGATGCAACCGGAAGGTTTTATCGATTCAAAGGGAACTAACAAAGTGTGCAAGCTCCAGCGATCCATTTATGGACTGGTGCAAGCCTCTCGGAGTTGGAATAAACGCTTTGATAATGTGATCAAAGCATTTGGTTTTGTACAGACTTTTGGAGAAGCTTGTATTTACAAGAAAGTGAGTGGGAGCTCTATAGCATTTCTGATATTATATGTGGATGACATATTGCTGATTGGAAATGATATAGAATTTCTGGATAGCATAAAGGGATACTTGAACAAGAGTTTTTCCATGAAAGACCTCGGTGAAGCTGCTTACATATTGGGCATCAAGATCTATAGAGATAGATCAATACGCTTAATTGGACTTTCACAAAGCACATACCTTGACAAAGTTTTGAAGAAGTTCAAAATGGATCAAGCAAAGAAAGGGTTCTTGCCTGTGTTACAAGGTGTGAAGTTGAGTAAGACTCACTGCCCAACCACTGCAGAAGATAGAGAGAAGATGAAAGATGTTACCTATGCTTCAGCCATAGGCTCTATCATGTATGCAATGCTGTGTACCAGACCTGATGTGTGCCTTGCTATAAGTCTAGCAGGGAGGTACCAAACTAATCCAGGAGTGGATCACTGGAAAGCGGTCAAGAACATCCTGAAATACCTGAAAAGGACTAAGGATATGTTTCTCATTTATGGAGGTGACAAAGAGCTCATCGTAAATGGTTACGTTGATGCAAGCTTTGACACCGATCCGACGATTCTAAATCGCAAACCGGATCGTATTTACATTGAACGGTGGAGCTGTCAGTTGGTGTAGTTCTAAACAAAGCGTCGTGGCGGGATCTACATGTGAAGCGGAGTACATAGCTGCTTCAGAAGCAGCAAATGAAGGAGTCTGGATGAAGGAGTTCATATCCGATCTAGGTGTCATACCTAGTGCATCGGGTCCAATGAAAATCTTTTATGAAAATACTGGTGCAATTGCCTTGGCGAAGGAATCCAGATTTCACAAGAGAACCAAGCACATCAAGAGATGCTTCAATTCCATCCGGGATCTAGTCCAGGTGGGAGACATAAAAATTTGCAAGATACATACGGATCTGAATGTTGCAGACCCGTTGACTAAGCCTCTTCCACGAGCAAAACATGATCAGCACCAAGGCTCCATGGGTGTTAGAATCATTACTGTGTAATCTAGATTATTGACTCTAGTGCAAGTGGGAAACTGAAGGAAATATGCCCTAGAGGCAATAATGAAGTTATTATTTATTTCCTTATATCATGATAAATGTTTATTATTCATGCTATAATTGTATTAACCGGAAACATGATACATGTGTGAATACATATACAAACAGAGTGTCACTAGTATGCCTCTACTTGACTAACTCGTTGATCAAAGATGGTTATGTTTCCTAGCCATTGACATGGGTTGTCATTTGATTAACGGGATCACGTCATTAGGAGAATGATGTGATTGACATGACCCATTCCGTTAGCTTAGCACATGATCGTTTAGTATGTTGCTATTGCTTTCTTCATGACTTATACATGTTCATATGACTATGAGATTATGCAACTCCCGTTTATCGGAGGAACACTTTGTGTGCTACCAAACGTCACAACGTAACTGGGTGATTATAAAGGAGCTCTACAGGTGTCTCCGAAGGTACTTGTTGGGTTGGCGTATTTCGAGATTAGGATTTGTCACTCCGATTGTCTGAGAGGTATCTCTTGGCCCTCTCGGTAATGCACATCACTTAAGCCTTGCAAGCATTGCAACTAATGAGTTAGTTGTGGGATGATGTATTACAGTATGAGTAAAGAGACTTGCCGATAACGAGATTGAACTAGGTATTGAGATACCGACGATCGAATCTCGGGCAAGTAACATACCGATGACAAAGGGACCAACGTATGTTGTTATGCGGTCTGATCGATAAAGATCTTCGTAGAATATGTGGGAGTCAGTATGAGCATCCAGGTTCCGCTATTGGTTATTGACCGGAGACGTGTCTCGGTCATGTCTACATAGTTCTCGAACCCGTAGGGTCCGCACGCTTAACGTTATGATGACAGTTATATTATGAGTTTATATGTTTTGATGTACCGAAGGTTGTTCGGAGTCCCGGATGTGATCACAGACATAACGAGGAGTCTCGAAATGGTCGAGACATGAAGATTGATATATTGGAAGCCTATGTTTGGATACCGGAAGTGTTCCGGGTGAAATCGGGATTTTTCCGGAGTACCGGGAGGTTACCGGAACCCCCCGGGAACATAATGGGCCTTAGTGGGCCTCGGTGGAAGAGTGGAGAGGAGGCTAGGGCAGGGCCGCGCCCCCTCCCCCCCCCCCAGTCCGAATAGGACAAGGAGAGGGGGGCGGTGCCCCCCCCCCTTTTCTTCCTCCCCTCCACCTCTTCCCCCTCTCTCTCCTAGTCCAACATGGAAAAGAGGGGAGTCCTACTCCCGGTAGGAGTAGGACTCCTCCTGGCGCGCCTCCTCCCTGGCCGGCCGCACCTCCCCCTTGCTCCTTTATATACGGGGGCAGGGGGCACCCTAGATACACAAGTTGATCAGTTGATCTCTCCCAACTGTGTGCGGTGCCCCCCCTCCACCATAGTCCACCTCGATAATACTGTAGCGGTGCTTAGGTGAAGCTCTGCGTCGGTAGAACATCAACATCGTCACCACGCCGTCATGCTGACCAAACTCTCCCTCAACACTCGGCTGGATTGGAGTTCGAGGGACGTCATCTGGCTGAACGTGTGCTGAACTCGGAGGTGTCGTACGTTCGGTACTTGATTGGTCGGATCGTGAAGACGTACGACTACATCAACCGCGTTGTGCTAACGCTTCCTCTTTCGGTCTACGAGGGTACGTGGACAACACTCTCCCCTCTCATTGCTATGCATCACCATTATCTTGCGTGTGCGTAGGATTTTTTTTGAAATTACTACGTTCCCCAACAATTTTAACACAATTTTATCCGGATATTATCTTTCTTGCGGCGAAAGAAGCGTACCAATTGCCTTATGGGGTGACCACGAGGGTCCAGGGCGCGCCCTACCCCCTGGGGGGCGCCCTATGGCTTGTGGGCCCCTCGGGCATCGTCTCGTGTTGATTATTTTTCCCAAAAATCACATATATCCCAAAAAATCTCCGTAAGTTTTTATCACGTTTGGACTTCGTTTGATATGGATCTTTTGCGAAACAAAAAACATGCAACAAATAGGAATTGACACTGGGCACTGGATCAATATGTTAGTCCCAAAAATAGTATGAAATGTTGCCAAAAGTATATGAAAGTTGTAGAATATTGGCATGAAACAATCAAAAATTATAGATACGACGGAGACGTATCAATGGGCGGCGCCGACGTGCTCGGGTCACCCGTCGCTGGCACAGGGGTGTGCCGGTCGGATGCGTCCGCTCCCCCACCTCCCCATTTCCCCGGCCACGTGTAGGGTGTCGCAGCTCTGGCGATGCTCAAGGCGGGTCGTTTGCTACAGGACATCGGTCGGGGGTATCCCTCTGGTACAAAGCTGGACTCTTTGGATGGTCTTGGGGGTGCCTGGATGTTGGGCGGCGGCCCTGGTGGCGGGAGGCGTGGAGTTCGAGGGCGGAACCTGCGTCTCAGGTGCAGGTGGGCAGCCATGGCTTCGTGGGGGCTTGGCTGCAGGTGGTTGGCAGAGTGGTCGGGGCCGGGGTACATCACTTGCCCAGTCCTTGTACTGGCTGGCGGCGGCTGCGTCCACGGATGTCGTATCCTTCTTGAAGGCTCCGTCGTGGTTCTCCCACTCCTTCACATGGCTCCGGGATGAAAACTTGATCTTCGGATCGGACGGTGGCAGCTATTCATGGTCATACCCTTCTGGGAGGCACCGTCCTGGAGTCCTTGCTTCGTCATTGTGCGTCTCACCCCTCCTCGGTGACTCCAAGTAATTAGTTTGCTTGGTTGTCGTCCGAGTGGTGTGTCGGTGTCTAGCACCTTTGTGCCTTACCTTGGATTTGTGTTGTGTGTCGTGGTGGGTGTGTTTGTATTGGTTCGCTCGGATGCATGTGGTGATGTTTGCTTTATAATATAAAGCGGGGGAGGGGGGCAACCCTTTTTCGGTAAAACAAAAAATATCCCTCAAATCGAGTGTCCAAATTTTGAATCATTTTCACCTTTCGTTCATTGCTTCAAGATCTTTGAAACAAGGCCCAATGTTGATATATTTCGTAACGAAAACCATAGGAGGATGTATTGGCGAGATCCAAGGGTTCCCAGCCAAGCGATGACCGCTCCCTTAATTTCATTTTACCATTCATTCTACTTCTTAGCTTTGTTCTGTGAGTCTAAGGAAAAGCTTAAGTGGTTTTTTACTAACTTTTATAAAACATAACTTGTGCTCCAAATGATAGCTAACTTCTTTTTTTCCAAGAAAAAGATAACTACCTTGTACTCCCATCGATAACATACATATGCTCCCTATCACACTGTATGCAACACAACTTTGTGCACACGCATCACACTTGTACTGCATCAGGGCATCTCCAACGGAAACCCACAATTTTTTTCCCGCGGATGGAGGGACCAATCCACGGATATGGATGCGGGAGGACGCTCTCCAATGTTGCCCGCATACATTGCAAACACTTTCTCAACAAATTGGATGAAATTCATGCAAACATGGGCAGATTTCATACAAGTCGGTCGACTTTCATGCAAACACGACAGATTTTCGTTACGTTTCGAACATTTAGAACAAAAAGACGACCCGACCCTACACCTATCCTACGGCAGCAGCACCCAGCGTCCAAGCCCGTGTTGTCCTACATCCGCCGTCTACATGAGCACCGGCGATAAGACCAGTGAAGTGAAGGTGCGGTCTCCGGCGAGGTAGACTAGAACACGGGAGACGGATCGACCCACATGGGACACAAGGCCCTACCACCTCCCATGGCCTACTCATTCTCAGAGGAGTCCGCAACGTGTCCATCGCTGGTGGACGTGATGTCCATGATGGAAATGGCGGCACCGGCATTGTCTTCGTCCTACCGGGCCGCCTGATAGTTCGTCAGCGGCCGTAGAAGACACAGCTGGCATTGCTCTCCTCCGTGATCGCCTACAGTTGCGCCTCCACGACGGACGCTTCCTGGCGAGCGACAGCTTGAGCGCGGACCGCATCATAGGTGGCATGTTGCTCTGCGGCGAAGTTGGGGTTCGCCGCGGCCATGGCTACCACGGCCTCCTCGCTCACTCACTCGCCATAGATCTTGCCCTCCGCCAGCCGGTGTTGCTCCAGGAGGAACATGTTGTACCATTGTTCCTGTTGCGCCTGCTGGAACACCGACGAAGGTGCCGACGCAGGTTGCACCTCCGCCATGGCGACGTTGTAGTGCGCCTGTGCCTGCTTCATGGTAAAGTCAGCATCCACAGGAAGCGCGGGAGCCGAGACGGTGTCATCGGAGCCCGTCTCCATCGTGGTGTCGTCCTCGTCGTTGGAGACCTCGGGCGAGCTGGCCGGCAAGCCGGCCTCGAGCCGCCTAGCACAGCGGCTCTGCCAGGCGGCGGCAAGGGCGGCCACCGCATGCTTCATCTCAGTGGAAAGGCTCTCCCACAGCGCTTGACCACCTGCAGTCATGGCAGATGCAGTGCAAGGTAGGAGAATGGGGAGCGGCTTGTGTTATGGAGTGGAGTTAGCCAGGTATGGCCTCCTTTAAATAGCGAATTCCGGTGAGGCCAGGTGTCCGGAGGTGTCAATGCGCGGCACCAGAGTGGGTTTCTCTGCGGGCGATCCTGCTTAATGGTGGTATATGGACGGATGGGGCATTAAACGTGCGAGGTAGATATTCGTCTCGTCCTATCCAGTCACGCGTCTCTGGCATTGAACAGGCGCAGACACCGGAGACGCGTCGCGGGCGGCACCCTCAAACGGCGCGCCGCTTCGATGGTGGAGGCAGTGAAAGGTCGCGCCCGTCCTGGACCGTATTCAATGTGGAGCCACGCGCTCTACAGCGACATGAATACGGGCAGCTGGCGTTGGACGGGAACGCGTGTGGGAGAGGGAGTAGGGGGTTTGGGTGGGTACGGGCGGTCAGAACCGGGCTTGGGAGCAGTGCGGACTCCCACAAAGCCACCCACATTTGTCTCCGGTTTGCAGAAAAAAATACGTCTAAACCTTGTCGTGGACTGATACAAGACCACGCTAGATGGCTTCCATGGTCCGGACAGTGTGGTCCAAACAAATGCGGATGATTTAGGATCGACATTGGAGATGCCATCACGGCTCACGCAACACACCTGTGATGTGCCACTCAGTAGCTTGTGCAACTCAGGCCCTGTTTGTTTCGGCTGTGGATTTCTAAAAGCAGCTATGAAAAATCTGCTGTGGAAAAACAGCTGTGGAAAATCTGATGTGAAAAAGATGTAGGTCATTTGGCAAACCAGTTGATACAGCTATTTCAAATTTTGGCCCGCAGCGGAATCAGATTTTGAAAAGCACGTCCTGGGTTGCTTTCGCTTTTGGTTCAGATTTTGGCAGCGGATTTCTGGAATCTGATTCTGCTGAGTTCACCCTTTGGTTCAGATTCTACTACGCGGCAGCGGAATCCGTCGATAAAAGCTGAACCAAACAGTGCCTCAACCTGTACTTTTCCGTGCAGCACACGAGTGTAGCACACGCATCACACTTTGCACGCACTATACAGCATACCTGCATGGTAAAGGAAAAACCGACGGTAAACAAGGAAGGCTGATATTGAAAGTGTCCTTCTGCTCTTGAGCTTAAATAAGCTCGGTGAACAATAAGATAAAATATAATTCTGGTTTTCTGATAAAAGTTTTAAGTGGTTGTAAAAATTGGTCATGGAATAACATTCCTGTGAGGCCTTAAGTTCAAACTTTTGTTAATGTTTGTCAAAAAAATCAATTTATTTTAGACTTTTCAATTTTACTGTTCACCCAAGCTTATTTGAGCTCGGACTCAAAATCTCTACGTCCAGTCAATATTTGCTTTTTAGAAGAAAAAATGGTTGTGCACACTCTCACTTCGCTTGCTCGCCTCCGCCCTGCGCGCTAACCAACGGCCACACCGCAATTGCCCGTGCGTCTCCACACACTCCTAATTGCTAGCACCAATATCTTAAGCTTGCCACGTAATCTAGAGAAAGCAATAAAATAAGACAACGCTAGCGTCCACACGTGTGGTTGGAGCGAAACCCACCCACACGTCCTATAATATACAGACTGTGCCATGTCATCGCATGCATGCATGTGTGTATCTTTTTGGATTTCCAGTTTTTAAAATATTTTATCTCTTAAATAAAAATCCGATTGAAGATCCGTTTTCACCATTAAATCCCTCGCGACGAGATCTTCGAAACTAGATCCCATATCAATATATTTCGACGAATATTTTTGGGGTTAAAAGTTGCCATGTCTATTGCACATGAATTGCCATGGGTTTACACTGAGGTTGCCATGATATGTTTCAGCTATTTTCTTTTACATTTAAAAGCAAAATTTGACATTTATAAAACAGGTAATTAAGAAAATAACCGTGAACCATAAACTAAAATTGCCATGATACATGCACTTAAAATTGCCATGATTCATACAAAACAATTCATGGTCAAAGTACTGCAGTTGCCATCATCAAAATACTAAAATTGATATGTTCTACAAACTAAAATTGCCACATGGCAACTTTAGTTTAACCATTATGTTAACTTTTGGGGAAAAAAATTGGTCCAAACATATCAACATGGGGTCTAGTTTTGAAGATCTCGTCGAGACGGATTTAATGGTGAAAACAGATTTTTAATTCGATTTTTTTAATTAGGAGATAAAACATTTTTAAGCCGAAAACCAAAAAGATTTCTGCTGATATCATCTGTTCACATGTGGCAAAATGAGTGGTAAAGGAGGCGTGTGGACAATGTGCAAGATGCCACACGTGTGGGCATTAGTTTTTTCGATAAAATATGATGTACAATGAATCATGTATTATCTTTTATCTCTAGTAACTAGATATCCTAAATATGCAGTGAGAGGTATGATAAGATATCATCTCCAATTAAAAGTAGACAAGTCTTTCTGTTTTCTCTCTCCTTTATCTCAACATTTATCCTATGTGACACTCCTAAGATAGCATCATTTTACACACTCTTAGATTGGGTTTAAATGATCAATGCTCGCCCATGTTTGTCTAAACTTTTATAGGGGACCTATTGAGCTAATTGTTACATATTTCTGTTGGGGCTATATGAGTTCATTGGCAATGAGTTTTCTTGTGAATTTATGTTATTTCTCTCTTTTGTGGACTGACCGCTACCCAAAACACGTGGTTCATGAGTTTTTACCCCACTTGGGGATGGCGATGGGTCAATTTTACTTCACACAAAGCTATTTTAGAAAAAGAATCATAAACACATGCTATTCCACATGGACTAAGATGAGAAACTATGACCCAAGGCCGACACCCACTAAAACAGGTAGCATCCATCATGTAGGGTCCCCAAACCCCGAAACTCTATCTTAGTCTCGCCTCCATCCCCTAATTTCTCGGTCATCCCACTTCCAGCCACGACACCATGAAGAAAACCGCCGAAAATCCCCAAAACCTAATGATGTTGTTAATGTGTTTGAGTGTGTGCCAATGTTGAATTCATGATGGAAAATGTTGCGCCAAATACTGCTGATTTTTTGATATTGCTATAATTGTTTGTTCGCATGTGTGGGTTCCAATTTGGATGGGTAAACCGGACAAGAACATGGATGGTTTGGGCAAGCACTACCCTATAGGGTTTTCCCCGTGGCCACTTGGCATCCTTACTTAGCAATCAAAAAGGATCTGGGATTGAGAGAGTGAGGAAGAATGCGAGTTGCTTCATTTTTGTGAATCTAGTTTTTGTCCTTCTTTCTTTCATGCTTATTACGATGGTTAGAGTGGAACTTTGAAAAAAGCAGTATATGAATTCCCCCTAACATGCACATTTTTGTTCAATAAATCAAAGAATCTCCCATGACATTTTGTATTCAACAGATCCAAGAATCTACCATGCACAATTGGCCACACAAAACATACATGCCTCTTCTGGGTCCTGGGACAAAATACAATTCAAATTCATCGGTTATTTATGCCTTGTGTAAGAGAAATAACCTAAACAACATTTCATGGTTCTTGTTCAAGTTTTATGTCCAATGATAGTGACACAATATACTCCCTTCCCATAATATAGTGCACATTGGCTTTCTAATGAGTCAAATTTCACAAAATTTGACCATGTTAATAGAAAAAAAATCTACAAATCAAATGTATACCATATAAAAATATATTGCATGATGAATATAATGATATAGATTTGGTATTATAGGTGTTACTAATTTTTTCTATAAAATTGGACAAAATTTACAAAAAAATTGACCATAAAAAAATCTTATACGCACTTCTTTCTTGGGCTATCTTGCTTCTTTCTTGTGAAGGGATAACCTGCGCTGCTTCTACATCTACTTACTGCTAGATCAGGAACACATAGATACACTAGGACACATACATGTCGTTGCTCAAGCCCACATAATGTCCACTGGGCGGGGCGAAGCCCAAACAAACATGGGTCAAACACAATCCAGAGACAGTACCACAGAAAAGAGACATAGGGTGGGGGAGGGGGAGGTTTTTCTGCAGGGAGGGGGAGGGGGAGTTTATAGTACAGTTAGACCCGATTGACTAACACTTAAGGAGACAGAGAGGTCAACATCAGATTGATTTTGGGTCGATGCTGATAAAGTGCAAGGTTCTAAATGCAACAATGTCCGCTCACGTCCGCATCCACATTTGCCGTTGGTAGGTAGCTACTCAAAACAAACATGACAATAGATGAACACTTAGAAAACCGATTCTAGGACCTTTAAGATCAGACGGGAGATTTTGTAAAAAAGATAATAATAAAAACTTATCCCCACCACAACCAAATATCGTGGTCATGGCTTGGTAAGCTTTAAAATAGGGCATTTTACCGTATGATGCTCATTAGTATCGCATATGTCACGAAAATGCAGCACTATACAATCTTTTTTGACTGCCCCATTGAGTATCATGAACAAACTAGCATGATTTTCATTTTACCCATTGGCTCTAGCAACCCCTTTTGTGTTGTCATCGTGCGCCTCATCATGCACATTAGCGAATCTTTAGTTTTATTTACATGTAGTCTCTCACTTTACATTGGATTCTCCGACACTTTTTTGACCCGATTCACACATATATAGTTTCCTTCGCGTTGTTTAAGATTGCCATTGAAACACCAATTTACACATGAAGATCCCTCGCATAGATAACATATTAATAGAATCCATGGTAATTGCATTTAATTGGTGAAGGGTTATAAGTGGTGGGCAACTTCTCATTTTTCTAACCAGGGTCAACATTAGCATACAGGTGCTCTCTTGTTCATGCCAAGTGTCCTTCTCCCATGACCGATTCGTCCAAAAAGGGCATGCCCATCATTTTGGTAACTTTTTCATTCTCTTACACGATGAGGTGTGAATCAAACACCTCACCTGATTCTTGTCTTCTCCCCACCACTTGTCAAAAGCTATTTATTGGTTCCTCTAATTTGAAACGTCTGTTGACTATCATGTAAGTTTTTTTAATTAAAAAACTGAAGGGGGCACTGAATTCTCACCAAGAAAAGATGCGGTATGACATACATTACGTACATTGGATTTTTTTTTGTGAAGCAAAAATAATAATAATCAAGAATCCCTGTAGCAGTCAGTACTTAACGGCAACAATGGTACTAAGCAATTCATAAGAAAATTAACAGTTAAATCCATTTTCTGAACACAAATTTGCATTAAATGGTACAGTACTGCTTATTACTAGTAGCTAGGCTTGCAATCATCATAGTGAAAAATTAACAAAGTTATCACCATTGGTGCTTGGGATTAGCGGCCGACAGAGAATCCAGCAGCCCTCTGTGGGAGAGGAGGGTCAGTCAAACGTCTCCCTTCACTCTTCCTCAGCAATTCAACGCACGCATAGGCATTTTGGCTAAAGGTAGAAATTCCAAAGAGCAGAGATGGTACAAGATACACTTGTTTTAATTAGCTTGCCACTAACTCTCTGATTGCTCTAAATAAGAGAGGTACTCCGGTCCCTTATGCTAATCTGTTTTGCAAATTCCTACCATGTATTAGGTTGGAAACCTACAATTTCTGAATTTAAATAACCTCTTTTTTATGACGTATTACAGCTTTCTTATCACTTTAAATTTGACTTGATGGATCCAATGATTCCTTGCTTACTTCTTCATCTTAGGAACCTTCCATTAAAACATCTAAAGAGGTACTCCCTCCGTCCCATGATGTAAGACGTTTTTTGACACTACACTTGTGCTAAAGAACGTCTTACATTATGGGACGGAGTAGTAGTACATATGATGCATTTGGTGATATCACTACAACACATAAATTGGTACATGTCATTTTAAAACGCCTTGGAAGGTTTGAAAAATGCCTCAAAATGTTTTTCTGCGACTTAACTCTGCGAAGGCTAAGGTAATTTGTGCTGTTTACGGGAACGCCGCACAAGCGCGTGAATAGAACACCTACATGGTCAGCCATGGGCCGAGCCAAAATGCATCCAATCGAAAACTAAAAATAATAATGAGCTGTCCCCCACGCCTTGGGTCCGGAACTTGAACTTGAGGTCTCTCTCATTTTGCTGTCAAAAAGACAAAAGATTTCACTAGAGCGCCTTGGAAGGTATGAAAACGCCTCAAATTTTTTTGGGCCGTAATTACAAAATGCTGGGTATAACTATGAAGGCAAAGGTAATTCATATCATTTGTTAGAAAGAAAAAGATCTCTCTCAATTGGAAGCTTCTCCCACCGCCACCATCCTAGGTAATGCGTGTTATATGATTGGTGAAAGTAAAAAACTATAAATATTGAATAAAGTATAAGATCGGTGGTACGCAGGGCATGGAGGCATCCCACAGTTGAGGCGGATAGTCTTATCTTTCGAGGCGATTTTGTTGAAACACATTGTTATTCCTACCATTTTCGGCGTTCTTTTAACTGTCTTAGTACAGGGTGATATTTTGATGTGTTACGAAAAAATGCCTTAGTTATGTGATGTTTTGAGGCATTTTTCTAAATTGTCTTAATATAGATCAAACTTTTGAGGCATTTTGATAGAAAGGCCTTATAATTGGCGACTTTTTTAATATGCCTTCTTAGATATGAATTTGGGGCGTTTAAAAAAATGCCACTAAGAATACGCCTTTGATCCACGACTGTCATATAGTGTATGTTGGTTGGCAGCACCCTCCCGACTAGCATTTGACACTTAGGCTTGGTTTCAGTGCTCGTTTTCTTCTAACAGTGCAAGCCAGAACTCTCGCCCAGATAATAATAATAATAATAATAATAATAATAATAATAATAATAATAATAATAATAATAATAATAATAGTAATATTGCAAAGGTAGATAAAAAGGCAAACAGTGACTATAAGGCATCCACAATGTGCTCCAAGACCAAGAGGGATCCATCCTAAGAGGAGATATACAAGACATAGGACTGCTCCTACGCATAGCAGACAAAGTTGCGGCTCTAATCAACTCCTATAAGCATGAGAACAAGGCACAAGCTTAGGACCCAGGTCTCTGATTCCCCTCTGATGCTTTGACCGATCTCCTGGCCGTCTCTGATGCTGCATGCACTTACGGCAATTGCAACTTAGCAGTTGGGAAGGGTAGTTTTCTGTTCGTCCTTTACCTCGTCCAAGATTCCAAACACGCACAATATATATGGGATCCCACAATAGCTAGATACGTTGTACGGCTTGAGAGAGAAGCGAGCACCGCTCGCGCTTCTTGTCAAGCTACGTTTGTAGGGCGATTAGTGCTGTTTTATTCTTCCTGCTGCTCATTTGCTGCAACTGAGCCCGTTTTAGATGTGGTCAAACCTCAAAAGGGGAGGATTAGCTGCATTTGGGGCTCTAGTCCCTCCCGGCTCATGTTAGAGGGTTTCTGCTTCAGTAGCCTTGTCTAGAGAATTTTCTACATCTCAAACATTTTTTCCCCTTTTGCGATGATCTTAAACCAAACAGAGTAAGGAATATTAGGACGTATACAAATTAAACTATAAGACTGGGTTTGTACAGTATTAATGTTCTTCTGGGTTAGAAAAAACTCTCATTTCTTCACCTCTCAACCGGGTTACAAATTAACAAGCAGATAAGATGTAATGAGCAAGAACAACGGCACCGAACTTTTATGTGCAAAACCCTTAGAGAAAAAACCACAGGTGTACGACGGCCAATTTCCCCTAAATCAAGAATAAGTTGCAACTCATCCACAAAATCCGCTCCAACAGAACCCGACCGCTCATTATAAGCAATAACTGCTCCAACATAACTCTGTTTTTTAGTATTTCTGACATATTCGGATATGTTTTATTCCCATCTTTACGATTCTTAAATTCTTTGAACATTTTGCTAGATTTCTTAACAAATTATAGGTTTTGAAAGCAAATAAATACTTACATTGTATAGAGGTTGTGTCAATTAATTTGGATTGGAAGGAGTAGTAAATTTCTTAGATAATTCAAGTTGTTCCCCTACTTTTATTATTTAGAGAAAAGGCATTTGCCCCACTTTATAGAAAAGCTAAGATTTTATTTTTCAAATAAAGCCTTTCTATTTTGGTTGTTTCTTATTAAATTTCCTAAAGTATGTTCCAACATGTGGTGATGATTAGGATCCTTGTGGTGCATGTCACACAAGAGAAAACCCACCTTTGATTTGTTGGGCAAGCTATATGGTATTGACAAGGATATGGATTTGGCAATTTAGACTTGAAGGGTGAAATATAAACTATATTGAAAGAGTTGGGACCTTGGGATAAAATACTGAAATTTCTCCTTTAGATTAATACATATTTTCTCACTATTAAATATTAGAGTTTAATTCACATTTTACTCTCTAGTTGTGACCTCGTGGTAGCTTTAAAATATCTTATCGTTTTACCGCTTAACTGTGACCTCCTGATAGCTTCCACTCATTTGATTATTGTGCTAACAATGACAACCCACATGACATGACGAAGTGGTAGCCAACTCTCAACTCAGATCCATATTTGTTGTGACGTACTCCCATTGTTTGAGTTTGTTAGTCTCAATCTTGTCAAACTTTGACCATATAGTTGACTAGCAAAATATAAATAATATATTACAAAAGTTATGTTGCTGGATTCATATTCGAAAGTATTTTCTATTGGTATGACTTTTGCTACATATGATTTATATTTTATTAGTTAAATTTATGTCCAATGTATTTTCCATGAAAACACAAAAAACTTTGGGTTTCATTCCATTGATAGAGAGAAGAGCAATTACATTCCTCACGAAGGACATTACATGCCTCATGAAGGACGCACGCAACGTACAATAGCCCAAGGAAGGCAACACCTAACACACAACACAACGCCCTTAGACTTTTGTTGTGACTCCCTTCGGGGCCAAAGACGCAAGCCCACAAACGCGTGCTAGATCCCACTACTTAGCCTCCGACTTTATTGTGTCGAGGAAACGGTCAAGGCTAAGCCGAGCTTTGTCGAATAAGACACCAATTGGATGACCTAGCATGTGCCCTTGCGAGCTGAGGTAGGAACCGAGAGACAAGTTCTTGCCACCAATCCACAAAGCCCGCCGCCTCGACTTCGTCAGTGGCTAGTGGATGTCAACCTAATCTAGGAGAGCACTTCGTGCTAGACTGTGCGTGAGAAGGAACAACCAAAGAGGAGGTGGTCCATCATCTCCACTGAGTGGTCGCACAACACACAACTCTCTGTGTGCTGCAAGCCACAAGTCGCAAGACGCTTCGCAGTCCAGCAACGAATGTAGCAAGCGAACCACATGAAGAACTTGACCCTTGGGGCACACGACTTGCAGATGAGCCTTCAAGAGCGAGATTCGACCGCACCCTCGAAGATAGCATCATAGCAACTCTTGGTCATGTATTGTGCATCCGGTGTCCAACGCAACTGGGGGATTTCTGGGTGGGGAGCAAGTTGGACAGTGCAGAACAATCGCCAAATCTGATGTGTTGCCATAGAGTAAGCGGCCCCGCCCTCCCTGATATTCGAGATCCAACGATGATCAGTAAAGGCATCTCGAGTAGTCCACCGCTTTCTGGTACGACCGAAGACCAGCACGAGCAGCTTGGGTGCAGTCTCCAAGATTGCCCGACCATCAAGCCAACGGTCCTCCCAGAATGAGGCAGTATCTCCATCGCCATTCACCATCTTGTTGGATGTTCTGAACATTGCGCGTTCATCCCTGGAAAAATGGATGTTGAGGTCCTTCTAGGGACGGTCGGGATCAATGTGCATCCTCCAGAGCCAGCGGACCCAAAGACTGATCGCCACCATCCCGAGGTCCGGAACACCTAGGCTGCCCAGACGAAGGGCCCTACACACCCAATGCCAGTTGACGTGGCAGTGGCTGGCCTATGCAGCCGCCCTGCCGACCCAAAGGATGCTTGTGAGGATCTTGTCAATCTGCTTCTCGTGCCGCTTGACCAAGGTTAGGCGCCAACCTTCGCCATCATCGATGCCCCCTCCCCACCCCCAAGTAGGAAGGCGACCCACGATCCTGTCAACCAATGGCTCCAGAGCCGCACTCGACAACTTCCAGAGAGTGAGGGGCATCCCTAGGTACTTGATTGAGCAAGGAGTCAGCTGTCAGTCTGACACTCCATCACCGATGTAGCCTTGAGGCCCACCTTGTCTGAACAACCTATGGGGGACACCGAATACTTAGTGAAGTTGGTGCGCAACCATGATGTGTGCTTGAAGAGCGGTAAGAAGCTGCGAATGAGCAAGTCCTCCCTATCTAGGTGACTGAAGATGAACACGTTGTCTGCGTAAAAGTGAGACGCTAGCCAACAAACTGTGAGGTGCAAGACTGCGGAGCATCATGAGCTCCCTGGCCCTGGTCAACAACCTATAAGGGTGTCAATCACCCACACAACCAACATGGGGGAATAGTAGATCACCCTGTCGGATCCCCCTTGCGGTGCCAAATCGACGGCCCTGGCTCACCATTGAGCATCACCCTCATGCTGCTGGAGGACAGTGGGATGGCAACCCACTCGCAGAAGCGAGGCTCAAAGCCGATCCTATGCAACATCTCACAGAGCAATGCCCAAGATACCGAGTCGAACGCGTGAGAGATATCGAGTTTGAGCACGACCCGCCCTCGAGCCGAGGTCCAAGTACCAAGCGCTGCAGCGCTGAAGTATGAGCTCCGTGGACTAGCGGTTGCTTCTCCACGAGGCTCATGCCAGGCGCTACGGCGCTGAAGTATGTAACTGAGGCCATACTCCCAGGAAAAGCTCGAACGACCTTCAACAAAAAGGTACTTGTACCCAAAACGGACACAAGTGGGGTAGGTAGAGAATACCTAGGGGCACGAGACAACTCTCTCTAAGGAACTCGGCAAAATAGCCCCGTAACTTCGGAAGAAGGGCGAGGCTCCCCTAGCCGTTGCAGGTACCTCGCCATCTATTGAACCAGCAGGAAGTTGTCATGAATGCAGCACTTGGCAATAAACTCACATTGATTCTCCTCAACCAAGGTAGCCAACCTCTGTAACAACCTAACAGGCAGGATCTTCGCAACCAGCTTGGGGAAGAGGTGGATGAGGCTGATAGGCCAGTAATCCTTGAGAGCAGAGGCGCCCGCTCGCTTGGGCAAATGATCAACAAAGCTTGATTTGGCCATTGAAACTTGGGCCCACATAGGAAGTGCAACTTGGAGAAGGCAACCAAGACGTCGGCCTTCACAATCTCCCAGGAGGACTGGAGGAACCTCGCCATGAATCTGTCTGGTCCTGGCACCTTCCCATGCGGCAGCCTACAAACAACCTCCCAGATATCCTCCTTCGTAAAGGGGGCATCCAAGTCAACCAAGTCCTCGGAGTGGGAACCCAAAATGTCTAGGTCCAACAAGTCCCTTTGGCCAGTTGTACCTAGGAGCAAGCTAAAATGTTCGAAGGCTGCCTCGGCCATGGTTGCGTGATCTGAGACCACAAAGCCATCAACCATCAGGCTCTGAATCACCATCTTCTCCTTCCGGTAGGAGGCGTGCTAGTGGAAGAAGGTCGTGTTAGCCCCCCCCCTCACCCAACCAGGTAATCGTTGACCGCCATTGGGCCATAGTGTGATCCATTGAAGCGAGTGATAGGTATGTGTGTTTTAGCTTGGCATGGAACTGACGCTTGAGCTCCGAAAGCTGTGTGACTCCATAGCGATATCGAATCAGAAGATAAGCTCTCGGGCAAGCATAAGTTGTTGTCGGGCACCGCCCACCCGCTTATCGCTCCAGTTGGATAGATGGCAAGCTGTGTTCCGGAGTCGAAGAGCCGTGTTCCGTGTTTTGGTTTATTAGTTCCACTTGTATTTTGGGTCAAATTTATGTTCAATATTTGACCTAAAATCCGAATAGATGAAATATATATCTACCATGGCACAAGAGTTGAGCGGTGTGGCTGGTTTAGCCCTAGGCTCCATCCATCTCCTTCGCTCGGATTAGGGTTAGGGATTGCACTTGTCGCCTCCAACGTATGCACATCCAAGTTGTCGACCAGTCAGCTGCAAACCACTCTGACGTGTGGGCCATAGTTGTCAGTTTGGTAAAATAGGTTTAAAAATGGTAAAGTTTGTTGTAAAACAATATTCCTATTTATTATAAGCAGGCTCCTTCTAGTGTGATGTTGAAGAAAGCAGTATACTGATTCCGTGACCTAAATAGTTCCCAAGGCAGGAAAGCTATTCCACCAACATTCTGATTCCATGACACCCATGACCGGAAATAGCCTGCATCTCTGCACCATCCCCACACACAAAATGATTCTTGAGACAATGATAGCGTCAAGCTTTCCAAGTCGAAATGGCCAATAAAAAGACAGTTACGAGATGCATCTTTTCTTTCCAGGAACTGCTAGTGTGGTATCTTTATAGCGGGGAAATCATAGTGCAAAGCCCGCAAACCGGTCGATCTACACAGGGTTTCTACATGAAAGTGATCGGCACCAATTTGGTTGTACCAATGAGACCGTCGCCACTCGCCAATTTGCCATCCGCTGCAAGGGGATGGAGCCGGAACCTTCGGGTTCGGCGGCGCACGCCATGGCTCCAATGAGTCAGTGGCCTCCCCGATCAGCAACAGCAGGCATGTCGAAAACATGTACGCACCAGCACTGACATTCGCAAAGCGAGAGCGATGAAAAACAGACAGAACGGGACACTCAAGTTACGGCAAGGAGATTTGTTTTGATTTTTCGGGTACCAATGGAGTAGCAGAAAGCAACAGCAGGGCCATGCTTTATGGAACAAGATTGTAAAACACGAGTAGAAAGTAATGCTAACTGTCTGACTGACTCGGACGGAACACACGGAGAAGAAGCTGGGATGTGAGTGAGAGGTCCTCTTCATCCTCGTCTTTCTTTCTTTCTTTCTTTCTTTCTTCTACTAAAGGCTAAATAATTAAGCTGCATGCACTACGGGTACGGTGGCGGGCGGGGCTTAAGAAGGTCAGCGACGCCGCTCTGACCACTGCAGCCGCCGCCGCTCGGTGCTCCTTGCACCAGGCCAGGCAGCACCAATCAGGTGGCGGAGCTAGCACATGTCAGCGAGGCTGGCCCACAGCTGGGATTCATCGTCGTCGATGTCGAAACCAAGCTGCTGCTGCTGTTGCTGCCTGTTGGTTGCCACCGGCGTGCCCCACCACCACTTGCTGTCGTCAAACGCCGTGCCATCACCGACGGTTTCCACGCGCTGGCTCTGGCTGTCGTAGCGGTTGCCGCCGAGGTTGTTGTATGGGCAGTACTCGTAGCTGATGTCAGACGCCTCCGTCTCCATGTCGCCCTCCGCCTCCATGTTCCTGGCGAAGCGGCCCTGCACCCTCGGCCGGCTATCTGCCAGCGTCTTCCTGCAAGCGTACTGGAAGACCAGAGAGATGGTGGGCAAGAGATGTGTCAGAATTGGCTAGAGAACAGAAGCATTTACAGGCTGTGAGGGGGATCAATACACACAGTTATCTTCTTGTGGAAGTTCCTCTGCTGGCGCTTGGCACGGTACCTCTCGATCCTCTCCTTCCGTTCCTCGGCGCTGTAACGCCCCACCTTCTCTGAAAAAGGATCACCAGCTTCCTGGCTGCAGTTGTCGCCTGGAAATTGTGGCGGTATTGGCGGTGGCGGCAATGGTGGCGAAACATTGTTGCCCTGTTTTGCATCAACACGTGGTTAGCAGCTGTTTAGTGGTATGAACTGCAGTCCCAACTTGAGTCTTTTTGCACTACCTGCAGGTCACCGGTGCTGAGGACACGCCGCATGTTATCGGAGCTGCTGAATTCAAAGAAGTCACCAGAGGACGAGGAAGGGGAGGAAGCAAATGGGGGTGGATGCAACTGCCATGTCGAACGAGACGGGCAAGAGAAGGCAGCATTACCGTTGAGGGGGTCAAGAAACTGGAGGTGAAATGGCAAGGGGTGTGTGCTGGTGATCGTGTTGATATTGTAGGGAGGAAGGGGAGAGATGCAGGAAAGCGGCGCTGAAGCAGCAACATCGACCGGAGAAAACAGGCCACCATTGGCATGGAGGAAACCGGTGCCGCAAGGAATTTCGGTCGGAGCTGTGTGCAAATCACCAGAGGGGTTCACTGCATGGTGCATGGAGGGGTCACTGTAGGTGGGCGCGGGCGAGGAAGAAGGATTGAACATGGCTTCTGGATATGAATCCCTCTAATGTGTCTGGGGCTAAGTGCAAGTGAAGGGGATTGGTATAAGAAGAGAACGTTTGATGTGCATGGTGTACACTATATACCAAAGGTAGTAGGGCGGCTAGGGCCACTACTTTTAACAAGGCAGAAATTTCCTAATTGATATGCCAGCTCAGTATGGTCACTACAGGCAACAGTAGACATGTCATGGAAGGTTATCAAACTGATGAGCTGGGTGGGAAGTCAAATAGCTCCTGAAAAAGCTGGGGCCCTTTCTGTCCAGCTAAGCCATTGGAAATGTGATTCTTTACCTTGGAAGGAAAAGAAGTTCGAAATCTGTCTTCCTTTGATAGAAGATAAAAAGTATGCTGAACATAACACCCCAGAAGACGAACAGGTGTCAGGCATGCTGCCAAGGAATATGCTCCAACAATATATGCATTAATAAACACGGGGAGATTGATGCCATTGGCCATTCTGCACAGAAATGAAGAAAACAATTGCACCTTACTGGCGATATTTGCGCATGTGGGCCAATCACGAGTATGTATAAGTTAGACGATCTTAATCTTATGAAGAACATACATTACTAGTTTTAAGAAAAATATAACCACATCACAACCAAGTTAAGGAGCACCTAACATTTTCTTAAGAAACCCATGAAAAGATCATAGTACTAGAGAAAATATTAAAGATGAATGACTAGATTTTGGATTTATACTGGACATGGACACTAACTTCTCCACTGCAGTTCTGAATTTGGTTCTGGATTTTCCAATAAACACATTTACAAATGCAGTAACTAGCAGTGGAGTAGGAAAACAAATGTATAGTTCCATCTACGATTGTCAACGAGATCCACTTACGAAGACAACAGGACTAGTAACTAGCATTATGGAGCAGGAATAGAAAGGTGTACAAGATAAAACAATCTGTAGCTGGATAACTGATGTGATGCTTGCTGGAACGAAACTCAAGCCCTTCTTTATCAATTTCAAGAGCTTTAATCTTTAGCTAGAGTCTAGAGATTGCCCGGTACCTACCTTATCTTTGATTCTGTACAATGGGTTCCTACTTCTGTAGCAACTAGCAAAGTAGGAAACGGGAACCCACCACCTTGGGAAACAGAAGAACTTTGAGGAAACCTGTGAACCGACTAGGAAAGAACTGCACAGTTTCGACAACTACAGAGTTTCATTGTACAGTAAACTATGCATAAAACTGAAAACAGTGAGTATATAATGGATAGAACGGGGCCAAGCCAAATCTGATGACTGCCACCTCGCAGCCCATTTTCTGTTTTCTAAATAAGTACTAAAAAGTAAATACAGCAAAGAACGGACAAGGTAGCATTATTAACTTCATGCGATGTGCCGTCTAGAGCACTAATATGAAACATACCTGATCATCCGAGCCAAGATTCTGACACCATCCTGTCAATGATTGAATGAACCCAACAGTCACTTATCTTTCCTGCTAAGGAAGTAGTAAAGCCCTAAACTTATGGTAAACTGGTAAGAGGCTAAAGATGCAATATAACAAGCAACTGTAGTAAACAGCAGCACCACCTTCAATAGAAAAGGGAACAGAAGAAAGTAGTATAATATTAGTTTTATAGGCAACCTAGCCTTCCATTTCCTTTTTTGGATGTTAACAGATCATCGTATGCAAATCAACTTTGAATTTGGACATGAACCAAACACAATGAAGTCAACAGACATTTTTGTCTGGTAATTTTCCACTATATTGACGCCATGCATTGAAGAAAGACATTGCCAAACGAGGGGAGACATGTGTAACGCCCCGGATTCGATGCGCCAGGTGTCCGTCAGTTATTTGCCGTCGTTGCCATGTCATGTGCTTGCGTGTTGCACTTTGCCATGTCATCATTTGCATTTCATATCATGTTATCATGTGCATCTCATTTTGCATACATGTTCGTCTCATGCATCCGAGCATTTTCCCCGTTGTCCGCTTTTGCAATCCGCACTCCTATGTCTCCCGCGCCCTTTTGCCTCTTTTCGTAAAGGGGTGTTAAACGGTCTCGAATGGACCGAGGTTTGCGGCGGCCTTGGTATAGCACCGGTAGACCGCCTGTCAAGTTTCGGATCATTTGGAGGTCGTTTGATACTCCAACGGTTAACCGGGTAACCGTAGAAGCCCCCTTCTCCTTGCAGCCCAATACGCCCTTCAAAGTGGCCCAAAACCCAGCAAACTCCCCTCCATGCTCTCGATCGTTCGATCACGATCGCGTGGCCGAAAACCGCACCTCATTTGGAGTCTCCTAGCTCCCTATGCCTATATAAACACCTCCCCCTCCGAAATTCGCGGTCAAATCCCCTCTAACCCTAGCTTTCGTCCTCCTCCCGCCGCCGGACATGTCCGCGTCACGCGGACATGTCCAGCCGCTGCGCCTGCGCGAATCGGAGCTGCCACGTGGCCTGCTCCACTGCGCCCGCCGCCGACCAGCAGAGCCCTTCGCCCCGCCTCCGCCGGGCGAGCTCATTGGAGCCCGCCCGGCGCCGCCGCCCGCCTGAGCTCTCCGGCGCCTCCTCCGTCGCCACGGTGCGCCCGGGCGCCGATCCGCCGTCGCCTCCGTCCCGTCACCGGGCGGAGCGCCGCCGCCTGCCCCAGCGCCGCCCGCCCCTCGCCGCCCGCCGCCGCCGGCCTTGGCCTCAGCCCGCCGCCCAGCCGCTTGCCTCCTCAGCCCATGGGCGCCAGGCGCCCTCCTCGCCCGGCCACCGCAGTTCTCAAGCCCTGCTCCGTTAGATCCGGGCGTGGTGCCCGGATCCGCCAACTCCGGCCATCTCCCTCCTTTCCGGCAGCCTCTCCGGCGAAATCCGGCCGCCTCGAAGTCCGTGCCACATGAGGTTGACTTTCCCCGAGCCCCGAAATATCCTCTAAGTCATTTATCTGTGATATATTGTTGCATTTTCTTCATACCATAACTCTGCATCCGTAGCTTCGTTTTGGGCATGTAATATGTCAAATTGTTCGTCTCTACGAGTACACCATTTCATCTCATTGCATCATTTTCATTTGAGCTCATCTTGATGCCCTAAATGCTTTTAGAAGAGGGCTAAGTGATGTTAGTTTCAGATTCTTATCAGAACATGCATTTTTGTCATTTTTGCCATGATTGATGTGTGCACCCTATGAACTTGAGTCCTACATGTGTTTTGTAATATGTCATGCCATATTTACAGGGGTGTATGCCATGTATTTTTGTGATCTCTGTGGTGACTAGCACAAGCATGCAAACTAGGCTTCATGATGTTGCTGATTTCAGCCCCTGTTCTGCTGATATTTTTATGCCATGTAAACTTGATGCTACCGAGAGATCCATGCTTATTTTGAGATACTTCAGTAAGGATGTTTTGAACATATGATTATGCTCTATCCATCCATGCCCTTGTTTGCAATTATGGAGTGCCATAGCTTGAGTCAATCGAGCTCTACTTTTGCTATAAAATGTTTCCTGGCAGGTTGTTTACATGTTATTCAATTTTGCCAAGGTTGTTGTAGTTGATCCGTGTATGCTATGATGTTGTTCTTGCCATGTATAGCTTCTATGCCATGTCTTCTTCTGTGAGTTGTCTTGCCATGCCATGTATTGCTCTGTGGTGAGTGGTTCAAGCTCACCAACATGCCTACTTATTGTTGTTCCTGCCATGTATGAATCTGTAATATAACTTGCCATGTTTACGTGGGTGCCATCATATTTTCTGATCCTTTTTGGCTCATGGTCACTAAAGGACTTTTGTTCTATGCATTTATTAGTATCATGCCATGCCTTTGTTTGCCATGATAAGTTCATGTAGCATGTTGTTTGATAGCTCTAAACATTGCAACCTGATGTTATTTCCTGATAAGTCTGAAACTGTTATTATTTGCATTCTTGCCATGTGTGTTTGATCATGTTCTAGTGATTTCTGGAGATAGCTCAGTGTTCATGTTTTGTAATGCTTTACCTGTACATCATGCCTATGCCTTTTGTTATTATGTTGGGGTGCTGTAGCATGTTGTTTTGGTGCTTGCAATATGCCTAGTTGCTGTTTTGGACAGATTGTTGTCATGACTTGTTTCATGTGTATGTGTTGAACCGTTGCTCCGTTTTGAGTGTGCTCTATATGAAACTTGCGTGATTTTGCATATAGTTTCGTAATATCATGTTGCATCCTTGTTTTGAGGTGTTTGCTTGATGTTTGTATGCATTTTGCATCAATGCCATGCTTATCTTGTTTTGCTCATATCTTCTAGGCCGTAGCTCCGAATCTAATGAACTTTATATGTGACTTGACTAGAATTTCGTGTAGATCATCGTGATGCATCTTAACTTGCTGTTTAACAACTTGAACATAAAGTTATTCAGATCTGGACCAATTTCGAAATTTGCATATGAGGACTTACCGGATTTGTTATATGTTGTTTCCGGCCTTATTTAAACTTGCTTTGATGTGTTGCTCTTGTTTGCATCATCTCTTGCCATGAGTAGCCTCATCTAGATTTGTCATGCATCATGCTTGTTGTGCATCATGCCTTGTTCATGTGTGGTGTGTTTACTATGTTGTGTGCTTCTTCTTGTTAGTTCCTGTTTCGTTGCGATCGTGAGGATTCGTTCGTCTACGCTTGGTTCATCTTCGTGGCTTCATCTTCTTCATGGACTCGTTCTTCTTCCTTGCAGGATTCCAGGCAAGATGACCGTCACCTTGGATCTCATTACTATCATTGCTATGCTAGTTGCTCCGTTCTATCGCTATGCTGCGCTACCTATTACCTGTTTATCAAGCCATCCCAAATTGCCATGTCAGCCTCTAACCTTTGTCACCCTTCCTAGCAAACCATTGTTTGGCTATGTTACCGCTTTGCTCAGCCCCTCTTATAGCGTTGTTAGTTGCAGGTGAAGATGAAGTTTGTTCCTTGTTGGAACATGGAGATGTTGTTCCTTGTTGGAACATGGAGATGTTGTTCCTTGTTGGAACATGTTTACTTGTTGGGATATCACAATATATATCTTATTTAATTAATACATCTATATACTTGGTAAAGGGTGGAAGGCTCGGCCTTATGCCTGGTGTTTTGTTCCACTCTTGCCGCCCTAGTTTCCGTCATATCGGTATTATGTTCCCGGATTTTTGTCCCTAATGCGGTCGGGTGATTTATGGGACCCCCTTGACAGTTCGCTTTGAATAAGACTCCTCCAGCAAGGCCCAACATTGGTTTTACCATTTGCCTCACCTATGCCCTTTTATTTCCCTTGGGTTTCTGGAGCCCAAGGGTCATCTTTATTTTAGCCCCCGGCCGCTTCTCTTCGAGTGCTGGTCCAAACCGAAGCGATGTCCGCGCCACGGGCAATCAGGGTTTATGCCAACCCGACGTCTGGCTTATCCGTGTGCCTCGAGACCGAGATATGTGCAGCTCCTATCAGGATTTGTCGGCACATCCGGGCGGCTTTGCTGGTCTTGTTTTATTGCTGTCGGAATGTCTTGTAGCCGGATTCCGAGACTGATCGGGTCTTCCGGGAGAAGGAATATCCTTCGTTGATCGCGAGAGCTTATCATGGGCTAAGTTGGGACACCCTGCAGGTTTAAACTTTCGAGAGCCGTGCCCGCGGTTATGTGGCGATGGGAATTTGTTAATATCCGGTTGTAGTAAACTTGAAGCAAACTCTTCTAAAATACACCAACCGTGTGCGTAACCGTGAGTGTCTATTTTCGGGGTTGATCGAGAGGAGAACACGGTTTCTGGGTTATGTTTGACGTAAGTAGGAGTTCAGGATCACTTCTTGATCATTACTAGTTGACGACCGTTCCTTTGTTTCTCTTCTCGCTCTCATTTGCGTATGTTAGCCACCATATATGCTTAGTCGCTGCTGCAACCTCGCCACTTTATCCCTTCCTTTCCTATTTAAGCTTTGCTAGTCTTGATACCCATGGTAATGGGATTGCTGAGTCCTCGTGGCTCACAGATTACTACACCACCAGTTGCAGGTACAGGTTTGCGATGATCATGACGTGAGAGCGATGTTTACTTGTGTTGGAGTTCTTCTTCTGCTTCTTCGATCAGGGGATAGGTTCCAGGTCGGCAGCCTGGGCTAGCAGGGTGGATATTGTTGGAGTTTCTGTTTATGTTTCATCCGTAGTCGGATGTTGACCTTGTATATGATGTTGATGTAGTCTTGTGGCATTTGTGCCTTATGTATGTATCCCCATCTATTATGTAATGTTGATGTAATAATATCCACCTTGCAAAAGTGTTTCAATATGCGGGTCTATCCTTGGTGGGACCTTCGAGTTCCTTTTGGATAGGGTCGCATATTGGGCGTGACAACATGCTTCTCCAAGATTGCGTATCCTGAAAAGTGATTTCAATGACTGCTGAACAGACCACCAGAAGAAGACAAGGATACTGGGACATGAGAAATTCAAAAAACGTTTGTACTTTGTCTGGAATCTGAGTGGCAATAGTTTCCTCCCAACAGCTTTATGAACGATGCCCCGAAGGATTGCCAACTTGACCTCAGTTTGACCATTGAAGGCAAACCCAGTTTCTTCCGGTAGCAGGACAGTAGTATGATGAACAAATATGACATTATCCTTCCCACCAAATTTAGTTCTGGCAGTAAGGTTAGTGCAGGAGTATATTGAATCGTAAACCAAATTCGAGTCAAGTGATGCAGGTCCTATACATTTAAGCCCTAAGGAAAGACACGTATAGCTCCAAATCAACTGGCTACTACAATGAAATCTCTCGTGTATTAATATGAAGAAACAAATAGCAGATAACCCAACCATTCTCATCTACGACCAGACTTCGAGCTACCATATTGCTTATGCATCCCAGGACCCATGCAGGAGAAGAGTGATGGCTTCTTCGGCTTCACACCAAACAGGAAAGTTCTAAGGGGAACCACAGCTTTTGTTGACAAGGTTCGAAAGTTCTGTTGAGCGCGGTTGCTTCTTGCTATAGATAGCTCAAGATTCTCCCGGAGTTTCAAGAGCTCCCTCCCAACCTCCACTTGGAGACCTCTTACGTGGTCCAGCCCAGCTTCTAGCTCTTTAGCAACTTTGTTATTCTCTTGTTTCATATTAAGAACCTCTCCTTGGAATTTTGCAGCTTGGATGAGGGTGAAATGATCTTCACCACCTTTATCCAGAATTGTGATCTTTGATATATCCTCTTGTATGCTGCATAGTGAAGAGAACCTGTTCTCCAGCTCTCCTTTTAATAGCACATTCTTTTCCATCCAAACTTGAAGATCTGTATTCAAATCCCGAAATTTCTTTTCTAAAACAGCTGACTCCAGTTTTGCTACCTGATGATTAGTAGGAATTCCATCTGCAACTCCCTGTGCCTGTGCATCGGTCAACTTAATCATCTCGGCTTTTAGCCTGTCAAATGCTGTTTGGAAATGTCGTATTTGATGGTATGATGTGCTAAACCTCAGCCAGAAGTCCATGGTCTGCTCCAACACCTTGTCGATCTCTGCTCTAAATTTTTCCTCCCCAACTGAATACTCAAATGGTTCTTCACCTTCGCATTGCTTAATATATTCATCTACATCAGCAATCTCTTTGTCTTCAGTTGTAGGAGTGCTGCTTATTTTGGACGTTTCTTCAGACGTCTCCCCACTCTCCGAAACAGAAACATTCATCTTTCTCTGCAAAGAACTTAGCATGCGGCGAAGAGAATGAATCTCCTCGTCTTTCATTGTATTAGAGCTCTTCAGTTCCTTCAGCTCTGACATCGCCTCAGTATGATACTTTTGGTTTTCCTTCTCAATTTCAGAAAGTTGTTGCTCTGTATCTTTGTAGATCTGAAGCACAGATGCATAATCTTCTGATAAAATATTATCCTCGCCTTCAGATAGATTAGCAACAAGCTGTTGCCGCACCACAAGATCTTCCGAGCCCTTTTCGGACGAATCAAAAAACTTGCTGTTTTCAGACGCTGGAGAGTTCAATGCTTCTACAAACCCAGCAAGTTCACTGCAAGCTTCAGTCATTTCTTTATGAATATTCTCGGTACCATGTTGTATAGACCTACCAATTTGTAGGACGACTTGTAGCACCACCTCAACTTGCTTCAACCTGTCAGCCAACTTACTGGAATCAGCAACCAAAGCCGCCTTCTCCTCCTCCAAGGCATGCAGGCGCTTGTGAAAGTCATCTATCTCGGATTTCATTCTATCGATCTGAGCATTCTGCGACGTAGTAGCAAGCTCCAGGTTGACTACCTTCTCCACAAGTCGATCAACCTTTTCCGCTATGTCTGAAACTGATGCCTCTGGGCGCAATTCAATTAGTTCTTTGATTTTTTGGCATACTTCCTGCAGGTCAAGCTTAGCCTCGTTTTGAACAGAATCACCACCATCCACAGGTGGCAGTACTTGGGTAAGTCCTGTTTCATGGTGATCGGGCCCGTCGTCTTGCGTCTGGGGCTGCCCACACTCATCCTTGAAGGTTTTCAGTTTCTCCTTTGCCTCGTTGAATCTTTGAAATTCAGTCCTCGCCTCTTTAGATGACCTCTTTTGCTGGACCTGCAAGTTAACCAATGTATGCTCACAAGACATAAGGGCTCGTGAAGCCATCAGTGCTCGGGCTTCATTGTCTTCAATGTCCGAGCTAGTGCTAAAAGTATCTTGCAAGCCGCAAACTTCCTCCTGCAACTCGGCCACCTTCCTTTCAATGTCTAGATACTTGCCCAGTGCACTGTCATAAGTGGTCTTCAAGAACTCCTTCTCGGTCTGCAGCACCAGGATTTGCTTCTGCAGCTTGTCGATCTCTTCCAGTGCCCTGTCCTTGTTCATGTGGGAGCCGACTCGCCGGTGTGTCTGGGTCCTCTTCGGAGCCAGGTTCGGGCTCGATCCCCGGCTTGTGACCCGTGAGCCCATGGGCAAACCTTCCAGGGCAGGGAATTTGTAGTTGATGAGATCAATACTTGTAATTGCCTTGGGGACTCCTTCGGTATCACCCTCTTGCATGGAGAACTGGACATGGTCCGGGAAAACGGTGGCAATGGTGTGGTTGGCCTTGTGCAGCTCGCTAGATATCCGGTCATACCGGTCGGCCAGCGCTTGGTAGGATCTGAACATCTCCTCGACGTTGCTGATGAGCTCCGGCCGGCTCCGGAAGTAGAGCTCTGCCTTCTTGCCGAACGTGTCGGCGTCCGCTCCGATGAGCTTGATCATGAGCTTCACCCTCTCCTCCATCTCTGCACGCACCATGCAGACACAACATCAGAAATCCGCAATGCGCCACGCCGGAGACGGGGAATGAATGCGTACCGTTGAGGGTGGCGTCGAGCCATTTGGACTGGCTGGTGCGGATGTGGGACGCCCACCACCAGGAGTAGGCGTTGCCCGCCGCGCGCTGCAGCATGGCCGGAGGCCGGAGGGGGTCACGCCGCGCCGGGGCCGCCCGCTCGCTCTTAACCCCCTCCTCCTCCTCCTGCTGCTACTCCGCGTCGTCCGCCCTCGGTGCCGTGGGGGGCGTGAGCTGCGCCGCGACGGGGAGGACTGGATGCGGATAGCGCGGCGCGTGCAGCGAGGGCCCTTGGCCGCCGGAAGCCGGAGAAGGAGAGGAGAGGAGAGGGGAGGGGAGGTGGGTCGGTGGTGGAGGGTGGCATGGCGAAATAGGACGAGGGGGAGGGGGGCTGGTTTCGCTCCGGTTGCCGCGGGGGTCGGTGGGCGGGCGCGAGCGACGCGCGCGGCCGGTGGTGGGAGCGGATGGCAGCGCGCGCATGGCGGGGGTGGCGTTTTCCGCCATTCGGGCGGCGGGGGGTGGTCGGTGGTTGGTGGTGGTGCGGTCGGCTGCCGTGGGCGGGCGGGTGGCCGCGGTTTGCTCCGCCGGGGTGCGGTGGGCGGGCGAGAACGATCCAGGCCCAGAGCAGGACGGTGAAACACGGGCCTGGATTCTGGAATTGGCTTGATGGGAAGGCTGATGGGCCGTCGTGGGCTTGTAACGTTTTTAGGGTGCATGGAGGGTGCATGGAGGGTGTACGAGGGTAAAAGTTTTCAATCCGACCTACTTTTACTTGGGAGCTCTTAGTCGGCGCCTTCTGCGTCGATTAGCGCCTGCAGCGGTCGCTTCTTGGGCTGATTTTTTGTTCGGCCCAAGTTCAAGCGCACTAGTTCACTGTTTCTGCGGGTTTCTAACTGACTGTTTCGACTGTTTTTGCGCTAGTTCACTGTCTCCTTCTACTGTTTTGCCAATACAGTTTGAACTGAAAATTTCTCTTAGAGTATGTTCGATAGGAAAAAATGCTTGAACCAAAAATGGTATGAACTTTCATAACAATAGAAAATCTTCATAAAATCACAGAAAGCTGGTGAATGAATTCTTTCAGAATTTGGAAGTGGCTCCCACTAGTTTAGTTGTTTAAAAGGAAATTTTATTCTAGGTAATACAACTGAATTAAAAAATATATAGTCACTTCTCCATAATTAAATTCATACTGGCAGGGGATGTATTACTTAGAACAACTAAACTAGTGGAAGCCAGAAACAACTTAAGTATTGCTGGTCTTGACCCTTGTTTCCACATTTAAATGTGAAGCTCGGCGAAATTTGACCTGAACCATTTTACACTCTCAAGTGGTCCTAAATTTTTTTTAAAACAAAATACATTTAGTTTGTTAATATGAATATAAATTTGTATGTACATTTTTCTCTTTAATAAATTATGGATTGGATCATGCGAAAAAAGTGTACTACTTTTGGATCACACGTTTCTTTTAGAGTATACCTTTCAGCAGTTCATTCTCTTGATTGTGAAAGTCCTTTTATTTGAAAGACCGGAAACCCTGTAGAATAAAAGCAGAAAAGATTCATTGAATTTTTTGGTATATACTTCCCTTAATAACAATGTTACTGTAAGACAATATGAAATTCAGGGAGGTGTTTATAACTTACGTGGTTTTGAAGAAATGACCTCACGACTGGTTGTTGGACCTCACTGCTTTGGTAGGTTGCAATCTCATACAAAAATATTTCGCGCATAGCTTGGAGATCAACCTGTTTTGCACAGTTGTGATTATCATCTGATTATTATTTTTTTCTTCTATGAAATGAAAGAATTGCAATTAGAATATGTTATTTAGAAGATAAGAAACTTTTACAGTAGAGAATCCAAGAACTCCCATGCCACGATATGTTTTTAGTATTTGAAGAAGGAAAACACATGTGTCGTACCTGCATTGATGAAATCAGGTTAACTAGCATGTTAGAATCAAATCCAGTTAAAAAACAAATAATCCATAACTTCAAAATTTATTTGGCCGTGATGTGGATGAAATGGAGGAAAAACTGTTAGTGACATAAGAAGTCAAACTGCTTAACCTGAAATGAGTTCTAGGAACTGCAATGAATCTGTAGTCAAAGTCTTTGATGCTGAATGCATTGCAGTTAGGGTAGGTGAGTGCAAACAGTGACTTGAAATTGTAGCAGACAGTGCTTATTATAGTTGTGAATCTGTCTTGTCCAGACCCATCAGGATTCATAATATCAAAAAATCGTCCACTCTCTAGGTTTGTTGTTATTAGAATCCATTGCTTATCATTGAAGCACGACAAGTGGACCTGTGAAAATTCAAAGTAGATTAGTTCTTGTCAGAACTTTCCAGTTGAAGAACTTAGCAAGAGAAAATTTGCTTAAAAGAAAAGGCACTAACAAAATTTGCTATTTCCAATCTGAAGCCAACTCTTGCTTCACTTAAAATGTCTCTGCATATTGGGTCTGAATGATCAAGCATAGGCCTCATGAGTATTGCCTGATAAATACAGACAAGAGAAATTTTTGGTTGGTGAAACTAGCAGATGTTAGCACAGAAGAACATTCGAAGACAGGGAAAGAAAAAGAATTAAATATATCGTACCATATCTTCTCTTTGGACAATGTGCCTAATAACATCAGTATTTGGTATTAGGCCTTGCCTACCACAGATTAGTTGGTCAGTATTGAGCATCTTTGAGTAACAATCCAGAGAGTGTGGATTCATCCAGCAACCAGGTCTTAAGGAAATAGTTAGGGTTTTCTGGTGTAACATCCCAAATTTTCAATTTGGAATGTTATACATTAGGTCATCAATGCATATCATATTTTCTCGCATTTTCCGATCCTAGAAAATTTCACGCAACTCAAGGACCCTCGGAGAGAGTTGGAGATTTCATTATTTTCATATTTGGGAATTCTCAAATTTTGAAAATATAGGATCATTGGATTTATTTAATTATCTTCATAAGTTTTTCCTACAAAAAAAAAGAGAGGGAATAATATGACTTTCCCAACATTTAGGAAAAATGAAGATTTAATAAATAAATCAATTTTGGTTTTTGAAAGTTTATTTGCTTTAGGGAAAAAATGAGTATTTTAAAAATATGCATTTTTGCCCCGTTTTAAAGTTCATTTTGTTCGACTCATTTTTAGGAGTCGGGGAAAATTAATTTTATTTAATTTGGAGTTTGTTTGGTTTTATTTTTAAATCGTTTCGTTTTATAAAAAAAAAAACGACGCTACTGGGCCAAGGGCCACCGCCCAACCGAGCCGCCTGCCCAGCCGCCCTCTCCTCAAGCTGGAGGAGTCCCGCCGCCGCCTCCTCAGTCCGGCTCACGCCACGCCGCCGCCACCGTGCCCTCCCCAAGGCACCGGAGCCCCCCTTTATAACCCCGCCGCACCTCTCCCCTCATCTGCGCCTTTGCCGCCTCTAACCCGAGCCGCCGCCCTTGCCGCCGCCGCCAGCCAGCCGCCGCCCAGCAGACGCCGCCACCCCCCACCCACCGACCTCGCGGACCCCGCCGCCCCCACCGAGTCCCAGAGCCCGCCGGCGACTCACGGAGGTAGCTACTCGCCCGATCCGTTTTTGCTTTAAAACCGATCAGGTTTTTCGTTCGTTGTCCGGTTTTTTTAAAAACCCTATATTGGTTTATTTATTTTTCGATTTTATTAATTAGTGAACGTTCACCGACCAGTTTGTTCTAATGAACGTGTTCGTCGGTTAGTTTCGTAACTAACGTCCGTCGCTTTAACTGTTCGTCTTTTTCTTTTAATCGGATTTAATCCGTTATTTTCCGATTTTGATTTCGATTCAATTTTCAAATCTGTTTATTTTCTCGTCGCTTATCGGAATCAGTGATTCAAGCGCTGGAGTTTCATATTTAAACCGCCGTTCGACTAACCTACTTAAACAAAGTTTTGCTACTGTAAAATTTTGACCTAGTTTCAAAATTGCTAAAACCGAGTCGTTCTCTCTTGACTTTCGACCTTTGATGTTTTATTTGATTTGATTCTTTTGCAACGGGTTCTTAAGTTGAACTCTCCGTTAGATCTTTTATTCGAGATTTCCTGCATTAGATGAGTACTTATTGTATGCTTGTTGTTTGTCTGCGTTAGACCACCCGGAGTGCGCCGCTTGTTACTTGAATCTCTAGGTCTCATGGATCATCGCAAAGGCAAGTAACACTTGATCATACCTTTTCTACTACCCAGTTTTTATGCATTAGCCCTATTCCTCAAACACTTGCATGTTTAGGATCAACATAAATTGTGGGATGGGAAGTAGATTGAGGTAGTACCTATTACTGCTTACTTATGAAACCTTGGGAGTTACTTCTCGCTTGCTTATTATGACATGCTATGCTAGTAGACGTGGATTGGGTGAGTGAATATCCATGATGATGTGAGATTGTTAATTAATGGTTTATCTAAGGTGGCAACCTAAACACACATCTGGGTGGATTGAGGCACCTGGTTTCTATCAGACTTGCTGTATTTCTTCGGACCGCCACCCGTGCTCTAAGGGATCATAAGATTATTCAAACTGAAACTTCCGTGTGCAGCCACATGCCAATATGGGCTCGCATAGTTGAGTAAGTTGTGCGAACTCTTACGGGTAGGCTAGCTGATGTAGGGGATATAGGTTGGTACGGTCTACCCACATGTAAGGTGCTAGTGCTTCGAAAGATTGTGTCTCGGTCATCCGCTTTCTCAAACACCATGTAGTCGAGAACCAAGCGGAGGCGATCGAGTCTTGTGGGGAAAAGTGCATAAACCTCTGCAGAGTGTATAAACTAATCATGATTAGCCATGTCCCCGGTTATGGACGTTTTGAGTATCTAGTACTTGAATATCATGTGAATCTCAACATGTTACTTCTAATAAATGTTATTGGGTTTTGATGAGTACTTTTAATTGGGATTGAGGATGTCACAACCATTCTCAATGTTTAACAACCACCATGATAGTTAAATAAAATTATTCCTTTGTTGTAGGGAAAAACTAGCTTTATGCAAAAATGTAACCGTAGAGCTTTTCCACCAGCCATATGTGCATGTAGTATAGGCTTATTCCTTCATTGCTCTCTATGTGTTATATTGCCAAGATATTCCATGTGTTGACCGTTTTGGCTGCAACTTTCATGTTGCGAGACTTTTCGACGACGAGTAAGGTGTTAGGTCGTGGTTCTATACTCGTGATGCCGATGGAGTTGATGGACTCACTTATCTTCCAAGCCTTCCGCTTGTTATTATTAGATGGCCTTAAGCCATATTATTGTAATAAGTCCTCTTTGGACAACGCTGTAATAAGTGTGTGATTGCTACTCGCTATAAATCCTTCAAGCACTGTGGTGTCAAGATTATCGATCCAGGGATGACACTGAGCACAGAGACCTGATCCATTCGGGTCGGGTCGCTACAGAGATGGTATCAGAGCACACGTTGACTGTAGGACACGACCACTAAGTTAAAGCCATAGATCACTACTCTCTTCCCATTTTCTAACTCCTCATCTTTTCTACTCTTTAGGATGACGGACGCGAAGATCAAGTACACCCAACCAGATGAAGGCACACCTTTTGGATTTCACTTGAAGGAAGTCACCAAGTACCTGAACATTGGACTACCAAGTTTCACCGAACTTTCAACGCCACTCTGCTCAAGAGGAGCGCCGAAGATTCAAGCTCATGTTCCAGAAGGACATTCGCCCCAATCACCAAGCCTATAGATAGTGTTTTCAGGCACCAACTTGAGTCCGGAAGGAGCATGGCAGCTCACATCACCATGGGACGATTGGAGAAGTTTATCAAGAAGACCTCAAGGACACTATCTACCAGATTTGCGGACGCCGAGACGAACAATGGGACATAGTCAGCACCAAGAAGGATAGATCCATTGCAGCTTTCATCCAGAGTTAAACCAGACATTCGACGCCAGAAAACCAGATGTGCAATGATATGTTGGAGTTGCGAATGCAAAGGGAAGGATCATCGAACTTGAAGAAGAATTAAAGACTACACGCAAGGACTACATGGATTTAGATCGTAGCTCTAGCGAGACACAATAACGATCTTAAGTACGAGATCAAGAACTCAAGAAGAAGTTGGCGCCAGAATGAAGACCAAGATGTCGGTTGCCCAAGCGACTACATCAACATCGACGACACCGATTCGGATCCAAGTGAACCCGACTTTGAAGACGAAGCTGGAGCAGACATCATGGAGCAGACAAATTAGTAGAAGTCCCCCACATATTAGTAGTATTACCTCCATGTAAACATTATAGTACACGCACTTTTTGCGATAGTTAGATCGTTGTAAGCCCTTTGTTTGATTGAATGAAGTGATTTGTGTGCATTTGCTCATGTGCATTTGGGTAGTGTTTTCCCCTTAGACCTCATTCTATTCTTAATTTCTCGTCTTTTCTAAACCCATCAGATGCCTCCGAGACGCGACCCCGGGTTCGTTTTCCCGCCAGAGATCACCCAATTGATTCAGCAGCAGAACACCTGATTCAAACATTGGTGCGAACCGTGGCAACAACAACAACAACAACAACAACAACAACCCACCACCACCACCACCGCGGATCACTTGACTCGCTTCCTTAGACTAAATCCGCGGTATATTCCAAAGAGCACCGAGCCGATTGTAGCAGATGATTGGCTCCGCAAGATAGGAAGGAGTTGACCACTGCAGGATGCATGATGGAGAAAGAGTGAAGTTTGCTGCACACCAGCTTGAAGGACCCGCAGCAAGATGGTGGGAGAATTTACAGCCACTTACCCGTGACACCGCCACATGGGATCAGTTTCAGCAAGCTTTTCGCACTGCCCATGTTTCAGCAGGAGCCATGGCCATGAAGAAGCGTGAGTTTCGCAACTTACGCCAAGGAGGAAGGATTGTTGGCCAGTATGTGGATGATTTCAGTAAGTTAGCACGTTATGCCCCGGATGACGTTACTACTGATGCGCCAAGCAGGAGAAGTTTCTAGAAGGACTGAATGATGAGTTCAGATGCCATTGATGGTAGCAAGTTTCAACAACTACCAGGAGTTGGTAGACCGAGCCCTCATGATTGAAGGAAAACAGAAGAATTGAGAACTGCAAGCGGAAGTATGGACAGGGAAGTATAACTCGAGCCCAATGAAGCCTCGTTATACCCCTAAATCAGGAATTCAGTTTCAGATACCCATGGAGGAGGAAATTCGATAACCATAATGGCACTAAGAATGGGAACGGAATGGAGGAAGCAATGGACAGAATCGCACCACCCGTCAACACCATCCAAGGTAGACCTGAGTCACATCACTTGTTTTAAGTGCCGCAAGATCGGGCATTATGCCAATGACTGCCCGTAAGGCCGAATGGAAATGGCAATGGAAGCTCGAAAGAAGCCCAACCCTTTCAACAGGGGAGGTGAACCACATTGATGTGGAGGAGGTTGAAGATCAGCCCGATGCAAGAATCGGTAAGTTTTTGGTTAAGTCATTTATCGCAGTTGTTCTTTTCGACATCGTGCATCGCATTCATACATATCAAGGGATTTGTGGATAAGTACAAATTACCGACCCAAGCCCTTAGGTCACCCATGCTAGTAACCTCACCGGGAGCAGAATACATGGCTAGTAAATGGTGTGATCGATCGCCATTAAGGATTGGACACTATGTTTTCCCTCGCACCTAATAGTTCGGAATCCCAAGGATTGGATGTGATATTAGGTATGGATTGGTTATCAAAGTATGGAGGAACATAGATTGCACCACAAAGTCAATTTTGCTCACCACACCGTAAGGAAGAAGGATCAAGTATGTATCACGACACGAGCCGAGGAGAGCGCAAGTAAATTGCTTATCAGGAGTGGTGCAGGAAGAAGTACCAGTGGTGAAGGATTTTCCTGATGTATTTCCGGAAGAGTTGCCAGGAATGCCACCGGATAGAGACATTGAGTTTTTGATCGAGTTGTTGCCAGGAACAGGCCCGATATCGAAGCGACCGTACAGGATGCCCGCACAGGATTTGGCGGAAATCAAGAAGCATATTAAGGAACTATTGGATAAAGGTTTTATTCGCCCAAGTTCTTCACCCTGGGGATCACCCATATTGTTAGTGGAGAAGAAGGATGGATCGTTAAGAATGGTTGTTGATTATCGTGGATTGAATGAAGTAACAATCAAGAACAAGTACCCACTACCTATGATAAATGATCTGTTTGATCGTTTGCAAGGAGCTAAAGTGTTTTCCAAGATCGATTTACGATCAGGGTACCATCAGTTGAAGATTCGGGAGCAGGACATACCTAAGACAACATTTACCACGAGATATGGACTATATGAGTATACCGTTATGTCATTTGGACTGACTAACGCACCAGCCTATTTCATGAACCTGATGAACAAAGTGTTTATGGAGTTTTTGGATAAGTTCGTCGTGGTGTTCATTGATGACATTTTGATTTTCTCGAAGAATGAAGAGGAACACAAGGAACATTTGCGATTGGTTTTAGAGAAACTAAGGGAACACCAGTTATATGCCAAGTTCAGCAAATGTGAGTTTTGGCTAAAGGAAGTTGGATTTCTCGGACATGTTATATCCGGAGAAGGAATAGCAGTTGACCCCACCAAGGTTGAAACCAGAACCAAATGGGAAGCACCAACGACAGTTGAGAGATTCGAGTTTCCTCGGACTCGCAGGATACTACCGAAGATTCATTGAGAATTTCTCAAGGATTGCAAAGCCGATGACAGAATTGTTGAAGAAGGATAAAAAATTCATATGGACTGAGGACTGTGAGGCAAGTTTTCAAGAGTTGAAGAAAAGATTGGTTACCTCACCAGTTTTAATATTGCCAGATCAGACCAAGGATTATGAGGTGTATTGCGATGCTTCACGTCGAGGACTTGGAGCAGTGCTTATGCAGGAAGGAAGAGTTGTTTCGTATGCTTCACGACAACTTAAGCCTCACGAGTTAAATTATGCCACACATGATTTGGAATTAGCAGCCGTTGTGCATGCTTTAAAGACATGGAGACATTTTCTCATTGGAAATCATTGTGAAGTATATACGGATCACAAGAGTTTGAAGTACATCTTCACACGTATGAATTGAATCTCGCACAAAGGAGATGGTTAGAGCTTATCAAGGATTATGATATGAGATTGCATTATCACCCGGAAAGGCTAATGTCGTAGGCATTTATTGAGCCGTAAGAGCCACGTCAATACCCTAATGATGGGAGGAATACCCAATGAGTTAGCCGAGGACCTTCGAGAGCTATGTTTGGAAATAGTTCCAAGAGGCTATGTAGCAGCATTGGAGATTCAGCTAACACTGATGGACAAAATCAGAGAAGCCCAAAAGGCAGATAAGGAAGTTGCCTCTATAAAGGAGAAAATGAGGAAAAGAAAAGCTAAAGGATTTCGTGAGGATGAGCACGATACCCTATGGTTTGAAGACCGTGTTTATGTGCCCAATAACCCAGAGGTCAGGAAGTTGATTTTGCAAGAAGCTCATGATTCACCCAATTCGATTCACCCAGGAAATACCAAGATGTATTTGGATTTGAAGAATACTTTCTGGTGGACCGGAATGAAGAAGGATATTGCGGAGTATGTAGCAGTTTGCGATGTATGTCAGAGAGTAAAGGCAGAACATCAGAAGCCAGCAGGATTGTTACAACCATTGCCGATACCCGAATGGAAGTGGGATAAATTAGGCATGGATTTCATCACAGGTTTGCCAAAGACTCGTTCAGGATATGACTCGATATGGGTTATAGTCGATCGCTTAACGAAGGTAGCTCATTTCATTCCAAATAAGACTACCTATAGCAGTGCTAAGTTGGCAAAGATATACATGACCAGAATTGTGTGTTTACACGGAGTTCCGAGGAGCATCGTATCAGATAGAGGAACCCAATTTACCTCAGAGTTTTGGAACCAGTTGCACGAAACATTGGGAACCAGATGGAATTCAAGACAGCTTTCCACCCACGATCGATGGATGATCGAGAGAGTCAATCAGATTTTGGAGGATATGCCGAGAGCTTGTGCACTAGATTATGGATCCAGTTGGGATGATAATTTGCCGATGCAGAATTTTCTTATAACAACAGTTACCAAACCAGCTTGAAGATGGCACCTTCGAGGCTCAGATGGAAGAAGATGCAGGACACCGTTGTCATGGGACTAAACCGAGATCGCCAATTGTTTGGACCAGATTTGATTAAAGAGTCCGAGCGTAAGGTTAAACTGATTCGAGATAGGCTCAAGGTAGCCCAGTCCGCATGTAAGAGCTATGCAGATTCAAAGCGCAAAGCGATTGAGTATGAAGTTGGAGACAGAGTATATCTTAGAGTATCCCCGCCGAGGAGTTAAGCGCTTTGGAGTTAAAGGAAAATTAGCCCCACGCTTCGTTGGACCATATAAGATTTTGCAACGCATGGGAGAAGTTGCTTATAAGTTGGAATTGCCGTAAGGACTGTCAGAGTTCATGATGTATTCCATGTTTCTCACCAAGAAATGTCACCCGAGATAGCGAGATACCGTTAAGAGACACAAGTGCCACCGAATCAATTCAGTTGAAGGATGACTTAACATATGAGGAGAAACCAGTTAAGATTCTCGACTATGCCAGCAGAGTTACTCGCAGCAAGGTTATCAAGTTTTGTAAGGTTCAATGGAGCCACCACATCAAGATGAAGCCACCAGGAAAGAGAGGAAGTTTTGCTCAAGGACCACCTCACCTATTTTCTAGCCAACCCGAATCTCGAGGGCTAGATTCATCTTAAGGGTAGGTTTGTAACATCCCAAATTTTCAATTTGGAATGTTATACATTAGGTCATCATGCATATCATATTTTCTCGCATTTTCCGATCCTAGAAAATTTCACGCAACTCAAGGACCCTCGGAGAGAGTTGAGATTTCATTATTTTCATATTTGGGAATTCTCAAATTTTGAAAATATAGGATCATTGGATTTATTTAATTATCTTCATAAGTTTTTCCTACAAAAAAAGAGAGGGAATAATATGACTTTCCCAACATTTAGGAAAAATGAAGATTTAATAAATAAATCAATTTTGGTTTTGAAAGTTTATTTGCTTTAGGGAAAAAATGAGTATTTTAAAATATGCATTTTGCCCTGCTTTAAAGTTCATTTTGTTCGACTCATTTTTAGGAGTCGGGAAAGTTAATTTTATTTAATTTGGAGTTTGTTTGGTTTTATTTTTAAATCGCTTGTTTTATATAAAAAAAAAGCAGCAGCCACCGGGCCAAGGGCCACTGCCCAACCGAGCCGCCTCTCTCCTCTGCTGGAGGAGTCCCGCCGCCGCCGCCTCGAGTCCGGCTCGGCCACGCCGCCGCCCGCCGTGCCCCCCTCCCCAAGGCACCGAGCCCCCCTTTATAACCCCGCCGCACCCCCTCTCCTCATCCCGCGCCGCCGCCCTAACCCGAGCCGCCGCCGCCAAGGCCGCCGCCGCCTGCCGCGCCGCCGCCGCAGGACGCCGCCACCCCGCCACCCACCGACCCGCGGACCCGCCGCCGCCCACCGAGTCCTGAGCCGCGCCGGCTCGCCGAGGTAGCCACCTCGCCCCCCCCCCGATCCGGTTTTGCTTTAAAACCGATCCGTTTTTCGTTCGTTGTCCGGATTTAAAAAAAAAACCTAGCTTGGTTTATTTATTTTTTTCGGTTTTATTAATTAGTGAACGTTCACCGACCAGTTCATTCTAATGAACGTGTTCGTCGGTTAGTTTCTGTTAACGAACGTCCGTCGTTTTAACTGTTCATCGTTTTTCTTTTAATCGGATTTAATCCGTTATTTTCCGATTTCGATTTCCGATTCAATTTTCAAATCTGTTTATTTTCTCGTCGCTTATCGGAATCAGTGATTCAAGCGCTGGAGTTTCATTCTGAAACCGCCGTTCCGACTAACCTACTTAAACAAAGTTTTGCTACTGTAAAATTTTGACCTAGTTTCAAAATTGCTAAAACCGAGTCGTTCTCTCTTGACTTTCGACCTTCGATGTTTTATTTGATTTGATTCTTTTGCAACCAGGGTTCTTAAGTTGAACTCTCTGGTTAGATCTTTTATTCGAGATTTCCCTGTGCATTAGATGAGTACTTATTGTATGCTTGTTGTTTGTCTGCGTTAGATCACCCGGAGTGCGCCGCTTGTTACTTCGAATCTCTAGGTCTCGCGGATCATCAGCAAGGCAAGTAACACTTGATCATACCTTTTCTACTACCCAGTTTTTATGCATTAGCCCTATTCCTCAAACACTTGCATGTTTAGGATCAACATAAATTGTGGGATGGGAAGTAGATTGAGGTAGTATCTATTACCTGTTTACTTATGAAACCTTGGGAGTTACTTCTACGTTTGCTTATTATGCCATGCTATGCTAGTAGACGTGGATTGGGTGAGTGAATATCCATGACAGATGTGAGATTGTTAATTAATGGTTTATCTAAGGTGGCAACCTAAACACACATCTAGGTGGATTGAGGCACCGGTTTCTATCAGACTTGCTCAGATTTCTTCGGACCGCCACCTGTGCTCTAAGGGATCATAAGATTATTCAAACTGAAACTTCCATGTGCAGCCACAAGCCAATATGGGCTCGCATAGTTGAGTAAGTTGTGCGAACTCTTACGGGTAGGCTAGCTGATGTAGGGGATATAGGTTGGTACGGTCTACCCACATATAAGGTGCTAGTGCTTCTGAAAGATTGTGTCTCGGTCATCCGTTTCTCGAACACCATGTAGTGCGAGAACCAAGCAGAGGCGATCGAGTCTTGTGGGGAAAAGTGCGCAAACCTCTGCAGAGTGTATAAACTAATCATGATTAGCCGTGTCCCCGGTTATGGACGTTTTGAGTATCTAGTACTTGAATATCATGTGAATCTCAACATGTTACTTCTAATAAATGTTATTGGGTTTTGATGAGTACTTTTAATTGGGATTGAGGATGCTGTCAACCATTCTCAATGTTTAACAACCACCATGATAGTTAAATAAAATTATTCCTTTGTTGTAGGGAAAAACTAGCTTTATGCAAAAATGTAACCGTAGAGCTTTTCCACCAGCCATATGTGCATGTAGTATAGGCTTATTCCTTCATTGCTCTCTATGTGTTACATTGCCAGCATATTCCATGTGCTGACCCGTTTTCGGGCTGCAACTTTCATGTTGCGACTTTTCGCATTTACGAGTAAGGTGTTAGGTCGTGGTTCTATACTCAGTGATGCCGATGGAGTTGATGGACTCACTTATCTTCCAAGCCTTCCGCTGTTATTATTAGATGGCCTTAAGCCATATTATTGTAATAAGTCCTCTTTGGACAACGCTGTAATAAGTGTGTGATTGCTACTCTGCTATAAATCCTTCAAGCTTGTGTGGTGTCAGCATTACTGATCCAGGGATGACACTGAGCACAGAGACTTGATCCATTCGGGTCTGGTCGCTACATCTGGTCAACCCAAACTTCATTCACTTGGAAAATTCTTTGGCTGTAGTTTGGAATTAATGTTAGAAACTTTCAACTAGAAGTTAGTAAAAAATAATGTGAGAACAAAGAAATGGTTTGTATGGTAGAGTTTGATGAAAACTTTGACTGTTTTGTACATCTAAAAGGAATGGAGTTTGGAAAAAAATAACCTTGAGTCGAGAACTGGAAGAGCTGCAGTCATTGTCTTGTAGAATTTTATTTGCACCGGTGTTGAGAAGATAACTTGTTGGAACTGCAAATAGTTGGGCTGCTGAACAATTTTTGCAGAAGAGAAGTTTTAAAACTGCTTCTTTCTTGCCTCTATCTGATTCCTTTTGGATTTAGCTTCAAATTCTTCCATGAGTTTGAGCAACGCTGGATCTTTAAGTGGAGTTCCGAAAGAAATTTCTGGCTGCAGAGAGTTAATCTTGAAAGGCCTTAGTGGACTATTGCTATACATGAATGAAGTATTAGCATTGAAGAACCCAGATTTGACAAGTTTGGACGAAGAACCCAGATGAGAGTAGGAGCTTGTTTGATAAAGAAGTCATAAAGGGTGGGTGAGGAAGTCCCAGACTAGGGGTGTCCGGATAGCCGGACTATCGTCACGGCCGGACTCCAAGACTATGAAGATACAAGATTGAAGACTTCGTCCCGTGTCCGGATGGGACTTTCCTTGGCGTGGAAGGCAAGCTTGGCGATACGGATATGTAGATCTCCTACCATTGTAACCGACTCTGTGTAACCCTAACCTATCCGGTGTCTATATAAACCAGAGGGTTTTAGTCCGTAGGACGAACAACAATCATACCATAGGCTAGCTTCTAGGGTTTAGCCTCCTTGATCTCGTGGTAGATCTACTCTTGTACTACCCATATCATCAATATTAATCAAGCAGGAGTAGGGTATTACCTCCATCGAGAGGGCCCAACCTGGGTAAAACATCGTGTCCCTTGTCTCCTGTTACCATCCGCCTAGACGCACAGCTTCGGGACCCCCTACCGAGATCCGCCGGTTTTGACACCGACATTGGTGCTTTCATTGAGAGTTCCTCCGTCGCCACCGATAGGCCCGATGGATCCTTCGATCATCAACAACGACGCGGTCCGGGTGAGACTTTTCTCCCGGACAGATCTTCGTGTTCGGCGGCTTTGCATGCGGGCCAATTCGTTTGGCCATCCGAGCAGATCGAAGCTACGCCCGCCATCGGTCAGATTTGGAAGTTTAAACTATACGGCCGATATCCGCGGAGACTTGATCTTCGACGGATTTGAGCCACAGCCAAGCGCCGCGACTGTCTCGATGGGCATGATCTAGCTCGCAGCCGGCGGTGCCTCGAGGCCGCACCAAGATCCGCCCGACCCTTAATCCGGGCCGGATTCTCCGATCGAGGACGAGTGGTTGGGCACCGCCCGGGGCTACAATCTCTCGGCGATCGAGCGAACTCCGCCCTGTCGTTGCGAAGACCTTGACTCGGGATGTCGGACTCCTCTCCGGACTCAACCTCCGTGCCCACGCCAATCGAATCCGATTGGGCGCCGATCATGGAGTTCATCGCGCGGACATCTTTCAAAGACTCGCCCTTTGGCGACATCCTGAATTCACTAAAGTCTCTCTCTTTATCCGGAGAGCCCTGGCCGAACTACGGACAGGAAGGTTGGGATGCGGACGATGAAGAAATTCAACGCCCACCCACCACCCACTTTGTAGCCACTGTCGATGATTTAACCGACATGCTAGACTACGACTCCGAAGACATCGACGGTATGGACGACGATGCCGGAGACGACCAAGACCCAGCGCCTACAGGGCACTGGAAGGCCACCTCGTCATATGACATATATATGGTGGACATCCCAAAAGATGGGAACGGCGATGGAACAACGGAGGATGACCCCTCCAAGAAACAGCCGAAGCACCGACGTCAGCGGCGCCGCTCTAAATCCCGCCACAATAAAAACGGTGATTCCGGCACGGGAGATAATAACACCCCGGACAGTGCCGAAGAGAACCCCCTCCAGCAGGACTCAGCGCAGGAGGAGGGAGAAGCAAGTCCGCACGACAATGCGGCAGAAAGAGAGGTCGAGGACGATAATTATGCGCCTCCCTCCGAAGATGAGGCAAGCCTCGACGATGACGAATTTGTCGTGCCTGAGGATCCCGCCAAACAGGAGCGTTTCAAACGCAGGCTTATAGCCACGACAAGCAGCCTCAAGAAAAAGCAGCAACAGCTTAGAGCTGATCAAGACCTGCTAGCTGACAGATGGACTGAAGTCCTTGCAGCCGGAGAGTATGAACTCGAACGCCCCTCCAAAAGCTACCCCAAATGCAGGCCGTTGCCTCGACTAGAGGAGGAAGCACCCAAGTCACTGGCGCACGACATGGCAGACCGGCCACCTCGTGGCCGCGACAGAGAAGCCTCTCGGCCCTCCGCTCAAGCCACACCCCGACGCCGCTCAAAAAGTACCTAGGCACGGGAAAACGCGCCGGACTTGCGAGATATATTGGAGGATAAGGCAAAACATACAAGATCGATCTAAGGATCGCGTGGGCGCCCAGCAATGCGGGATGATTACCGTCACGCGATACAAGAAACCGCCGGGCGAACACGATGAGACAAAGCTCATATGAGCTACGCCGTGATATAGCCCAATACGAGGCGCCAGACACCCACTATGCTTCACGGATGAAGTAATGGATCATCAAATCCCGAGGGCTTCAAGCTCGTAAACATCGAATCATACGATGGTACTACAGATCCTGCGGTCTGGATCGAGGATTATCTCCTCCATATCCACATGGCCCGCGGTGATGATATACATGCCATCAAATACCTCCCACTCAATCTTAAAGGACCAGCTCGACATTGGCTCAATAGCTTGCCAGCAGAATCAATTGGTTGTTGGGAGGACCTGGAAGCCGCATTCCTTGATAACTTCCAGGGCACATATGTGCGACCACCAGACGCCGATGACCTTAGACACATAATTCAGCAGCCAGAAGAATAGGCCAGACAATTCTGGACTTGGTTCCTAACAAAGAAAAATCAAATCATTGACTGTCCGGATGCAGAGGCCCTTGCAGCCTTCAAACATAACATCCGCGACGAGTGGCTTGCCCGGCACCTAGGACAGGAAAAGCCGAAATCTATGGCAGCCCTCACAACCCTCATGACTCGCTTTTGTGTGGGAGAGGACAGCTGGCTAGCTCGAAGCAACAACTTGGCCAAACATCCTGATAGTCCGGATACCAAGGATAGCAACGGCAGGTCGCGTCGCAACAAGAACAAGCGCCGCATTAACGGCGATATCTCAAGATACGGCCGTCAATGCCGGATTCAGAGGCTCTAAACCCGGTCAGTGAAGAAGCCATTCAAAAGAAATACCAGGCCCGTCCAACTTGGACCGCATACTCGATCGCTTGTGCCAAATACATGGCACCCCAAAACCAGCCAATCACACCAACAGGATTGTTGGGTGTTCAAGCAAGCGAGCAAGTTAAGTGCGAACTCAATGACAAGGGGCTGCATAGCGATGACGAGGAAGAGCCCGGCCGCCGAACAATAGAGGACAGAAGGTTTTCCCACACAAGTGCGGACGGTGAACATGATATACGCAACCCACATACCCAAAAGGGAGCGGAAGCGTGCACTACGGGGCGATATGCGATGGAGCCACGCCCCAAAGTTCAACCCATGGTCTTCCTGCCCGATCACCTTCGATCGAAGGACCACCCCACTAGCATCCGTCACGGCGGCCGCCACATTGGTTCTTGACCCAATTATTGACGGATTTCACCTCACCGAGTCCCGATGGACGGCGGTAGCAGCCTGAACCTGCTTTATCGGGATACAAGGCGCAAAATGGGCATAGACCCTCAAGGATTAAACCTACAAAGACGACCTTTAAAGGCGCCATATCGGGTGTAGAGGCCAATTGTGCAGGCTCGGTCACACTCGGTGGTCTTCACATCTCCGGATAACTTCCGGCGAAGAGTTAATCTTCGACATCGCCCCATTCCGCAGTGGCTATCATGCATCTGCCGGACGAACCGCATTTGCAAAGTTCAATGCGGTGCCGCACTACGCATACCTCAAGCTCAAGATGCCAGCCCTCGAGGAGTAATCACGGTCAATGGAAACACCGAACGCTCTCTCCGAACGGAGGAGCATACGGCGTTCCTCGCGGGCGGAGGTGCAAAGCAGCCTCTCACGACAATTCTCGAGTCCGCCACTAAGCGTCCGGACACCGCCAAGCGCGCCGGAGTAACCTGCAACAAGACCACCGCACGATTCAAGCACGAGTAGCAATCCGCCCCAACCCCAGCCCTCGCAAAATTGCGGCTAGTATTACGCGTACATAATTACGCCCGAGATACCATGGGCATATGGGAGGGGCAAGACAACGGCATGCCAAGAATGCGGCTCGACCGCACTGTGGGCCCGCTTGTGTCATTTCTTTTCCTTTTTTCTTCCTTTTTATTTACTTTCAGGACTCCGTCTTTGAGAAGTCCTGTCCGGCACTTGAATCGCCGAACTCACGATGCAACAGCCAGGGAAGCGGAAAGCCACGTCGAGTGTTCACGTGGTCTCTATTACGAGCATTATACCTGTTTTACATATCATCCAGCAGCTTACCCCTGGAGGGGGACATGTTAGATAGTCCCATCCCTTGCTTATCGCACTACTTGTATCGTTATGCTTCCATTGCAGTACCTTTTTGAATAAACAATACATAGCTTTTGCTTATTATTGCTCTAATTCCTTATATATACATATGTTCATTTCAAGACATGTTGCAACCGTACACTTTGGTACGGCCATTACACCAGGGGCTTAAGTATCCCAAAATTATGGTGTGATAAGTCCGAACACTTTCACAAGTGCGGCACCCCGAACTTATAGCATTATATGAATTGGCTCCGAATCATGTCTTGGGTCAATAGTTGGGTTTGCCCGGCTCCCGTGTTTTGGTACCTTACGTTCCTCTATATCGGCTAAGGTAGCACCGGGAGAACCACTGCGATTGTGCCCCACTTATGCTGGGTCAAGCACCTCAGTGGAGAAAGCTAAAACTGACCATCATGATAAGGCGAGAGACGGTCGCTGTTCGAGAGGTTTTTTCGGGTCCCTAAAGACTTATGCCGCTTAGAGCGAGGAACCGGAATTGTCCGGCCAAGGCGTGGATAGCGCCCCGAACTCAGTCTTCTGAATACTAGGGGCTTCGCCGAAATTTAAAATTATAGAATTCTATGGCTAAGTGAGAGTGTTCAAGCATTATAAGTTCGGTTGCCTTGTTCGTTGTGTTGAGTGCCTCCCTAGATGGACCCAAGAATGGGAACAAGAGTTCTCAAGTTTATCCCAACACCCCAAAGACTGTGGCATGGGGGTGAAGCCAATGACTTGCCATCTCACAAATTTGATAAACGGCCGCACGAAGGTAATATTTTAAATTAATAAGCGTTGCTTAGCGATATGAACAAGTTTTCAGCGTCAGGGATAACAAATGCGAGTTTATTCAAAAATTACATCTTTGGAGCACTCATCCGCTATTCGGCGGGCACCCTTCAGGAGGCCCTCATAGTACATTTCGGGCGTGCGATGCTCATGGCCCTTCGGTGGCCCGTCCGTCACAAGCCTCTCTGCATCCAGCTTGCCCCAGTGCACTTTAGCACGGGCAAGGGCCCGACGGACACCTTCAATGCAGATGGAGCGCTTCATGACTTCAAGCCGCGGACAGGCATCCACCAGCCGCTGCACCAAGCCGAAGTAGCTCCCGTGCATGGCCTCCAATGGCCATAGCCGCGCTATAAGGCCCTTCATGGCCTGTTCGGCGACCTTATGGAGCTCGACCAGCTGCTTCAGCTGGTCGCTCAGGGGCACCGGATGGTCGGCCTCAGCATACTGAGACCAGAACACCTTTTCCGTCGAGCTCCCCTCCTTGGCACGGTAGAATGAGGCAGCATCAGACACACTACGGGGCAAATCTGCGAATGCTCCTGGAGAGCTCCGAATCCGGGTAAGTAATAGGTAATTCACTTTCACATGCTTGCTTTGCATAAAGAATGCCTTACCCGCCGCTATCTTCTTTAAAGACTCAATTTCTTGGAGGGCTTTTAGGGCCTCGGCCTTAGCAGCTTTGGCACTCTCAAGAGCCGAGGAGAGCTCGGACTCTCGAGTCTTCGAGTCACGCTCCAAACTCTCGTGTTTTTCCATGAGAGCTTGGAGCTCTTGCCGTACCTTGGCCAGCTGCGCTTCCCCCTTCTCTCACTCGGTGTGTTCTGCAGCCGCTTTGTTTTCGGCCACGGACACCGCTTCCTTCAGGGTCGCCACCTCGTTCGTGGCCCCTGCAGTACCCAAGTTATTCCTGTTATTTTTTGCAACCAAAACCTTTTCTATAAGGTATCTCTTTAATAAGGTATTACTTACCTTCCTTGTCCTCGAGCTCCTTCTTGGCTTGTCCGAGCTCGTCCTCGGACCGCTCGAGGTTCTGCTTCAATGCATTGACCTCCGCAGTCAGTGCGGCAGAGGTCAGCAGCGCAGCCTGCATTCCCATATTGACATACTTATGTTAAACTCCTGCGTATATCTTTTTAGATCCTTAGTCCGGCTTTTCTTTCCGAACACCGAACTAAGCATCAGGGGCTACTGTCTATGCGGTAATATTTTTACATGTTTCAAACTTACCTCGAGCCTGTTAGAAGGCTAGTATAAGCTTGGTCATCCGCTCTTGGCGGATCGAATCGTCGGATCACCGCACTCATAACAAAGGCGGTGCTCCTCCTGATGGAAGCGCCGTTAAGCGCCTCAAGTAAGCTATCCGTGCCTCCGTTGGACGGAGGACACGGCGCCTTACCCTTCTTCCGAAGGGTCCGCTTGCCGGACTCGGAACCACGAAGGTTCCGCATGGAGACCGGACAAGGGTCGGGCCTAGAGCCCTGGGGGTCTTGCCCCAGCGCTGAGTCCGGGAGGTTGCCTTGTGGCACCTCCCGCGCTACCTCCTCTTGACCGAGCCCCTCTTGGGGCCCTTGTGGCGTCGCCGCCATGGCGTGAGGCGAGGAGGCGGTCGGAAGCGAGGTACTCTCCATTTCCGACGAGCCCAGGGACCCGCTCGATGAATCGGCGAACTCGCCCTTGGGCGGGCTGCACGGTTGTTCGACATTATAGAACACTATACAATAATAAAAAGCCAAGGGTATCCGGACACTTACGATCTCGCCAGGGGCCTGGCCCTTGTAGGCCAATCCTCCTCGTCGTCGTCGACGTTGGTGGAGAAGTCCGGAGGAAGGGTTATTCCTTCTTGACCCTCCGGCCTCCCCGTTAGGCGGCCTTCCTTTTCTTCTCCTCCCCGCTGGGAGGAGCTTCTTCTTCCTCCTCGTCTTGTGGAGAAGATTCCGCTTGAATCTGACAAGACTGGCGTCGGGAGCTCCTTCGAGTTCCGTGGCCTCCTTCTTAGCCTTCTTCTCCGCACCACGTGCGGCGCCGAGCCAGCAGCCCCGCTAATCGGGCGTCCTTTGATCTTCCGGCAAAGGAGCCGGACAGTTAATCTGTCCGGACGTCTTCACCAGATCTGTCAAAGATTAGGGAGTTTTAGATCCCACGAGAGTAAATCTATGAAAAAGAGTCCCGTAAAGGGTAAAATAACTTACCTCGCGGCTTGACGCTGTGAGCTATATCCGCGATCTTTGGTAGCGGATGTCGGGCTTCGCGCCTTGAACAGACCTTCCAGCGCGTCTTCGTGCGTAGTGTCAAGAGCCGCTCAAGGTTGGGTGATGTGCCGATCGAACTCCCACAAGTTAAAAGCCCGTTGTTGGCATGGGAGAATCCGCGGATGAGCATCACCGATTACGCCGACAAGCCTAAGATTCTTGGCCACCGTGTTTGGACGCATGTTTGAATTCGGATGTCTTGTCCGAATTCCCCACGTCAGCCCGTCTCTTTCCATGACGAGAGCCGTGGGGAAGCCAGATCTGAATTGGGGCCGCCACCCATTTGGTGTTGCGGGATCGGTGATGTAGAACCACCCCGATTGCCACCCCTTTATTGTCTCCACAAAGGCGCCTTGGGCCATGGGACTTTGGCCATCTTGCCAACCATGGCGCCCAAGACTCCGGCTTGACGGCCGCCCACTACCTTCGGCCGGACGTTGAAGATCTTCAGCCATAGGCGAAGTGGGGCTGGATGCAGAGGAAAGTTTCGCACCGACGATAAACGCCGAGATGTTGAGGATGAAATTGGGCCAGGTCGTGGAAGTCCAGGCCGTAATAGAACATGAGCCCCGGACAAATGGGTGAAGTGGAAAACCTAGTCCATGGAGGAAGTGGGGAGAAACACTACCCTCTCATGGGGCCTGGGGTTGGAATAAGCTGCCCGCGATCGGCAGCTCAGTCTGCGATGTCGCCGGACAAGTATCCGCCTCCCGCAGTCTTTGACGTGCCCCTCCGTGACGGAGGAGGCCATCCACCGACTCCCGCCTCGACATGGTTGGAGAAGGTTGAGGTGGGATGTGCGAACTTGGGCGCTGGAGCTCGAAAAGCGGAAATGGATAAGCAAAGGAGGAAGAAGGCGGGGTGAAAAGGTGGATCCTTATCCCCTTATATGGACGGACGACGCTATGCGTCCCCCACCAGCCTGGTAAAACTCGCTTATTTCCCAAGCGCCGTAATCAATGGCGTAGATGGGTTACCCATGTCCGTATTGATGAGAATCCCGAAATAAGGGGGCACGATCTATGCTTTGATAAGACATGCCAAGGAAACCGCCTCGCTAAACGCGCTGAGGTGGAACAGTAAAAACAATTCGTATGAAGGCCTGGCCGTGGTGTGATGTCACGCCGTGGAATACGTCAGCAGATCTGTGCAAAAAATTATTATCTCTACGGTGTTATGTGGAACTTGTTTTGCAGAGCCGGACACTATCCTTGTGTTCAAAACCTTCTATGAAGTATTCGGAGGAGGAACCCGCCTCGCAATGCGAAGACAATCAACGCTACTGGACTTGTCGTCATTGAAGCCTGGTTCGTGGGCTACCGAGGAGTCCCGGACTAGGGGTGTCCGGATAGCGGACTATCGTCACGGCCGGACTCCAAGACTATGAAGATACAAGATTGAAGACTTCGTCCCGTGTCCGGATGGGACTTTCCTTGGCGTGGAAGGCAAGCTTGGCGATCGGATATGTAGATCTCCTACCATTGTAACCGACTCTGTAACCCTAACCTATCCGGTGTCTATATAAACCGAAGGGTTTTAGTCCGTGGATCTAACAACAAGCATACCATAGGCTAGCTTCTAGGGTTTAGCCTCCTTGATCTCGTGGTAGATCTACTCTTGTACTACCCATATCATCAATATTAATCAAGCAGGAGTAGGGTATTACCTCCATCGAGAGGGCCCGAACCTGGGTAAAAACATCGTGTCCCTTGTCTCCTGTTACCATCCGCCTAGACGCACAGTTCGGGACCCCCTACCTGAGATCCGCCGGTTTTGACACCGACAGTGGGACTGTATCTTGTAGTGCATCGGTTATTGCATTGAAACTTGGTATGTCATCTTTAGTGTAGTTTGCTGGGAAAGAATTAGGTGGGGCTGCTGGTTGAGACACTTGACTAGATGGGAGATTGGTTTCACATTTTTTTTCAAGTGTTTGATGGTACGGATGTGAATCAATGAGAATTGACTTGTCTTCTAATGCTTCTAGTTCGACTCGATGTGGTGCACAATAGAAAGAGTCTCCTGGCATTAAGACAAGAAGACAAAAAACTTATGTTAGTATGAACATTAAAATATAAAAAGGAAAAGAAAATACAAATTATGAAAGAAGAAAAATAAATTGAAAGTACCTGTGGCAGATGAATCAGCTGAGATAAATTTCCAGTGAGTAGAGCTAAATTTCTCTTGTCCCCAATTACGATTTATTGTTGAATTCAAGTCTTCCCATGTTGGTTTGTTTCTAAGCGAATCCAGGATAACTGGTATTTACACAACGAATAAACAGATAAATGAAAAGTTATTGACTAATAATAAGAAAGAACTAGAGATATTGTAAGTAGTTTAACTATGAAAAAATATAGTTATGGACTGCAAAATATAGAAAAAGTGGTGAATAGAAGTGGACAGAACAAAAGCTTTATTGTATAAAAAGTCATATTACCTTCTCTAGGAGAAATGGATGTATAGGTAAAGTTTTCATTAATTTGATCTCTGCTGAAAACTTCTAGAACCGCTAAATCTTTGGAACTTGGACATCCAAGAGATATTGGAGGGGCGAAATTTATTTGCTCATCAATAAGCAGGTGTTCAGAGAAATTTAGAATCATTGAATCAATTAGTTCTCAAGTATTTTCTGAATCAAAGCTTGGAGGATATGAATGAGGGCCATGAAAATCCAAGAAATCAATTGAATACATGAATGAGTCCAAGTGTGGATGTTTCTGCATTAGACTAATGGGTATCATGGAACAAGTTGAATCAACGTTAGATACAACATTACCCAAGTGCACTCCTGAAAGAGCTGGAACTGTAGAAGGTTGATATTCAAGTTGATCTTTAGAAGGAGAACTTAAGGGTAATAAACTGAGAACATCATCAACATAAGATTGTAGCGTTGGAATAGAGTTTGTTAAAACTGTTTGCCAAAATTTCTGACCGGTACACTGAAGCTTAATCTTTTCCTGATTTGAAGAAAATGAGAATTGAAAATGAATGAAGTGAGCTCGAAGCAACCATAAAAAAATAGATGAACCTGCTAGTTTGAAAGTAAAAGACAAGTATTCTTGCTTCTGTATTAGATTTCCAAACCTGTATGTTGTGAATCGAGGGCAATTTGCTATTGATGTAGTGCAAAATTGATTCAGGTAATTGCATAGGTGACTCAATCAGCGAATGGAGTTGCTGTTATGTGCTTCATCCATTTTTGTTTGGAGAAAAAATATGAAAGTGGATTTTCAGCTAAATAAATTTCATCGGGAAAAGACTACTATTAAAACAAAGTTAATCTTGATATATGTCTCTTTTGTACTTACTTCAAGCCTGCCAAACTCAAGATTCACTCCAGGCTTTGTGTCTAGAGCGATGAATGATCTGAGCATTGTTGCTGACCACAAAGGAAGTCTTGGGAATGTATTGGTTGAAATCTTGTAGTCAGAAGTGATCAAGAATTCAAAATGTGCAATCTGCCAAAGATTGCCAAAAAAATATGGAAGGAAATAAAAGTCAGTTAAAAATTGTCTTTGACATGATCTAAAGTCAAAAAGAAGTTGAAATTCTAATAATTCCTTACCACTAACAGTACTTTGCAACCTCCTGCTAGATTTGACCTCTTCTTTCCAAGACTTGACTGCATTTTTGCAATCTCATGAACAAAGAATGACAGGGTGAAGAGGCACCAATTGTATTTTGGAACTAACTCAATATTGACCAACACATTGTAGTATTTTTTGCTTAGAAGTCCCTTTGAACTCGGTGCAATTAGAATGGAAAGTACAAGGAGCATGAAAATCCTAGAGAAAGCTTCTTCTGATATGTTTTCAGATAGCATTGATAGCAAGTGTTCTGGGGTTGGGTTTTGTTGTTTCAAGAAATGTGTTCATGAAATCAACAGTTTGTTTTGAAGGCTTTGTTTGTATTGGAAAACCCCCACATGGAATGCCTAGGATTTTGTGTACAGCTGATTCTGTCAAATGGAACTTGAAACCATTTCTTAGTTCAATACTGCAAGTAGTTGCGTTGAACTGCATCCCTAACCATTCAAATATATCATCCAATATGCAGTTGCATGATATATGAAGCAAAGAACCGGACCCAAGTTTACGAACTATCAGCTTCTGCTCCTCATTTAGTTCAGATAAAAACTTGACTAGCAGACTGATATGGTTAATTCCGGTGACCTGGTGGACAGAATGAATGAATTAGAATTGGGAAAAAAAGAACATGTTATAGATCAAGTGTGGAATTTAGGGGAGAAAGAACAGTTGAATTAAATTTAGTTTTGGGGGATATGATTTTTGTGCTTACTTTTAATCTCTTTGGTGCATTTTGCTCATTTAATTGAGTGTCAAGGTGCTGATGGTTGCTCCTCTTGTTGATGAAGCTTTGATCTACAGAACCTATCTGCACATAACAACACAAAAGTTATAGCAAGAGTAATGCCATGACTACCACTCTATCAAGAAACAGAAGCTATACAAGTTACTATGTACAGTTTTAAAATAAAGTTATAGGAAGAGTAATGCCATAACAACACAAAAGTTATAGGATGAAATTATACAAGTCAATGTTGGTAAGAAGAAGAGAACAGAAGCATTGTCATGGCCAGACATAAAAAACATAGTGAATATAATGACCAATGGCTATATCAACAAGACTTGTCCATTGCGATTCAATTTTGAAATTTTAACTATGTTTTAATGTTTAACAATTAATTAAAAAGTTTTTACATGGCAATGGAGCTGCAAGGCCATAGGAATAGCAGGGGGATAGATAACAAAAAGAGACTAGCATTTTGATTATCGCTACAGGTGAAAAAGTTGTACTGAAAGTAAAAATGCTATGATGTGCCTGGATCACATTTGATTGTTAGGACTGATAGTAGCTAAAATTCAGAATTTCACATGGAAAAATTGCTGCTCTAGTTTAGCCACATTTGTCAGATGTGATGCACATGCTCTGGTGTATTACATACAAGAAAACTTATGCTTGTTGTTTCCAAAAATAATAGTCATATAACAACTGAAATCAAAATGCAATTCCTACGGCAACTGTCACCAACGAAAATATTGATTAAGCAATTCCTATAGGTGCACTAACAAGCAAAATAGAGAATGCAAAAGGATGACTCAGCAAATGCCAGAGGTGCAGTCACCAAATAACAATTTCTACACCTGCTATCATGTTGCACGGCTGTGTTGTGGGAAGGTAGCGGACCATCCAAAACCAGTTCCCATGGGAGGATTCAGTGCACTAGGGATAGATTTATAAAAGAATTCAGTGCACTAGGCTAAGATTTTGACACTAGGTTAATGAATTTAATTATCTGACCAAAAACAACAGTAGGAACCTAGTCGTAGAATCGAAGAACTCACTAAGATTTAGTAGATCCACCGTGTCTGAGGGATTTGTGGATGAAAAGCTCAGCCTAGGGTTCTAGTTTCGCCAGATGTACGACCTAGAAGCTACAGAACGACAGAGAAAAGAGATTTCGAAGGGCAAACCTGCGTTGATCTTGGCGGAGAGTGATTTCTCGACAGGGGATCCAGGAGAGAGTCGCTAGTCGCCGGAGCAAGAGATAAAGAAGAGTGGAAGAGAAATGGGGAATTTTCCTGCCCGCGGTGTGTTTTTTGACAAATAAGCCCCTCTGTTCAAGCACGTTGCCAGCGCTTTTCGAAAATACACCTTGCGGCTGCTACCTCTTGAGCTTGCGTTGGTTTTTCCCTTGAAGAGGAAAGGGTGATGCAGCAAAGTAGCGTAAGTATTTCCCTCTGTTTTTGAGAACCAAGGTATCAATACAGTAGGAGGTTACTCGCAAGTCGCCTTGTACCTACACAAACAAATAAGAACCTTGCAACCTACGCGATAAAGGGGTTGTCAATCCCTTCACTGCCACTTGCAAAAGTGAGATCTGATAGAGATAATAAGATAAATATTTTTGGTATTTTTATAATATAAACTGAAAGTAAAGATTGCAAAATCAAATAGATTGGAAACTTATATGATGGAAAATAGACCTGGGGGCCATAGGTTTCACTAGTGGCTTCTCTCAAGATAGCATAAGTATTACGGTGGGTGAACAAATTACTGTCAAGCAATTGATAGAAAAGTGCATAATTATGAGAATATCTAGGCATGATCATGTATATAAGCATCACGTCCGCAACAAGTAGACCGAAACGATTCTACATCTACTACTATTACTCCACACATCAACCGCTATCCAGCATGCATCTAGAGTATTAAGTTCATAAGAACAGAGTAACTCATTAGGCAAGATGACATGATGTAGAGGGATAAACTCAAGCAATATGATATAAACCCCATCTTTTTATCCTCGATGGCAACAATACAATACGTGCCTTGCTGCCCTCACATCCACCGGGAAAGGACACCGCAAGATTGAACCCAAAGCTAAGCACTTCTCCCATTGCAAGAAAGATCAATCTAGTAGGCCAAACCAAACTGATAATTCGAAGAGACTTGCAAAGATAACAAATCATACATAAAATAATTCAGAGGAGATTCAAATATTGTTCATAGATAAACTTGATCATAAACCCACAATTCATCGGATCTCGACAAACACACCGCAAAAAGAGTTACATCGAATAGGTCTCCAAGAATATCGAGGAGAACTTTGTATTGAGATCCAAAGAGAGAGAAGAAGCCATCTAGCTAATAACTATGGACCCGAAGGTCTGTGGTAAACTACTCACACATCATCGGAGAGGCTATGGTGTTGATGTAGAAGCCCTCCGTGATCGATTCCCCCTTTGTCGGAGCACCGGAAAAGGCCCCAAGATGGGATCTCACGGGTACAGAAGGTTGCGACGGTGGAAATAGGGTTTCGTGGTGCTCCTGGATGTTTTCGGGGTATATGGGTATATATAGGAGGTAGAAGTAGGTCGGTGGAGCTGCGAGGGGCCCACGAGGATGGGGGCGTGCCTAGGGGGGCAGGAGCGCCTCCCTGCCTCGTGGCCTCCTCGCTTCTTTCTTGACGTCCACTCCAAGTCCCCTAGATCAATTTTTGTTCCAAAAATAACTCTCCCAAAGGTTTCATTCTGTTTGGACTCCGTTTGATATTCCTTTTCTGCAAAACATTGATATAGGCAAAAAAACATCAATTTGCACTGGGCCTTCGGTTAATAGGTTAGTCCCAAAAATATTATAAAAGTGCTTAGTAAAGCGCATTAAACATCCAAAACAGATAATATAATAGCATGGAACAATCAAAAATTATAGATACGTTGGAGACGTATCAGTGGCAGCTTTGAATTATTTTTTAGGTCCCTATAGAAATTAGTCAGGGCCCGCAAGTAAGTGACTTACAAGAAAAAGATACTGAATGAAAGAAAACAGGGGAATTGTTCTAGATACCTCTCGACCCTCTCGACCAGTCCCGAAGGGGAGGAATTGGCGGGGCAGATGGCGGCAACGGAGCTGCCGGCGGCGGCACAGATTTCCGGTGGTGATGTCTCCGACGTGGATGAGAGGACATCAAATCCACCAGTATTGGCATCCATGGCAATCGAAAACCTATGTGCTACGAGCCGATCGTCCAGATCCCAGGTTCTATTCTTCTTCTGCCTTGTTTCTTATATCAGATATAAAAAGTGCATCCGTAAGATGTTACGGTTCTTTTTGAACATCAGTACAAAAACTGTCTAGATTATATAGACTAATGTAGTGGCAGTTGAGGGAAAATTATTGTTCTAAAACTCTACTATTGTTATAGGTTGAATTCTGTGATGCATCTGAAAAGATGTGTATATTTATGGCTGCCTAGTGTAGGTTCAGACATTGCATCATGAGATCAACAAACTGCTTAAACACGCTGTTTTGTAAACATACAAAGATGAAAGAAGTAGTAGATCGTTGTGGAAGACAGTGATATTTTGTAATGCTATTTGCCTCATAACTTGTCAGTTTGCCTTAGATAATAGCACCAACACATGAGTGACCTTAAAACATGTGGTTTATAATGAATGCATAAGTTGATTTTAGTTTCAATTAATCAGTTAGCCAACTTATAAAAAAAGTGAACTGCTAGGTAGCACCGTTTGTGCTTTGTAATTCAAAAATCAAGGAAAAAAATTATGGTTTCACTCTGGTTTGGAAAGGCAAATTATTATTTGGTGAATTTGGAATTGAAGAAACTATGTTGTTATTTTGTTAAATTTAATTTATGGCCACAAAACAGAGGAACCAATAATAATTCTCCTAGTGTGTAATCTTTTACATGTCCAAAATAAACTAGTTCTCAAACAACATGATAACTGTATCATTGTTAAATAAAATCTCCTTTGCATCAGTTGAGTGTAAAACGTTGTGCACTGAATATGTTTAACACTGATGAGCTTAACAATAAACAAGTCTTGTTGTTTTAAATTCAATTGGGAGTTGCCCTAGACAGTGAATATATGGTATCTGCTGAGCTTTCTGAAAAGGTATATTGTTTTTGTGTTAGGTGCCTTCAAGTGGAAGAACTAGAGTAGTTAGTAAGAAGAAACCAGCAAAGAGCAAAGAAAAAGGAAAGATGCTAACGATGAGTGATCAAGTTGATAAAAGTTTGGGAGAAAAAAATGTTGTATGTTTTGTACACTGATATTTCAAATTAGCCAATCGGGTTGTTTCCATACACAGTTGTGAAAAAAAGTTTATTAATAATATATATGTTCTCCTTGATGCAGGGTGATGATGTTATGCTTGAATTTGACCAATATGTAATGTATCATGAAATGAAGAAGAAAATAGAGGTAAAAAAGTGAAGTTGGTGTGTACAACAATTTTTCTAGTGAAGTTCCTCCTTAGGGCGAAGTCATTGTTAAATAATTTTTTTAATATATACTTGCTTGAATATTTCAGGAAGTACTAACTAGTCAGGAATTGATGTGAAGTCAAGAAAAATTTAGCACGCATGACAGATTTGAATCAATTACGCAAGAAGTTATTACTTCACAATGTGTTGTAGAAGATGTGACTGAGCGAGATGATAATGAAGAAGATAAAGATGCTACAAATGGTCAAGACATTGAAGAGGTATTTCAAAGAAGACTAAAACAGGCTGTTTCTAAAATCTGTTCTTTTTATCTACATGCTGTTTAATTGCATGTTTTTCTCCAAAAATTGTAGATAAATTTTGAAGAGCAAAAAAAATGTGTTGGAGTTTCTTCAGCTCCTTCTTCTAGTGTCATAAGTGGAAATCAAGATGCTGAACTAGCAGGAGATATTATATCTTCTATTCAAAATGAAAAAGCAATGAGCGTGGTGCTTGGTTCTGATAAGATTTGTACTATGTAATTTTTTGTTTTCTGTTGTAACTTCATGAAAGTTATTCAGAGAAATTACAGACTTTCTGTTTTTCATTGCTCATGTTGTTTTTTAAAAAATGTGTAGGATGCACTTTCTTGTGAGAAGGCTGTTGAATACACAACCCAAGATATTGGTAGTAGCAGTGGGGATTCTGATGAAGAAGATGATGATAGTGTTTCGAAAGATGAAGAGTATATGTTTCCAACGCCAGATGAAATAGAGAAGACAAATGTACCTCAAGTAGGGAAGGTGTTCAGTACTCCGGATGCTGCTAAAAGGTTTGTTAATGTATATGCTCTGACGAATGGATTCAGAATAAAGGAAGGAAGAAATCACAAGAATAGAGAGATATCTTTTGTGTGCAACAAGAGTAGGAAGACTGTGTCGACATATGCAGGGGCGAGAAAAAGGAGGAGAAATGTTCTTCAAAGAACAAACTGCCAAATGCATGTTACAGTCAGCTTGGAAGATGGAAAAATGGCACATTCAATCCCAAGATTTGTAGCACAACCATGAGTTGGTTTCTTCTCCATCTCTAACACAGTTCTTCCTTAGTCATAGAAGTATGAATGATGTTGAGAAATTATTGTCCAGGATGCTACAGGAACACGGAATAAAACCTAGGAAAATCATGAGCGTATTTAGGAAGCTGTGTGGTGGAAAATTTGGGAATATAACTTTTGATGTGAAGAAACTTGACAATTTGAAGCAAAATGACCGTGAGAAGAGAAGAAACACAGACATTGAACACACTTTGGATTATATCGAGAAGTTGCAAGTTGATTAGCATGGTTTTGTATACAAAGCACAGAGAGATTCTTCCAATTCCATCCTTAGTTTGTTTTGGACAGATTCAAGGTCAAGGCTGGATTACCTGTTGTATGGAGATATTATTTCGTTTGACACAAGGTCCAGCACCAACAAATATAACATGCCTTTTGTGCCAATAATAGGAGTTAATGGCCACTCGAGAACAATTGTCTTTGGCTGGGCACTTTTGCAGGATGAGAAAGCAGATACTTTCAAGTGGCTATTTGAGACATTTCTTGAAGTGATGGGTGGAAAGAAGCCAAGAGTTGTGCTCACTGATCAAGATGCTGCTATGAAAGTAGCAGTTCCAAAGGTGTTCCCAGGTGCATTGCACAGATTTTGTATTTGGCATGTTTGGGGGAAAGCAAGGGAGAATCTGAAAGTTTACTTTCACTTGAAGAAAGGGATGGAGAAGGACCTGGATGAATGTATCATGCAGTCATTGACGGTTGAGGAGTTTGAAACAAAATGGCATGAAATGATGGAGAAGCATAGCTGTGGGAAACATGCTCACATCAAGCAGATGTGGGAGAATAGGGAGTACTATGTTCCTGCTTACTTCCAACGAGTGTTCTGTCCTTTCACTAGATCAACAAGCAGAAGTGAGAGTTTCAACTCTAACTTTAAGGATTATGTTTTGAGGAAAGACACAATTGAAACATTTATCCGTCAATATGAATTGTTCCAGGAGAATGTGATACATATAGAAAACAGAGATAGGTTTTTGTCTAATGAGAAAGTTCCTGTTATGTGGGAATATCAGCGGTTTGAACGACACGCAGCTGAGATATATACTAGAGCCATATACAACAAGTTCCTGACAGAGATGATGAATGCCACCGCTTTTGGAGTGAGAGAGATTTAAAAAGATAAAAAATATGAACTTAAAAAGAAACTTTGAGTATGAGAACCCAGAATTTGACAGGGAGATATTCACTGTGCATGTAGATCGAGCTACTGAGCAATTTGACTGTGAATGTGGAAAGTTTGACAGGGATGGAATTTTATGCTGCCACATTCTGAGACTGTTTACTCAGTTTGATTACCTCAAGATACCAGAAAAGTATATAGTGTCAAGATGGACAAGAGAATTCAGAGAGATTGAGCTAAGGAAGCACAAGTTTGATGTTCTTGGTGCACAAAGCCAAGACCAGTCACACAATGCTGTGCGGTATGCAATTGCTATGAATACTGTTGGTGAGGTCTGTTCAGACATTAGTCATGATTCTGGGTATTCAAGAATTATTAGATGCAGTGAAGACTGTGCATAACAAGTATCTTGCTGGGAAAGAAGAAACAGAAGGGAACCAAGAAGTAGATGATAATGAAAGGAACATAAATAGTGACAAGGGCCTGAAAGATCCTGCTGTTAAAAAGAACAAGTCTGTCAAGAAAGGGAATAGAATGAAGCCTCGTTCAGAAATTGAAGCTCAAAAGTGTGCTGCAAGAAAGAGAAAAATATTCAATATGAAGGTGTGAGTCTAGTGCATAAAAACAGTTAAGAAAAGTAATTGTTGAAACACTTCATGTTGAAGTTGGTATGCTGGATATAAAAACAGTGGCTATTTATGTAGGCTGTAGCATAGATTGTGGTATTACTTTTTTTAAGGGAAATATTCAACAAAACATTATTTCTTGCTGTAATTGGAAATGGTGTCCTTATTGCTTATTGAAAATATTAGTGTGAGGAATAGTAAATGCCTCGCTAATTGTGTTTACAAAAAAATATTTTTTAGTCGATGCATTTTTGATGTATGAGATATTTTTTTCATTTCATACTCAAGATGATGCACTTGAATTTAGACATGAATATACATTTTGGCTTGAAAAAAATTGTTTTACGAAAAAAAAAATTGGGAAAAATAGTGAGACATGAAGAAGTGCAAAAAGGGTAATAAAAGACAAGTTTGTGTTCAAACAAAATGAATTTGTATATCTTTTGAAGTTTAATCCGTATTATTAACTTGAGTTTGGGTTCAAGTAATAAAAAATCAGTTTTAGTGAAGTAGTTTTCAAATTTCTATTTTAGTTAAATAAATTTATAACATTATAAAGTAGAATTACTTTGGTTTATAATAAAAATAAAAACTTTCATTATGCTTATTTGGGTGTACAAATTGTGTTTTGAATACTATTTTAATATTGGATAACTAAATTATAGAATACAAATGCATTTCATCAATTTTGAATGGTGATGAAAAACGCTTTGAAGTGCAAAGAAATAATTTGGTGTTCCATGAATTGAATTTGATTATTGTGAACTAAAATTAGAAACAATTGAACTAATTTTGAAAACTTGAAACAACTGAACTACTTTTGATTACAAATTGATGAATTGAATTTGTTTTGTGTGAACTAAATTTTTAATCCAAGCGAACTAATTTTGAAATTTAATGAACTGATTTCAAATTTTCATGATGTAAAAGTTGAATGTTGGTGAACTAGTTTTGAAATCAATAAAACTAATTTTATGAACTAAATTTTGAATGCAAATTATATAAAATTCAAAATTTGATGAGTTCGTGAATAAGAAAATAAATTTGAGGAGTTGAATTTGTATTTTGTGGACTAAAATTTGATGAGTTTAATATAGGTGAATTAATTTGTTTTGTCATGAACCATATTTAAAAATTTGAATTTGGTTCAATATCCAATATGCAAAACAAAGTAGTGAACAAATAATATCAACAAAATTTGATGATTTGTTCATTTATTTTAAAATTTGTGAACTAAAACATGAAATTACATCAACGAAAAAACAAAGTAGTGAACTTATTTGTATCAAAGTGAACTAAAAATATTTAGGTTTCATTTGAATTTCCATGAACTACAGTTTGTATTTTAAAAAATGAACTAACATTGGAAACAATTGAACTAGTTTTCAAATATGAATTTTGTCGGTGTGGAACGACACCTATGGGATCACAAGAATCCCTACTACGGTTGCCGAGGCGCGGGGTTGCGAGAAGAGCAGAGTTAGTAGCCAGCACAAGGATCGTTTACCCAGGTTCGGGCCGCGAGGATGCGTAAAACCCTAGTCCTGCTTTGGTGGGTGTATTTCAGAGAGTTCTTGAGCTTTGGTCAGTGCGTGGTTCGAAAGAGCCGAATCCTTCTCCAGTATGCCATGGGCCTCCTTTTATAGTCGAAAGGGGCTGCCACAGTGGCACACAGGAGGTGGAAAGGCATACAGTGCCCTGAGCTTATCGCTCGTAATACAGGACAAGACACATTTAATGCGTAGCTTAGGTGTCCCCTTGCTTTATTGGGGACGGGGGCGAGGCCCGTCCCGTCCGTCGCCGCTCCTCCTCGCTTTGACACGCACCCTGGCCAGTGAGGCGTGTGGTGCCATGTAGGCAGGCAGGCAGCTGAGGTGGCATGATGGTGGAGCCTTCATGGAGATCTGGATGCTGCCACGCAGGCGCTCGATGAGTTGGCATGGGAGCTGCATGTCGCCACGCAGGTGCCTGATACGTCTCCAACGTATCTATAATTTTTGGTTGCTCCATGCTATATTATCTACTGTTTCGGGCAATATTGGGCTTTATTTTCCACTTTTATATTATTTTTGGGACTAACCTATTAACCGGAGGCCCAGCCCAGAATTGTTGTTTTTTTGCCTATTGCAGTGTTTCGAAGAAAAGGAATATCAAATGGAGTCCAAAAGACCTGAAACTCCACAGAACCTATTTTTGGACCAGAAGAAGCCCATTGAGTACAGGAAGCTCACCAGGGGAGTCCCGGGCTGCCCACGAGGGTGGGGGGCGCGCCCCCCTACCTCGTGGCTAGCCCGGAAGTCCACCGACGTCCTCCCTGCACCCATATATACTCTTGTACCCTAAAACTTCCAGAACGGAGATTGGATCAGAAGTTCCGCCGCCGCAAGCCTCTGTAGCCACTAGAAATCAATCTAGGCCCTCTCCGGCGCCCTGCCGGAGGGGGCCATCATCACCGGTGGCCATGGAGGAGTATCCCGGAGGGGTCTTCATCATCATGAAGGCCAAGGACCAGAGGGTGGAGGCCATGGAGGAGGAAGCACAAGGGGGAGAACCTCTCCTCCTCTCTCTTGGTGGCATCGGAGTGCCATCGGGAGGGGAATCATCGCCACGGTGATCGTCTTCATCAACATCACCAACATCATCACCATCCCCATCTCTTTTACGCGGTCCACTCTCCCGCACCCCGCTGTAATCCCTCCTTGAACATGGTGCTTTATGCCACGTATTATGATCCAATGATGTGTTGCCATCCTATGATGTTTTGAGTAGTTATCTTTTGTCCTTGGGTTGATTGATGACCTAGATTGGTATGAGTTGTATGTTTTACTTTGGTGTTGTCGTATGGTGCCCTCCGTGTCGCGCAAGCGTGAGGGATTCCCGCTGTAGGGTGTTGCAATACGTTCATGATTCGCTTATAGTGGGTTGGTGAGTGACTGAAACACAAACCCGAGTAAGAGGGATTGTTGCGTATGGGAATAAAGAGGACTTGATGCTTTAATGCTATGGTTGGGTTTTATCTTAATGATCTTTAGTAGTTGTGGATGCTTGCTAGAGTTCCAATCATAAGTGCATATGATCCAAGTAGAGAAAGTATGTTAGCTTATGCCTCTCCCTCATATGAAATTGCAATAGTGATTACCGGTCTTGTTAACAATTGCCTAGGACAACTCCGCACACCGATCCACCATTATTCCACACTCGCTATTTATAATACTAAGTAATATATTCTAACTTTATGATAACAGCACCTACTTTTATGTTTTAGCTCTCCGATATCATGCAAATTTATCCTCTTCATACCCACAACGTAGTTTTATTTCTCGTTTCTAGTTGGAAGTAAACGATCGGTGCACGTAGAGTCGTATCAGTGGCAGATAGGGCTTTAGAGAATATTGATCTTACCTTTATATCTTTGTGGGTTCGACACTCCATACTTATCACTTCCATCTTTGGAAAGTGCTACGATGATTCCTTGCACTTGGGGATTATCAAGCTCTTTTCTGGCGCCGTTGCCGGGGAGCAATAGCGTGGGGTTGATATTCTCGTGTGTGCTTGTTTGCTTCCTTCACTAAGTAGATTTTGTTTTTCCTTTTTGTTTCTGTTTAGTTGTGGGTGAAACATACAAAAAAATGAAAATACAAAAAAATTATTACTTGCCTCTCTTGCCTAAAAAGTTTTTCAAAAAGAGAAGTGATTGGAAGGTTTTGCATTGAAGAAGTGAGGGTCGACCTTGAGCACTTGTGCTCATGCTCACGGAAAAAATGTAGAATATTTCATGGAAGTTTCTCTGTAAATAATTATCCCCTTGTATATATTCCTTGTATTATAAAAATAATATGCCAAGCTTTGGTTTTAGGATGATTAGATTGCTTGTTTGCTTTGTGCAAAACAAAAACAGAAACTTTGGCTGTAGTGCATGAATTTACATTTTTAACTAGAAAGTCAAATGGTTCTGATTCTTTTTGCACATTACTTCTGTACAAATTTTTAAAATTTTAAAATTTAGTTTATAATTTTAGGAGTTACAGAAGTTTGCCAAACTTCCAGATTACTACAAACTGTTCTGTTTTTAACAGATTCTGTTTTGCGTGTGTTGTTTGCTCGATGAATCTATGAGTAGTATCGGAGGGTATGAACCATAGAGAAGTTGTAATACAGTATATTTAACATCAATACAAATAAATAATGAGTTCATTACAATACCTAAAGTTAGTTATTTGCTTTATTACACTAACGGATCTCACAAGTTTTTGTTAGAGTTTTGTGTGTATGAAGTGTCCGAAGGTCGAGGAGCTATCAATATGAGAAGAATAAATAGAGGCAAGAGTTCAAGCTTGGGGATTCCCAAGGCACCCCAAGTAAATATTTCAAAGTATACTCAAGCATCTAAGCTTGGGGATGCCCCGGTTGGCATCCCATCTTTCTTCTTCAACAATTATCGGTATACCTCGGGTTTTGTTTTGTTCACATGATTTGTGTCCTTTGTGTTTTTATTTTTCTTCTAGAACCATGCTAGCATGATTTATCCCTTCATTGATTTATAGAATACTTCATGTGCTTCACTTAAATCTTTTAAGTATGATCTTATAGAATTACTCTTTGTGCTTCACTTAAATCTTTTGAGTATGGTTTTATAGAATGCTTCATGTGCTTCACTTATACATTTTGAGCTTGGATATTGGTCAGTTGTAGAATGCTCCATGAACTTCACTTATACCTTTTGGAGTATGAAAAATACTATCATTTAAAGTGGGTTTGGAAGAGTGTCAACTTTAGTAATTAGTGATCCCACTATTTTGGAGGATGTTGAATCTTAGTGTGATATTTATGAAAGTGGATTCGGAAGAGTGTCAACTTTAGCTAGTAATGACTCCACTATTTTGGAAGAGGTTCCAATTGAGTATGAGAACAAATTTGCTATCCATGATGCTACTGAAAATTATTATGAGGGAGGAATACATGCTTGTAGGAGTTGCAAAAATATTAAGTTTCCTCTCTATGTGCTTAAAAGTTTTGAAGTTATATTTGTTTTGCCTTCCTATGCTAGTTGATTCTTGTTCCCATAATTGTGTGCTCACAAAATCCCTAGGCATAGGAAGTGTGTTAGATTTAAGTATGCTAGTCATATTCTTCAAGATGCTCTCTTTGTGTTTCAATTCCTATCTTTAAAGTGAGCATCATTGAAATCATCATGCCTAGCTAAAAGGCATTAAAGAAAAGCGCTTGTTGGGAGACAACCCAATATTTACCCTTACTATTTTTGTGTGTTTACATGATTAAGCTACTGTAGTAATCATGTTTTATATCTTTTGTTTCAATAAAGTGCCAAGTAAGACATTTGGGAAGACTCGGGTGAAAGTTAATGTGATCTTGTTGTAAAAGACAGAAACTTTGCGCTCACGAGAATAGATGTCATTTTTTACAGAAGAGTGCTTTTGAGTTTCGGGCAATATTGGGCTTTATTTTCCACTTTTATATTATTTTTGGGACTAACTTATTAACCGGAGGCCCAGCCCAGAATTGTTGTTTTTTGCCTATTTCAGTGTTTCGAATAAAAGGAATATCAAACGGAGTCCAAAAGACCTGAAACTCCACGGAACCTATTTTTGGACCATAAGAAGCCCATTGAGTACAGGAAGCTCACCACGGGAGTCCCGGGCTGCCCACAAGGGTGGGGGGCGCGTCCACCCCATGGGGCACGCCCCCTACCTCGTGGCCAACCCGGAAGTCCACTGACGTCCTTCCTGCACCCATATATACTCTCATACCCTAAAACTTCCAGAACAGAGATTGGATCAGAAGTTCCGCCGCCGCAAGCCTCTGTAGCCACGAGAAATCAATCTAGGCCCTCTCCGGCGCCCTGCCGGAGAGGGCCATCATCATCGGTAGCCATGGAGGAGTATCCCGGAGGGGTCTTCATCATCATGAAGGCCAGGGACCAGAGGGTGGAGGCCATGGAGGAGGAAGAACAAGGGGGAGAACCTCTCCTCCTCTCTCTTGGTGGCACCGGAGTGCCATCGGAGGGGAATCATCGCCATGGTGATCGTCTTCATCAACATCACCATCCCCATCTCTTTTTCGCGGTCCACTCTCCCGCACCCCGCTATAATCCCTACTTGAACATGGTGCTTTATGCCACGTATTATGATCCAATGATGTGTTGCCATCCTATGACGTTTTTAGTAGTTATCTTTTGTCCTTGGGTTGATTGATGACCTAGATTGGTATGAGTTGTATGTTTTACTTTGGTGTTGTCCTATGGTGCCCTCCGTGTCGCGCAAGTGTGAGGGATTCCCGCTGTAGGGTGTTGCAATACGTTCATGATTCGCTTATAGTGGGTTGGTGAGTGACTGAAACACAAACCCGAGTAAGAGGGATTGTTACGTATGGGAATAAAGAGGACTTGATGCTTTAATGCTATGGTTGTATTTTACCTTAATGATCTTTAGCAGTTGCGGATGCTTGCTAGAGTTCCAATCGTAAGTGAATATGATCCAAGTAGAGAAAGTATGTTAGCTTATGCCTCTCCCTCATATGAAATTGCAATAGTGATTACCGGTCTTGTTAACAATTGCCTAGGAAAATTCCGCACACCGATCCACCATTATTCCACACTCGCTATTTATAATACTAAGTAATATATTCTAACTTTATGATAACAACACCTACTTTTATGTTTTAGCTCTCCGATATCATGCAAAGTTACCCTCTTCATACCCACAATGTAGTTTTATTTCTCGTTTCTAGTTGGAAGTAAACGTTCGGTGCACGTAGAGTCGTATCAGTGGCAGATAGGGCTTGAGAGAATATTGATCTTACCTTTAGCTCTTTGTGGGTTCGACACTCCATACTTATCACTTCCGTCATTGGAAAGTGCTACGATGATTCCTTGCACTTGGGGATTATCAGTGCCCGCCCAGCTGGTTGGGCTGGCAGCTGCATGTGAACGGCGGTGGAAGCTTGGTTGGCGTGGGCCTGGCGGTGGCCCTGCTGGCGTCCTTGGTGAGGGCCTTGCCGGGTGGCCCCGCAAGGGTCTTGTCGTGTGGCCCGGCAAGGGTCTTGCCGTGGCACGCTGTCGTCCCCGGCAAGGGCCTTGCCGGGGGTCTGGTGGCCTTCCTCGGCAAGGATCTTGCCGAGGATCGTCGTCTTCTAATCCTCATCTGATCTTGAATATGTCTTCACAAAGATCTGCATGCCACCACGGAGGTGCCTACCGAGCCCTGGCCCAACGTGGATGATGGCGTCGGGGACCGTGGGCTCAAGGGTGGATCGCTCTGTTGGTGTGGGGCGAGCTGCCCCGGCAAGGGTCTTGCCGGGGGAGCCTGGCTTCGTCCCTCTGCTCCTTGTGGTCTTGGCCTTGGCGTTGCTATGATTATCTTGAGCTTCGGTCTTACCTTGGCTCACCTCCCCTGTTCTGCTTGGCGTGACCGTAGGCACGGCTCCGACTGCCCATGCACAGGTATAGGGGTACAAAAACGCACCCCTCTTTTTGTACACCGACAGGAGCCCCCAGGCCTGGGCCACACATAAGCGCGACACGTTGTTGGGCCAAGCCCAAAACGGTGCGCGGGCAGGTGGGGCTGTTTTTACCACGGTAAAACTTTTCGCGCACGACGCTTCCCACGACCCGCGCGCGCGGTGCGGCGTGGAGGGGTGTGCGTGACGTGGGCGGCATGCGTGGGGCGGTTTCCACATGCATGCGTCACATCGCAGTAAAGAGGCGGCTCGTGCCTTCCCCATAAAAAGAGGGAGGCATGGAGGCGCGGCTCATTTACTGAACGGGGTCGGGGCGCGGTCTTCAAGGCGTCCACTCCCAATGATCACGGGGTGGGGAGAGGTTGCTTCGCCTGTCCCTCGGTTCTACGCGTCCGCCATGCGTCCTCCATGCACCTGGGGTTGCAAGCGGTGGAGGCGGGAAACCGGGCCATCGCTGGTTGGGGCAGCGGGTCGGTCCTTATTCCCTGCGCCTCTGGTGGCTGGATTGGCCGAGCGGGGCGGCCGAGCCCTGTCCCCACCTCCTTATAAAGAGGGGGAAGGGGGATGGCGTCCCGCACTCTTCCGTCATCTATCTCCTCTTTCTTATGCTTCTTCCTTTCACTCGCCATGGAGAAGGGGAATCCTGGTCCCTCGACGGTGGCGGCGAGGGTCGCCGCCCGACAGCGCATCCCTCCTCCCCCTAAGCCCGCGGTGGTGGAACCGGCCGCAAGGGGAAGGGGGAGGGGGCAAGGTCATGGGCGAGGCTGGGGCAGAGGTCGTAGTGCTCGGGGAAGAGGAGGACGGGGCGGCGCGCCGGCTTCGCCCCCGCCAATGATGCCTTTTCCAATGGAAGGCCATGTTGGAGACCAGCCCCGTGAGTTTTTCATCAGGCTGCACCGGCCTCCGCATCACCGTCTTCGTCTTCCCGCCCCGTTTGCTCGGGAGATGGAGCGTGACCCGCCCCAATCCCTCAGATTGCACATGAGGGGTTGTGGGAATGGGGGCATGCGGGTCGGCGTCGACTTTCCGGCTCCTCGGGTCATGTACCTCCGTCGTGGGTGGAAGATGTTCGCTCGTATCCACAGCCTGACAGCGGGGCTCGTCCTCTACTTCAAATTAATGGAGGACGGCCTGCTCTCCGTCAAGGTCTTCGACGACTTCGGGACTCGCCTGAAGTGTTGCGTGGAGAGCTCCTCCGATGGAGATTCCGACGATGGAAGCTCTTCTCGAGCGAAAGTGATGAGGAGGACAGCGGGGCAGACGGCGGGGACGAGTCCGACTAGGCGTCGGATACCCCGCACCTGGGCGGGTGCGGCAGCAGCAACATCTGCACCTGGCCGCTCCTCCGGCAGAGTTTTGCCGGGGGCGGGGCCAGCTCCTTGAACTTCTCGGGGCCGTCTCCTTGGGCGGCTGGCGTCGGGAGGCTACGGAAGAGGAGGAGGGCGGGCGGCAAGGCCGTCAACTCGGAGTATGCGGGCACCGACGCCTTCGTCGCGTACTGCCGGTCCTGCCACTTGATACGTCTCCAACGTATCTATAATTTTTGATTGCTCCATGCTATATTATCTATTGTTTTGGACCATATTGGGCTTCATTTTCCACTTTTATATTATTTTTGGGACTAACCTATTAACCGGAGGCCCAGCCCAGAATTGATGTTTTTTGCCTATTTCAGAGTTTCGAAGAAACGAAATATCAAAGGGAGTCCAAACGGAATGAAACCTTCGGGAACGTGATTTCCTCACCGAACGTGATCCAGGAGACTTGGACTGTACGTCAAGCAACCAACAGGGAAGGCACGAGGTAGGGGGCGCGCCCTCCACCCTCGTGGGCCCCCTGTTGCTCCACCGATGTACTTCTTCCTCCTATATATACCTACGTACCCCCAAACGATCAGATACGGAGCCAAAAACCTAATTCCACCGCCGCAAGCTTTTGTACCCACGAGATCCCATCTTGGGGCCTGTTCCGGAGCTCCGCCAGAGGGGGCATCAATCACGGAGGGCTTCTACATCAACACCATAGCCCCTCCGATGAAGTGTGAGTAGTTTACTTCAAACCTTCGGGTCCATAGTTAGTAGCTAGATGGCTTCTTCTCTCTTTTTGGATCTCAGTACAATGTTCTCCCCCTCTCTTGTGGAGATCTATTCGATGTAATATTCTTTTTGTAGTGTGTTTGTTGAGACCGATGAATTATGGGTTTATGATCAAGATTATCTATGAACAATATTTGAATCTTCTCTGAATTCTTTTATGTATGATTGGTTATCTTTGCAAGTCTCCTCGAATTATCAATTTGGTTTGGCCTACTAGATTGGTTTTTCTTGCAATGGGAGAAGTGCTTAGCTTTGGGTTCAATCTTGTGGTGTCCTTTCCCAAAGTGATGAGGGGCAGCAAGGCACGTATTGTATTGTTGCCATCGAGGATAACAAGATGGGGGTTTTATCATATTGCATGAATTTATCCCTCTACATCATGTCATCTTGCTTAAGGCATTACTCTGTTTTTATGAACTTAATACTCTAGATGCATGCTGGATAGCGGTCGATGAGTGGAGTAATAGTAGTAGATGCAGGCAGGAGTTGGTCTACTTGTCTCGAACGTGATGCCTATATACATGATCATACCTAGATATTCTCATAACTATGCTCAATTCTGTCAATTGCTCAACAGTAATTTGTTCACCCACCGTAGAATACGTATGCTCTTGAGAGAAGCCACTAGTGAAACCTATGGCCCCCGGGTCTATCTCCATCATATTAATCTTCCATCACTTTATTTATTGCCTTTGCTTTTTCTTTTCTTTTATTTTACTTTGCATCTTTATCACAAAAATACCAAAAATATTATCTATCATCTCTATTAGATCTCATTCTCGTAAGTGACCGTGAAGGGATTGACAACCCCTAATCGCGTTGGTTGCGAGGAGTTATTTGCTTTGTGTAGGTACGAGGGACTCGTGCGTTGCCTCCTACTGGATTGATACCTTGGTTCTCAAAAACTGAGGGAAATACTTACGCTACTGTGCTGCATCACCTTTCCTCTTCAAGGAAATCCAACACGGTGCTCAAGAGGTAGCAAGAAGAATTTCTGGCGCCGTTGCCGGGGAGTCTACACAAAAGTCAACATACCAAGTACCCATCACAATCCCTTATCTCCCGCATTACATTATTTGCCATTTGCCTCTCGTTTTCCTCTCCCCCACTTCACCCTTGCCGTTTTATTCGCCCTCTCTTTTCTGTTCGCCTTGATGTTTTTGTTGGCTCGTTTTCTCGCTTAGTTGAAATAGTTAAGTATTTATTCCTAAACAGAGAAGCTAATATCTATGGATCCGCATCCGCTTGCCGATCTTTTTAAGAGATCCAATTATGATGAACCAATTCCTAGTGATTTGGATGCACTAGATTATCTTTATAAGCTTTCGCCTGAAATCCGTAAATCTGAAAATTGTGATGAAGTGCTTCACGATAGATCTTTGAATAAAAAGCATGATTGCAATGATTTTATTATAAATTCTATTGATGTAAATTATGGTAATAATATGCAAAACACTAAGCTTGCGGATGCTAGTTTTGCTATGTCCAATAGTCATGATTGGGGAGATTCTTCTTATGATCTTGAAAATTTATTTAAGCCCCATGATGAATATAAGATTGATAATAGTGTTTGCAACAATATTGAAAGTGGGTTTGGAAGAGTGTCAACTTTAGATCCCACATATTTGGATAACATTCAATCTTATGAATTTTTTTATAAAAGTGGGCTTGGAGAAATCATGACTTTAGTTAATGATAATCCCACTATTTTGGAAGAGTGTCAACTTCGCATGCATGTGGATCGTGTTGAGAATATGTTATGTGATAGCTATATTGTTGAATTTTCTTATGATCCTACATGTAATTATTATGAGAGAGGAAAATATGGTTATAGAAATTTTCATGTTACTAAATTACCTCTCGTTATGTTGGGATTGCTATTGTCCCTTTCCGCTTCCTTGCATATGCTAGTTTTTGCTTGCTACAATAATTTGTTTTCTTATAATATGCCTATGCATAGGAAGTATGTTAGACTTAAGTGTGTTTGTCACATGTTTTATGATGCTCTCTTTGTGCCTCAATTCTTGTCTTTCTTGTGAGCATCATTGAAATCTCAATGCCTAGCTAAAAATGCTTTAAAGGAAAGCGCTTGTTGGGAGACAACCCAATATTTTTCCTTGCACTTAGTAATAAATCTTAGATCTAGCCTCTGGTCAGATGTGTTTTTATGTTTTAATTAGTGTTTGTGCCAAGTTAAACCTATAGGATCTTCTTGGATGATAGTTATTTGATCTTGCTGTAATTTCCAGAAACTTTTGGTTCACGAAAACAATTGTTAAAAATCACCAGAACGTGATAAAATAGTGATTCCAATTGATGCTGATCAATAAACAAATTTTCTAGGTCTTCCTATTTTGTATCAATTTTTGGAGTTCCAGAAGTTTGCGTTAGTTACAGATTACTACAGACTGTTATGTTTTTGACAGATTCTGTTTTTCGTGTGTTGTTTGCTTATTTTGATGAATCTATGGCTAGTAAAATAGTTTATAAACCATAGAGAAGTTGGAATACAGTAGGTTTAACACCAATATAAATAAATAATGAGTTCATTGCAGTACCTTGAAGTGGTCTTTTGTTTTCTTTCGCTAACGGAGCTCAGGAGATTTCTGTTGAGTTTTGTGTTGTGAAGTTTTCAAGTTTTGGGTGAATTTTTTTTTATGGATTATGGAACAAGGAGTGGCAAGAGCCTAAGCTTGGGGATGCCCATGGCACCTCCAAGATAATCTAAGGACACCAAAAAGTCAAAGCTTGGGGATGCCCAGGAAGGCATCCCCTCTTTCGTCTACTTCCATCGGTAACTTTACTTGGAGCTATATTTTTATTCACCACATGATATGTGTTTTGCTTGGAGCGTCTTGTATGATTTGAGTCTTTGCTTTTTAGTTTACCACAATCATCCTTGCAGAACACACCTTTTGAGAGAGCTATACATGATTTCTAATTTGTTAGAATACTCTATGTGCTTCACTTATATTTTTTGAGCTATATAGTTTTGCTCTAGTGCTTCACTTATATCTTTTAGAGCACGGTGGTGGATTTGTTTTAAAGAAACTATTGATCTCTCATGCTTCACTTAGATTATTTTGAGAGTCTTAAATAGCATGGTAATTTGCTTAAATAATCCTAATATGCTTGGTATTCAAGATTTATAAAACTTTCTTTTGAGTGTGTTGAATACTAAGAGAAGTTTGATGCGTGATAATTGTTTTGATATATGAAGATGGTGATATTAGAGTCATGCTAGTTGAGTAGTTGCGAATTTGAGAAATACTTGTGTTAAAGTTTGTGATTCCCGTTGCATGCACGTATGGTGAACCGTTATGTGATGAAGTCGGAGCATGATTTATTTATTGATTGTCTTCCTTATGAGTGGCGGTCGGGGACGAGCGATGGTCTTTTCCTACCAATCTATCCCCCTAGGAGCATGCGCGTAATACTTTGCTTTGATAACTTCTAGATTTTTGCAATAAGTATATGAGTTCTTTATGACTAATGTTGAGTCCATGGATTATACGCACTTTTCTCCTCCTTCCACCATTGCTAGCCTCTCTAATACCGCGCACTTTTCGCCGGTATCATACACCCACCATATATCTTCCTCAAAACAACCACCATACCTACCTATCATGGCATTTTCATAGCCATTCCGAGATATATTGCCATGCAACTTTCCACCGTTCCGTTTATTATGACACGCTCCATCATTGTCATATTGCTTAGCATGATCATGTAGTTGACATCGTATTTGTGGCAAAGCCACCATTCATAATTCTTTCATACATGTCACTCTTGATTCATTGCATATCCCGGTACACCACCGGAGGCATTCATATAGAGTCATATTTTGTTCTAAGTGTCGAGTTATAATTGTTGAGTTGTAAGAAAATAAAAGTGTGATGATCTTCATTTTTAGAGCATTGTCCCAAGTGAGGAAAGGATGATGGAGACTATGATTCCCCCACAAGTCGGGACGAGACTCCGGACGAAAAAAAGAGGCCATAAAAAAAAGGAGAAAAGGCCCAAATAAAAAAAGAATGAGAGAAAAAGAGAGACGGGACAATGTTACTATCCTTTTACCACACTTGTGCTTCAAAGTAGCACCATGATCTTCATGATAGAGAGTCTCTCATTTTGTCACTTTCATATACTAGTGGGAATTTTTCATTATAGAACTTGGCTTGTATATTCCAATGATGGGCTTCCTCAAAATGCCCTAGGTCTTCGTGAGCAAGCGAGTTGGATGCACACCCACTTAGTTTCTTTTGTTGAGCTTTCATATACTTATAGCTCTAGTGCATCCGTTGCATGGCAATCCCTACTCACTCACATTGATATCTATTGATGGGCATCTCCATAGCCCGTTGATACGCCTAGTTGATGTGAGACTATCTTCTCCCTTTTTGTCTTCTCTACAACCACCATTCTATTCCACATATAGTGCTATATCCATGGCTCACGCTCATGTATTGCGTGAAGATTGAAAAAGTTTTGAGAATGTCAAAAGTATGAAACAATTGCTTGGCTTGTCATCGGGGTTGTGCATGATTTAAATACTTTGTGTGGTGAAGATAGAGCATAGCCAGACTATATGATTTTGTAGGGGTAACTTTCTTTGGCCATGTTATTTTGAGAAGACATGATTACTTTGTTAGTATGCTTGAAGTATTATTATTTTTATGTCAATATTAAATTTTGTCTTGAATCTTTTGGATCTGAATATTCAAACCACAATTAAGAAGAATTACATTGAAATTATGCCAAGTAGCACTCCGCATCAAAAATTCTGTTTTATCATTTACCTACTCGAGGACGAGCAGAATTAAGCTTGGGATGCCTGATCGTCTCCAACGTATCTATAATTTTGATTGCTCCATGCTATATTATCTATTGTTTTGGACCATATTGGGCTTTATTTTCCACTTTTATATTATTTTGGGACTAACCTATTAACCGGAGGCCCAGCCCAGTAATTGTTGTTTTTGCCTATTTGAGTTTGAAGAAACGGAATATCAAACGGAGTCCAAACGGAATGAAACCTTCGGGGACGTGATTTTCTCACCGAACGTGATCCAGGAGACTTGGACCCTACGTCAAGAAACCAACAGGGAAGCCACGAGGTAGGGGGCGCGCCCTCCCCCCCAAGGCGCGCCCTCCACCCTCGTGGGCCCCCTGTTGCTCCACCGACATACTTCCTCCTCCTATATATACCTCACGCACCCCAAGCGATCGAATCGGAGCCAAAACCTAATTCCACCGCCGCAACCTTCTGTACCCACGAGATCCCATCTTGGGGCCTGTTTCGAAGCTCCGCCGGAGGGGGCATCGATCACGGAGGGCTTCTACATCAACACCGTAGTCCCTCCGATGAAGTGTGAATAGTTTACTTCAGACCTTCGGGTCCATAGTTAGTAGCTAGATGGCTTCTTCTCTCTTTTTGGATCTTAGTACAATGTTCTCCCCCTCTCTCGTGGAGATCTATTCGATGTAATCTTCTTTTTGTGGTGTGTTTGTTGAGACCGATGAATTGTGGGTTTATGATCAAGATTATCTATGAACAATATTTGAATCTTCTCTGAATTCTTTTATGTATGATTGGTTATCTTTGCAAGTCTCCTCGAATTATCAATTTGGTTTGGCCTACTAGATTGGTTTTTCTTGCAATGGGAGAAGTGCTTAGCTTTGGGTTCAATCTTGCGGTGTCCTTTCCCAGTGACAGTAGGGGCAGCAAGGCACGTATTGTATTGTTGTCATCGAGGATAACAAGATGGGGTTTTTGTCATATTGCATGAATTTATCCCTCTACATCATGTCATCTTGCTTAAGGCGTTACTCTGTTTCCATGAACTTAATACTCTAGATGCATGCTGGATAGCGGTCGATGAGTGGAGTAATAGTAGTAGATGCAGGCAGGAGTCGGTCTACTTGTCTCGGACGTGATGCCTATATACATGATCATACCTTGATATTCTCATAACTATGCTCAATTCTGTCAATTGCTCAACAGTAATTTGTTCACCCACCGTAGAATACTTATGCTCTTGAGAGAAGCCACTAGTGAAACCTATGGCCCCCGGGTCTATCTCCATCATATTAATCTTCCATCACTTTATTTATTGCCTTTGCTTTTACTTCTCTTTTATTTTACTTTGCATCTTTATCACAAAAATACCAAAATATTATCTATCATCTCTATCAGATCTCACTTCGTAAGTGACCGTGAAGGGATTGACAACCCCTAATCGCGTTGGTTGCGAGGAGTTATTTGCTTTGTGTAGGTACGAGGGACTCGCGCGTAACATACTACTGGATTGATACCTTGGTTCTCAAAAATCGAGGGAAATACTTACGCTACTGTGCTGCATCACCTTTCCTCTTCAAGGAAATCTAACGCAGTGCTCAAGAGGTAGCACCGCCTCATCTTCCAGCTCCTTTCCCGGCACCGTCATCACCGGCCCGCCCCTGGGCGGTCACCGAGGTGTTCTCTTGGTGCTTTCTGCTGCTCGTAGCTCACCTAGGCGCCCCTTTTGCCCTCTCGCCTCCTTGACCTGCCTCCTGAGGAGAGGGACAAGAAAGGGATCACGGGCATCTTATCTCTCTTCTTTAGTTTGTAAGCCCACGGTCTTTGTTAAATTCAGAACTTGTAATCCCCTTGCTCATGCTTTTCATTCCATATGAACTGTACCTGTATGGGATGTTTTTAATGAAAAAGGGATGCTTGCTGGGTTTTTCGTCCGTGGGTAGACCCCGCGACAAGGAGCGAATCCTTGTTATTATTTAAGATAAACGTTTTTCGCCCGGCAACAGGCCTGCCGTCCCCCCCCCCCCACTCCACTCAACCATTCTTGCGCTCTTGGCGGAGCCAGGGATGAAGTGGGCTTTAGGCTCCTCGTTCTACCTCCTTGCCGCCGCGGCTACGACCAAATCCGGACCCAAGAAATAATCCTTAGGTATAGGAAAAAGGGGAGCACGGCAGCCTAGAGATAAAAACGAGGTTTCACATGCCCCAGTTCTGTTCCGAAAAGCATGACAGTTGATGAAAGACTTATCTGGATCTGCAGCCCCCGGCAATCTCATATTGCCGCGGTTGGATCCTTGTGCTTGCAGCCCCCGGCAACTCTGGTTTGCCGGGGTCGGGACGCCGGTCCGTTTCCTTTCTTCCAAGTAGCTCGGCAGAAGTGCTCATGTGCCCTGCGAACCAAAGGAGGACAGAAGAGAAACAGATAGACGCGCACTCGACCTCTAAGCTAGGGGTTAGTCGCTGCTGAGCACTATCAACCCTAACCAAGGAAGAGACTCGACCTAGCATGCATGCTATGACTTAGGGCGCCAGCGCTTCATTTATTTATGCTCAGGGTCTGCGCCTGGCTTTGTACGAAGGGTTACATGCCTTGCCAGCAAAGCTTGTACAAAAGGTGGCTTGCCGGGAGGCCCGACAAGCCGCGCCTTATGGGTAAAACTTGAGAAGATGCTCAATGTTCCAGGAGTTGCTCACTGGGACGGCACCTTCGGTCTCTAGGTGGACTGCGCCGGGCCTGGTGACTCGTATTACCCGATAAGGGCCTTCCCACTTTGGCGTCAACTTGTTGGCATTCTTGGCCGACTGAATGCGCCGAAGAACAAGGTCACCTTCCTCAAAGCTTCGGGCATGAACCTTGCGGCTATGGTAGCGGCGCAAGGCTTGCTGGTAGCGTGCTGCTCTCACAGCTGCCCGAAGACGATCTTCCTCAAGGAGCGTCGCGTCATCTTGGCGCAACTGCTCTTGCTCAAGCTCATCATAAGCGAGCACTCGAGGTGACCCGTATATGAGTTCCGTGGGGAGAACTGCTTATAACCCGTAGACCAGGGCAAAAGGTGTCTGGCTGGTGGCTCGATTTGGCGTCGTTCTGATCGACCAAAGAACCATCGGCAATTCATCAATCCAGCGCCTTCCGCTCTTGCGCAGCTTGTCAAAAGTTTTTGTCCTTAGACCTCGCAACACTTCAGCATTCGCCCTCTCTGCTTGGCCGTTGCTCCGTGGGTGTGCCACGGAAGCAAAATAGACCTGGCTACCAAGGTCTTGAATGTACTGCATGAAGGTGTGGCTCATGAACTGCGTGCCATTGTCGGTGATGACTCTATTTGGCACACCAAAACGGCAGACCTGTCCTTTGAAAAACTTGACAGCTGACTGAGCAGTCACCTTTCTCACTGCTTCCACCTCTGGCCACTTTGTGAACTTCTCGATTGCAACATACAAGTACTCAAAGCCCTCGACAGCGCGGGGGAAAGGGCCAAGTATGTCGAGCCCCCAGACCAAGAATGGCTAGGAGAGAGGGATTGTTTGAAGGGCTTGGGCTGGTTGATGAAGCTTCTTTGAATGGAACTGACACGCTTCACACTTGGTTACTAGTGCCGTCGCATCCTGGAGGGCGGTGGGCCAGAAGAAACCTTACCGGAATGCCTTTCCGGCAAGGGCCCTCGACCCTATGTGGGAGCCACATATGCCTCCATGTATCTCCGCCAACAGCTCCAGTCCTTCCTCCCGGGGGATGCACTTCAATTTCACGCCGTTCGGCCTTCTCCTGTACAGGACGTCATCGACGAACTGTTACAGGGCGGACCGCCGGGCTACTTTCTCCACTTCTTCCTGCTCCTCAGGAAGCTCCCCTGTTTGGAGGAATCGGACGGTATGCTGCGCCCACGCCGGAGCCTGGGGATCGACGGCAAGGACCAAAGGCATTTCTTCCGCCATGGGAGCGGTTGTCTCTATGGCTAGGGCTTGACGCCCTGCCAGAGGTAGCTGCTCTTGGGCAGGCTCAGCGTCCGTGGTAGCACCCTTCATGGCAGCCCCAGAGGGCTCGGTAGGAAAGTACTTGCCGGGACCCGACTTCCTTCGCTTGTTCTGCCCCGTTGATGGTTTGAAGGATGGTTGAGTTAGCCGGAGCAAAAAGGTACCCGGTTCCACACGTAGCTTGAATGCGGCACGCTTTGACAGGTAATCGGCGGTGTCGTTCTCCATTCGGGGGACGTGCTCCGCTTGGATACCGTCAAAGCGCTCCTCCAGGTTCCTCACTTCATCTACGTAAGCTTCCATCAATGGGCTCTGGTAATCCTTGTTGACCTGCCTGACAACGAGCTGCGAGTCACCCCTGACGATGAGCTTCTTAACCCCGAGGTCTGCCGCGATCCTGAGACCGGCAAGCAATCCCTCATACTCCGCAGTGTTGTTGGTGAACACCTCTCGGGGAAAGTGCATCTGGATCATGTACTTGAGGTGCTCCCCGGTAGGTGCGACGAGGAGCACACCGGCACCGGTGCCTTGCAGCGAGAAAGCCCCATCAGAGTACATGATCCGGTCACGATCTTCCTCCTTGCCGGGGAGAGTGGTCTCCTGAATTTCTTCGTCAGGCGTTGAGGTCCATTCTGCAATGAACTCTGCCAAGACTCTGCTCTGAATTAACAAGGTACTTTCAAACTTCAAACCGAAACTTGATAACTCCAAGGCCCACTCCACAATCCTCCCGGTTGCATCTGGGTTATGCAGTATCCGTTGCAACGGGAGGCGGGTGACGACAGTGATCTCGTGGGCTTGGAAGTAATGATGTAGCTTCCTCGAGGCCATAAGGAGGCCGAAGAGCAATTTCTGCACACCGGAGTACCTCGATCTAGCTCCCTGCAAGAGGGAGCTGACAAAGTAAACCGGGTGCTGCATCATCTTCTTCTTCCGCACCACCTCTCTTGACTGCGCGGGCACTGCCTCGGTGGCACCAGACTCTGTCGGGGGCCTCGCCTTGCCGGCACTAGGCCTTGCCGGTGTATCTTGGGCTTGCCATCCGCTAGTTCTGCCGCCGTCACTGCCTCCTCATTAACCTCCCTCTGCGCTACTAGCGCGGCACTGACCACTTGATTCATCGCCGCCAAATACAGCAGCAACGACTCTTGTGGTTTAGGCGCAACCAGTATTGGCGTGGAGGAAAGGTATCTTTTCAAATCCTGCAATGCTGCCTCGGCTTCTGGGGTCCATTCCATTGGGCCTGCCTTCTTCAAGATTTTGAAGAAAGGAAGGGCGCGCTCGGCAGACTTGGAGATGAATCGGCTCATGGCGGCAACGCAGCCGGTGAGCCGACGCACGTCTTTGATCCGCTTGGGTGCCTCAATCTGCTCAATAGCCTTGATTTTGTCTGGGTTTGCGTCGATCCCGCGCTGCGACACAAAGAGTCTGAGAAGCTTGCCGGATGGAACACCGAAGACACACTTCTCGGGGTTCAGCTTGAGGTTGATCTTGTGCAGGTTGGCAAATGTCTCTTCTAGATCTTACACAAGAGTTGGCCCGTCCTTGGTTTTGACCACTATGTCATCCATGTAGGCCTCCATATTTCTATGGAGATGAGGTTCAAAACCAATATGGACTGCTCTTGCAAATGTTGAGCCAGCGCTCTTCAACCCGAAAGGCATCCGTAAAAAGCAATACGTACCACATGGGGTGATGAACGCTGTCTTTTCTTCATCCTCTCTTGTCATGAAGATCTGGTGGTAGCCTGAGTAGGCATCAAGGAATGATAACAGATCACACCCGGCTGTGGAGTCAACAATCTGTCGATCTTGGCCGCAACGGAAGGGGTCCTTAGGACAAGCCTTATTGATATCTGTGTAATCAATACACAGCCTCCACTTCCCATTCGCCTTGCGCACCACTACCGGATTGGCCAAACACGTCGGGTGGAGCACTCCTCTCACCAACCCTGCCGCTTCCATCTTCCCGATATCCTCTGTGATGAACTCCTGCCTCTCCAGAGCCTGCTTTCTGACCTTCTGATTGACGGTCCGTGCATGGGGGCAGACAGCTAGGTGGTGCTCAATCACCTCCCTGGGAACACCGGGGACGTCGGATGCTTGCCATGCAAACACGTCGACATTCGCCCGCAGGAAGGTGATGAGCGTGCCTTCCTATTTGCTGCCGAGGGTGGAGCCTATGGTGAAGGCCCCTCCCGTGCCATCCTCCCTGGCGGACACCTTCTTGGTCTGCGGTGGCTCGGCTCTGGATCTCTTGCTCTTGCCGGTAGAGCTCTCTGGCACGTCCGCGACGGCAGCACAACACTCCGAAGAGGTGCGCTTGCCGGAGTGGGTGCGAGAGGTCTTGCTGGGCTTCTTCTTCCCTCCCGGGGCTTCAGCGGCAGGAGCAGGCGCCTTGGTGGCAGCAGCTGCAACTGCTTCCCGGTAAAGTTGGTCGGCGCAAATCAGCGCGTCCTTCTTGTCGGAGGGGACGGAGATGATGGTCAACGGCCCGGGCATCTTTAGCATGTTGTAGGTGTAGTGTGACGCCGCCATGAACTTGGCTAGCGCCGGGCGGCCGAGGATCCCGTTGTAGGGCAAGGGGATCTCGGCCACGTCGAAGACGATCCTCTCCGTCCTGTAGTTCAACTCTCCTCCAAATGTCACGGGCAGTGTGACCTTTCCCTTCGGCTGGCTCCTCCCCGGATTGACCCCTTGGAACGTGCCCGTTTCCTCGAGGTCCCTTTCTTTCTGGGGAATGATGTGCAGGTCACTGGCCTGGCCATGAGCTTGGTGGCCTCCTGTGAAGGCGCCAACGAACTCATGGCACAGATCCAACCAAGAAGAAATGGAATCCACCGGCAAGTGCATCAACCAAGACATCACATTTGGCTTGAGCGCCAGCGGGAAATAGTAGGCAAGCACCTTGTCGTCGCGAGCCCCAGTAGCCTGCGTCGCGATGGTGTAGATGCTGGGAACTCGGACGGATGGGTCTTGCCAGTGTACTTCTCGCCGACGTTGGGCTTGAACGTGCGGTGGGACGGCCACTGGAACTGCCGCAGCTCACGTATAAAGGCCGGGAAGCCCACCTCGTAAGGCAGGCCGCCGGAGCCCCCCGGTGCTGGGTGGTCCATAGCGGGTCCCGCCCGCTTGTCTGACTGGCGGCGGGTTTCGCGCCGACGCTTGATGGTGGTTCGAGCGTCTTCGTGAGCTCGTTCCCGAAGGACCTGGCGCTGGTCGCGGAGGGTCCGCGGGTCGGACGACGCTATGGAGATGTTATCACAAGCGTCGTCACGATGAGCCGACGCCCGCGGCGGCTGGTGAGGAGGAGGAGAGTGCACCGTGGCCGCAACCTCCCAGCGCCAGCATGCGGTGGCTCGGTGGAGCGCCGACCCGAGGGTCCCGCCGGTCGCTGATCGTCTTTGTTGGCGACGGCGACGAGGCTCCGGATGGTGGCCCTCCCCTCGTCAAGCTTCTCCGCAGCAGGAGGGAAATCGAGGAGCAGCTGCGCACGCGCCAAAGCTTCTGCTGGCGTGGGCGGCGGCGACAGCTGCGTGGATCACGGCGCGCTTCGACTTCTAACTGCGTTAGAAGAAGCTCCGCTACGACCCAGCGGTCGCGTGCCATTTTTGCCAGTGCTTCGGTGGGCGTGCTGAACCCCTTCATTCTACGGATGACGCACGGGGCTCTTACCACGGCGGTGCTCAGGGTCACCAACGTGGTGACGCTGCTTAGCACGCATACCATGGGAAGAGCGCGCAGTGGTCGCCGTGTGGGCGTCCTGGAGGTCGCTGCGCCGCCCGGAGGTGGCACAACGACACCCCTGGAGGGTCTCGCGCCGCCCGCGGGGGGCCCAGCTCTGTCTTTGGATCCGGCGACGTAGGGTCGGTCGTCTGGTGCACGAACGATGCCGCTCGCCAGGCTTTGACTACTAGGGCGATGGTGGTGCTCGTGGACCGCGGCCTGGGTCCTGTCTGCGACCGGTCCACTGCTCGCCCGCACCAGCACGAGCCGTTCAGCTCCCAACGAGCCGACCCACCGTGGTATTCTTCTTCTTAGGAGCCATGGCGATGAAGAACTGCTAGGCTGATTACTAGACCAGATTCTCACAACCACGCACGCCCCCTGCCTGGCGCGCCAAAGATGTCGGTGTGGAACGACACCTATGGGATCACAAGAATCCCTACTACGGTTGCTGGGGCGCGGGGTTGCGAGAAGAGCAGGGTTAGTAGCCAACACAAGGATCGTTTACCCAGGTTCGGGCCGCGAGGATGCGTAAAACCCTAGTCCTGCTTTGGTGGGCGTATTTCAGAGAGTTCTTGAGCTCTCGAACTAGCTGTGGTCAGTGCATGGTTCAAAAGAGCCGAATCCTTCTCCAGTAAGCCATGGGCCTCCTTTTATAGTCGAAAGGGGCTGCCACAGTGGCACACAGGAGGTGGAAAGGCGTATAGTGCCCTGAGCTTATCGCTCGTATTACAGGACAAGACGCATTTAATGCGTAGCTTAGGTGTCCCCTTGCTTTATTGGGGACGGGGCGAGGCCCGTCCCGTCTGTCGCTGCTCCTCCTTGCTTTGACACGCGCCCTGGACAGTGAGGCGTGTGGTGCCATGTAGGCAGGCAGGCAGCTGAGATGGTTCGGTGGTGGAGCCTTCACGAAGATCTGCATGCTGCCACGCAGGTGCTCGATGAGTTGGCCTGGGAGCTGCATGTCGCCACGCAGGTGCCCGCCCAGCTGGTTGGGCTGGCAGCTGCATGTGAACGGCGGTGGAAGCTTGGTTGGCGTGGGCCTGGCGGTGGCCCTGCTGGCGTCCTTGGTCAGGGCCTTGCCGGGTGGCCCGACAAGGGTCTTGTCGTGTGTCCCGGCAAGGGTCTTGCCGTGGCGCGCTGTCATCCCCGACAAGGGCCTTGCCGGGGGTCTGGTGGCCTTCCTCGGCAAGGATCTTGCCGAGGATCGTCGTCTTCTAATCCTCATGTGATCTTGAATATGTCTTCACAAAGATCTGCATGCCACCATGGAGGTGCCTCCCGAGCCCTGGCCCAACGTGGATGATGGCGTCGGGGACCGTGGGCTCAAGGGTGGCTCGCTCTGTTGGTGTGGGGTGAGCTGCCCCGGCAAGGGTCTTGCCGGGGCTGCTGAGGCTGCCCCGGCAAGGGTCTTACCGGGGGAGCCTGCTTCGTCCCTCTGCTCCTTGTGGTCTCGGCATTGGCGTTGCTCTGATTATCTTGAGCTTCGGTCTTACCTTGGCTCACCTCCCCTGTTCTGCTTGGCGTGACCGTAGGCGCGGCTCTGACTGCCCTTGCACATGTATAGGGGTACAAAAATTCACCCCCCCTTTTTGTACACCGACAAATTTGATGAACAAGATTTGATTTGCGTGAACTAAAATTTGAATCCACGTGAACTAAGCTTTGAAAATGATGAGTATTGAAGTGAACTGAATATTAATTTAGTTCAATATCCAATATTCAAAACTAGACTTTGAATGTTGGAGAACTGAATATGAATTTTGGTTCAGTATAATTTGAATGTTGATGAACTAATTTTGAATTCAAGTGAACTATCATTTCATTTTCCATGAAGTACAATTTGGAAACAATTGAACTAAAATTGAATTAGTTATCAATACAAATTTGATGAACTGAACTAAATATGAATTTAATGAACTAAAATTGTGATTTGATGAACCGAACTTGAACTTGGATACTAGACTTTGAATGTTGGAGAACTAAATACAAATTAGTTAATTTGGTTCATTATAATTTGACTGTTGATGAACTATTTTGAATAGGATTGAACTGATTTTATTTTCCATGAACTATAGTTTGGAATTAATAAAATTAACTAAAATCGAAAACAATTGAACTAGTTTTCCATACAAAATTCATGAACTAAATTAGAATTTGCGTGAAATAAAATCTGAATCCCAGTGAACTAAGTTTGAATTCGAATTCAATGAATTAACTTTGAAAATGATGAGTATTGAAGTGAACTAAAATTGTGATTTGATGAACTGAATTTGAACTTGGTGAACTAGACTTTGAATGTTGTAGAACTGAATTTGATTTTCATTCTATGTAATTTCAATGTTGGTGAACTAGTTTTGAATCCTAGTCAACTAATGTTAATAATTGATGAAATGAATTTGAATTCAGTGATCTAAACTTTGATAATGATGAGAATTGAAGTGAACCAAATACGAATTTAGTGAGCTGAAATTGTGATTTCATGAATCGAATTTGAACTTGGTGAGCTAGACTTTGAATGTTGAATAACTGAATTTGGTTTTGGTTCACTATAATTTGAATTACAATTTGATTTACTGTCTTGGTTTTGAATACAAATTTGATGAACAGAAATAGATTTGGGTGAACTAAAATTTGAATCCAAATGAACTAATTTTGAAAATTGATGAAATTAATTTGAATTCAGTGAACTAAACTTTGAAATTATGATGAGTATTGAAGTGAACTGAATATGAATATGGATTTTGGTTCACTATAATTTGACTGTTGATGAACTATTTTTGAATTCGAGTTAACTAATTTTATTTTCCATGAACTATAGTTTGGATTTAAAAAAATATTGAACTAAAATTGTGATTTGATGAACCAAATATGAACTTGGTGAACAACACTTTGGATGTTGGAGAACTGAATATGGATTTTGGTTCATTATAATTTGAGTGTTGATGAACTATTTTTAAATTCGATTGAACTAATTTTATTTTCCATGAACTATAATTTGAATTTTGAAAGTATTGAACTAAAATAAAAAACAACTGACCTAGTTTTCAATATAAAATTCATGAACTTAATTAGATTTGCGTGAACTAAAAATTTGAATCTAGGTGAACTAATTTTGATGAACTGAATTTGAATTCAGTGAACTAAACTTTGAAAATATGATGAGTATTCAAGTGAACTGAATATCAAATTTAGTGAACTAAAATTGTGATTTGATGAACCGAATTTGAACTTGGTGAACTAGACTTTGAATGTTGGTGAACTGAATATGGATTTTGGTTCTATAATTTGACTGTTGATGAACTATTTTTGAATTCGATCAAACTAATTTTATTCAACTATAATTTGAATTTAAAAAATATTGAACTAAAATTAAAAAACAACTTACCTAGTTTTGAATATAAAATTCGTGAACTTAATTAGATTTGCGTGAACTAAAATTTTGAATCCAAGTGAACTAATTTTGATGAAATGATTTGAATTCAGTGAACTAAACTTTGAAATTATGATTAGTATTCAAGTGAACTGAATATGAATCTAGCGAACTAAAATTTTGATTCGATGAACCAAAATTGAACTTGGTGAACTAGACTTTGAATGTTGGAGAACTGAATATGGATTTTGGTTCACTATAATTTGACTGTTGATGAAATGTTCTTTAATTTGAGTGAACTAATTTTATTTTCCATGAACTATAGTTTGGATTTAAAAAAATACTGAACTAAAATTCTGATTTGATGAACCAAATATGAACTTGGTGAACAAGACTTTGAATGTTGGAGAACTGAATATGGATTTTGGTTCATTATAATTTGACTATTGATGAACTATTTTTGAATTCGATTGAACTAATTTTATTTTCCATGAACTATAATTTGAATTTTAAAAATATTGAACTAAAATAAAAAAACAACTAACTTAGTTTTCAAATAAAAATTCATGATCTGAATTACAGTTGCGTGAACTAAAAATTTGTATCCAGGTGAACTAATTTTGATGAACTGAATTTGAATTCAGTGAACTAAACTTTGAAATTATGATGAGTATTCAAGTGAACTGAATATGAATTTAGTGAACAAAAATTGTGATTTGATGAACCTTATTTGAACTTGGTGAACTAGACTTTGAATGTTGGAGAACTGAATATGGATTCTGGTTCATTATAATTTGACTATTGATGAACTATTTTTGAATTCGATTGAACTAATTGTATTTTCCATGAACTGTAATTTGGATCTTAATAAAATTGAACTAAAATCAAAAACAACTGAACTAGTTTTTCAATACAAAATTCATGAACTAAATTAGATTTGCATGAACTAAAAATTTGAATCCAGGTGAACTAATTTTGATGAACTTAATTTGAATTCAGTAAAGTAAAATTTGAAAATATGATGAGTATTCAAGTGAACTGAATATCAAATCTAGTGAACTAAAATTGTGATTTGATGAACTGAATTTGAACTTGGTGAACTAGACTTTGAATGTTGGAGAACTGAATATGGATTTTGGTTCATTATAATTTGACTGTTGATGAACTATTTTTGAATTCGACTGAACTAATTTTATTTTCCATGAACTATAGTTTGGAATTAAAAAATTAACTAAAATCGAAAACAATTGAACTAGTTTTCGATACAAAATTCATGAACTGAATTAGATTTGCATGAAATAAAATTTGAATCCCAGTGAACTAAGTTTAATAAATGATGAAATGAATTTGAATTCAATGAACTAAACTTTGAAAATGAGGAGTATTGAAGTGAACTGAATATGAATGTAATGAACTAAAATTGTGATTTGATGAATCGGATTTGAACTTGGTAAACTAGATTTTGACTGTTGGAGAACTGAATATGGATTTTGGTTCTTTGTAATTTGAATGTTGGTGAACTATTTTTGAATTCGATTGAACTAATTTTATTTTCCATGAACTATAGTTTGGATTTAAAATAAATTGAACTAAAATCAGAAACAAATGACCTAGTTTTGAATGCAAATTTCATGAACTGAATTTGATATGTGTGAACTAAAATTTGAATCCAAGTGATCTAATTTTGAAATTTGATGTAATGAACTTGAATTTTTTAAACTAAAATTTAAAATTGATGAATTAAATATGAATTTACTTGAAATTTTTTGAATATTGCGAACTAGTTTCGAATTCAAGAGAACTAGTTTGGGTTTCCATGAAGTACATTTTAATAGTTGTCAAGTAACAACTGAAAATGTCGTGAAGTACTTTTTAATACAAATTTGGCGAAGTGAATTTGAATTTTGTACACTAAATTTTGAATGTTGGCGAAATAGCTCCAAAATCAATTGAAAATAATTTTGTTTCGAATTCAAAATGAAATGACTGAATTTTATAAAAACATTTAAGTAGTTTTGAAATTTGGTGGTATGGAAAATTAATTTTTATGAGATAAAACTTGAATTGTTCTTGAACTAGTTTTGAACTAATTTGCTTTCATGGAGTAAACTATTAATAATGGAAACTAATTTATCTGAATTATATTTGAATACTAATGAACTGAATTTGGATTTGGCGAACTAAAGTTTCAATGTTGGTGAACTAGTATTGAATTCAAGTGAATTAACTAGGTTTTCCAGGAACACCGTACTAATTTTCAACAAAAGCAGCCGTCCTTTCCCAACATTTCACTAGAACGAACCAAATATTCGACAAAACCAAAAAATTGACAAGTTGCAACCAAAGAAATTGTACATTCGCATATTCGACACATGCGTAAAGCCATGTGTAAAATTATCGCCAAACCCAAGCATGACATTCACTAACATGCTATTGACAACGATAGGCACATTCTAAATCAGTTGTGCCGATAATTAACTCAATAGGTAAGAGTAACTGTGAAACATGAAAAAGATAAAACCGGCTTAAATCAACATTGACATCTGTTTATATTTGAGATGGCAAATACTTTAAAACATATGGTAGGGAGGGAAAAAATAAAAAGAAATACAGGAAATATAATTCCACTTTGAGCAAAACAGAGATACGCTTAGTATACAAAGAGATTGCAACATAGATACTATAGGTCACGAAGAAAATATAGTTGCACTTTTAGCAAAAAAAATATGCTTAGTACGCCCAGTAATTGCAACATAGATACCATATAGTTCATGAAGAAAAAATAGATATCCAAGAGTATAGTAGTTGCTCGCGGGTGACATATGTTTAAACAAGTAGTACTATCTACTACCACATGATTACAGATGAAACTGTTGCAGACATGAAAATGCATGCTTTTCCCCAGATCAATTACACATTCAAAAAGTTTGCAGATGGATCTTGCAGAAAAGTCAATTTGCTATTGGCAGATCTTCTTCCTTCAGTTTGTTCAAAGTGCTTTTGAATAACTTGAACGCAGATATCATTCCGTACTTCAGAATGTTGGCCTGGGTATAAAGACAATATAGAGAAATTGTGAGAGATAGAAGAACAAAACTTGAGAAAAATTTTAAAGTACTAGAAAGAAAAGTACTACATGACTAGATCACTGACTTATTACAGGGAGCTGCAGAGATAGTAAACAGTGAAAAAAGCTTGACTATATCATATGAGCATGATGAAACAATTACTGCTGGGGGGACATGTGACAACACATAACAAGACCTAAGATATTGTCGGTAAAAGAAGGATCGATAGTAAACGAACTCACACTTCAGAAAAATGAATAAATACCCAGGAACAATGTACATAGACAAGTCTTAGCTTTTAACAAAATGGGCATATGATTGGGGCTAGCATTTAGTCTTAGCCACATGAAAAAGTACCCAGGAACTGTGCCACAATCAAACAAAATGAAGTCATGTCATTCCCTAGTAAGCTAAAAGAGAAAGCACATGAAATTTAACGGACTTCATGGTGTTCATTTGGCAGAAAAATAGGGCCAACAGCTGTCTCCGGCTTTGAACATATCAAATGGACTACCTCACTAGTTTGCTTTGGATTCAATTTTGCATAAACAGAAAAAATAAGGCAAAGAGTTTTCAAGATATACCGCATTGAAAGTCTTCATAGCTTTGCCTTCGAAATTTTCGATGTACAAAGGCAGGTAGTGGCCTGAGTCATGCCTGCATAAAGAATAGGAAAAATGGAAAAAAATGAGAATGAGTATCAAGTGTGATAACAACAAGTAGGATGGGAAAAAGGTAATAACTATAGAAAAGTATGTTGAAGAAAGTTGCAAATGAAAAAAATTGAATAAATATACAAACACAAAGAATAAAAAAGGACTTACATTAGACAGTTTGTTGGGCAAGGTCCCACAGGTTCAAGCTTGAAAGAGAATGCATTCTTGAATGGCTTTTTACTCAGCTTGCAAAGCATGTTGTAGTTGGAAAGCTCTTTAATATAAATATAAAGACAGTTAAAGAGATTCACAAATGGTAGATCAGAAAGGAATTTTGTTTGCATTGAAAACAAAGGATATTATGTCTCAATAATTACTTACCAAGTTGTAGACAAGTTCTTGTTGGGTAGTTGCCAGAATGGTGCCACAGGGATAAAAAAAGTGAGATCTCTCAAAGAGAGAGTTGATGGAAATTATAACCCAGTGGTTTGATTTTATAGTAGGGAAGTATAACTGTTCAACAAGAAAAAGTAGAATGAGTATAAAAAAACAAATAGAATAAATCTTGCTTAACATTGAATACGTTGAAAAAGATTTACCAAGTCTTGCTTCCAAAGGCTTTCTTTTGAATTAATCTTGTCAAATTCTCGTACGCACGATACTGGATCAAATAACTCACGGGGAACCAACAATTTATTCTGTGAACAACAAAATGCAAATTAGTAAATATCTCACGTTGAGTGTAAGTAAAAATAAAAAATGGTCAAAAGAGAACCAAATAGGCAGTTTAGAAAGAAAACTCACAGTGAAGTACGGAGTGAAACAGTACTTCTTGACATAAGACTTTACTTCAGATGACATCTTTGATTCATAGTTAAGAACTTGAATAAATGAGTTCATCACTTCATCTCCAATCTCACCCCTCGCTTTAAATGAATTTAAATAATTCTCATAGCTTACAGGAAAACCCTCTATGTCAACAAAAAGAGTGTTGGACAGAATAAACAAGCATAACTAATGTTAAATTGAGAAAAAGGATCTTAAATATATAATTTAACAATTAATAAAATATATATACAACACTACGGTGGTCAAAACAAAAAGTTAAACATCCTTTTATAGGGTATGAACATTGAGCTATAAACTAAATTAGTTTGGTATCCATATGATTTCTTTATAGTCTAAAATTGTATGAACTACAAAGTTTTTCATCTCAACTACCTTTGGGTGATCCATAAATTTGTTCGGATTTCATAATACAAATATGAGAAAAAATGTCTACAACTAATTTAGTCCATAAAATTGCTTGCAGATTAGAAAATGCCTACAATTATTTTTCTAGGTAGATGTATAGACTAAAAAAGTTCTCATAAATTAATGAATAAGAAACGATAAAATAACTAAAGGAATAAGAGAATTAACTATTCTTGGAATATAAGCTTCCTCGGATATTTGGAAAAGAAGATATCCACTTCATGAGAGATTTTGAGTTTCTTTGGTGTATCGGGGGATTGAAGTTTAGCTGCTCTTCTCTTTCTGTTCTTCTTTTCCATTGTGTTAGTTCCTGTACTCGGTCCAACTTCTGCATTATTCATTGTAGAATAGTCTGCATATCACAGATGTGAAAACTTTGAACATTAAATGATGCAATGTGCCCAGACTCATAATACAAGAAAATGGAGAACACAGAAAGGAAAAAAAACATAATAGGCAAGAAACCTTGTTGGACAGCAAAGTACATGTTCATTGGGATTCCTACACTTGTATCACAGTGAGAGGCTGTATGTCTTCATTAGTCGCAGCAGCAGGAGTGATAGGAGAATCATCCTGAATAATGATTGGAGTACCTTGGAAGCGTTTCACTCTTTCATTTGGAGAAGCAGAACTAATCAATATAAAACTTCTTTTTGCATTAATTCCACTAGAAATTTTGATATCAGGTGCTTCAGTCGATAGAAAAATTTCTTCATGCTGAGAAAGGAAATTGAAATGTTGTTGTAAGTTCAATCAAAATTAGGATTGGGAAAAAAATTGAAAAACTTCAAGTAGACCTTAGGTTGTGAAGTGGTAGGATGCTCAACAGGGTTGGTATTCAGAGGTGTACCATTGACAGGAACAATTGGTGTTTGGTACACCGAATTCAGGACAGAAATGTTTTGGACAAAAGGAAACACACAAAATTCACGCAACCAGTTAACAAAGCAAACGACAATAAGCATGATTGACCATCCAAAGCAAACGACAGAAATATTCATGGAATATTTGTCTCAAAATAGAAATGTTCCACATAAGTTTACTTGCAAAATCTAGTATTATAACTGCTGCTCATGATAAGTCATAACAAAAAATATTGAATGGTATTATCAAATTACCAAAAAACCGTAGTAAATTCAGCTGCAATCAATACTACACTATTTATCCACTTAATCTATAATATATACTCCTGCTGCATTCAAAATGGCCATTTACAAAACCCACTGCGGATGATGAGCGAATACGATATGCTTAGAACCAGTGCTACTTGACCGAATATCCATAGCACACAATATGCTAAGCACCAGTGTTAATCTTAAGCTCTGACAAAAAACCTTAAAGTTATGGTATTGCATAAAAAATGGTGTTTGGTACAGCGAATTCAGGACAGACATGTTTGCCAAAAAATGAAAAGCATGAGAAAAACTCAAATATCAAGCACACCATTATGAGCAATACAAAACATATACCTCAAATTTCGGTCTGATTGACTCGTTCTTAACTACATCATTGGAGGGGGCCTAGATTTAAAAAAAATTACTAACAGGACACTCCTTTCAAGAAAACACTTAGGTAGGAACTACAAAAGGCACAACACAAAAAAATACCTCTGATTCAAATGTGACTCTAGTTTAAATTTTATAACTGGTTCAACTTTTGTAGTGCAACTGGGAACTGCTGAAATGATATGAGGACTTTTTGAATCAATTGACGTGTTCTCATAGAGAGCTTCAGGAACATTATTATCATTGTTGACCTACAGTTGACATTACGAATAAATGTTTAGCTATATAAGATAAAAAATGAAAACAAAGAATAAAACAAATAGAAATGAATGATTCTACTCATAAGAAATACCTCCACGAAGGAATTGAATTAAACACACCAGCAGCATCAGGAGCTTAACTGGCACCACATTGGCATATGGTGTGCATGATATGTCTTGGAGCTATGTCTTGGAGCTACAAATTACAGTTGAACAAATGATTAAAACAAACTACTGGAACTAAAAAGATAACTCAAGAAACGATATACAGTATATGATGCTTACTCGTAAAACCCCGTAATTTTTCCTAGACTCATAATTCCTATCAACCAATGCGAGATACTTGAAATCTTCAGTCTTAACATGAGATATCCGAGGAAAAGAATAATCCACAGTTGACTGATGATTATCAATAAAATCAAAATCAACAAAATCCAGATAAATGATCTGCCAGTTAAAAAATAAACAGGCCAGTAAAGTAAAAAGTGGAGAGATAAAAAAAATAGTGGAACTGAAGATTGAACTTACTCCCCAAATAGGAAGACATCCCCCAATATATGAAGCCTTGTTCATTTCCTCAACACTTGGTCTGTTCATGATCATTTCAAAATGACGCTCTGACTTCTCACGCATGAAATCCAGTGCCAATTGCCCAAAGTCAAGTGAAGGGATAGCACAAACATCTCTTAGAGAGTATAGGAACTTCATGTTACCAAAGCAGTATGATGCAGGGCACATAATAGATGATAGGAAATAAAATGCAAAGCTCCTGATAAATCCATCTTCTGTCTCATCACTAAGCATCACCTCCTCTATTTTGTTGATCGGCATTTTGTTCCGATGATCTACATACTTGTTCCTTAACTCTGTAACCTCTGCCTTCACTTGGGGATCATCGCTACTGAATACAAAAGGCTCGGTGCCACCAGGAAAATCAAAGATTTTGTTGACCATATCTTTAGTAATCTTGATAATTTTATTCTTGTGCTTGAAACAGGGTCTTTACTTCCAAACATATGCTGATCTATCCATTCAAGAAGATTCATTGGTATTTTAAGTTTCTTTGGCATATGAAGTAGAGGTTCCAATTTGTACTTTCTCACATGGCCTAACTGAATATTACTAAACTGCTTCACAGTTTTGTTCCAACGCTTGAAAGACAGTCTGGTAATGTATGTTGGCTTGCATAATTTCCTAGGGAACACTCGCGCTACAAAAAAATAACAGCTGATAAGACGGTGCAAAAACTAGAGAATTAACCAATAAAGATGGAATATGAAAAAAGCATAGCCCAATAGACTATCACACGAAAGGCGAGAGGACCAGGAAATGAAAGCAGCTATATTGAACTATATGGGTACACACATGAAAACAAGCATTTAGATAAAAATGATTAGTTGAGCATGTACTTCAAGAAAAATATGAAAAGAAACATGTTACTACAAAGGAAAAATATGTGATCTACACAAAAATTAAGAAAAGGCATAGACTAAACATTCAAACAGCACAACTTACAAGTGAATAGACAAAACATCTGGTAAGACCAAAAGCGAGCATAAGAATAAATTTTCCAGCAATTTGATCTAGTTTTCCACTATAGCAAATTTGAAAGCTACAAAACTGAAAAGAGAAAAAGTAACTGATACGTCTCCAACGTATCTATAATTTTTTATTGCTCCATGCTATATTATCAACTGTTTTGGACAATATTGGGCTTTATTATCCACTTTTATATTATTCTTGGGACTAACCTATTAACCGGAGGCCCAGCCCAGAATTGATGTTTTTTTTTGCCTATTTCAGAGTTTCGCAGAAAAAGAATATCAAACGGAGTCCAAACAGAATGAAACCTTCGGGAGCATTCGTTTTGGAACGAACATGATCCAGGAGACTTGGACCCTACGTAAGAGAAGCATCGAGGAGGCCACGAGGTAGGCGGGCGCCCCCCCCCCCCCAGGGCGCCCCCTCCACCCTCATGGGCCCCATGTTGCTCCACCGACGTACTTCTTCCTCCTATATATACCTACATACCCCCAAACGATCAGATACGGAGCCAAAAACCTAATTCCACCGCCGCAACCTTCTAGACCCACGAGATCCCATCTTGGGGCCTGTTCAGGAGGTCCGTCGGAGGGGGCATCCATCACGGAGGGCTTCTACATCAACACCATATCCTCTCCGATGAAGTGTGAGTAGTTTACCTCAGACCTTCGGGTCCATAGTTAGTAGCTAGATGGCTTCTTCTCTCTTTTTGGATCTCAATACAATGTTCTCCCCCTCTCTCGTGGAGATCTATTCGATGTAATCTTCTTTTTGCGGTGTGTTTGTTGTGAGACCGATGAATTGTGGGTTTATGATCAAGTTTATCTATGAACAATATTTGAATCTTCTCTGAATTCTTTTATGTATGATTGGTTATCTTTGCAAGTCTCTTCGAATTATCAGTCTGGTTTGTCCTACTAGATTGATCTTTCTTGCAATGGGAGAAGTGCTTAGATTTGGGTTCAATCTTGCGGTGTCCTTTCCCAGTGACAGTAGGAGCAGCAAGGCACGTATTGTATTGTTGCCATCGAGGATAACAAGATGTGGTTTTTATCATATTGCATGAATTTATCCCTCTACATCAGGTCATCTTGCTTAAGGTGTTACTCTGTTTTCATGAACTTAATACTCTAGATGCATGCTGGATAGCGGTCGATGAGTGGAGTAATAGTAGTGGATGCAGGCAGGAGTCGGTCTACTTGTCTCGGACGTGATGCCTATATACATGATCATACCTAGATATTCTCATAACTATGCTCAATTCATCAATTGCTCAACAAGAATTCGTTCACCCAACGTAAAATACTTATGCTCTTGAGAGAAGCCACTAGTGAAACCTATGGCCCTCGGGTCTATCTTCATCATATTAATCTTCCAACACTTTGTTATTTCCTTTGCTTTTTTACTTTGCTTTTATTTTACTTTGCATCTTTATCATAAAAATACCAAAAATATTATCCTATCATATCTATCAGATATAACTCTCGTAAGTGACCATGAAGGGATTGACAACCCCTTATCGCGTTGGTTGCGAGGATTTATTTGTTTTGTGTAGGTACGAGGGACTCGCTCGTAGCCTCCTACTAGATTGATACCTTGGTTTTCAAAAACTAAGGGAAATACTTACGCTACTTTGCTGCATCACCCTTTCCTCTTTAAGGGAAAACCAACGCAGTGCTCAAGAGGTAGCAAGAAGGATTTCTGGCTTCGTTGCCGGGGAGGTCTACACAAAGGTCAACATACCAAGTACCCATCACAATTCCTTATCTCCCGCATTACATTATTTGCCATTTGCCTCTTGTTTTCCTCTCCCCCACTTCACCCTTGCCGTTTTATTCGCCCTCTCTTTTTCGTTCGCCTCCTTTTCGCTTGCTTGTAGTTATGGCTAGTCCCTTATCCACTCCGTTGTCCCCTGATTTTGAAGTCTTTCACTTCAAACAAAGACAAGGAGAAAACTTATAAGATGTCTGGTTGAGAATAATGGAGTCTTATCGTAATTGTACCTTTGAAGTGAACCTGAGAATTTTGCTTCGCAATTTTTATGTTGGATTAAATATGTCTCATAGACAACTCTTGGATTGCGTTGCCAAAGGTAATTTTGTTGAAAATGATCCCCATATTGCGCTTGAAGTTATAGAAGGTATAGTGGGAACACTACCTCAACAAAAGGGGCCTCATCCTACTCAGGAAGAGACACAAGTTTTTGAATTTTTTTTCTAAGTAACTAAGATTTTACAGAAGTCTCTTGAACCTCTTAAGAACGTTAGCGGAAATATTCACAGTATGAATATGTTGATTACTCTTTGCAATAAGCGATTGGATTCTTTAGATCTAAAATTTTCAGAATATGAAGGGAAATTTAAAGAACCTCCCGGATTCGAGCTTGATTCCGCTAAAAAGTTGAAAACCAAAGATGGCAATACCTAGATCTATCCTTGCTTTTATGCCTAGCTAGGGGCATTAAACAATAGCGCTTGTTGGGAGGCAACCCAATTTTATTTTTAGTTTTTTGCTTTTTACTTATGTTTAGGAATAGATCTTTGTTCTAGCCTCTGGTTAGATGTGTTTTTATGTTTTAATTAGTGTTCGTGCTAAGTTAAACCTATAGGATCTCCTTGGATGATAGTTATTTGATCTTGCAGAAATTTCCAGAAACTTTCTGTTCACGAAAACAATTGTTAAAAATCACCAGAACGTGATAAAATACTGATTCCAATTGCTGATGATCAATAAACAAATTTCCTAGGTCTTCCTATTTTGGCTGATTTGTTGGAGTTCCAGAAATTTGGGTTAGTTACAGATTACTACAGACTGTTCTGTTTTTGAAAGATTCTGTTTTCCGTGTGTTGTTTGCTTATTTTGATGAATCTATGGCCAGTAAAATAGTTTATAAACCATAGAGAAGTTGGAATAAAGTAGGTTTAACACCAATATAAATAAAAAATGATTCATTACAGTATCTTCAAGTGTTCTTTTGTTTTCTTTCGCTAACGGAGCTCACGAGATTTCTGTTGAGTTTTGTGTTGTGAAGTTTTCAAGTTTTGGGTGATTTTTTTTGATGGATTATGGAACAAGGAGTGGCAAGAGCCTAAGCTTGGGGATGCCCATGGCACCCCCAAGATAATCTAAGGACACCAAAAAGCCAAAGCTTGGGGATGCCCCGAAAGGCATCCGCTCTTTCGTCTACTTCCATCGGTAACTTTACTTGGAGCTATATTTTTATTCACCACATAATATGTGTTTTGCTTGGAGCGTCTTGTATGATTTGAGTCTTTGCTTTTTAGTTCACCATAATCATCCTTGCTGTACACACCTTTTGAGAGAGCCATACATGATTTGAAAATTATTAGAATGCTCTATGTGCTTCACTTACATCTTTTGAGTTATATAGTTTTGCTCTAGTACTTCACTTATATCTTTTAGAGCACGGTGGTGGATTTGTTTTATAGAAAATATTGATCTCTCATGCTTCACTTAGATTATTTTGAGAGTCTTAAATAGCATGGTAATTTGCTTAAATAATCCTAATATGCTAGGTATTCAAGATTAGTAAAAACTTTCTTATGAGTGTGTTGAATACTAAGAGAAGTTTGATGCTTGATGGTTGTTTTGAGATATGGAGGTAATAATATCCAAGTCGTGCTAGTTGAGTAGTTGTGAATTTGAGAAATGCTTGTGTTGAAGTTTGCAAGTCCCGTAGCATGTATGTATGGTAAACGTTATGTAACAAATTTGAAACATGAGGTGTTCTTTGATTGTCCTCCTTATGAGTGGCGGTCGGGGACGAGCGATGGTCTTTTCCTACCAATCTATCCCCCTAGGAGCATGCGCGTAATGCTTGGTTTTGATGACTTGTAGATTTTTGCAATAAGTATGTGAGTTCTTTATGACTAATGTTGAGTCCATGGATTATCGCACTCTCACCCTTCCATCATTGCTAGCCTCTTGATGCAGTGCATTGCCCTTTCTCACATTGAGAGTTGGTGCAAACTTCGCCGGTGCATCCAAACCCCGTGATATGATACGCTCTTTCACACATAAACCTCCTTATATCTTCCTCAAAACAGCCACCATACCTACCTATTATGGCATTTCCATAGCCATTCCGAGATATATTGCCATGCAACTTTCCATCATTCCATTTATCATGACACATTCATCATTGTCATATTGCTTAGCATGATCATGTAGTTGACATAGTATTTGTGGCAAAGCCACCATTCATAATTCTTTCATGTCACTCTTGGTTCATTGCATATCCCGGTACACCGCCGGAGGCATTCATATAGAGTGATACTTTGTTCTAGTATCGAGTTGTAATCATTGAGTTGTAAATAAATAGAAGTGTGATGATCATCATTTTCTAGAGCATTGTCCCAAGTGAGGAATAAAAAAAAGATAGAAAGGCCATAAAAAAGAGAAGGCCCAAAAAATGAGAGAAAAATAGAGAAGGGACAATGCTACTATCCTTTACCACACTTGTGCTTAAAAGTAGCACCATAATCTTCATGGTAGAGAGTCTCTTGTTTTATCACTTTCATATACTAGTGGGAATTTTTCATTATAAAACTTGGCATGTATATTCCAACAATGGGCCTCCTCAAGTGCCCTAGGTCTTCGTGACCAAGCAAGTTGGATGCACACCCACTTAGTTTGTTTTGTTGAGCTTTCATACATTTATAGCTCTAGTGCATCTGTTGCATGGCAATCCCTAATCCTTGCATTAACATCAATCGATGGGTATCTCCATAGCTCATTGATTGGCCTCATTGATGTGGGACTTTCTCCCTTTTTGTCTTCTCCACATAACCCCCATTATCATATTCTATTCCACCCATGGTGCTATGTCCATGGCTCGCGCTCATATATTGCATGAAATTTTATAGGTTTGAGATTACTAAAGTATGAAACAATTGCTTGGCTTGTCATCGGGGTTGTGCATGATGAGAGCATTCTTGTTTGACGAAAATGGAGCATGACTAAACTATATGATTTTGTAGGTATGAACTTTCTTTGGCCATGTTATTTTGAGAGGACATAATTGCTTAGTTAGTATGCTTGAAGTATTATTATTTTTATGTCAATATAAAGTTTTATCTTGAATCTTTCGGATCTGAATATTCATACCACAATTAAGAAGAATTACATTGAAATTATGCCAAGTAGCATTCCACATCAAAAATTATCTTTTTTATCATTTACCTACTCGAGGACGAGCAGGAATTAAGCTTGGGTATGCTTGATACGTCTCCAACGTGTCTATAATTTTTGATTGCTCCATGCTATATTATCTACTGTTTTGGACAATATTGAGCTTTACTATCCACTTTTATGTTATTTTTGGGACTAACCTATTAACCGGAGGCCTAGCCCAGAATTGCTATTTTTTTGCCTATTTCAGAGTTATGCAGAAAAAGAATATCAAACGTAGTCCAAACGGAATGAAACCTTCGGGAGCGTGATATTTGGAACGAACATGATCCAGGAGACTTGGACCCTATGTAAGAGAAGCTTCCAGGAGGCCACGAGGTAGGGGGGCGCACCCACCCCCAGGGCGCGCTCTCCACCCTCGTGGGCCCCACATTGCTCCACCGATGTACTTCTTCCTCCTATATATACCTACGTACCCCCAAACGATCAGATACGGAGCCAAAAACCTAATTCCACCGCCGCAACCTTCTGTACCCACGAGATCCCATCTTGGGGCTGTTAGGAGCTCATGGAGGGGCATCCATCATGGAGGGCTTCTACATCAACACCATAGCCTCTCCGATAAAGTGTGAGTGGTTTACCTCAGACCTTCGGGTCCATAGTTAGTAGCTAGATGGCTTCTTCTCTCTTTTTGGATCTCAATACAATGTTCTCCCCCTCTCTCGTGGAGATCTATTCTATGTAATCTTCTTTTTGCGGTGTGTTTGTTGAGATCGATGAATTGTGGGTTTATGATCAAGTTTATCTATGAATAATATTTGAATCTTCTCTGAATTCTTTTATGTATGATTGGTTATCTTTGCAAGTCTCTTCGAATTATTAGTTTGGTTTGGCCTACTAGATTGATCTTTCTTGCAATGGGAGAAGTGCTTAGCTTTGGGTTCAATCTTGCGGTGTCCTTTCCCAGTGACAGTAGGGGCAGCAAGGCACGTATTGTATTGTTGCCATCGAGGATAACAAGATGGGGTTTTTATCATATTTCATGAATTTATCCCTCTACATCATGTCATCTTGCTTAAGGCGTTACTCTGTTTTCATGAACTTAATACTCTAGATGCATGCTGGATAGCGGTCGATGAGTGGAGTAATAGTAGTAGATGCAGGCAGAGTCGGTCTACTTGTCTCGGACGTGATGCCTATATACATGATCATACCTAGATATTCTCATAACTATGCTCAATTCATCAATTGCTCAAAGAGTAATTCGTTCACCCACCGTAAAATACTTATGCTCTTGAGAGAAGCCACTAGTGAAACCTATGGCCCCCGGGTCTATCTCCATCATATTAATCTTCCAACACTTTGTTATTTCCTTTGCTTTTTTACTTTGCTTTTATTTTACTTTGCATCTTTATCATAAAAATACGAAAAATATTATCCTATCATATCTATCAGATCTCACTCTCGTAATTGATCGTGAAGGGATTGACAACCCCTTATCGTGTTGGTAGCGAGGATTTATTTGTTTTGTGTAGGTACGAGGGACTCGCGCGTAGCCGCCTACTGGATTGATACCTTGGTTCTCAAAAACTGAGGGAAATACTTACGCTACTTTGCTGCATCACCCTTTCCTCTTCAAGGGAAAACCAATGCAGTGCTCAAGAGGTAGCAGTAACATACCACCTGAGTCATTCCGGAGACCTCGTGGAGGGTATTCAGTTGGTTCGTCCCCTTCTGGTTCTTGAACTTGGCCAACCCCACCTCCTTCGTGTGCTGCAAATACAGATTTAACAACAACTATTAACAAATGAGCACTACTTATGAATGTATGAGATTGCAGATAATATAGAAAACCATAACATACTAAAGGGATTGGACAAGAAAAGATAGAAATACTAAGAGGAAATTTTCTGCAAATTCAATAACCTAGTTGAAAAACAAAGACATTTGTGTTAAAGCTCATCTACATGTGCCGTAACTATAGCACATTCTAATTTCTAGGCCACTGATTTCATGTGAAGATTTGAGCGGGCATTTTCTGTTATCATTTTCTATGTTCTTTTTGCTATATAAGCTACTATAGTACCACTACAGAAATTGAATTGACAGTTGCTTCTTCTAGAAATTGGCTGATCATTCTCTCATAACCTAACAGGTTGGAATTGACAACTTTACATGCACCATGGACTAACTACAAATTGGTATATATAGTACTATAAAACATTATATTATTATAGAAGAACATTTTCTGGAACAATCAAAACATCATAACTAGACTAAACAAAAATCACGCCAAGGACAACACCTACGCATCGGAATGGGATATATGTCCAGTTAATTTAGGCATAGCTTATTAGCGGTTAGATGAAGGCATAGCTATAGGCATTACAAAATACCTCATGATATGGACTATGTGAATAAACTAACTTATGACAGAATGGGGAACATATGAAATATTACTGGACAAGTGTCAAGCAAAAAGAACGAATGAAAACATAGGTGACTCGCATACAGATGTGCAATAACTAGGATTAGAACCAGACATAAACACGAACTAACAAATAGTAACGTGCTAAGGAGAATTTGTCAACAAACCATCACAAACTAAATGTCTCAAGTTGAAGTTAACTAACTAAAAAAAATGCACTATTCCCTCGAAATTATTACATTACACTCCACAATCTACTATTGATTTATACTCCAATACATGTAGAATCACTCTCCAATCTCACAAGATTCCTACTCAGAGCCAAAATCTTCCTAAGTATCACAAAACCCCTAGTAAATTTCAACTATGTTATGCATGCCAATGGGCACAAAAACAGACAGAATTCACACAGGAGGTGGCAGAGGGACACACACCAACACACGGGAGATGCCATCCGTCACATGAGATGAATTCACATGCATGAACAAGATAAATTTATAAACATGCAAACAGAAGATCTAGAAAAGGGGGCGGAATTTTCTACCCCAAACCGTAGATACCAGAGACACCATCCATCATTACACACGGCTAGATCCACGCTTAAAATAACAGCAAACACAAGAACGAGCATCGCGAAAAACACAAATCATAACCAAAGACCCGAGGGGAATTAGGGTTAGAAAGAAGAACGAACCAGAGGAATCCATCACGTGACGGAGGAAGAAGAACACAGGAGGAGCAGTCGATGTTGTCGGCGTTCTGGGAATGGGGGTCCCCAGACTTGCCTGCCTGCGGCCCATGGCGTGGTTGTGCTAGCAGGCCTGTACGGCCCATCTTCATCAACAAGGCATTCAAGACCCTCGTGAGGGGCCAAGCCTCGCGAGGCGGACGATACAAGACCTCCTCAGGAGCGGCCTCGCCAAGCAGGCTCGCGAGGGGCAGAGAGATCAAGGCAGGGAAAACCTCGCGCGGTTCTCGTGACGTGAGCCATGACGATCAAGATCAGGCGGGCGCCAGTGCGTGCAGCATCCTTGTTTCCTCTTTCGTGCTAAGGGGGCAAGCGCAGGCGCAGAGTACCGAGGCATCAAGCAAAGGCTTCCATATCGGTGCAACGAGACCAAGACCAGCAGGACGACAAGACGGAGGTCACCATGGAGCCCAAGACGGCGTCACCACCAGAGCCTTTTGCACGCGAAGACCGCTTTTGTCAGGATAAGCTGTACTAGCTGTCCCCTTACAAATTGGCCGTTGTTGGCTCCCTTCCTGCTCAATATTTGGGGAGAGGACCAGGGCCTATATAAGTAGAACTATCCACCACAGTAGGGGGCAATTTGAACCCATTCAGAGGCATCTCACCCGATCCTTAGCCACACACCGAGCACAAGAACACCTCAACCTCAGGAGACTGTTCTTCCCCTTGTACTGTTCATCATCAGCCCAAGAGGCAATCCACCACCACCACACTGGAGTAGGGTATTACACCACAACGGTGGCCCGAACCAGTATAAATCTTGTGTCTTTTGTGTTGTGAGTTCGTCGAATTCGTTCTTGAGATCTTAGCAAATCTAGGACATGGATCGGTAGGGAGGAAATCTTCGCGCGCACCCCAGTGTTCGAACCTTGAGGGTTTTGCCGGAACCCGTGATCCGACATTTGGCGCGCCAGGTAGGGGTGCGTCGTAGCCCTCCCTCCGCCAATCTATGCTCCGCTGCCATCGCGCCCCGCCTTTATGGCAGGTGCCCCGCTACCGACTCCGACGGCCGGCGCCGACGACGGGGCCAGGGGGCTCCGAGCCCTGGCCCCCGCCCTGTGGCAGGTGTGATGGCCGCCCAAGTTCAAGCCGGAGATGCCGCCGTGCTACGATGGCGCGGCGGACCCATCGGCTTTCCTGCTGGCGTACGAGGAGGCCATCCTCGAGGCTGGGGGCGACGACAAGGTAATGGCCAACTGGCTCCCCATGGCGCTCGCCGGCGAGCCGCGCGTCTGGCTGCTCAACCTCCCCGTATCCACGGTGGCGTCTTGGGAGGAGCTGCGCGGTCTCTTCGCCGCGCGCTACGCGGCACGGGCGCACCACGCGGTCGTGGCACTACTAGGCGGCTCTCAAGCACCGCCTTCGGGTTGCCACATCAAGCTGTTCCTCCGCCAGATTGGTGCCGCTTCCAAGCACTCGGGGGCTATGCTGGACTGGGCTGCGCCTGAGGCCGACCTCACCTTCAGCTCAGAAGACCACCCCGTCACCACCGCTGGCTCGGGCAGGCTTCCGATGCTCTGCACGCCCACCATCTACAACGTAGCCATCACCAAGACCCTCATCGACGGCGGCGCCGGCCTCAACTTGCTCTCCGTGGAGACCTTCAGCCTTCTTCATGTACCGCTCGAGCGGCTCAGCCTCAGCAAGCCTTTCTCAGGAGTTGGTGGCGGCGCCACCCACTCCCTGGGGCAGATCCGCCTCCCCGTCACCTTTGGCATGCGCGACAACTACCGCACCGAGCTGGTTGACTTCGACATCGCCCGCATCGGCCTCCCGTACAACGCCATCCTCGGGTACCCAGCGTTGGCCCAGTTCATGGTAGCGACCCATCCGGCCTCCAACCTCATGAAGATGCCTGGAAGCAAGGGCATCCTCACCGTCAAGGGGGCGCCAAGGAGGCCCTGGCGGCGCTCAAGCTCGCCCTCAAGACCGCCATGGCGGCGCAGCCCGCCGACGCAGGCACCTCCGAGCCCAAGGGAGCCGCACCAACCAAGAAGAAGCAGTTGTTCACCCAAGACAAGGCGGAAACCAAGCAGGTGCCGGTCGATGAGGACGCGACCTCGGGAGCCACCTTTACCATAGGTGCCGGCCTCGACCCAAGCCAAGAGGAAGCATTGGTGAAATTCTTGCATGCAAGCAAGGATATATTTGCATGGGAGCCCAATCAGCTGGTGGGGGTACCGAGAGAGGTGATCCAGGATCACTTAAGGGTATGCCCTAATGTGCACCCTATCAAGCAACGAGCGAGACGGCAGTCCACAAAGAAGCAGGCCTTCATCATCCAGGAGACCCGCAAGTTGGAGGCAGCGGGTGCCATTCGCGAGGTTCGGTACCCCGAATAGCTGGCGAACCCCGTCGTAGTGCCGAAGAAAGGCGGGAAGGAGCGAATGTGCGTCGACTTCACCAACCTCAACAAGGCGTGCCCTCAAGATCCATTCCCTCTCCCACGCATCGACCAGATCGTCGACTCCATTGCCGAGTGCGACATGTTGTGCTTCCTGGATGCATTCTCAGGCTACCACCAAATCAAGATGGCGGTAGAAGATGTGGAGAAGGCAACCTTCCTGACCCCGTGTGGGGTGTACTACTACACCTGCATGCCCTTCGGACTGTGCAACGCGGGCACGACCTTTCAGCGGTTGATGCACATCGCCTTAGGGCGGCAGCTCGGGAGAAACACAGAGGCCTATGTCGACGATATTGTGGTAAACTCTCGGGAGGCGAGAACCTTAATCCAAGATCTGGAGGAGACCTTCGCGAGCCTGTACCAGGTGAACTTGCGACTTAACCCGGAGAAGTGCGTGTTCGGTGTCCCTTCCGGCAAGCTGCTGGGATTCCTCATGTCCAACAGAGGGATCGAGGCGAACCCGGAGAAGATCAAGGCCATTGAGGATATGATCCCACCGCAGACCCTCAAGGAAATGCAGAAGCTGGCTGGTCGGGTAACTGCATTGGGACGCTTCATCTCCAAGCTGGGAGAGCGCACCCTACCCTTCTTCAAGCTAATTAAGAAGAAGGGCCCTTTCGAGTGGACCCCGGAGGCCGACCGGGCTTTTCAAGACCTCAAGAGATACATGACCAGCCCTCCGGTGATGGTGGCGCCACTACCTCTCGAGCCTCTAGTACTTTATGTTGCCGCCACCCCGTACTCCACCAGCGCGGCGCTAGTAGCGGTTCAGGAGGAGGACCAAGCCAAGGGCAAGCCACGCCAAGCTACGCCGCTAACCGGGATGGCGCAAGATCAGGAAGGCGCATCAAGAGCCATAGCGGCATCCATAGAAGACCAAGCTCAGCAGGACGACATCACAGAGATTCCCGCAAGCGATCAGGCACCAGGAGTTCCACCACCTCAGGAGGCGTCCCAGCCTCCACAAGACACGGGCCTCACCAACGCGCCAGCCCTCGTCAAGCACCCGGTGTATTTCGTCAGCACGGTGTTGCGGGACGCAAGGGCATGATTCCCCATGCCCCAAAAGGTTCTTCTCGCGCTCTTGGTGGCCTCACGCAAGTTGCGGCACTACTTCCAGGGGCACCCCATCAAGGTCGTCTCAGCCTACCCATTGGAGAGAGTGCTCAGGAGCCCCAACTCTGCTGGAAGGGTCGCTAAGTGGAACATCGAGCTGCAGGCATTCCAGTTGGAGTTCAGCACTACCAGGGTCATCAAGTGAGCCGCGCTCGCTGATTTCATGGCAGAATGGACGGATGCCCCGACGCTGGAAGTAGGCGAGGACCGGTCCACCTCGCCGGGAAGTGAGGCGCCCGACGGCTGGGTCATGTATTTCGATGGGGCCTTCGCACACCAGGGTGCGGGGGCTGGAGTAGTACTCATCTCACCCACCCAAGACAAGCTCTACTACGTTGTACAACTCTGCTTCCAACAGGGTGAAAAGGTATCCAACAACATTGCAGAATACGAAGGCCTCATAGCTGGCCTGAAGGCCGCGGCGCCTCTGGGGGTGAAGTGCCTCACTGTTAGGGGTGACTCACAACTCCTCGTCAACTTCTCCAACAAAGTATATGAGCAAAAGGACGAGCATATGGAGGCATACCTCGTGGAGGTGCGCAAGATGGAGAAGCAGTTCTTGGGCCTGGAGTTGTAGCACGTGCCTCGGGGCACCAACAAGGAAGCTGACGACATCGCCAAGAGAGCATCCAAGCAGCAGCCCCAAGAGCCTGGCGTATTTGAGGAACGGCTCTTCAAGCCATCAGCGACACCACCACTTTCAAGCACAGCTCAGCCTCGGGAGGAGCTCCCACAGCCGCCTACCACAGGAGCCCCAGTCTGTGGCCCGACCTCAGGAGCTCGCCTGCTCATGGCGCTCGAGCCCCAGGAGGGATGCTGTACCAAGGAATTCAAGGAATACCTGATGCAAGGGACGCTGCCGGAGAAAGAGGAGGACGCGGAGCTCGTGGCTCGACAGGTCACGGCATACAGCATCCAGGACGGTGAGTTGTACAGGAGGCGGCCCAATGATGTTTCACTGTGTTGCATTTCCGGAGACCAGGGGAAGGAGTTGCTATCTGACATACACGATGGGGACTGCGGGCATCACTCGTCATCACGGACCCTCGTCGGCAAGGTATTCGCAGCGGATTCTACTGGCCCACGGTGCTCAATGACGCGGCCGAGCTGGTGAAGTCCTGTGAAGCCTGCCAGTTCCATGCCAAGCAGATCCATCAGCTGACTCAGGGCCTCTAGACCATCCCGCTCACATGGTCGTTCGCGGTCTGGGGCCTGGACATCTTGGGCCCGTTCCCTCGAGCGCCTGGGGGCTACCGCTACCTCTACGTCGCCATCGACAAGTTCACCAAGTGGGCAGAAGTGGAAGCCGTCCGCACCATCCCAGCTGGCTCCGCAATCAAGTTCATCAGGGGCCTCGTTAGATGCTTCGGGGTTCCCAACCGCATCATCACAGATAATGGCTCGCAATTCACTAGTAACCTCTTCAAAACATACGGTGCTAACCTTGGAACGCAGATCTCCTATGCTTCGATGGCACACCCTAGGAGAAATGGTCAGGCCGAACGCGCCAACGCGGAGGTTCTGAGGGGCCTCAAGACCAGGACCTTCAAGAAGAAGCTCGAGACATGCGGCAGGGGCTGGCACGACGAGCTCCAGTTCATGATGTGGTCCATCCGCACCACCGCCACCAAGCCAACGGGTGAGACCCCGTTCTTCCTTGTCTACGGAGCCGAAGCGGTCCTCCCTCACGAAGTCAAGCATCGCTCCGCACGGGTCCTGGCGTTTGATGAAATGTAGCAGGACGCCACGCGGGGGATGGACCTCGTGCTGGGGCAGGAACGTCGCCGCGAAGCTGCACTGAGGGCGGCAAGGTACCAGCAGGCACTGCGGCGATACCACTGCTACAGCATCCGCTCCAGAACGCTCGAGGCGGGCGACCTCGTCCTGAGGCGGGTCCTCTCCAGGGAAGGGTTGCACAAGCTCTCGCCTATGTGGGAGGGCCCATTCAGGGTTGTCCATGTCTCCAGGCCTGGCACCGCGCGCCTGGAGATGCAGGACGGGGCACCCATCCAGAACGCCTGGAACATCCAGCACCTCCGGAAGTTCTACCCATGAAGCAAGGCCCAGTGTCTGTGAAGAAAGGCCTAGTGCTTGTGAAGAAGGCCCGGTGCCTATGAAGAATCGCCACCCGTGACACTCTCATGTAATAATGAGTGGGGCTATACACGCCCCGGAGTCTCAGGAGTGCCGCCCTCGGGCCTCGGGGGCTCCCTCCCACGCCTAGTGGCAGCACTTAGCTCCGCGCTGGTGAGAAGACTTGAAGACTAGACTAGGTGCCGGACGCGGCTTTTCATTTGCTTTCCGTAGTTGGCTCGCCTTCTTTTAATCGAAGTTTGCTTCTGGTGTTCCTTGCTGATTTGGTTCCGTCGCCATTTGCCGCTGTTCCCGACTCTAGTTCACTGTGTTCTCTCTCTCGCATACCTCGCGAGGGGGCTGGGCAGGTGCCCTCGCGAGCGTTTTTCCTTCTATGTTTTTCCTTCTCTCTGCCTTCCGTCTGCCTTCTCGCGAGGCACCCTCGTCCGAGCCCACAAGCTGGCGCATCTCTCCTAATCCGTGCCCCTCGGGTACCGTGATATGAAGTACTGGGTCAAGGCTCGGGTGAACGATAAGTCTCCTAGCAAGCTTCCTAACGAATTTTTTGCAGTTCCTGAGCGACCACTAAGTCAAGACGGGCATGAGGAAACAAGTGCCTCGCGAAGAGGAGGCTGCCCCGAACGCGCCAGGCTAAGTAATCTCTGCATAAAATAACGACACAGCACAGAAACAACAAGCATAGTGTAATGATTGAGGAATCATAATTCGATACACGCCCCTCCGGGCCCATACTGGTTTCATTTTGATGCAGGAAAGAAAAGAAGAACAAAACAAAAGGGGCGCTGCAGCGGTCCACGAGGGCAGGCCCCTGGTGACGTCCCGAGCTTAGCCGGATCCCTCCTCGTGCTTCACGGAGGCGCGGCGACGAGACGACCAGCTACACCTTCGAAGCGAGCGCGGCAGCGTGGCGGCTGGTCGTAGCCGCCGCTGCTGGAGCTGTCGCCAAGAGAAGAGCCACCATAACTGGACGAGGCGCGGCCGGCGGGCTCGCCCTCGCCCTCGTCGCGGTCTTCGCTGAGGCCGAGCACCTCCTCGTCGTTGTTCATCTCGGGGCAACACCCGGCGCGGCGACCATCTTTCCCAAACACCCTCACGTAGAGGGTCGCATCACCGTCGTACTTGAAATGGAGGGTGCATCGCCTGCCCAGGCCGCGCACGCGGGCGAACATCTGCCAAACTCAGGCCAGAGCTATGTTGCCTGCGGCGGAGACCTCAACTACGACCCAGGAGGCCCTGCTGCAGCAGCCTTTGCTACCTCTTGAGCACTGCGTTGGTTTTCCCTTGAAGAGGAAATGGTGATGCAGCAAATTAGCGTAAGTATTTCCCTCAGTTTTTGAGAACCAAGGTATCAATCCAGTAGGAGGCCACGCATGAGTCCCTCGCACCTACACAAACAAATAAATCCTCGCAACTAACGCGATAAGGGGTTGTCAATCCCTACACGGTCACTTACGAGAGTGAGATCTGATAGATATGATAAGATAATATTTTTGGTATTTTTTATGATAAAGATGCAAAGTAAAATAAAAGGCAATAAAAATAACTAAGTGTTGGAAGATTAATATGATGGAAAATAGACCCGGGGGCCATAGGTTTCACTAGTGGCTTCTCTCAAGAGCATAAGTTTTTACGGTGGGTGAACAAATTACTGTTGAGCAATTGACAGAATTGAGCATAGTTATGAGAATATCTAGGTATGATCATGTATATAGGCATCACGTCCGAGACAAGTAGACCAACTCCTGCCTGCATCTACTACTATTACTCCACACATCGACCGCTATCCAAAGATGCATCTAGAGTATTAAGTTCATAAGAACAGAGTAACGCTTTAATTTTTAAAACCCTTTTTAAAAATTTTTAAAAAAAAACCCCTTTTTTTTTTGGGGGTTTTTTAAAAAGGGAAAAAATTTTTTTTGGGGGAATTTTGGGCCCCCGGTTTTGAAAAAAAACCTTTTTAAAAAACCCCCCCCCAAAAAAAAAATTTTTTTTTGGGTTTTTGGGAAAAAAAATGGGGAAAAAAAACCCCCCCCCTTTTTTAAATAAAAAGGGTTTTTTTTTTTTTTTTTAAAAATTTAAAAAAAAATTTTTTTTCCCCCCCTTTAAGGGGTTTTAATAAAAAAAAGGGGGGGGGGGCCCCCCAAAAAGGGGGTTTTAAAATTCCTTCCCTTCAAAAAAAACCCCAAAATTTATTTCCAATTCCCGGGGGGGAAAAAAAAAAAAATTCCTTGGAAGGGTTTTGGGGGAAATTGCCAAAGGGAAAAAAAATTTTCCCCAAAAAAATTTTTCCCTTTTTGGTTTTTTTTCCCCCCCTTTTCCAAAAAAAAAACCCCAAAAATTTGGGAAAAAATTTAAATTTTTCCCAAAATTAAAACCCTTTTTTAAGGGGTTTAAAAAAGGGGGGGAAAAAAAAAAAGGGAATAATTTAAAAAAAGGGGAAAAAAAAAGGGGGGTTTTTTGGTTTCCCCGGGTTTTTTTTCCCTTTTTCCCCCGAAAAAATTTTTTTCCCAAAAAAAATTTTTTTCCCCCTTTTGGTGAAAAAAAGGGAAAGGAAAAACCCGGGGAAAAAAAAACCTTTTGGGTTTTTGCTAAAAATAAATTTTTAAAAAAACCCTCAAGGTTGGAAAAGGAAAATTTTTCCCCTTCCCCCCGGAAAAAAAATTTTTAAAAAATTTTAAAATTTAAAAAGGGGTTCAAATTTCCCCCTTTTTTTTTTTTTTTTTTTTGGGGGGGAATTTCCCCCCAAAAAACCCCCCAAAAATTTTTAAAAAGGGGAAAAAAGGGGAAGGGGTTTTGGAAAAAAAAAAAATTTTTTTTTGGAAAAAGACCCCCCCCCTTTGGGAAAAAATTTGAAGGTTTTTTTTTCCCAAAAAAAAAACCCTTTTAAAATTAATTTGGTTTTTTTTCCCCCAAATTTAAATTTTTAAAAATTCTTTTTGGGGGGCCGAAAAAAGGGGGGGGGAAAATTTTTTGGGTTTTTTTTTCCCCCCCAAAAAAAAAAATTTTTAAAAATTTTTTTTCCCCTTTTTTTCCCCCCCAAAAAAAAAACCCTTTTTTTTAAAAGGAATTTTTAAATTTTTTTTTTCCCCCCCTTTTTTCCCCCAAAACCCTTTTTTCTTTTTCCCCCCTTTTGGAAAAAGGGTTTTTTCCCCCTTTTTTTTGAAGGGTTTTTTTGGGGGGGAAAAAAAAAACCTTTTTTTTTCCGGCCTTCCCCCCCAAAAAAAAAACCCCGGGAATGGGGGCCCCCCCCCTTTTTTTTTTAAAAGGGGAAAAGGGGCCGGGGTTTTTTTAAAATTTTTTTTTTTTCCCCCCCCCCCTTTTTTTTAAAAAATTTTTTTTCCCCGGGTTTTTTCCCTTTAAACCCCCCCGGAAGGCCCTTTTTTAAAAAAAAGGGGGGGGAAGGTTTAAAAAACTTTTGGGGTTTTTAAAAAAAAAAAATTTTTCTTTTTTTTCCCTTTTTCCTTTTTTTTTTAAAAAAATTTTTTTTTTTAAAAAAATTTATTTCCCCAAAAAGGGTTTTTTTCCCCCTTCCAAATTTTTTTTAAAAATTTGGGTTTTGTTTTGGGGAATTTCCCTTTAAAAAATTTTCCCCCCGGGGGGCCCCAAAAAATTGGGCCCTTTTAAAAAAAAAAATTTTTTCCAAATTTTTCCCCCTTTTCTTTTAAAACCCTTTAAATTGGTTTTTTTTTTTTTTTAAAAAACCAAAAAAAAAAAATTTTCCTGGGCTTAAAAAAATTTGGGGGGAAAAAAAAAAGGGGGGCCCTTTTTTTAAAGGGTTTTTTTAAAAAAAATTTTAACCCCGGGAAAAAAGGGGGGGGAAAAAAAAAGGGGGAAGGGAAAAAAAGGGCCGGGTTTGGGGAAGGGCCCCCAAAAATTTTTTTTTCCCCCAAAAAAATTTTTTTTTTTTTTTCCCCCCCCCCCCCCCAAAAAAAAAAAAAGGGGGGGGGGAAACTTTAAATTGGGGCCCCCCCAAAAAAAACCGGGGTTTGGGGGGCCCGGGGGGGGGGAAAAAAAAAAAAATTTTAAAAAAAAAAAAAAATTTTCCCCCCCAAAGTTTTGGGGAAAAAAAAAGGGGGGGTTTTTTTTAAAATTTTTCCCCCTTCCTTTTAAATTTTTTTTCCCCCCCAAAAAGGGGGTTTTAAAAAAAAAAAACCCCCCCTAAAATTTTGGGGGAAAAAGGCAAAACCCAACCCCTTTTAAAAAAAAAAAAAAAAAGGGGGGGGAAAGGAAAAAGGAAAAACCCCCGGGGAAGGGGGAAAAAAAATTTTTGGCCCCCAAAAAAAAATTTTCCCAAAAACCCCCCCCTTTTTTTTTTTCCCCTTTGAAAAATTTTAAAAACCAAAGGGAAAAAATTAAAAAAAAAAGGGGGGGTTAAAAAAAAAAAAAAAAAAAAAGTTCCCCCCTTTTTTAAAAAAAATTTTAAAAAAAAAATTTTCCCCCGGGCATTGGAAATTTTAAAAAAGAATTAAAAAATTTTTGGGGAAGGAAATTCTTTTTTTTTAAAAAAAAAATTTTTTCCCCCCGGGAAAAAAAAAAAATGGGAAAAATTTTAAAATTTTGGAAAAAAGGCCCTTTGGGGGAAAATTTTTTTGGGAAAACCCCCCCCAAAAAAAAAAAAGGGTTTTGGTTTTTTAAAAAAAAAAAAATTTTCCCCTTTCCCCAACCCAAACCCAAAATTTTTAACCCCCTTTTTTTAAAAAAAACCCCCAAATTTTTTTTTGGGGGGGGAAAAAACCCCCCAAAGGGGTTTTTTTGGCGGAAAAAAATTTTGGGCCCTCAAATTTTGGAAAAAAAAACCCCCCCCAAAAAAAGGGGGGGCCTTTTTTTTAAAAAAAAAAACCAAACCCCCCCCAAAAAAAAAATAAAAATTTTTTAAGTTTAAAAACCCCCCCAAAAAATTTTTTCCCAACCCTTTGGAAAAATTTTTTGGGGGGGGAAAATTTGAAATTTTTAAAAAACCCCCCTTTGGGAAAAGAATTTTTGGGGGCCAAAAAACCCCTTTTCCCCCAAAAAAACCCCCCAAAAAAAATGGAAATTTTCCCCAAAAAAAAAATTTTTTTTTAAATTTTCCCCCCCCAAAGGGCCTTTTTGGTTTTCCCTTTTTTTTTTTAAAAAAACCCCCAAAAAATTTTTTTTTTTTTGGGTTTTAAAAACCCCCCCAAAAAACCCTTTTCCCCAAAATTTAAAAAATTTTTTTTTTCCCCCCCCCTTTTAATTTTCCTTTTGAAACCGTTAAATTTTTGGGGGCCTTTTTTGGGGGGCCAAAACCCTTTTTCCCTTTTGGTTTTCCCCCAAGGACAAAATTTTTTAATGGTCCCCAAAAAAAAGGGGGGGGGAACCGGGGGGGGCCCCGATCCCGGTTTTTCCCCCAAAATTTCCCCCTTTCCTTTTTTTTATTTTTCCCCCCCTAACCTTTCCGCCCCCAAAACCCCCCGGGGTTTTTTTAAAGGAGGGGGAAAAAAAGGCCCCCAAATTTTTTTGCCCCTTTTTTTTTTTTGTTTTCCTTTCCCAAATTAAAAAAAATTTTAAAATTCCAAATTTTTTTTTTTTTTTCCCCCCCCAAAACCCCTTTTTTAAAAAAAAAAATTTTTCCCCCCTTTTTTTGGGAAAACCCCCCCAAAAAAAAAAAGGGGAAAAGGGCCCCAAAAAACCCCCAACCCCGGGGTCTTTTGAATTTTTTCCCCCCCTTTTTTTTTAAAAAAACCTTTTGGGCCCTTTTAATTTTTCCCCAAAAAAAAAAACCCAAGGGGAAAAACCGGGAAAAAAAAAAAAAGCCCCGGGGAAAACAAAAAAAGGGGGGAAAAAAATTTTGGGGGGGAAGGAAAAAAATTTTTTTATTTTTCCCCCCAAAAAACCCTTTAAACCCCCCCCCCCGGGGGCCCCAAAAACCCCCCGGGGGGGGGGTTTTTTTAAAAAAAAAAAAAAGGGGGGCCCGGGTTTGGCCCCCTTTAAACCCCCAAAAAAACCAAAAAAAAAAACCCCTTCCTTTTTCCCCCCCCTTTTGGGGTTTTTTAAAAATTTTTTAAAAAAAAAAACCCCCCGGGAAAAAAAACCCCCCCTCCCCTTTTTAAAAAAACCCCCCCCCGGGGCCCGGCTCCTTTTTGGGGGGGGAAAAGGTTTAAAAAAAAGGGGTTTATTTCAAAAAAAATTTTGGCCCCCCCGGGGGGGTTTCCAAAGGGAAATTTTTTTTTTTTTTTTAAAAGGGGGAAAAAAAATTTTTTTCCCCGGGTTAAATTTTTTTAAAATTTTTTTTTTTAAAAAAAAAAAACCTTTTTGGAAAGGGTTTTTTAAAAAAATTTTTTTTTTTTAAAATTTTTCCCCCCAAAAAAAATTTTTTTAAAAAAAAACCCCCCGGGCCTTTTCCTTTTTTTTTTTAAAAAAACCCCCCAATTTTTTCCCAAATTCCTTTTTTAAAAAAACCGGGGGAAAAAGGGGGGAAAAATTTTTTTAAAAGGGGTTTTCCCAAAAAAGAAAATTTCCCCCTTCCCCCCAAAACCCTTTTTTTAAAAAAAAAAAAATTTTTTTAAAAAAAATTTTTTTTTTTTTCCCCCCAAAAAAAATTTTTTTTTTCCCCCCCAAAAAGGGTTTTTTTTGGGGAAAACAAAAACCCAAAAGGGAATTAAAAAATTTGGCTTTGGGCCGGGAAAAAGGAAAAAAAAAAACCCCCCCCAAAAAAAAAAAAATTTTTTTAAAAAGGGGGTTTTGGTGGGTTTCCCCAAAAAAGGGGAAAACCAATTTTTCCCCCCCAAAACCCCCCCGGGGGGGAAAAAAAAAACCCTTTCCCGGAAATTCCCCTTTTTAAAAAACCCTTAAAAAGGGGTTTTTTAAAAAAATTCCCGGGGCCCCCCAAATTTATTCCTTTTTAAAACCCCTTTAAAAAAAACCTTTTCCCCAAGGGGAAAAATTTTTGGAAATTTTTTGGAATTTAAAGTTTGGGTTTAAAACCCCCGGGGGGCCAATTTTTGGGTTTTCCAAAAATTTTGGGCCTTTTCCCAAAAAAAGGTTTTTTTAACCCCGGGGGTTTTTTAAAAAAACAAAAGGGGGGGGAAAGGGGTTTTTTTTTTTAAAAACCCCCCAAAACTTTCCCAAGGGAAAAAAACCCCCCCCCCCTTTTTTCCCCCCTTCCCCCTTTTGGGGAAAAAAAAAAATTTTTTTTAAAAAAAAAAAAAACCAACCCAAGGGAAAAAAAAAAAAGCCTTTTTCAAAAAAAAAAAAAAAACCCGGGAAAAAATTTCCCCAATGGAAATTTTTCCCCAAGGGCCCAAACCCAAAAAAACCCCCTTTAAAAAATTTTTTTGGGCCCCCAAAAAAATTTTTTTTAAAAAAAAAACCCCCCCCTTGAATTTTAAAATTTTAAAAAAGGGGGGCCCAAAACCCCCCAAATTTAAGGAAAAAAAACCCCCTAAAAAAAAGAAACCCGGGGCCCCCGGGGAAAAAAATTTTTCCTTTTTTTTTCCCCCCCCCAAAATTTTTCCCCTTTTTCCCCAAAAAAACCCGGGGAAAAACCCTTTTAAAAAAACCCCCTTTTTTCAATTTCAAAAGGGAAAAACCCTTCAAAAAAAAATTTTTTTCCCCTTTCCCCAAAAAACCTTCCCCCCCTTTTTAAACCCGGGAAAAAAAGGGGGTGGAAAATTCAAAAACCCCCCCCCAAAAATTTTTAAAAAAGGGGGGCCCCTTTTCAAAAAAAATTTTTTTTTTAAAAATTTTTTTTGGAAATTTTAAAATTTAAAAATTTTTTAAATCCAAAAATTTTTTTAAAAAGGGGTTTTTTTTTTTTTTCCCCCCAAAAAAAAAATTTTTTTTTTTTTCCCCGGGGGGAAAAAAAACCCTTTTTACGATTGAAGTCCTCAAGCGGACAATTACCTCGGTGATGACAAGGGCAAGGCTACTGCTGTGATCGATGAAGGCATTCGTCCATTGGATGGACAGTTTCATAAGCAGCATCCTACTCCACCAATGATGACTCGCTACACATGACTCAAAGCAATAAATACCTCGATCAAGCAAAGTCCTCAAGCTATCGCACCTGTGGTGATGATGATCGTGAGTTACTCCTCGGTCTTCATTAGAAGGTTGATCGTAATCATAAGTGGGTCAAGCGTCGGTTTGGTACTCTTCTCTACAACATGACCTCAACACACAATGCAAAGGAAGAAAACCACTACTACCTTCATGAAACCTTCAAGCGCTTTGGCTGTTCTTTCACATGTCTACAGTGAGGAAGAACTGCATTCAATGGGACTCAAGGAAGAATTTGACTGGTCTGCACCTCCTCCGAAGAAATTCAAGAAGGTCAAAGTTCCTTCCTTGGTGGCCAGCTCCTATTCTTCATCTCGCGACACTGATGAAAATGAAGATTTGGAAGATACTGCGGCTGGTCCTACTTCAACAAACAACCCCGACAATGCTGGCGCTCCGTCTTCAACTTGAAATTCTTCAAGAGCGTTAGTCCTCAGTTTCGATCCTTTTGGTCATTTGATGACAAAGGGGGAGAAATTTGAGTTAGTCTTCAAGCGGGTCTAGTTTTTGTCTATATACAGTATTTTATTAAGTTACAACTCTCGTTCTTCTGAAATCTTTTATTGGATCGAGTTGTAATCTTAAACCCGATGGTGCTTTGATACTTTTGATGCATTATGCTTTTGCTCTATGCTCTGATTAGATGTATTTTTGGTATTTGTTATGCTCTGATCCAATTTGGCCTTTGGGCTCTGATACTCTTTATGCATTATTTTGCATGCTCTAAATACCATCAAGCACCATATTTCATCATGCATTTCAAATTCCTCATACTATATGTTAAATGCGTGTATGAATTACAAGATATAGGGGGAGATCTCCATGATTCATTTCTTCAAATGTGCATTGCCTCAAAAGCAAATTCCTCACTATGCACACCTTCAGGGGGAGTCCTTCTATATCTTGCAATCAAAATCCTCATTATCAGTATTTACACTTCACATGTTTATCCCCGTTGAAAACTTAACCTATGTTGTCATCAATCACCAAAAGGGGAGATTGTAAGTGCATCTAGTGCCCTTAGTGATTTTGGTGTATTGAAGACTTATAGGTTAAGTAACTAATGCGCTTGTGAGTGTACACAGGTCTATAAGTCTATGAGGAGTTTGATATTTACAAAGAAAGTCGACCCTAAAATGAAGTTCTTCAATCAAGACTTTGATATTACGAAGACTTTCTCAAGACTTTGAAAGTGAAGAAATTGGTGTGACCTTGAAGACTTGGTATTCATTTGAGGAACATGAAGCGTGAAGACTTTTGTTTTCGTAGTTTCATTTTCTTTCTTGAGTCATAGGAAACACCGTCTTTGTTAAAGGGGGTCGAGGAAATACTAAGGAAAAATTTCCATTTGATGCTCAACTCAAAATCCTACACCTACCAATCCCTTCGAGTGAAGCTTTTGAAATCTCATACAGCTCAGTCAATTTCTTCAAGGATGAGACGAAGCTCTTCTAGTCATTTGAGGAATTTGTTCGGATCGAGGAGTTAGGAATTCGCCAGGTCTTGAATTGCCTACACAAGGAGGAACATGATAGCCCCGAGGAATTTGATGTTCAAATTTCCGACCGTTCTTTGTCTTTGCCACCTGTCCCAAATATCTTATCCACCTAACGGTCATATCATTGAAGGGCATTTATGTCTTATCATGTCGGGCTGCTCCCGAGGCTATAAATAGCCGCCCCCTACAACCACTAGTTGGTTGGCTGCTCCGAGAGAACTTGACACTTGTCATTCGAGAGCAACCCATCCTCTGAGGACTTTGAGAGAAAATCATCAAGTGAGGAAAAACCCAAAGTGAGGAAAAACCCAAAAACCAAACCTCTACAAACCCAAAGTGATTGAGCATCACTGAAGAAATTGATCCTGCATGGATCCGACGCTTGTTACCTTTGAAGACTGTGCTTCTTCCAGACGGTTAGGCGTCAAGGTCTAGAGCATCCAAGAGGAATTGTGGATCGCCGAGTGACCAAGTATGTGAAGGTTTGGAAGTCGCTCAAGACTTACCACGAGTGATTGGACGAGGTCTGCGTGACCTTAGTTCAAGGAGAATACGGTGAGGACTTGGTGTCTGAGCTGTGCTCAAGGATCGGGTGTCCGGACTGCGTGTCCTCGAGTTTAAATACTCAGCCGCTCCAACCAGACGTATAACCGAGACAGCAGCTTGAACTGGTCTACCAAATCATTGTCTTCACCAACCTAATCGGTTCTATTTCCTCAACCCTTTCATTTCCTCATTCTCGTGTTGAGTGTTTGTTCATATCTGTGTTTGAAGACTTTGATCAAGACTTTCTCAATTTCCTCAGCTTCAATTTCTTCATCTGTTTGTCTTCATCTTGTGTTATCCTGTGATTACGCTTTCAGTACTCTGTGATTGTCTTCATTTCATCATGATGACTATGCTTGTAATCTGTTATGCTTACTTCGAGTACTTATTCCGCTGCAAGTATTTCTTCGCTAAGGAATTTCCTCACCGCAAATTCCTCGGTGAAGAATTCATAAAATCGCCTATTCACCCCCTCTAGTCGATATAACGACTTTCAATTGGTATCGAGCAAGGTACTCCCTTGTTCTCGTGTGATTTTGGTTTAACCACCGGAGTTTTAGTTATGTCGACCGCAGTATGATCAAGGTCTCAGCAGGGTGTCCTACCTTCGATGGGACGGACTACCCCTCTCGAAGAACAAAATGCGAATGCATCTTGAAGCAATTGACAACGATCTACGGTATGTTGTGACAAAGGTGTTTCCTCACCACACCCTCTCCGAATGATGCTGATGTGAAGAGATTCAAGCAACTCGATTCTCAAGCGAAGAATATCATATGTGGCCATCGAGCAAAGGTCAATATGGAAGAGTGAGTGCTTTGGAATCTGCCAAACTCATCCGGGACAGGCTGTCCAAAGTAAATGAAGGTGTTTCAACTCAGCGTGACTCTCGAGTTGATGTTCTTCGAATCTCTTCAACCGCTTCAAAAGACTCGACAACGAAAATGTTCAACAAACCTTCGATCGCCTCACCGACATCTCAAATGAGCTTCAAGCACTGGTGCCACCGACATCACCGACCATGAGGTGGTGAAGAAATTGCTAAGATCGCTTGATTCCTCATTTGATACTCGCACCGATGATACAAGAACGGGCTGACTACAAGTCTCTTGATCCTGCCGATATCCTCGAAGGCTAAATACTCACGATTTCCAGCTTGTCAAAAGAGAGATCTCTATGGTTCGCTATGGAAAAACACGTGCCTCAAGGCCAAGGCTGTGTCTCGAATCGAGAGTGAAGACTCGTAGTAGCCTTGGAGATCTGAAGAATTTGGCCAAGGAGCTAGCACTGCTCGTGAAGAAATTCCAGAAATTCACAAGACGTGGTCGCTTTGGAAAATCCTCAAGAAGCAGTGATTCCTCATCTAGTGACTATAAGAGAAGACTTTGCCACAAATGCAAGAAACCTGGTCACTATATCCAAGATTGTCCTCAGTGGGAAAAGGAATTAAGAAAGAAGAAGCACAAGGATTACAGTTCTGATGACTTGAAGAAAAAGAAGAAATCATCAAAATCTTCATCGACAAAATCCTCAAAACCTTCTTCTCACAAGAAGAACAGCTCCAAAAAGGCTCGGGCATTTATTGGCAAGGAAATGGACTCTGAAGCTGAATCTGAGGAAAATGAGGAAGAGGAGGAGTCTGAAGAATCCGAATCTGGTGTGGCTAGTCTGGCTCTTGCTACTGCGTATGTTAGCAAGTCCATCTTCAACATCAAGAAACTGACTCACCGACAAGCCCGATGAGGAAAATGATGACTACGCCCCACCTATTGCTTCATGGCAAAAGGTGCCAAGGTACTCAATTACACCTCCTCTGAATCTAGTGAAAATGAATCTGATGAGGATCTCAAGCCCAGCTACTCTAAACTTGCTAAGATTGCTATAAAACAACAAAGGGCTTTTGAAAAGGTTCAAAACATGCTAGATAAGAGTGATGATATGTTAGGTGAAGAAATGGATCGCACTCAAGCCCCGATGAAAATCTTGAGAGAGTTCGGTCTAGGCTTGACAGCCTTCAAGGTCATCATAACACTCTCTTATCTGATCATGAGAAACTTTCTTATGAATTTCTTCAAAGAAAGCAAGATCTTGAGAAGCTAAGAGCGAGTTATGAGGATCTTCAGAAGGAGCGCGATTCATTACTTGCTCAACAAATCAGCGCTTCTCAAGAAGAATTTGTTCCTCCATGCTTAAAGTGCATTGAACGTGAATCTTCTAATTCTTCACCGAATGTTCAAATGCTTCAATCGTTACAAATTCTTCACCGCCTCTACTATCACTAATTCCTCATCCGAGGACATTGCTAGTATCACCGACGATGCAGATCGAAGGAATTGTACATGACAGGCATGTACAAAAGCCTCAAAGGGCATCGACTCTTTGTGATGTGCTTAAAAGCAGATCCTCAACAGAACCCTAGGAAAGAGGGTATTGCCTTTGAGAGGAAACTCAATGTCGATGGAACGTCTCGAAGCCCGAGCGGATCCCAAAACCTCATGGGTTGCTGCAAAGGGACCTCCAGTTGATCCATCTACCTTATCTGGTTTTACATGTGAATTTCCTCATTCTGTTGATGAGTCATTTGACTCAAACTATAAACTGTTCAAAAATCAGAATGGTGAAGTATTTGCTAGATATGTTGGCACTAACTGCAGGAACGGTTCCCCTATGAAGAAAATCTGGGTTCCCAAGAAGTGCCTTGAAAATCTTCAGGTGAATGTCCTCATGACACCACCAGTGAAGAAAAGGAACCCCAGATCAAATTCTTCATATGGACCAAATTCTTCATATGGATCCAAGTCCTCATACGGACCAAATTCCTCACGTGGATCAAATTCCTCAAAAGGATCAAAGTCCTCATATGATTATCATCGTGCTAACAAATCTGTTTCGCAGGGTAGAGTTAAGGGTTATGAATATGTGCATTATTCTTCAAACCAATATGTTCATAAGTCCTCGAAGAATTTCTCTGCTTATTCATATGCTTACCCTAACCCTCTTATGTGAAACGAAATGGTTTGGCCTCTATGCCACCATTCTCATATGGTGCTCGCAGAATGATGAACTCTTTGCCACCCCTTCGAGATGTGGGTGGTGAAGAAAAGAACTAATCTCTTCTGCAGGTCAGGTCTCCGGGCGTGCCTAAACGTCTAAAGAATTTGCTAGGGGCCCGACAAAATGCACGAAAGGACGCAGCTAATCATGATGAAATGAACTTTCATTTCACACGCCCTCATACTTGCTTATCTCATATCTTGACCGATGAAATTCATCGATGAACTTGATATCATATTCTTCACCGATGAAGTATATGAGATCGTAAGTTGTACTAATTCATCTGCAGGATGATCAACCCAAAGCCACCGAGTGGGTTCTCGATAGTGGATGTACAAATCACATGACCGGTGACAAGAATCTATTGATGGATGCTACCTTATCACCGTCACATCTGAAGCATATCATCTTTCTTGACAAAGGCAAAAGTCGTATTGGGACTTGGTAAGGTTGCTATCTCTAAGGACATGCACATGGACAAAGTCATGCTTGTTGAGTCTTTAGGATATAACCTCATGTCGGTCTCAATGCTTTGTGATCTTGATATGGTTGTTATCTTTGGCAAGTATCGTTGTGTTGTGATTATGGAAGCTGACAATTCCAAAGTCTTCGAAGGCTTTAGGAGAGGAGACTTGTATATTGTTGACTTCTCTACATGACCACAACCAGCCGTGTGCCTACTTGCAAAAGCTTCAGAAGGCTGGCTATGGCATCGACGACTTGGTCACGCAGGCATGAGGAATTTGCACACGCTTGCGAAGAAGAAGCATGTCATTGGCATTGAGAATGTCAAATTCCTCAAGGATCACTTATGCGGAGCCTGTGAAGCTGGAAAAATGACCAAGGCCAAGCATCCAGCGAAGACTATCATGACCACTACTCATCCCTTCGAATTGCTTCACATGGACCTCTTTGGTCCCAATCATTACTCAATTGTGTCGTTAATGAAGCATCACTATATGGCTTTGTTATTGTTGATGATTACTCTCGTTACACATGGGTACACATTGTTACTTACAAACATCAAGTGCAGGAAATCTTCAAACGATTTTCCTCGAGGGCTTCAACTAACTTTGGTGTGAAGATCAAGCACATCAGGAGTGACAATGGAACTGAGTTCAAGAATTCGGTCTTGATGACTATCTTGATGAACTTGGTATTACTCATGAGTTATCTGCTCCCTATACTCCTCAAAAAATGGCGTCGTGGAGCGCAAGAACAGAACTCTTGTTGAGATGGCTCGCACTATGCTTGATGAATACAAAACGCCTGGTCGTTTTTGGATTGAAGCAATTGACACTGCGTGCCACATCATCAACAGAGTATATCTTCACAAATTCTTCAAAAGACTGCCTATGAACTCCTCACGACAAGAAACCTAATGTAAGTTATTTCAAAGTCTTGATGCTAAATGCTGGATTAGAGATCCTCACCACAACTCTAAATTTGCACCAAAGCACATGAAGGTTTTATGCTTGGTTACGGAAAGGACTCGCACACCTCTGAGTCTTCAACATCGCTCTCCACAAGATTGTTGACATCAGAGATGTGCGGTTCGATGAAACTAATGGCTCGCAAAGAGAGCACCTACCTTCTGTGTTAGACGAACCAGCACCGAGGATTCTATCAGTTCAAGGCAACCGAGGATGTCATTCCCATCAAGAAACTGCTCAAGAATTCATCCTCAGACGCTGAAGAACGCCGAGTGATGCACTGAAGATAATGTCAAGAAAATGGTGCCGAGGAAAATGGTCAAATTCCTCGGCGACAACCAACTCATCCTCGCGTTGCAAAAGAAGTGCAAGTTGACAAGATCATCGATGACATTGAAGCGCCAGGTCCTCTCACTCGCTCAAAAGCTTCACATTTATCTAACTTTTGTGGGCACTATGCTTTTGTCTCTATCACAGAGCCCACTAAGGTAGATGAAGCATTTCGAGCCGGAGTGGATTCAGGCCATGCAAGAAGAATTACATCGCTTCGAGCTCAACAACGTGTGGGAACTGGTCAAACGTCCAGATCCTCGCAAGCATAATATCATTGGCACAAAGTGGATCTATCGCAACAAGCAAGATGAAAATGGTCTTGTGGTGAGGAATAAGGCACGACTAGTAGCTCAAGGCTACACGCAGTTGAAGGAATTGACTTGATGAAACTTTTGCACTGTCGCTAGACTTGAGTCTATTCAGATATTACTCGCCTATGCTAACCATCACAATATCACTTTATATCAAATGGATGTGAAAAGTGCATTCCTCAATGGTAAGCTTGAGGAAGAAGTATATGTTGCTCAACCCCTGTGTTTTGAAGATCCAAAGAATCTCGACAAAGTCTTCAGACTAAATAAGGCCCTCTATGGCCTCAAGCAAGCCCCTCGGTGGTATGATACATTGAAGGAATTCTTCGTGAAGAATGGCTTCACACCGGTTCACTCCATCCTACTCTTTTACTAAATCTTATGATGGTGAACTGTTTGTGTGCCAAATATATGTTGATGATATTATCTTTGGCTGCACCGACCAACGTTATAGTGATGAATTTGCCTATATGATGAGTGAAGAATATCAAATGTCTATGATGGGAGAGTTGAAATTCTTCTTAGGTCTTCAAATTCGCAACAACACAATGGCATATTCATATCTCAGAGAAATACCTCAAAGATGTCCTCAAGAAATTCGCATGCAAGATTGCAAAGGTGTCAAAATTCCTATGCCCACAAATGGCCATCTATGCAATCGATGAAAATGGTATTGACTTGATCACAAGGTATACCGCCCATGATTGGTTCTTTATTGTACTTATGTGCATCTAGGCCAGATATAATGCTTAGTGTTTGCATGTGTGCCCGATTTCAAGCTACACCAAGGAATCACACCATAAGGCTGTGAAGCATATTCTTCGATATCTAGCTCACACACCAACACTAGGATTATGGTACCCCAAGGGCTCTACTTTTGATCTCATTGATATTCGACTCGACTATGCTTGGTGATCGTGTGGACCGCAAGTCAACATCTGGTACTTGTCATTTCTGACGATCTTTGGTCCGTTGGTCCTCAAGAAACAGAACTGTGTATCACCGTCCATCGCGAAGCTGAATACATTGCTGCTGGCTCGTGTTGTGCTCAATTACTATGGATGAAGCAAACCCTCAAGGACTACGGCATCAACGTGAAGAATGTGCCTCTCTACTGTGACAATGAGAGTGCCATCAAGATTGCTCACAACCCAGTTCAGCACTCAAGACAAAGCACATTCAAATTCGCCATCATTTTCTTCGTGATCATGTGTTGAAGGGCGACATCTCCATCGAGCACGTGAAGACGGAAGAACAGCTAGCTGATATCTTCACTAAGCCCTTGGATGAGAAGAGATTTAGCAAGTTGCGGTGTGAGCTAAATATCTTAGAATCTTCGAATGTTCTTTGAAAAGGACACACATCCTAACACTTATGCAAAATTGATGACTTAGATGTGCAACACATGAAGAAACGTTTTTCTTCAATCAATGAAGAATAACACTCTAAGTGTGAAGAAATTAATGAAGAATTGATTCTCGTAACCCTCGACAATTGTACGCGGTGTCTGAAATCATCATTCTTATACGATGGGTCACGCCACCACCAAAGTTGAAAATCTTCAATTTGAGTTTTTCCTCATTTTGAAATTCTTCAGTTTTTCAAATTCTTCAACCTTGCAAAATCTTCACTGGTTTCCGTCGTCTTTCTTCATTGGCTATATATATATATGGATTTATGTCCTCTACAGCATTCACTTATGGCTATTTCTTCAAGTCGTTTTTTCTGCTAAGTGAATGTGATCGGACCCTTTCCCCTCTATGCTATACTCAACCCAATCCATTCACAAATTCTTCATGTGCGTTCTACTTTGAAACTCGTTCAAATTCTTCATTGTGTCCTTGACAGCTGAAGAAATTGCGAACGGCACTTTAAAACTAATCTTATCCAAACCTTCGTTTTTACCGCTCAAACCGTTCCGCATCCCACGATGCACTATTTTATTCACCCACGATCGTACACGATCTCCACTACACAGTACGTGAGTGACACATGTCGTGAGAAGGGAAGCGGTCAGGGGCATGTTCGTCCTAAATCTTCGGACGATCCGTTTTTTCACCGTGTCTATAAATACCCCTCTCTCCCTTCCTCACTCTTTTACTCCGCTCGACCTCTCTCTCCCGCTCGAGCTCCTCAAAACCCTAGCGCTGCCGCTACTCCATCTTCACTCCGCCGTCGCCGTAGCTGATTTCCTCTGCCAAGTTAGGGCGTGGAAGATCTGAACGGACGAACTTCCCAACTGTTCTTCTCAGTTCGTCGTGTTCTTCACTTCGGGTAAATTAAAAGTTACTTTTATTACTCGCTTTGATTCTCAAATCTTCTTCAAATTCTTCAAAGGTATTTATTCTTCAAATTTTTCACACATATGAACACCTCAAATCTCTTGATTCGTTTCTCTAAGCAATGATTTTCTTCAAGATTCCTCAATTGTGTGGATCCTTGATCTATACAACTCTGGAACCTAAGACAAAGAACGCTTAGTGAAATTCTTCAAGGCTCATCTGGTCAAAATCCTCAAAACTTGTTCTTTTTCAAAAAAAACCTTCTGAGAACGCATATGACCTCTCCAAATTCCTCGCACCTATACTCTGTTCACAGGTACAAATGTCCGCTGCTGAATCCCTAGGTTCTCATCAACTTAACTCATTTGCAGCGTTCCTCGAAGAAAAACTGCACACTTCTTCAGAGAACTCAATTGTTCAATTTCCTCAACTGAAGAAAATGGCAGACGGTAAGAAGCCGCAGAAGGGAGGAAAGAAACCTGAGGTTATGACAGCATTTGAAATCCCTGAGGAAATATATGCTGACTATTGCACTCCGGATGAAGAAAGCAAAATCAACGCAAGGTGCGATTCGTAAGATTGAACGGAGATGGGCACGGAATGGAAGGAATACAGATATGTAACTCCTAAGTACATGAAGAAATTCGCTTTAAATCCTCCATGCCCAAGAGCTCCTTTGGCACCTGGTCAAATAGCTGATCCCACTAGCGTTAAACGCGGTGAGGACTTTCCTGATGAATGGGCTAAACGCCAAGCAAAATTGGCAAAACAAGCAAAGGAGGCAGTGAAGAAATTCAATGAGGATTCTGCCATTGCTCGCCATCGAGGTCTCGGTCAAACCGAGGAAATCAATGCAAAAGAAGCCTGCTAATAAGCCAAGTGCTTCATCATCTGCGCCCTCACGGCCAAGTTCCTCAGCAGCTCCTTCCAAGCAAATTCCTCACACCGCTGCTGTTCCATCAAAGTCCTCAACAGCTCCGTCAAAATCTTCGCCTCTGTACACCGGCTACTTGTCAAAGAACCACTGGTTTCTCAATTGCCTCGAGCATTTCGCAAGTTCTCACTGCTCCAACTTCCTCATCGGGCCCGCTCACCAAGATCAAGGCAACAGTGGACGAGGTCCACGGCCTAGTCCAAGGACGAAACAAGTTGTATTTCATGTACCATCGACGATGAGGCATCGATGAAGAACTTGAAGAAATCATCGAGACCGCCAAGTGAAGGCCGCTAGAGCCAAAGGTACATCTGTACATCGCTATTGATCCAAGAAAGTCCTCGACTTTATTGATCTCGGCACAATGATCCCAATACCCTCTCGCTGCGATCTTCATCGACACTGGTCAAAGTCATGCGCCGACTCACTTCATCGCTGAAGAAATATGGAAGTTTGAGAAGGCGAGGAAATCAAAAGGCTCAATACAGAAAGAGAAGTTCTCAAGAAAAACGTTGTCAAGATGACACCTGAGGAGCTTCTCAAAATTCAAACTGAAATTCAAGACCTCAGCAAAAACTTCGATACCCACTATGCTGATTGGCAAGGAGTCAAGACCAGATTCGTCAACCTGACGAAGAAATTCACAAGTGTTGCTGCCCCAGTGCAACATGAAATTCCTCAGGCTGGAGCCTCAGCTCAACCTGCTGAAGAAAATGCCAGCACCGCTGATGTTGTTCAGCCTGCTGAAGAAAATGCTGATTCCAGGGCTGATGATCCCATCCCAGCCGCTGAAGAAACTGCCAGGGCACCCACTAGTGGTGCGCCTGAAGAAATTGCTCAAGACAGGGGAACTGCATCAGTTGCTCCTGAAGAAAATGCACCAAATTCCTCAGCTCCTCCTGCGCCAACTCCAACTCCAATTCTTCCATCTGCTTCTGATGTGAAGAAAACCAAGGCTGCAGAACGAGCTGCTGTGAAGAAAAGGAAAGCATCAGCTGCGTCAGATTCTTCGGCTGCGAAGAAAATGAAGCCAATGACCAGCTCATTTGAAAATCCAATTGATGTTGTTCCAATTTCCTCCATACCATCAAAGGAAGTTGTTCCTTTTGGAGAAGACTATGAGATCCCAATCGGATCTGATGAAGAACATCAATCTGCTGCTTCGTCAGAGAAAATTGATGAAGAAATTGAAGTAGAAGCAATTCCTTCAACCCCAGTTATTTCCTCATCAGACCATGAAATTCCTCAAGCTGGTGCTGAGGAAATTGAAAATGAAGTTGTGGATATTGGATGCACCACTCCAGTGATAAATGATGACTTTTGGGAAAGTCAGCATCCCAATACTCCTCTCTTCACCCCGCTCCAACAAGTTCCTCACTCTCCTGCACAAACAGTCCAGATGGACTCTGAAGAAAATCAACCGATCGGTTCTGCATGAAGAAATTCCAGCCACTAGTGCCGATGAAACTGCTGCTGCCGATAATCTTCGATCGCACTGTTGAAGAACAAGAAATTCCTCAGTCAAGAACCTGAACTTGTGATTCCCGAGGTGGTGATGCAACTCATCGACACCCTCTCGCCCAAGCAAAAGAATCCGCTCTCAACCAAGCAAAAGTTCAAGCTGAAGATTTCTTTGCCGAGCACGTGTTCTTCATCAATATAATCCTTATGATTCTCGCTCGATTAGGAAGAGGCGCTCGACTGCCACCAAGCCAACTTCTATTCCTCGGTGCTTTTCAACAAGGACAAAATCTTCGATCATGCTCATATTCCTCATGTGGATATGGAGTCGCTGCCGAGCTTTGAGCCAGTCCTCGGTGTTCTTCACGACGCAGACTTCTAAACTTCTGCACCGATATTTGTGATCGGAACGAAGAGCTAATTCTTCGTTCTATGCAACCCTGCACATCACCGAGACGCGAAGACGTAAATTCATGGGTCTTAGATTGATGACTGAAAACACTCACTACAAGGCACCAAAGAAGTGAATTGCTTCGTGCCCTACCACTCGATCCTCCGCTTGATGGTGCACGTCGATCTATGAAGAAAAGAACTTTCAAATCACTATATGCAAGTCTTGATGAAGCCATTAAAGCCAAGGCAGGCCCTAAGAACCAAATTCCTCGTCAAGGAATTATTATATGTGCCTTGGACAGTCTATCGAATTTTGACGAAGACTATGAGTCCTATCAAAGGCCACGACTCGAACGATGAAGAAGTCGCTGGCATCATGAAGAATATGCTTTTCAACATCATCCATGGCGTTCCGTCCAACTTCCATGATTTCTTCATGAGGACTCGCTAACATTGCCATGTCACCTTTTGAGCTGAAGCCTTATGCGCCTTTGGATTATGAGATTCATCGGTCAAGATCTTCACCAAATTATAAGGCGATACTTTGAACCACTGCAGCTACCGCCTCGATTGAAGTCCTCAAACGGACAATTACCTCACCGATGACAAGGGCAAGGCTATCGCTGTGATCGATGAAGGCATTCGTCCATTGGATGGACAGTTTAAAGCAAGCAGATCCTACTCCACCAATGATGACTCGCTACACATGACTCAGCCAAGCAAATACCTCGACCAAGCAAAGTCCTCAAGCTATCGCACCTGTGGTGATGATCGATCATGAGTTACTCCTCGCCTTCATCAAGGTTGATCGTAATCATAAGTGGGTCAAACGTCGCTTGGTACTCTTCTCTACAACATGACCTCAACACACAATGCAGTGAAGAAAACCACTACTACCTTCATGAAACCTTCAAGCGCACCTGGGCTGTTCTTTCACATGTCTACAGTGAGGAAGAACTGCATTCAATGGGACTCAAGGAAGAATTTGACTGGTCTGCACCTCCTCCAAGAAATTCAAGAAGGTCAAAGTTCCTTCCTTGGTGGCTAGCTCCTATTCTTCATCTCGCGACATCGATGAAAATGAAGATTTGGAAGATACCGCTGCTGGTCCTACTTCGACAAACAACCCCGATAATGTCAAGCGCCCGCCTTCAACTTGAAATTCTTCAAGAGCGTTAGTCCTCGCCGATCCTTTTGGTCATTTGATGACAAAGGGGAGAAATTTGAGTTAGTCTTCAAGCGGGTCTAGTTTTTGTCTATATACAGTATTTTATTAAGTTACAACTCTCGTTCTTCTGAAATCTTTTATTGGATCGAGTTGTAATCTTAAACCCGATGGTGCTTTGATACTTTTGATGCATTATGCTTTTGCTCTATGCTCTGATTAGATGTAGTTTTGATATTTGTTATGCTCTGATCCAATTTGGCCTTTGGGCTCTGATACTCTTTATGCATTATTTTGCATGCTCTGAATACCATCAAGCACCATATTTCATCATGCATTTCAAATTCCTCATACTATATGTTAAATGCGTGTATGAATTACAAGATATAGGGGGAGATCTCCATGATTCATTTCTTCAAATTTGCATTGCCTCAAAAGCAAATTCCTCACTATGCACACCTTCAGGGGGAGTCCTTCTATATCTTGCAATCAAAATCCTCATTATCAGTATTTACACTTCACATGTTTATCCCCGTTGAAAACTTAACCTATGTTGTCATCAATCACCAAAAAGGGGGAGATTGTAAGTGCATCTAGTGCCCCTTAGTGATTTTGGTGTATTGAAGACTTATAGGTTAAGTAACTAATGCGCTTGTGAGTGTACACAGGTCTATAAGTCTATGAGGAGTTTGATATTTACAAAGAAAGTCGACCCTAAAAATGAAGTTCTTCAACTGAAGACTTTGATATTCAAGACTTTCAAGACTTTGAAAGTGAAGAAATTGGTGTGACCTTGAAGACTTGGTATTCATTTGAGGAACATGAAGCGTGAAGACTTTTGTTTTCGTAGTTTCATTTTCTCTTTCTTGAGTCATAGGAAACACCGTCTTCGTTAAAGGGGTCGAGGAAATACTAAGGAAAAATTTCCATTTGATGCTCAACTCAAAATCCTACACCTACCAATCCCTTCGAGTGAAGCTTTTGGAAATCTCATACAGTTCAGTCAATTTCTTCAGTGATAGAGACGAAGCTCTTCTAGTCGCTGAGGAATTTGTTCTGACTGAGGAGTTAGGAATTCGCCAGTGCGAATTGCCTACACAGTGAGGAACATGATAGCCCTGAAGAATTTGATGTTCAAATTTCCGACCGTTCTTGTCTTCTTGCGCCACTGTCCCAAATATCTTATCCACCTAACGGTCATATCATTGAAGGGCATTTATGTCTTATCATGTCGGGCTGCTCCCGAGGCTATAAATAGCCTCCCCCTACAACCACTAGTTGGTTGGCTGCTCCGAGAGAACTTGACACTTGTCATTTGAGAGCAACCCATCCTCCGAGGACTTTGAGAGAAAATCATCAAGTGAGGAAAACCCAAAGTGAGGAAAACCCAAAACCAAACCCCTACAAACCCAAAGTGATTGAGCATCATCAAGAAATTGATCCTGCGTGGATCCGACGCTTGTTACCTTTGAAGACTGTGCTTCTTCCAGACGGTTAGGCGTCAAGGTCTAGAGCATCCAAGAGGAATTGTGGATCGCCGAGTGACCAAGTATGTGAAGGTTTGGAAGTCGCTCAAGACTTACCACGAGTGATTGGACGAGGTCTGCGTGACCTTAGTTCAAGGAGAATACGGTGAGGACTTGGTGTCCCGAGCTGCGTGCTTTCGAGGATCGGGTGTCCGGACTGCGTGTCCTTGAGTTTAAATACTCACCGCTCCAACCAGACGCATAACCGAGACAGCAGTTGGAACTGGTCTACCAAATCATTGTCTTCACCAACCTAATCGGTTCTATTTCCTCAACCCTTTCATTTCCTCATTCGTGTTGAGTGTTTGTTCATATCTCTGTTTGAAGACTTTGATCAAGACTTTCTCAATTTCCTCGCCCAATTTCTTCATCTGTTTGTCTTCATCTTGTGTTATCCTGTGATTACGCTTTCCGTACTCTGTGATTGTCCTCATTTCATCATGATGACTATGCTTGTAATCTGTTACGCTTACTTCTGAGTACTTATTCCGCTGCAAGTATTTCTTCGCTAAGGAATTTCCTCACCGGCAAATTCCTCAGTGAAGAATTCATAAAAATCGCCTATTCACCCCCCCCCTCTAGTCGATATAACGCACTTTCAGTACTGTTCATCATCAGCCCAAGAGGCAATCCACCACCACCACACTAGAGTAGGGTATTACACCACAACGGTGGCCCGAACCAATATAAATCTTGTGTCTTTTGTGTTGTGAGTTCGTCGAATTCGTTCTTGAGATCTTAGCAAATCTATGACATGGATCAGTAGGGAGGAAATCTCCGCGCGCACCCCAGTGTTCGAACCTTGAGGGTTTTGCCGGAACCCGTGATCCGACAGATGCGGCAGATGTCGGATTATGGTTCATCGATGTGCTCCCTCGTCGATGCGTCTGATTCACCTGAGATTCTAACTCAGTCGTCAGGGAAGAAGAGAAGTCGTCCGGGGAGAAGCAGAAGAGGAAAACATAGGACGCCACTGGAAACAGAAGAAACAAGGTGCCGGGGAAAGAGCTAGACGACCACGGGACGGGGGCGAATCAGGTTCTAAATGGGCCGGCCCACCTAGCACTGCTGCAGGCGCCGGTTTGCGGAAAGAACTAAAACCGGCGCCTGTGGCGCTAAATAGGAAATGCCCTTTTACTTGTTTGGTAGGGTGCATGGGCTCACGTGGGCTAAGCTCAACTAATGCAAAGAAGGACCCTCGGCTATGCTCATCTCATGCATTCCAGAGAGGGTGCATGGAGGCAGCCATGCTAGCCCCGACCCTCGTCCCCACCAACCAGACCGTCCAGATATGTTTAAGTTTTCAAAAAAAATTCATAATTTCAAATTTGGTTTAAATCTTAAAAAATGTTCAGAATTTCAAAATTATTTAAATTTTTGAAAATGTTTAGAATTTCAAAATCATTTAAAATTTTGAAAATGTTCAGAATTTCATTTTTTGTTTGAATTTTAAAATGTTCAGAATTTCATAATTTGTTATATTTCAAAAAAGTTTAGAATTTCAAATTTGGTTTAAATTTATTGAAAAAAATCAAATATCAATTTTTAAAAATCAAAAAGTTCAGACTTCCAAATATGTTTAAATTTTCAAAAATGTCTAGAATTTTAAAATTTATTTAAATTTACAAAAATGTTCAGAAATTCAAATTTTGTTTAAATTTTCAATAAAAGTTCAAAATTTCAAAATATTTTTAAATTGTTATTCATGTTTTTTCAATTTTTATTCACCATTCACAAAAATTATTTAGAATTCGAACTTCTTTAGCATGTCTAAACACATGCAGGCTGTCAAACAAAGTCTCAGCTCAGCATGTCTCAGTGCATACTCCGCTGCCAAACAACAGCAAATGTATGGACTCAGCATGTATGAGAGGAGAACAACTAGGCTAGGTCCATACATGCTACCAAACACACCCTAAGTGCATCTCTAATCCTTCCTCTCTTTTCTAACTACCTAAATCTCCAGGATTTACTAATTAAAGTTACTCTTTGCATTGCAAAGATCATTCCTACCTTACCAGACGCTGATATGTGCACCGCTAGTCGCAGGCTGGGAGTTTTCCCTTTATTTTCTAAATTTATGTTTTCAAAATGTTTTATCTCTTGAGCTGTGCGTCCAAATCCTAAACCGTTTTCATTGTTGGAGTTCTAGCGTCGAAATCTTAGAAACTAGATTCCATGTTAATAGGTTTCGAAGAACTTATTTTTCACGAAAAAAACTCCAAAGAAACTATTAAAAAATCAGAGTCGGAATCACATTTTTCTTCTTCACTTTTTTCCCTTTCCGGGAGGCACAGTTGTGCTTCTCGTGGAAGCAAATCTGGCCCTCTACACAAAGAAAATTTGTCCTCTCGTGGAAGAAAAAAACACATTTTTTCCTTTACTGAGTGGAAGGAAATTTGTGCTTGCACGAGAAGCAAATATGTGTCTCTCATAGAAACAAAAAACGTTTTTTTCTTTTATTTCCGAGAGGCATGGATCTTACAGAAGCAAATCTATGCCTCTACGAGAAGCAAATTTACGCGGAAGCAAATTTGTGCCTCCAGCCCTCCACAAAAAGCAATATGTACCTTATGGAAGAAAAACAATACATTTTTTAGAGACATATGTGTGCCTCTCATGAAAGGAAACATGTTATTTTTTTCCTTTTCCGGCTCTCATGGAAGCAAATCTGTGCCTCCATACAAGAAAAATTCGTGCAAAAAATATTTTTTCTTTAAAATCTAGGGAAAACCAGGCGATATCGAAGAGCCAACCTCCCGCCCCAACCCACCCAAAAAAACTATCTAAACCCCAAAAATGTGCATAAAAAAATAAAAAATAAAATCCCAAGGGAGTGCCCAACATGCAAAACGTGGCGGCGGTTGAGAGCCTAGCCTCAGCGCGGGCTTTTGGGCCGAAAAGGAGCTGAGGCCGCAGCCACGGGAGGCCCAAGCCGGGTCGAGGCGGCTCGGCTCGCGTGAGCGCGCGGGGGGAGCAGGCCGTGGGCTGCTGCGGGCCTCCTGCACCCAGGCCGAGGCCGGGTGGAGTTGGCTAATTTGTTTTTCCAACAAACTTTTGTTTAGAGTACAGAAAAGTAAAAGAAAATGTTCTGAAAAGTAAACAGAAAAAGTCTCTGAAAATGAAAATAAAAAATTTTCAGAAAAAGAAATGTTCATGAATTTTCTAAAGAAAATAATAAAGTTCATGAATTTTGCTTTAGTAAAAGAAAAGTTTCTATAAAGAATAAAAAGTTCATGAATTTTTATTCATGTTTTTCTGCTGCGTAAATAATTCATAGTGCTCTTTTACAAAGAAAATAAAAGTTTACATAGAATTAAGTTTTAGGAGCATGTTAAAGTAAAATATTAAATTGTTGCTTCTCTAATGCAATTTCGAACCAACCGGCTAAAACTGCTTAGAGAGTAAAAGAGTACAAAATTGTTTTTGAATAGAATATTGTAAAGTTTACGCTGCAAAGTAAAAGTTTTATCCTCAAATTAAATTGGAACCAACGGGAAAATTTGATTGGAAGAACTTTTCTTAGCGATGTTTTTCCCCTGTGGGTGAAATCAAATTCAGATAGCTTCCGCTACGACAAAAGAAAAATATTTGTTTTAAAGTTAAAATATGGTATTGTTATTTTCCGACCAACGTTGATGATAGCAATACTATAATTCTATGAGTCTTATGTTCAAAGCTTATATCTATGATAAATTTTGTATCAAAGTGATCAATTTTGAGAGAACAGATAAAGATCAAGAAATGCTCTTGAGCTAGAGAAATGTATATTTCTTGTTTCCACTGCAATAAAGTTGATGATAATGATGATTTCTTAGCAAAGTTGTTTAATAGAAATACTATCATCACGTTGCTTATGAGTTATATGCATTATTTCCATTTCCGCGCAACGGTGATATGGAATTAATGTAGAAGAATGAGTTTTTTTCTAATTCTACCACAACGGTGATTTAGAATATAAAAGGGAAGTTTTACAAAAGTTTAATATGCATATTTTTAACCAGACCAACCTAGGGTTATTTTTATGCTCATTATTGTTGATTATTGTCTAAGTTTTCTCAGACTAAAAGTTTTCCATGCTTTCATTCGTGAAAGCGAATGGCTGGGTACTTGTGACTCAAAAGATGACCAAGAAAGGTCATAACGTGAGGGAGTATGTTCTCTCTAAGATTGGCTTCAAAAGAAAAATAATTCTTGGATATTAATCCAAGAAAAGAAAACAGATAGATCATTGAGAGTCTTGGTTGACGAATGTCTTTCATGTCTTCTATATGAATAAGATTTTTCAGTCAACACGATTTGAGATGAAACAAGCAACATGCGTGTTTAATTTGACCAACGTCGGATTAATCATGTGTGTCAAGGAGCGTTCAGATTTATTTCTGAATTTGATGATTGCATATGCAGTCAAAAGAGCCAATTTTGGCATTTATGTTCCTTACAGGGAATTACCCGCATAGCGGGAAAAGAGGATTATGATAAAACCCGCATGGCGGGGAAAGTCTGGGAAAATACCTGTGTAACTGGGTAAAGTTCACATAGTATTATGTCAAAAATCCTATATGTCAGGAGAAATTTTGGCAAAGAACTTATCCTGTATGACAGGATAAAGATATGATGACTCATGTGCGAGTAACGTGTCCCACTCTGGGAGAAAAGTATGGAGTAGCTATTATGCTTTCCTAGTACCGACCGTACACCTTATGTGTAACGGTCATTAAGCACTCAATAAATCCAAGAGAATAAAAGTTATAGACGAACATAAAGATAAGATTGATATGCAAGTGTGACTTGCAAAAGTACTAATGATAAAAGAACTCTATTGAGTTTCTGAAATGGAATGAGGAAAAAGTACTCCCATACCAGTTAACAGATAACTTCATTTCATATGAAGCCATCAGATAAGTTAAGTAGATAATCAAAATTTCCACAATTCACAAGAGTTATGAATGTTTTTTCGAAATTGTGGCAGAAAAGTTGTTGCCAGATTTTGAGGGGGAGAAAGGAATATGAGATAAATTAAGAATGATAAAACTCCCCTATACTTTAGATAATGTGATGCACATTATGCATCTAAAGTGATCCACTAATGAAGAATGTGATCGCCTGGGGCAGTACGACGGTCATAATAATACCCCTAAAGAAAAAAATAGCTGTATTCCTGGATCTTTTACAGTTTGGAAAGCAGACTAAGGATTACTAAGACGGTGCTTAAAAGTGCCATAAAGAAGAAAGTTTTAAAAGAATAAACCCAAATAATAAAGTTTAAAGATACACCACTTTTAGTGAAGATGGAGTAATCTGGGGGAGCATGGTATGAAAATACCTAAGACTCGAATAGATTGTATCTCGGGAGCATGTTGTATGACCTATACAACACCTATTGTTAGCTCTATAAAGGAGGAATGAGTAAACATGGATCTTGTGATAAAGGTCCCTATAAAACCTATTGCCTGTTGGAAATAAAAGACTATAGAATTAATGTGCCTCTTGGCAATGACAGAGCAACAACACCCCCATATGAAAGAAGTGCTAGTACCTGAGACACAGATGGTCTCAAGGAATCAGAAAATTTGATACTTCTGATTACTATAAAGTCTATGTTAGTGAAATTCAAATGGAGGTTGATCCCACCTCATTTAAAGCGCTCAATCGAGCTTAGAGAAGTGTCTGTTTGTCTAAATGATAAGAGACTATATGAGATGAAATAAAATTGGTGAATCCCGACAATGTTTGGGACTCATAAGTAATTTCCAATGGAGCCAAAACAGTAGGCTGTAAAGGGTCTACATGGTCAATGTGACTCCAAAGGAAATATGTAAAGGTGTCAAGTGCGATTTAAATCGAAAGATTTTGTGCAAAGAGAATGAATAGATTACAATGAGTGTTAGTGGCACATCATGATCTGAGTTACATCAGATGAAAGTAAAGAACACAAAGGATACTGCTTCAAGAAGTTTTTATGGACTAGAGCAAGTCTCTAGACAGTGGCATTTAAAGTTAAAAGAATCAGATGTTATTTTGGGTTAAAGAAAAATGAGAGGACAATTGTATTCATGCAAAGTTATAGAATGGGAAATTCATTTCCTAATCCTATGCATGTGGATGACGTCCTACTTGCTAGTGGTGATGTCAATCTACTGCAGGAGGAGAAAAGAAGTTCTTGTCCTTAAAGTTCAAAAGAATGTTCTCGGTAAGTGTCTCTCGTTATAAATATTGAGATTCATCAAGAAAAGAATAAAATGGGTATTAGGAATGTCGCATGGACATGCTAAGAAAGGTCTCTAAAGTAGGCATGCGAGAAAACCTACGCCTGTTCTTATAGTCAAGGGTAATGGAACTGGAAACTATGGTGTTCCAAAAGTTGATGAGAAAAGATTGAAAACGGATATGGTGCCATATGCTTCATCCGTTGGAAGTTCAATATATTACCCTGACACAGTCCACGTATCCGGGTTGTTTTGGCAATGTCCAGTCCATATATAGATCACTGGAATGGAGTCAAAGATATCGGCCTCATGCTGAAACAAATAAGTGCTCTCAAAAGATTGTGAGTACAAAGGCAGGACTTGTGAAATGTATAGCGAAATCCACAATTGTCGCTAACTTTCACACTTGGAGTTTTTTGTGTGGAGAAGCTCCAAAGAGTGAAACAATTATCATCAATGTGATGCAAAAACATGTTATAGCTTGATATGAGGCTGAGGAACAGGCAAAATGGTTAAGGAGACCTGTACCCGGAGTTAATAATGGTTGACAACATCGATAACCATTTTAAGTTTTTCACTCCTATGACAACGAGTCATGTGTTGATGCCAAACACACTGACACAGAGTTATGCGTTGTAAAGGAGAAAGTTCGGAATTATGTAGAAATGCTTGAAGCATAAAAGCAACACACAAGTGTTTGCAGATCTACTTATTAAAGGCTTACCGCCCAGTGTGTTCGGAGAACACACAGTCGACATGGGTTTTATGGTATAGTCTAAGATTTCCGGACAATAAAGGGCCCAAGGTTAAAGAATTTGTTTCAAAACAGAGAGGTACGTTGTGGCTGTCTGATTCTATCGGCAATTGAGCTGTGACGATGAAACATGTTCTATGTATTGATCCGTTATGAAACGAGTAAAGTAAAAGTTGAGATCAAGGGGAAGAATGTTAGGATGATCTCCACCGTGTGGGCCCAATAGCCCACCAGGCCCTTAGATCCACGCCCTGATCGGGGGCGCTCAACCCACTATGGTGGTTGGGCCCCTGTCACCTGCACTATATAAAGAGGTGAGGGTTGGCGGCTCGCACCGCGAGGTTCGTCGCGACGCCGTACACCCCACCACATCCCCTACCGATCTAGGGTTAGTGCAGTGCTGATGGGGAAGCACCGCCAGCACCACTCTCTGCCATCACCGGCACCGGCACCATGGCCAGCACCGGGAGCTCCTCGAGCCACAAGGGAAAGGTAATACCTATCACCACTACCGGAATCCCCATGCCCACTGGATCAATAGATCCTATCATGACACCCTATGAAATTTTCTCTTTTAAATGTTGTTTGATTCGCAGGATTGCTTTCCTCGGGAACCAATCCTATAGGAACTTCTTACTTCATTTTCGTAGAAAAACAAGCATGAGGTTGGACTTCAAGGAAAAAAATCCTATGTTTTGCTACCTGGCGTAGGATTTCAGTAGATAGTACATTCTATTCATGTACGTTTCCTGTTCCTAAGCTTCGCAAACCCTGTGAATCAAAAGAGCCCTAAAGCTGGAAAAGGAACAAAGCTTGGGAAGCATGGACTTGAGCGTTTCCATACAACAAATAATCCTACAGCACAAATCATGTGATGTTTAGCGCTACTTGCAATTAGCGTCGTCTCCTGCTGCCCACCGTAAGTCGCCAGGAAAAAAAACCCGACTCTCGCTGATACTTTGGTTATATATGTCCACGACAGCGTACAAGAGCGAGCTGATCGATCGCCGAGTGTACTGGTGTAGAAGCGCTTGATCACCGTGCATCTCGAGAAGAACGGCAGTAATATGTTGGGGTTGTCCCAGCGCATCAACTCTTATTTATCTTCGCTCAATCTTTACAAGCATTGATCACTAAATAGCCTATAAACACATGTACATTACATGGCATACGATCAACTGGATCGTACAAGAATGACCAGTGCATCACGCACGGACATAGGAGGGCTAACAGATTTTACAGACTCACATTTGGAACCCGGCTGCTTGAACCGCCCCGCCCAGCCAGTCCAAATCTAAGAATCCCCCACGACCCAAGATTAAACATATTTTTCTGGGGCCTTGATGAAAAAGAAATTGTTGTTTTTTGTAGGTTAGCTCGCCCAATAAATGGGCATCTGGTCCGCCACGAGTTGGGAGGTTAACAATTGGGAGCCAATGCGATGTTCTTAAAAACAAATTCTATCATGGAGAGCCCCGTTTTAAAAAAAATCATGCAGAGCCGACCACTGAAACAAATTTTGTGTCTCTCGATTGAATATCAATCCAACGGTTGACATGCTTCTTCAGTCTCATGTCTGCTTGTTCCTTCCTCCGCCCAAACCAGCGTGGCTGGACCGCATGTTGTCGCCCACAACAGCCGACGATGCTGCCTCACGTCACGACCCCCTTAACTCTAGCTCTCTCCACACCTCAACCACCACTGCGGGAGAGAAGTTTAATTTTCTTCCTCCGCGCGTTGTGTGCGGGAATTGAAGAAATGTGGCATCTTATGCACCACTAACGATGGCAGCTAGCCATTAGTACCCCGGATTACGGAGTCCGCGAGGCCGTCGGATGCCCACTATGCGTGATCCAGTCGTGGTAGTCTATGCATCTGGGAATCATGTGAGAAGGTGGCGATGGCTTTTCCCACCGGGATACTCGCCCTTTGACAGCCCTCCGTCGCACACCCGCCGCCTCTCCGACCTCTTATTAATGGCAGTCGAGGTGGCCTATAATAGGCAGCCGCACTCCACTCTATCGCCCCAATCCTCTCTTTGGTGCCTCTCATTCCCATCTCCAATCCATCAATACTCCCTCGTCAAATGGCACAACCGAAGGAGCACCTACTCATCTTCAGTTTTGGAGAGGAGGAGCTGCCCATGGATCCTTAGCACCTTGTGGGCAGAGATGGATCAGGCCTTGAAGATGGATGCATAGCTAGATGCGGAGGCAGAGTAGTAGATTGGCCCCCCGTGCCCGTGCCTGTCGATGGCCCTGCCCACTACCACGAACGAATGGACTGCCTTGGACATCAACGCCGTCGAGGCTTATTTCCATGCCATCCACTCCTACTTTTTGCATTCCACGCATTCTACCACAACGGTGGCAGTGGTGGAGGATGTGGGGGTGGCAGCGACCATGACCGTGGCATCAGCGGTGGCCATGTCCGTGGGAGTGGCGCTGGCCGTGGCGGAGGACGTGGCCATGGCTATTAGTATAGTTATTGGTTCAGCTTCAGCTGCCAAATTTAAAGACTTATTTGTATGGTTTTTTTATTTAAATGTTCTAATAATGCAGTCGCGATGCGACAAATTTGGAATGAATTTAACTATTATGTTCGTCTAAATAAATCGATAGGGGACATGACTATTTTTCTTTCTACCAGCTGTTGGGTTCATATCCAAAGGTTGGCGGGCTTTTTTTCTTCATTTTCAGTCTCTCGTCTTCTTCTTCCTCCACCCTCCCAAACCAGCGTCGGCTGGACCGCACGCTCCCGCCACCCTGTGGTCCGCGGCTAGGGATGTAAGTGGACGCATCCCTGATGTCCACGAAGGCGAAAATAAGCCAGTGTAAAATTGGCTGGCGTGAAACAAATATTTTGGCACTAGAAAAGGAAGTTCACTAGAGAAGTAGTAAAGGCGCAAAAAAGTGTTGCCCACTAATATAATGCTAACATTTGGGGTCCAACAAGTTGTTAGTATAGCCAATAAACGAGTGAATTGTAAGGAGAGGCTGACGCCAGGAACGAGCAAGTATCAACTTTCTTTTGGGAGATTGAGCTGTTGGGGAACGTAGTAATTTCAAAAAAATTCCTACGCACACGCAAGACCATGGTGATGGCATAGCAACGAGAGGGGAGAGTGTCTGTCCACGCACTCGTGAGACCGAAAGCGAAGCGTTATAACAACGCTGTTGATGTAGTCGACGCGTCTTCACGATCCGACCGATCCAAGTACCGAACGTCACGACACCTCCGAAGTTCTCGCACATGTTCAGCTCGATGACGATCCCCGGCCCGATCCAGCAAAGCGTCGGGATGAGTTCCACAAGACGACGGCGCAGGACGATGATGATGCTCCACCGACGCAGGGCTTCGCCTAAGCTCCACGACGATATGACTTCACGGCGCAGGGCTTCGCCTAAGCTCCGCGACGATATGACCAAGTGGAATATGGTGGAGGGGGCACCGACACGGCTAAGGAACGATCCGTAGATCAACTTGTGTGTTTGGGGTGCCCCCCCCTGTATATAAAGGAGCAGGGGGGTGCGGCCAGCCCTAGGGGCGCGCTGAGGAGTCCTACTCCTACGGAGTAGGACTCCCCCCTTCCTAGTTGGAATAGGATTGGGGAGGGGAAGAGGGAAGGGCGCCTCTCCTTGTCCTATTCGGACTAGAGGGGAGGGGGCACGAGGCCTGCCCTGGCCGGCCCTTCCTCTTCTCCCTATGGCCCATCAAGGCCCATTGACCCCGGGGTTCCGTAACCTCCGGTGTTCCAGAACTTCCTGTTTTCATCCGAACCTTCCAAGTCCAAACATAGGCTTCCAATATATCAATCTTTATGTCTCGACCATTTCGAGACTCCTCGTCATGTCTGTAATCACATCCGACTCAACAACCTTCGTACATCAATACTTATAAACTCATAATGAACTGTCATCGAACGTTTAGCGTGCGGACCCTACGGGTTCGAGAACTATGTAGACATGACCTAGAACCATTCTCGGTCAATAACCAATAGCGGAACCTGGATGCCCATATTGGTTCCTACATATTCTACGAAGATCTTTATCGGTCAAACCGCATAACGACATACGTTGTTCCCTTTGTCTTCGGTATGTTACTTACCCGAGATTCAATCGTCGGTATCCAATACCTAGTTCAATCTCGCACGTAAGTCTCTTTACTCGTTCCGTAATACATCATCTCACAACTAACTCATTAGTTGCAATGCTTGCAAGGCTTATGTGATGTGTATTACCGAGAAGGCCCAGAGATACCTCTCCGACAATCGGAGTGACAATACCTAATCTCGAAATACGCCAACCCAACAAGTACCTTTGGATACACCTGTAGTACTCCTTTATAATCACCCAGATTATGCCAGACGCTTGGTAGTACCAAAGTGTTCCTCCGTAAACGGAGTTGCATAATCTCATAGTTACAGGAACATGTATAGGTCATGAAGAAAGCAATAGCAATATACTAAACGATCAAGTGCTAAGCTAACGGAATGGGTCATGTCAATCACATCATTCTCCTAATGAGGCGATCCCATTAATCAAATGACAACACATGTCTATGGTTAGGAAACACAACCATCTTTGATTAATGAGCTAGTCTAGTAGAGGCATACTAGTGACTATCTGTTTGTCTATGTATTCACACATGTATTATGTTTCCGGTTAATACAATTCTAGCATGAATAATAAACATTTATCATGATATAAGGAAATAAATAATAACTTTATTATTACCTCTAGGGCATATTTCCTTCAGTCTGCCACTTGCACTAGAGTCAATAATCTAGATTACACAAGAATGATTCTAACACCCATGGAGTCTTGGTGCTGATCATGTTTTGCTCGTGGAAGAGGCTTAGTCAACGGTCCGCAACATTCAGATCCGTATGTATTTTGCAAATCTCTATGTCTCCCACTTGGACTTGGTCCCAATGGAATTGAAGCGTCTCTTGATATGCTTGGTCCTCTTGTGAAATCTGGATTCCTTTGCCAAGGCAATTGCACCAAGATTGTCACGAAGATCTTCATCGGTCCCGATGCACTAGGTATAACACCTAGATCGGAAATGAACTCTTTCATCCAGACTCCTTCATTTGCTGCTTCCGAAGCAGCTATGTACTCCGCTTCACATGTAGATCCCGCCACGACGCTTTGTTTAGAACTGCACCAACTGACAGCTCCACCGCTTAATAAAAACACGATCCGGTTTGCGATTTAGAATCGTCCGGATCGGTGTCAAAGCTTTCATCGACGTAACCATTTACGACTAGCTCTTTGTCACCTCCATATACGAGAAACATATCCTTAGTCCTTTTCGTATTTCAGATGTTCTTGACCGCTGTCCAATGATCCACTCTGGATTACTTTGGTACCTTCCTGCCAAGCTTATCGCTAAGCATACGTCAGTCTGGTACACAGATTGCATACATGATAGAGCCTATGGCTGAAGCATAGGAAGATCTTTCATTTTCTCTCTATCTTCTGCTGTGGTCGGGCATTGAGTCCGACTCAATCTTACACCTTGTAATACAGGTAAAAACCTTTCTTTGCCTCGATCCATTTTGAACTTCTTCAAAACTTTATCAAGGTATGTGCTTTGTGAAAGTCCAATTGCCGCCTTGATCTATCTCTATAGATCTTGATGCCCAATATGTAAGCAGCTTCACCGAGGTCTTTCATTGAAAAACTTTTATTCAAGTATCCTTTTATGCTATCCAGAAATTCTATATCATTTCCAATCAATAATATGTCGTCCACATATAATATCGTAAATGCTACAGAGCTCCCACTCACTTTCTTGTAAATACAAGCTTCTCCAAAAGTCTCAGATAAAACCATATGCTTTGATCACACTATCAAAGCGCTTATTCCAACTCCGAGAGGCTTGCACTGCACCATAAATTGATCGCTGGAGCTTGCACACTTTGTTAGCACCCTTTGGATCAACAAAACCTTCTGGTTGCATCATATACAACTCTTCTTCTAGAAATCGATTCAAGAATGCAGTTTTTACATCCATTTGCCAAATTTCATAATCATAAAATGCGGCAATTGCTAACATGATTCGGACAGACTTAAGCATCGCCACGGGAGAGAAAGTCTCATCATAGTCAACCCCTTGAACTTGTCGAAAACCTTTTGCAACAAGTCGAGCTTTGTAGACAGTTACATTACCATCAGCGTCAGCCTTCTTCTTAAAGATCCATTTATTCTCAATGGCTTGCCGATCATCGGCAAGTCAACCAAAGTCCATACTTTGTTCTCATACATGGATCCCATCTCAGATTTCATGGCTTCCAGCCATTTCGCGAATCTGGGCTCACCATCGCTTCTTCATAGTTTGTAGGTTCGCCATGGTCAAGTAACATGACTTCCGAATAGGATTACCGCACCACTCAGTGCGATTTTACTCTGGTTGACCTACGAAGTTCAAGAGCAACTTGATTTGAAGTTTCATGATCAACATCATTAGTTTCCTCACTAATTGGTGTAGTTGTCACAGAACCATTTCTTGTGGTGAACTACCTTCCAATAAGGGAGTAGATACAGTTATCTCATCAAGTTCTACTTTCCTCCCACTCACTTCTTTCGAGAGAAACTCCTTCTAGAAAGGATCCGAATTTAGCAACGAAAATCTTGCCTTCAGATCTGTGATAGAAGGTGTACCCAACAGTCTCCTTTGGGTATCCTATGAAGACACATTCTCCGATTTGGGTTCGAGCTTATCTGGTTGAAGTTTCTTCACATAAGCATCGCAGCCCCAAACTTTAAGAAACGACAACTTTGGTTTCTTGCCAAACCACAGTTCATACGGTGTCGCCTCAACGGATTTAGATGGTGCCCTATTTAACGTGAATGCGGTCGCCTCTAAAGCATATCCCCAAAACGATAGCGGTAAATCAGTAAGAGACATCATAGATCGCACCATATCAAGTAAAGTACGACACGACGCTCGACACACCATTTCTCCGTGGTGTTCCGGTGGCGTGAGTTGCTAAACTATTCCACATTGTTTCAAATGTAAACCAAACTCAGAAATCAAATATTCTCCTCCACAATCAGATCGTAGAAACTTTATTTTCTTGTTACGATGATTTTCCACTTCACTCTGAAATTCTTTGAACTTTTCAAATGTTTCAGATTTGTGTTTCATTAAGTAGATATACCCATATCTGCTCAAATCATCTGTGAAGGTGAGAAAATAACGATACCCGCCAAGGCCTCAACATTCATTGGACCACAAACATCGGTATGTATGATTTCCAACAAATCAGTTGCTCGCCCATAGTTCCGAGAACGGCGTTTTAGTCATCTTGCCCATGAGGCATGGTTCGCAAGTACCAAGTGATTCATAATCAAGTGATTCCGAAGCCCATCAAGATGGAGTTTCTTCATGCGTTTTACACCAATATGACCCAAACGGCAAGTGCCACAAATAAGTTGCATTATCATTATCAACTCTGCATCTTTTGGTTTCAACACTATGAATATGTGTATCACTACTATCGAGATTCAATAAAATAGACCATTCTTCAAGGGTGCATGACCATAAAAGATAGTATTCATATAAATAGAACAACCATTATTCTTTGTCTTAAATGAATAACCGCCTCGCATCAAACAAGATCCAGATATAATGTTCATGCTTAACGCTGGCACCAAATAACAATTATTTAGGTCTAAAACTAATCCCGATGGTAGATGTAGAGGTAGCGTGCCGATCGCGATCACATCGACTTTGGAACCATTTCCCACGCGCGATCGTCACCTCGCCCTTAGCCAATCTTCGCTTAATCCGTAGTTCCTGCTTCGAGTTGCAAATATTAGCAATGTAACCAGATCAAATACCTGTGTACTACTGCGAGTATTAGTAAGGTACACATCAATAACATGTATATCACATATACCTTTGATCACCTTGCCATCCTTCTTATCCGCCAAATACTTAGGGCAGTTCCGCTTCCAAAGGTCCAGTTTGCTTGCAGAAAACACTCGCCAGGCTTAGGTCCAGACTTGGGTTTCTTCTCTTGAGCAGCAACTTTCTTGCTGTTCTTTTGAAGTTCCCTTCTTCTTTCCTTTGCCCTTTTCTTGAAACTAGTGGTCTTGTTGACCATCAACACTTGATGCTCTTTCTTGATTTCTACCTCCGCTGCTTTTAGCATTGCGAAGAGCTCGGAATTGTTTTGGTCATCCCTTGCATATTATAGTTCATCACGAAGCTCTTTTAGCTTGGTGGCGTGATTGGAGAATTCATCAATGACACTATCATCCGGAAGAGTAACTCCCAGTTGAATCAAGTGATTATTATACCCGACATTTTGAGTATATGTTCACCGATGTAACTATTCTCCTCCATCTTGCAGCTATAGAACTTATTGGAGACTTCATATCTCTCAATCCGGCATTTGCTTGAAATATTAACTTCAACTCCTGGAACATCTCATATGCTCCATGACGCTCAAAACGCCGTTGAAGACCCGGTTCTAAGCCGTAAAGCATGGCACACTCGAACTATAGAGTAGTCATCAGCTTTGCTCGCCAGACGCTCACAACTTCGGCGTTGTTCTGCAAAGCAGGCTCGCACCCAGCGGTGCTTCCAGGACGTAATTCTTCCATGCAGCAATGAGGATAATCCTCAAGTTACGGACCCAGTCCGTAATTGCTACCATCATCTTTCAACTTTGCTTTCTCAAGGAACGCATTAAAATTTAACGGAACAACAAAGACGAGTCATCTATCTACAAGAAACATAGACAAGCAAAATACTATCGTACTAAGTTCATGATAAATTTAAGTTTAATTAATCATATTAAAACTCCCACTTAGACAGACATCTCTAGTCATCTAAGTGATTACGTGATCCAAATCAACTAAACCATGTCCGATCATCACGTGAGATGGAGTAGTTTCAATGGTGAACATCACTATGTTGATCATATTCACTATATGATTCACGCTCGACCTTCGGTCTCCGTGTTCCGAGGCCATATCTGTTATATGCTAGGCTCGCCAAGTTTAACTCTGAGTATTCGCGCGCGCAACTGTTTTGCACCCGCTGTATTTGAACGTAGAGCCTATCACACCCGATCATCACGTGGTGTCTCAAAGACGAAGAACTTTCGCAACGGTGCATACTCGGGAGAACACTTCTTGATAATTTTAGTGAGAGATCATCTTATAATGCTACCGTTAATCAAAGCAAGATAAGATGCATAAAGGATAAACATCACATGCAATCAATATAAGTGATATGATATGGTCATCATCATCTTGTGCTTGTGATTCCATCGCCAAGCACCGCCATGATCACCATCGCCACCGCGCGACACCTTGATCTCCATCGTAGCATCGTTGTCGCCTCGCCAACTATTGCTTCTACGACTATCGCCATCGCTTAGTGATAAAGTAAAGCAATTACATGGCTTTTGCATTTCATACAATAAAGCGACAACCATATGGCTCCTGCCATTGCCGATAACTCGGTTACAAAACATGATCATCTCATACAATAAAATATAGCATCACGCCTTGACCACATCACATCACAACATGCCCTGCAAAAACAAGTTAGACGCCCTCTACTTTGTTGTTGCAAGTTTTACGTGGCTGCTACGGGCTGAGCAAGAACCGTTCTTACCTACGCATCAAAACCACAACGATAGTTTGTCAAGTTGGTGCTGTTTTAACCTTCGCAAGGACCGGGCGAGCCACACTCGGTTCAACTAAAGTGAGAGAAACCGACACCCGCCGTCACCTTTAAGCAACTAGTGCTCAAGCGGTGAAACCAGTCTCGCGTAAGCGACTGCGCGTAATGTCGGTCCGGCCGCTTCATCTCACAATACCGCCAACCAAAGTATGACATGCTGGTAAGCAGATGACTTATATCGCCCACAACTCACTTGTGTTCTACTCGTGCATATGACATCAACGATAGAACCAGGCTCGATGCCATCGTTGGGGAACGAGTAATTTCAAAAATTTCCTACGCACACGCAAGACCATGGTGATGGCATAGCAACGAGAGGGAGAGTGTCTGTCCATGTACCCTCGTGAGACCGAAAGCGGAAGCGTTATAACAACGCGCTTGATGTAGTCGTGCGCCTTCACGATCCGATCGATCCAAGCACCGAACGTCACGGCACCTCCGAGTTCTCGCACACGCTCAGCTCGATGACGATCCCCGGCTCCGATCCAGCAAAGCGTCGGGGATGAGTTCCGTCGGCACGACGGCGCAGGACGATGATGATGCTCCACCGACGCAGGGCTTCGCCTAAGCTCCACGACGATATGACTTCACGGCGCAGGGCTTCGCTTAAGCTCCGCGACGATATGACCGAAGTGGAATATGGTGGAGGGGGCACCGCACACAGCTAAGGAATGATCCGTAGATCAACTTGTGTGTTTGGGTGCCCCCTGCCTCAGATATAAAGGAGCAGGGGGTGCGGCCAGCCCTAGGGGCGCTGCCGAGGAGTCCTACTCCCACCGAGTAGGACTTCCCTCCTAGTTGGAATAGGATTGGGGAGGGAAGAGGGAAGGCGCCTCTCCTTGTCCTATTCGGACTAGAGGGGGGGGGCGCGCCTGCCCTGGCCGCCCTTCCTCTTCTCCCTATGGCCCATCAAGGCCCATTGGCCCCCGGGGTTCCGTAACCTCCGGTGTTCCAGAACTTCTGCTTTCATCCGAACCTTCCAAGTCCAAACATAGGCTTCCAATATATCAATCTTTATGTCTCGACCATTTCGAGACTCCTCGTCATGTCCGTGATCACATCTGGGACTCCGAACAACCTTCGGTACATCAATACTTATAAACTCATAATGAACTGTCATCGAAACGTTTAAGCGTGCGGACCCTACGGGTTCGAGAACTATGTAGACATGACCTAGAACCATTCTCGGTCAATAACCAATAGCGGAACCTGGATGCCCATATTGGTTCCTACATATTCTACGAAGATCTTTATCGGTCAAACCGCATAACGACATACGTTGTTCCCTTTGTCTTCGGTATGTTACTTACCCGAGATTCGATCGTCGGTATCCAATACCTAGTTCAATCTCGTTACCGGTAAGTCTCTTTACTCGTTCCGTAATACATCATCTCACAACTAACTCATTAGTTGCAATGCTTGCAAGGCTTATGTGATGTGTATTACCGAGAAGGCCCAGAGATACCTCTCCGACAATCAGAGTGACAAAACCTAATCTCGAAATACGCCAACCCAACAAGTACCTTTGGATACACCTGTAGTACTCCTTTATAATCACCCAGCTTACGCTTGTGACATTTGGTAGTACCCAAAGTGTTCCTCCGTAAACGGAGTTGCATAATCTCATAGTTACAGGAACATGTATAGGTCATGAAGAAAGCAATAGCAATATACTAAACGATCAAGTGCTAAGCTAACGGAATGGGTCATGTCAATCACATCATTCTCCTAATGAGGTGATCCCATTAATCAAATGACAACACATGTCTATGGTTAGGAAACACAACCATCTTTGATTAATGAGCTAGTCTAGTAGAGGCATACTAGTGACTATCTGTTTGTCTATGTATTCACACATGTATTATGTTTCCGGTTAATACAATTCTAGCATGAATAATAAACATTTATCATGATATAAGGAAATAAATAATAACTTTATTATTGCCTTTAGGGCATATTTCCTTCATGAGCAAGTATGAATTGGGCAGTGGCCCGCCCGATGTATATTTTGTTTTTACTCCACATGCCCAACCAACTTTATTTGCTTGAGATAAATGTCCAACCTAAAAAATTATAGGACAATGTCAAGCCCAACCCAACATGTTTTTTCGTCGAGCCTAGCTGCAAATCTTTCAAGAACAAGAACAAGGATGGATGTGGACCTTGATGGAACTTTCAGTCTTAAGTTTGGCATGCCCAAAAAATGGGTTGTAAATTCATTTTTCGGCAAATGTGATGTATGTCCACCAAAGGTTTGGAGACTGACATGTGGGACACACTATGTTGAAGCCTACGCAAGGCTTTGTCAACTTAGTCAACAAAATGATTCTGGCAGCATAGTCACTGGATTGGCATTCAACGGTCAACGTGCTTCTTTAATCTCAGATCTTCGTCCTCCATCCGCCCAAACCAACTCTGGCAGGACCGCTAGCTCCTGCTCCCCATGGCTGATAGCACCGCAGGGCACGCCTTGCTGCATCACCTACCCTAAACTGTTGGTGAAGCCATACCTCTACTCTCCCACACCTCCTATTTTTCTTCTATGATGGCGGCCTCACCGTGCACTTGAACCAATCAACCCTCTTACTCCCCTCTGCCTGGGACTCCACTGCTGCATTTTCATCGGCTCCAGGTCATTCTCATCCGAGTCCTCTCCATCGTCCACCGCCTTGGTGTGCTCCTCGCAGCGTTGTCAACGTGGTCAACAAAGGAGCGACATCAGAAGAGAACTTTATGTGGAGAGGTTGACAATACGAACCCACCAGGTCCATGACCGTACACAGACAACTATCTCCTTATTACATGCAAAAATGCTTCCTCCATCTGACAGCTAGGACCCACAAGGTTGAAGCATATGTTTTTTTTGGAAAAGGAGGATGACCCCCAGCCTCTGCATCTGGGAAATGCATACGGCCACTTTATTGATTATTCTCGAGGACCTTACAAAGTATTACAACAATATGCCTGAATCCACCATCTTGGCAACATATGCCGCTACTCCTATCCATACGATGAAGGGGTGCTAGCTGGGCCACTCAGACCCCTCACCTAAGCCTAACATCAAAAGCCGGAAGCCCCAGCTGAGCCACATACCGGGTCTGGGGCACAATCCGGTCAGACGCACTCGTGTGTCGTCGCCGCCATCTTCCACAAGTCCGTCTTCAGATCATATTGAGGCATCTACCTTGTCTGGCCACTCAGCCATCGACGTCACCATGACGCCAGACAACTACCTCCTCCTGCGCAAGTCCATCCCGCGCATCGGACGCCGAGCCTCCACAGCGCCATGCCGCCGATAACCGCCGTCATCAATGTGTCAGGTTGAAGCATATGTATTGTGTTAGTTGTTCGGTCCTAGCCGTCCACATACATAGTGGTATCTATTGATGAGTTGTGGTCGAGGAAGGACCTGTAAATTCTCATCCTCACTTCTACCATGATTTTTTACGTCATGGAAGACCCAAAGAACGTCACCCAGGTGCGCCGCTGGCCCACCAAGGACGAAAATCCTATTTACTGTCATAATTTTTCTCATAGAAGTACGAGCCCACCACATTCATGATAATACGTGTTTTCATCAGTATTATCATCATGAAGTGTCATTTCCATGACAGAAAATATTTTTGCTCGGGACGAAATGCCACAGTTGTGTCTTTTTCTTATAGTGATGGCATGACTTCAATTGGGTGGTACTTCTCGAGTACCCGGCTCTCGAACTCCGTGGTGCAAACCCTAGGTTTGACCCTAATTGGTCATACCTGGCGATTGTAGCATTCTTTGCGTTGTTTCCCTGATGAACGCATTGCTCGGAGTTTACTCGGATGTGATCTTTAGGGTGAAATCTCAGGGTTTGACCTCAACGGTGTGATACGACGATGGTGGGACTTGCACGCCGTTCCTTTCTTGGAGGCCCGACCATAGCTTCTATCTTGTATGACTTTGCTCTTTGCCGGTGTGATCGTGTGTGTGTGTGCGCGCGCACGCGCGCGCGTGTGTGTGTTGGTTGTGTGCATCCTGGTTATGAAGATGTCGGGTGCGTACTCATTATGATTGTATCCCTTGATGGTACATCATGAGTCAATAAAAGCACCCTATATCAAAAGAAAGTATTCGACTAGTTTAATTCCACATCAAGATAAAGTCAAAATCTACAAATTGTTCACAAACCGCCTATTCATCCCCTCCCCCTCTAGGAAACATCTAGGTCCCTTCACGTAGCGAACTGGCATTGGTATAAAAGGGAAGTTTTTGGGGTGCTTCAACATAACTTCAGAGAATGTGTGCTTGGAGTAATATCAAAGTTGTCAAAAATGAAATTGAACTTTAAAAATCTTGGACATGGATATAACTTCACTTCTATTCATCATGTTTCATCCAGAGCATGACAACCATGACATATTCAAGGAACTAGATGATACCCCGCGCGTTGCTGCGGTAATCGGTTGTAATACATTTCAGAGGTTTGATTGTGGAGAATATAAGAATGAATTATAACTAACCTGTCCAAAAAAGAAATTATAAGAACTTAGAAGGATAGAACTATGTTTACTCATAAGAAACACCCTCTATATCATATTTCTTGGTGTCTTGACCCAATACATTGCACTTTTCATAACGGACTCACTTCGCTAAGAAATGCTTGTTTGTAGCTAGTTATAAAAATATAATGGTGGCAAGGTCACAACTTTTTTCTTGCAAACCTTCCTGAAGCTGACAGTGGTATAACTCATAGCTTTCATCTGCTACTTTCCTAAAATAGGTAATCAATCCCATAGAAAAATTCAGAAAAGCAGACCAAGATTTCGTAGTACATCAATTTGGATTTCCAGTCACACATGGGCACCATTCAAATAGGAAGATCTCTTAAGCTTGGTCCCAGAAGAGTAAATATTCTACTCTGTTGCCTTGCAAACATTGTAATAGTTCCGGAGGTTTCCATTTTGGCAAACACTTGATGTGCATATAAATAAGCAACGGTAGTGATCCTGAAAAGTCAAAAGACAAACTCATACACTTCCATTATAACAATCTATGAAATGTCATGGAACAACAACTGGATAGACCAAAGCTGAAGAAAGCAAATACGTCTGAAGTCGATGCCGGTAGCAAGAAACTGTTAAAGAGAATGAATAACAAAAAAAAGAGTGCAAATGAGATATGAAAAAAAGTTAATCATAAAAAATAACCTGCCTTCCTTACTATCCTGTTGTTACAGACATCTGAAAGGAAAGCCCGATGGCTAGTAAACTGATTTCATGGAAACATAATCTGAAAAAGGAATGATTCATAAGCCATCTCCAACCATTATTTAATTAACAGGCTTCATAGTGCTTACGAAAGCCACACCTTGAGGAGATGATATTCCAGTGTACCATTCTGAATAGCAAAAGGATTGACTAACTAAGACAGGGGAAAACAAACTAAAACAGGTCGCAGGCGACGGCGAGGACTGCAGATGTAGGATAACAAAGAAAGACAGTTAAGTGCTGCAATCTTAACTAATGCAAATTCATGTGAAGAAATCGCTACTACGTTAGTGTAAAATAGATATACCGCAATTTAAGCCACAGTTAAGTAAAAGCCTAGCGATTTTCTATAGCAAAAATTGGACCAGTCCAGATAGAAACAATCTATTTTCTAATCATTAAAGTTAGATATACGCTCTACATTGCTAGAGTGGAGTTGTGATGTTTTTGTTTTGTAAGAAAGAGTGGAGTTGTGAAGACTGACATCCAATCTACGATCTGAGAAAATTTGTACTGCAGATACTTCTCACCTGCTTCTGTGTGCAAAGTACTGCATGGCAAAAGTCTCTGCACAGCAGAATCCTAGTTTGTGGCTCCAAGCATAAGTTGGTCCGAAGAGGGATCCGGCATCAAGGGCCTCAGATGTGTCCCAGGTATATTCTGATATAGATTCATCCAATAATACGCAGGCGTATCCAACATCTGCCAAGAAACAACATACCTGAAAATGAACTGGACTGTGTCATATCCTCCAGCCCTCTGATCGTACAATAACATTTGTAGTAATAAAACATGAGAGAGATGCAGGACTGTAGTTGAGTGTTGGCGCTAATCAAACATGAGAGAGAGAGAGAGAGAGAGAGAGAGAGAGAGAGAGAGAGAGAGAGCAAATTATAACTTTCAACCAAGCTAAATAAAATAATCGCAGATTTGAAGGAGACTGAGAAGGAGAGTCCCAACCTCTAATCCAGGTGAGGTTGGAGGAGGACTCCGGCGCCCTGCGACGGCACATCTAGTTCAACGAGAGTCCAGGTCTCGCTTGGGCGCTGGACTTGGCCCAGCGGACCCGGCGGCGGTGGCGATCACGGGGATCCAGGTTGGCAACAACAAATGGATCTCTGGTGCCGACAGGCTTGGCCGACAATGGAGACGGGGATAGATCGATAGAGGCAAGGAGAGAAGACGAACGACGCGCTCGGAAGATGACCTTCTTCCACCACCACGGCCTTTCAATAGTTTCGCGTGAGTGGAATCGAGAAATCCGGAGAGTCAGAGCAATAATGGAGGAGATGAACCGTGCTGTGTTGTGGAGAAAATAACTTGGAGGAGTCCAAGCGTGTCGTGGAGATGATAGTTTTTTTTAGGGAAAAAGGATGAAAATATCTGTTTTCTCTTAGCAATAAAAAAGGTTAATTGCTGATGTGGCAGGCTGCTTAGGTGGATAGCCTGCATGTTTAGAGAAATAGGATAGTGGGGATGAACTATTTAGGTATTATAGATATGTTCACTTCTATCCACAGGGAACTCAAAGTTTCATTTGTTGAAAGATATATATTTTTTAAAAGAAGTGGAAACCCCCGCCCTCTGCATCATCCTGATGCACACAACCATCTTTATTAAAAAAATTTGATGCAAGGCAACAAGGCCAAATACATCAAAAAGTAGGGTACATGACTTGGATAGCTACAACAGAGCCATTACAAGATGTTTTATTGAAATATATGGATCAAGATAACTAGAAATGATTTACAGCTTCAGCCAGATGTACAACTGAGGGTGTGTGCAACTAACAACCATTTATCGAATTCTTCTTGTTCCTTTGACAAAATGATTTGATCCTTTCGAGACCATCTTCAAGAGAAGATGGAATGCAAGCAAAAGTAATGCGGACCCAATTTTCCATTCCCAGAACACTCCCTGCATTTGAGAGAAAATGTATATATGTTTTTTTAGAGTTATAAACGTATATAAGTTTTGTCTTTGAGAATTGTGGAACTATATAACTTGGACTGCAAAAACATCTCAAAATTATTAATAATCATTCGGAACATGTGCTTGATATTTTTTGTGAGCATTACAAACATGTAAACAGAAAAAAATACATTGGGTCATGAAAACAAGGACACATACATGTCATGTTAGTTTTTGCATAAAAACAAAGAATATTCTAATGCGGTTATACATTTTCTGACAATCATATCATTTATATGTGTGGTCATCTAAACTGATATAAGAACTTCATATCCAATCAAACAACATAATAGAACATGTTTCACATTTAAGAAGCATATATCAATCAAACATAATCTTATGTTCTCACAAAACATATACTACTGTTCAGTATAACAAAGAAAAAGATCATTCCATACAGTTGTTCTTTAAATGACCATATGCATTCCTACCTGGACATAAAATTACTGATTCTTCCTTTGCGAGCTTGCAGCAAAAATCAATGTCGTCATGGATCTCCTCCATGAGATGTAAGTTTAGTTTCACCTGTTTACATGGAAATTTATACATGGTTACAGAAAGGTATCCAATCTTTCTAAAAAATAGTAGGAATCTTTTTCCTGATATGATTTGATCGCTATCAATCTGCAGTAATAATAACAAAAAAAAAGGACAAAGGATATCAAGATGACTAGTCGTAAAATAATTTCATGTCTCCTCACTATTATTCAAATACATGCATCTTGAAAAATATTCATAGCTAAACATAATTATATTTTGACTTGATTATTTTGGACGCATTGTGGTCCAAAATTAGTCCTGAAAAAAACAAGTCTATGCTTAGCTTACCATTACAAACATCGATCCTTCTGGCTTGTGAGGACATGTAATGTATTTGTTTTCCTTTATTTCTCTATAACATATCTCTGATGATTCCTTTAGTAGACCAATAATCCTCTTAAAGAAATCTTCTTTTGTGTTCTCAAGAATTTGAGGAAGAGCTGCCTAAACAATTTGATAGTGCAAAAATCCATAATTAAGTTGTGTCAATCAAAAGAGAACAATAGTGTCAAGGATATCAAAATATGAAGATGCAAGAGAAGGTGTTGTAGCCTTGTAGGTAAATAAATTCTTAACAAAATGGTATACTCACACAATGTACATATTTTCAAAGAAGTTTTAATATATTGCATACTTGACCGAAAAGAGTATGTCATGCTCATAATTATTTCCTAAGAACAATATATAGTTCTATTCAATAGTTAGTTGCGGCTTTATGTTTATTTATTTTATGGAATCGAAGCACAACAAAGGTGAATAACTACAAATGTGTGTATCTTTCTTCCATCATGCTGGACTTCGACTTTCTAACTTAATAAAAGCTATAAGCCGGTCATTTGACATGCAACACAGGGACAGGAGCAAAATAGGGCAAGGAGGACTAGGTACCAAAGACTAACCTGAACGAAGGTTGCTGGGTCCGTTGAGACGTTAAGGTAATTCGTAATCGATGTAGAGATCTACCCAGAAAAAATGTCAGGACAAACTTAGCAAAATGCTAATCCTCACAGTATATACAGCATATGAAAAGAATGACAGGGAGTTAATCACCTTGGTTTCCTCTAAAATCTTTGTGGGGTCGTACACCGCCACCCATCCAAGTCGCCATCCAGGCACTATCCACGACTTGGACAGAGACCCTATGGACAAGACAGGGGCAATGTGCCCGAAGACACCCATGGGGATAAATGGGGCGTTGCCCAGAACCAGCTTGCCGTACACCTCATCAGCAATCACCAATATTCCGAGCTTTCTTGCCACCTCCGCGACCTAATAATCAAACAACATCAGCAAACGATTAGCAAATGCAATCCATATATGTCCAAACAGACCGGTCGATCAACAAGGCAAAGCATGTAAAACCTTGGCCAAATGCTCGTAGGAGTAAACACTGCCGCACGGATTGTTTGGGTTTATAATGAGCATCGCGGTTGTGTTCTTGTCAGCAATGGATTCCAGCGAGTCGATGTCGATCTCCCACCCCTTCTCGGGGATAAGGTCGAAATGCCGAACCTCCATCTTGTTGAACGCCGCGCGCGCCTCGTAGTTCGGATAGCCTGGCCTGGGGAGCAGAATGTTGGCGCCGGCAGTTTGGGCAAGAACCGGGATTATGACCTCGATTGCTTGGGTTCCACCGGCGGTGAGGAAGATGTCGTCGGCCGATAGCTTGTACGGCACACCCTGCGACAAGTGCTCTGCTACAGCGCTGTTTGTTTTTGTAAGGCAGAAGGTTAAATTTTCGAACGCACAGGTAAGAACAGGTGGTGGACACGTGTACATGCGCATGCATAGAACATACATTATGGTGGAGTACACGCGAGCGGAGAGACTGAACATGTTACCTTCGTGCGGCGGGCAGGCCGACGCCGGCGGCGTAGCAGCTGAACTGCCCGGTGCGCAGCGCGGCGGCGACGGCGTCCTCGGCCTCGACGGCCGTGCGGAAGGCCGGGAACACGGACGGGTCCCCGTGGGCCAGCGGCAGCACGGGCCGCGGCCCGCTCTCCTCCACGCTCGCGCTGATCTTGTACCGTATCGCCCGGATGCTGTTCTTGGCCCCCGTCGTCGCCAGGATGCCGTCCTTGCCCCCCGCGAAATTCCAATCCGCCGCCGCCGCCGCAGCGTGGCCGTTGCTCTTGCCGTTCCCGGCGGCGTGGCCGTTGCTCTTGCCGTTCGCGGCGGCGCCGTTGCTCTGGTGTACCGTTGCCATGAGGAAACGAGGAGTACTAGTAGTGGTAGGGAACAAGGTAGTCAACCGAGGGATGGACTGAACACCGGGGCTTGACTGTCCTATATAGCCGTTGGTCCGATCGCCTGCGCACATGAACTGGGGCTTCCGGTTCCGGGCCGGCGGCAAGAAGCACGCAAGCAGGCACGCTGCCAGCTGACGGACGTGGCCGTCGCGACCTGTCACCATTATCCCGGCATATTTTTGGGCGCTCCGTCTTTGTTTTATGTACGCAATGCAGGTCCAGCACGAAGGAGTACACTACTGGCTACACTGTTTGAGAAAGGGAAAAGGACCTGGACGCATGAACCATGCTTCTGAACTCCACCCGGTGCCGGTGGTATGCTGATTGGTTCAATGTCACCCACTCAATTCCGGCTCCACTGCGGTTTTTGGCAGTGCCGGCAAAGCACCATACTAAAAAAAGATTCAGAATGCTATGTCTTTCTTTCGGTGCTTGAAAGAAAAAAACTCTAGCGCTTTGTTTGGTTGATCGTGTAATAATTATAGTTTTCCTTTCCTTTTGACGGATAGATACAAATACAACAGAAGTTTGCCGGTGCTCTTCATTTTTTAACATGGTAGTGGTTGGCAAAATTGCAATTCCTTCGTTTAGTAGTCAGGAGTGCTGATATTAGACCACCCGATCGCATGAAAACTCTGCCCTGTTTGAATTTGTGTTCTTTTAACGATGCTATGTGTACGTACGATAGTTTTTCTATGATTTCGTCCGACACTTCAAATCAAACCACATTCATACTTTTGCGGCAAAGTGCATGACACCATTAGATCACTGATCGTACTGGAATCATACAAGGAGAGCGCCTCCCCAGCACCTTAAGGCCTTGTTTGTTTTGAATTCTGGGACCAAATTCAGTTTTGTCAGTTAAGCCGAATCTAGAATCTGAAACAAACAGCTATTCGAAATCAACTTTGCCAGTGAAGCTAAATCTGGATTTTGGCCATTTTTAGTGCAATTTCCTGAAGCACCTCAAAGTGTACTTCGATAGTGAAGTTGATTCGCAGAATCAGCTTCCGCACTGAAGCGAATCCACAGGTGATCAAAATCTAAGCGAAGCTGAAACAAACAGGGCCTAAGAGCCAGATAGAGTAGCCGGCACTCACGCGCCACCCTCATGGGTCGACCCAACAAAGAAAGTGATCGCTCGTTCTGGAAGTCGCTGGTTTTTCCTGTTGGTGGTCGCGGTTGAGCAGTCACCCATTAACCGCTCACGGTTGACTTCTCAAGAAGATCATTTTAAAAAGAAAATAAAAAAGTTTGTTGAATTGAAGAAATTTCATGGATTTGATTTTTTTGTGGATTTTGAGAAAAAAAAACTCACCAGTTTGAAAAGGTTGATCGATTTTGAAAAGGAATGATCACAAAATTGAAAAATGTTCATGGATTTTCAAAAAAATCAGATTTGAAAAAAGTTGATCGATTTTGGAAGAAGAATGCACGAATTTGAAAAAACACAGATTTACTAAAAAAGTTCGCGGATACTAAAAGAATCATGAATTTGAAGAAAAGTTCACCGTTTAAAAAACACGAATTTGAAGAAAGTTTCAAATTTGAAAAAAATTCACACATTTTGACAAAGAAAAATAAGTTGAATAACCTGTCCAGCAAATAAAATGGTCATAAGCTTATAGAATCTTTCAAAAATCAGCGGGAAGTTTCTAGAAGCTTGATAAAACTGGTTGGTCGGTTCCAGAAAAACGAAACTCGTTGAGGACCGTGCGTGCGGTCGAAAGAAGGAAAGAAAAGTATAATGAGCTGGCCCAAGTTTTTTCTTAGAAAAAGAGGATGACCCTCGGCCTTTGTATCTGGACGATGCATAAGGCCACTTTATTAATTATTATCACAAGACCTTACAAATCCATACAACAGCAAAACTAAAGCCATCGTTTGAGCAACAACTGTCGCTACACCTATTCAATTAATGAATGGGCGCAGATAGTCTAGGCCTAATACCAAACAGACATCACATACAAACCTAAACATTTAAGACCTGAGGTCCCAACCAGACGCCTACCGGTATGGGGCACCTACCAGTCCGGCGCACTCCTCAACCAGACGCTCGCCGGGTATGAGGCCGTCGCAGCCACCTGCCACCAATCCATCTTCGAGTTGTATCACAGCATGTACCGTGCAGTCTCTCTCGCCATCGACGCCACCACGACGCCTCGACAGCGTCGTCCTCCCACGCGAGTCCATCCTCCCACAAATAACTCCGAATCTGCACTGCGCCATGCCGCCAAGATCCGTCGCTATCGCAGTGTAGGATGAAGCACCGCCCACCAAAGAATCCGCCGTCGGTCCTCGATCACGTGTGTACCTCCAAGAATGACGCCCCAAGGGAGGAACGACATTAGAGCGCCGCCGTCATCCGATCATCCGATCTAGGGTTTCCCATGGAGGTAGTAGAGAGTGGCCTTGAACTTCTCCACGGCGATGCCTTCAAGAAGGAACAACACGATAGCGCCACCACCGCCGCCTTAGCGAAGCCAAGGCAAGTTTTCACCCGATCGTTCGAAGGATCCAACTCGTGCACGGGTCGCCGTCACCACCAAAGACCACCAGCAGACCACGAGTACCGGCAGATCAGCGAGCCGCCGAACCACCAGATCTAGATTGCCGCCACGCCGGCCGCCGCCATCCCCGCGCTGTTCGGTCAAAGACGGAGCCGCCGACCGCAAGATAGGGACCGCCGCCGCCGCACACGCCGAGCGCCGCCGAGAGCTCAGCGCCCGCCACCGCTTGCCGGCCAACCGCAGCCGAGCACTGGCGCCACCATGGAGCCGCGATCGGGAGGAAGACGTCACGCCAACCACCTCTCGCGGACCGCCAGACGCTTCAAAGCCAGCGCCATCAGGGCGCCATCGATCGGGAGGAGGAGGAGGATCCGCCGCTCGCCCCAGCAGACCACGCCGCCGCCATCGCCGCAGCGGGAGCCCGTAGATCCGCCAGCGTCCGACTTGCCGCCGAGCCGAGCGCCGCCGCGAGGTCGGTCGTCCGCTGCTGCCCAGGAGCCTCGCGAGGAGGGAGGGAGCCCCGCCGCCGTCGACGCACGCGCGAGCTTGGAGGAGGGGTGTCCACCAGTTTAAGAAATGACATATGAACGGGAGACGGCAAATCCTATTGATGCCCGCCGGCATCAAAAGGAGGAGCCTTCGCTGAAGCAAGTCGCCACTTGGGCCGGCCCACGTACGGATTTCATTCGTTGCTGTTTTCCTTGTTTCTTGCGGGGTTTTTTTTTTTCGTTTTTCTTCTATGATTTGTTTGCTTCCTGTTTTTTCACTGTTTTGGCTGGTTTTCAGTTGTTTTGTTCCGGTTTTTTATTTTTCCATTTTGATTCCTTTTTGTCCTTTCATTTTCTTTCTTTTATGTTTCCTTTTCTATTTTCTGTTTCTGTTCTTCTTCTCATTATTGTGTATTTGTATAAAAAGTTCACCGTGTGTTACAAAAATCTTCAATGTATTAAGAAAATGCTCATCGATATTATGACATAGTTCACCTTGCACTGTAAAATTGTTCATTGTGTATTAGAAAAATGTTCATTGTATATTTTAAATCGTTCAATGTATATTAGAAAATGTTCATTATGTATTACAAAATGTTAATTGTATATTATTAAATTGTTCGACGATATTAGAAAATGTTCATTGTGTATTACAAAATGTTCATTGTATATTATGAAATTGTTCAACGATATTTAGAAAATGTTCATTGTGTATTTAAGTTTTGTTCATCATATATTAAAAATTGTTTAACATATACCCATAAAATGTCCATGTTGGTATTTTAAATTTGTTCAGTATTTTTTTACAAAAACATTCACTGTATTTTAAAATTTGTTCAACGTATATTATAAAAATGTTGAACGGTTGTTTAAAAGGATTTGCCCCTGTACGTTCTACTTTAAGATTGGTGCTGCATGTAAACGTTTGAGGTAGCTAGCTCGGCTGGTTAGCCTCACTGGATTCGAGCATGAGGTGGTCGGTTCGATCCCACGCATGCGCTTCTTCGTTTTTCGTTTCTTCGCTCACAGTGAGATGGTTGGGCCGGCCGTGTGCGCGTCGCTTCAGCGAAGTCGCAACGATCTGACGCACTAGCTAGGAGAACCAGCGCCCACGCGCACGCATTCTCTGGGCCGGCCCAACATCATCGCAACGTGGCCGCTCGATCCAGGGCGCACGATGGTTCACTCGGCCACGGTTGACTAAATAAAAAAACTCATAAATTTCACAAAAAGTTTGAAAAAAAGGTTCACGAACTAAAAAAAAAATCGTACAAATTTTGAGTAAAAGATTGACTTTGTAAAAAAATGTTCATGAATTTGAAAGAAGTTTGCTGGTTTTTTGAAAAAAATCATGGATTCTGAAAAATCACGGATTTAAATAAGAGTTCACGAATTTATTAAAATAAGAAAACTTCACGAATTTTAGAAAAGGAAAATAAATAAATAAATAAATAGCCAGCCAAACAAAACAAAAAAAAGCAAATAGAAAACCAATGCATTTTTTTAGCATTACATTGGAAGAAAAAAAAGAAGAAAAATAGGCACAACAGGTAAGGTGTGCCACTTGGTTACCGCGGTTTGAACTAAAAACAAGAGGTGTGGAGTTCGAATCACGTCACACACCCATTTTTTTGAAGGTTAATAGAAAAGAAAAAAAGAAAATGGGTTGCGGGCCCAGGGCGGAGGGGGTGTGTGCCGGTTGGCAAAATAGCCTATAACCAACGCTTAAGACGCGGAATAGGATTGGTGTATACTACTCCTCTATATAGACGGGCCTCTTCAGTCTTCGTTGTTACTTGCGTTTGTCACGCGTAAAGAAGCGTGGAGTCAAGAAGCATACCTCCAATCTCGCAAAAAAAAAAAGAAGCATACCTCCACACTCCGATCCCCTTGCTTTCGAATCCCTCGTCAGGCGATTTAGTTTGAATGTGGCAAGTCCTTTTCAGGAGTCAGGAGACAGGATGGCAGGACCGCCCGAATAGAAGCCGTCGGGGAGGACCATGTGAAGGGAAGGAAAGTTCAGGCCATCTCTCGATCTCTGATTTTTTAGGCATCTTCGCGTCAATGTTGATGTTCTCGTGAGCTCTTGACTTTGAGTTTTGATTTCCGCCCGCTATTTTGCTATACTGAAATCTTGTGGTTAATTTTCTTCTTTTCATCTATTAGGCGCCTAGTATTGCAAGATCCAAGTGGCAAGTCATGCTTCATTTATAAAACATGAATATGGTTACCAAAAGCGTTTGAAGAAACAAAAAATATAGGATTTAACTCAGTCTCAGAAAGGAGATATGGATAAGTTTGTTATAAAAAAATCACAAAGTGTCCTCCGATAGTAAGTCACTTGATCAAGAGCGTGCATGTGATAATAATGTTGACATTAATCCAAACCATAGAGATGGCTAGAGAGAGAGAGAGAGATAGAAAATAATGTTGAGGGTGAAGAAAATTGTGATGACATTGGGGCTAGTAATATTGATGGTAACTTGAATACTTCACCTAATGAGGATGTTGGTGATTCTTTTCATCTTGACATATTTGATCCAAGAAATTGGGATTCCCTTGATTCTAAACAAATTGTTGTTTTAACACAAAAGGGCCCTCAAAGGGACACATCATTTAAGGAAGGTCGTAAGGATAAATATAAAAGGAGGTTTCTATTCTACACTAGAATTCTATCAAATGGAGAGTTGCTTCATTTCTACATTATTTGCAAAAGAAATCGAAAAGGTAATTTGGCAAATGAGGGGTATAAGGATTGGACATATCTTGGCACTAGACTTAAAGAGCATGAGACAAGTGCAGGCCATGTTTTGAATATGACCACTTGGTATGAGTTGTGTACTAGATTGCAAAAGCATGAAACTATTGATAAAGCCGCTCAGCAACAACTTAAGAGTGAAAAAGGACCACTGCAGAAATTTTTTGTTGAGAATCGTTTGGATTGTTTCATGTAAAGTTCTTACCAAGCATAATCTAGCCTTTCGTGGTACTCATAGCAAATTGTATGAAGACAACAATGAAAATTTCTTGAGTTTGGTTGCTGAATTTGACCTGGTTATTCAAGAGCATGTTCATCGTATTACAAATGATGAAACTCATGCTCACTATCTTGATTTTAAGATTCAGAATGAGTTCATACACTTGCTTGCTTCTCCTATTCGGTCTAAGATTGTTAAGGTAATAAAGAGTGCAAAGTATTTATTTGTCATACTTGATTGTACCCCTGATGCAAACCATCAAGAATAGATGTCTATAATCATAAGATATGTTGATTCATCTTCAAACCATATCTGCATATAAGAATCTTATGCAAAAAAATAGATGTAAATGATACAACTGGGCAAGGACTTTTTGAAGTGCTAGAAAATGAACTAGAGCTTCTAGATATTGATATAGATGATGTGAGAGCATAAGGTTATGATAATGGGTCAAATATGAAAGAAAGCCATCCAGGAGTCCAAAGGAGACTTTAAATGTAACTCCTAGAGCATTCTATTATGCTTGTGGTTGTCACAACCTTAATTTGACACTTTGTGATATGGACAAGACCTGCGGTAAAGCTAAACACTTCTTTGGAATTATCCAGCGCATATATACAACTTTTGCCAATTCTACTAAGAAATGGTGTATTCTAAAAAAATAACATAACAGGATTAAATCCCAAGTCATTGTCAGCTACACGCTTTGAGAGTCGTGTTGACAGTGTTAAAGCTATTTAACTTCAATGTGCAGACATTCGGGAGGCCCTACTTCAAGTACCCAATTTTTTCATATTATATGATGTAATTCCTTTGGCTTTCTCCAACTATAACATATATTTTATTTATTATCATTTTAGGTATCCGAGACGAGCAGTGAGGCTAAAGGTTTGGCAAATAGTGAACTTGGAGAGTATGAATTTATAGTTGCAATAGTCATTCGTTATGAGGTATTGTATGTGTTAATTTAGTAAACAAACACTTGCAAGCAAAGGATATGTGATGTTGCTATTGAGAAAGTGCAAGGAGTGGTTTCTTTCTTCAAGGGGTATGGGGAAACTGTTTTTGTAGAAGCATGGTGAAAGCCAAAGGAATTGCACTTGATATGGATATTGGTTCAAAATTTCGTAAAAGATGAGAATAGGAAGAAAGAGACATTTTGATGAGAACCCAGATGACACAAATGCTGCCACACAGTCTGCAGAGGAATCATTCGGAATCAACTATTTTATATGTATTGTTGATCAAGCAATTAGCTCACTTACAAGATGGTTTGACCAATATCAAGGTTACCACAAAATATTTGGTCTCTTATTTACCTATGAAACATTGCAATCATTAGATAAGAAGAGCTTGAAAACTTCTTGTTATAATCTTGTGGTTGCTCATAAAAGGATGGAAAATCTGACATTAATGCTAATGAACTTTTTGTGAAGCTGACGTTTCTTAAAAAATTCATTACAAAAGAAAATATTGGGTCAGTTGAAATTCTAAAGTTTTTAAAGCGGTTGAGTGTTTCCCTAATGCAAGTATTGCATATAGAGTTCTCATGACTATACATGTGACTATTGCATCCGCAAAACAAAGCTTTTCTAAATTGAAGCTACTGAAGTCCTATATATGTACTACCATAACACATCAGAGACTCGTTAATTTGGCCACAATAGCACTGGAGAGTGATGTATGGGAGAAGATTTCTGATGATGATATCATTGAAGATTTTATTACAAAGAACACTAAAAGAATGATTCTTGATATTTCCAATTGGTATGCAAGATATTATGGTCCTTATATTATTATAGTTATGTTTATGTAGCGTTTTTAGTGAGATAAGGCCCATTTTAGATTTTTGCGCATGCCCTTCGATTTTTCCGGCTCGGCTCGGCTTGGCTTGACCGCCAATCCTAGCCTTCACTACCATCGCTCCCTCCCTCATCGTCGCTGGAGGAGGCAGCTAGGCTAAGCCTCGCGGCGGATGACAGCGACAAGGACATGTTATCCCTACTTGGCACCTCCGACCCGTCCATCAGATCCAAGGTCTCGGAGCCACCATCTGCTCTCCGGCCGACGTGTGTTGACCCTTCGATGGCCGCTCTCACTCGTCGCCGTCATGGGAAGGCCTCGGATGGATCCGACGTGGGTGCTGCGACTAGGTAGGTGGCGGCGCCATAGACTCGTGCCTTGATCTAGATCCAACCATGTCTTCCCCTTGGCCGATGGGTCTGGGCAGTGCTATCTCCGATGAGATGGTAGTATGTGGTGATGTGCCCCGCCATTGGTGTTGGTCCGCGTGGTGACCACTCCGGCATGCGACAGCGGCCTCGCCTCGGATTGTCAAAAACGACAGACCTCAGGGTAGGGGTTCCCGAGATGTGGATCTAAGATCAATGGGGAACAAAGGACGATGAACACGGTGTTTACCCAGGTTCGGACCCTCTCGAAGAGGTAATACCCTATGTCATGCTTGATTATATTGGATGTGTATATGATTACAGAGTGGATCTACCTCGAGATCAGCATGAGCTAAACCCTAAGGCGATGAGGTGATATATGAAAACCCTATACCTTAAGTCTACAACCCTCGGTTTATATATACACCGGCAGGGTTAGGGTTACAGGGAATCGATTAAAATGAGAGGTAGAGAGATCCTGTCTATCCTTGACTTGGAGGGCACTCCGTGGCTTTGTGAACCTTCTGTCGTTTATATGGCTTCACCAGTCCGGCCCGCATTTAATGGGCCAGAGCCCGAGGATCCCTCAGTCCATAACTCCCTCAGTAGCCCCCGAACTAGCCTCCAACGCTGGGATTGTCTTCTGGCATCTTCATATCATCGGCTTGCGAGATGAGTTCTTCCATATTCCTTTATTTAATTCAGAGCTGTTTCAATCCTCGTCTAATACTGTCCGGAATCCAAAGCAGTATCGTGGTTGGGCCTGGACAGCTTCAAGAATCCGGGATCGAGATCGGGGTGGGACCATCAGAGTTTAGTGCCATGCCTAGGGGCAAGGGCTTCATGCAGCTTTTAAGAAAGTGTGCGGCCCAATGCCATCTTTCCATGAGCCCGTCCTTCCAGCTTCAAGGCGAAACACCTATTTATAGGTACAAAGGCACGGGGGATAGTTGACCTTCCCCCTTCACAAGAAATAGCACCAAAGAATTCCCCAGGTGCCATGGCCGGTGCTACTTCTTGAGCTTGCGTTTGCTTTTCCCTTGAAGAGGAAAGGGTGATGCAACACAATAGAGATAAGTATTTCCCTCAGTTAAGAACCAAGGTATCAATCCAGTAGGAGAAACGTGCAAGTCCCCAATAGATGCACCTACACAAACAATCAAACACTTGCACCCAACGCGATAAAGGGGTTGTCAATCCCTTCACGGTCACTTGCAAGGCGAGATCTGATAGAGATAGATAAAACTAAATAAAAGATAACTAAATATATTCTGGGTTTTTTGGTTTATAGATCTGAAAATAAAGATTGCAAAATAGTAGATCAGAAACTAATATGATGGAAAATAGACCCGGGGGCCATAGGTTTCACTAGAGGCTTCTCTCATGAAGGCAAATAATACGGTGGGTGAACAAATTACTGTCGAGCAATTGATATAAAAGCGCAAAGTTATGACGATATCCAAGGCAACGATTATGCATATAGGCATCACGTCCGTATCAAGTAGACCGACTCCTGCCTGCATCTACTAGTATTACTCCACACATCGACCGCTATCCAACATGCATCTAGAGTATTAAGTTCATAAAGAACGGAGTAACGCTTTAAGTAAGATGACTTGATGTAGAGGAATAAACTCAAGCAATATGATGAAAACCCTATCTTTTTATCCTTGATGAAAACCCTACTTTGTCACTGGGTGAAATCATGCAAGATTGAACCCAAAGCTAAGCACCTCTCCCATTGCAAGAAAAACCAATCTAGTTGGCCAAACGAAACCGATAATTCGAAGAGAAATACAAAGATATCAAATCATGCATATGATAATTCAGAGAAGATTCAAATAATATTCAAAGATAAGCTGATCATAAATCCACAATTCATCGGATCTCGACAAACACACCGCAAAAGAAGATTACATCGGATAGATCTCTAAGAACATCGAGGTGAACATGGTATTGAGAATCAAAGAGAGAGAAGAAGCCATCTAGCTACTAGCTATGGATCCGTAGGTCTGAGGTAAACTACTCACGCTTCATCGGAAGGGCGATAGGGTTGATGTAGATGTCGTCCGTGATCGAATCCCCCTTTGGCAGGATGTCGGAAAAGGCCCCAAGATGGGATCTCACGGGAACAGAAGGTTGCAGCGGCGGAAAATTATTTTCGTGGACTCCCCTGAGGGTTTTGGAATATATGTGAATATATAGGACGAAGAGCTAGGTCAGGAAGGTCACGAGGGGCCCACAAGGTAGGGGGTGCCTCCCCAGGGCGCGCCCTCCACCCTTGCCGCCGCCTCGTGGCTCTTCTAGCTTGGACTCAAAGTCCCCTGGGTGTCTTCTGGTCCAAGAAAAATCATCGTGAAGTTTCATTCCATTTGGACTCCGTTTGGTATTCCTTTTCTGCGAAACTCAAAAACAAGGAAAAAACAGAAACTGACACTGGGCTCTAGGTTAACAAGTTAGTCCTAAAAATAATATAAAATATCATATTAATGCATATAAACATCCAAAACAGATAATATAATAGCATGGAACAATAAAAAAATATACATACATTGGAGACGTATCAGCCGACCTCCCAGGTTCATCCTCGCACCCACACGGCCCACTCCTAGGCGATTGGTCAAGCTATTCAGTCTCACACCTTCAACTAAGCCGCTTGCGAACGCAGGGCTACCTCCCCTCGGCAGATTTGGTTCCCGTCCGCGCCGGTCTTATCTCTGTCAATGGCCAAGCCCTTGCCGAGAACTCCCCCTCTCTGGGAAAGGACGAAAGGTATGTCTCGTACCCTTCCATCTAAGAGGTTTGGGCTTTCCCATTCACCCCTTTTTGTGGGGTTTGTTAGGATTTTATGGGATCCAACTCCACAACCTCATCCCGGGGTCCATATTGCTCATTTCCGGTTTTGTGGCCCTTTGCGAGATATTCTTGAGTTGCGAGGCTCACTTTGAATTGTGGAGAAAGTATTTTTATCTCGTTCCCCGCCTCCAGGGAGGATCCATACTCGAGGTGGGCGGTGCCTAAGTATGGTGGATAGCTGGGATAGGATACCCAATTGGAACTCCACGAAAAGATCCCGAGAAATGGACCTCGGAGTGGTTTATATTGAAGACGTTCCCCTTACCGACCCAATTCGGCAAGGGCTACCCGAGTACTCAGGCGATTCGACTATAAAGCGGCTGAACTGGCGGCCTAAAGGTACTTCACAACAAGACAACAAAGAGGCACATTCATTGGCAGCCCAAATCAGGCTGCTAACGAGCAATAAGCTGACCATGATTGAAGTGATGGACATTGCAATTACCCGATGCGTGCAACCCCTCCAGCAAAGGTTTCATCCTTTATGGTGCTACAACGGGACTAGCGACGCAACCCACTACACCCGACAAGGGCCAGACAATAAGAAGACGCTGGCTAGAATGTTGGCCGATCTCTTCAAGGGGAGGAGGCGGATTTCGCTCAAATGAGTATCCGGGAAGGCTGGTCCGGATACAATCCGCCAGACTAGGTATGCCACAGTCCGCTGTCTTAAGTTCATTGATTATGCCCGAACTCTGACTGGTTGTGTTTGAGTAGGGATGGAGGCATCAAGTTGAGTCCATTAATTGCCCTCCTCCTCAACCGGAGAATAATTCCCATGAGGATGATCGAGGATATCATGACGACCCAGAGACGTCGATAGATTTGGAAGACGGGGTATTTTATCAGGAGAGCCTTGAAGGCGCCAAGGTCGCTGTGACAGCCGACCACCCCGGGGCTCTTCCTTCATCCAAGTAACTGAAAAGAGGACCCTCTCCCGAACAGGGCGCTCATCTCTCACTATTCCCAATGTGCTGACTTCCGCTCCCAAGGGTCGCAACACTACGCGTCAGACAGTCTCGGGAGGAGCACGGACCGCACCAGCATCGGCCCTTAATGAGGGATCAAAATGGAAGGCCTTCGTTGAAACAGAAACGACCTCCCCTTCAGCCCAGAGGTGACATATTTTGGAAGCACATCAAGGTTTCTTTTAATACCTTTTTCCTAAAGTTTTCTTAACTTTGCAGAAGAAAAGTGCCACTGCGTCGGTCCAAAGACTTCGCGAGCGTGCCGAATCGCAACTCCTGTCCTAAGTCTTCGATACAAGTCAGATTCTCCTCCGAACAAGCGATTGTCAGCGCGACTCCAGCAGATTCCAAGGATGTTTCGGTCACCAACTCCGAAGTTAAGAGCATGATGAATCATCGCCGCCGGAGGGAAACTTTACGTCATACTGCCTTTGCCGATCAGGAATTCAGTGCCTTTAATTCGGCGGATGCGTATCTTGGAGTGGCCCGGACAGGTCTCGAAGGGATCGCCAGCCTTTTTGCTGCCAAAGTGCAGGTGTGTAACTAGAATAGCTTAAAAGCAAACTGTTTTCCCTAATCAACTAGCCCCCAAGCCTTAAATTGAGCCGGACAGCCAAGTTAAGGATTTCTAGTAATATAATCTTTGTAGCCGCGAGAGAGCGGAGCAAAAAGTTGTCCGATGACCTTGAAGTGTGTCAAACGCAGTTGGTCAATGATGCTGCTTGAACTACGTCGGTATTTCCCCAAAGAGGAAGGGATGGTGCAGCACATCTATGGTAGGTATTTCCCTCGGTGATGAGAGCAAGGTTGTCGAACCAGTAGGAGAACCACACAACACCATGTAAACAGCTCCTGCACACAAAGAACAAATACTTGCAACCCGACGTAAGAGAGGGGTTGTCAATCCCTCATGGGTAAAAAGACAGGTAAAATTGAGAAGATTGGATAAATAGATCTCGTGGGAACGCAATTTCAGTAAGGTATTTTTGTATTTTTAGATTAATAGATCTGAAAATAAAAGCAAATAAAAATAGATCGTGAAGGTAAATATAATAAAGAAGATACCCCGGGGCTGTAGATTTCACTAGTGGCTTCTCTCGAGAAAAATAGCATACAGCGGGTAAACAAATTACTGTTGGGCAATTGATAGAACTTCAAATAATCATGACGATATCCAGGCAATGATCATTATATAGGCATCACGTCCAAGAGGCGGTGCGGGAGGCCACCGAGGTGGGCACAACCCACCTGGGCGTGCCTGGGCTCCCAGGCGAGGCCTGGTGGGTTGTGCTCCCCTAGGAGCCCCCCTCTGGCACTTCTTTGGGCCAACATGAGTCTTCTGGTCCAGAAAAAAATCTACAAAAAGTTTCGCTGCGTTTGGACTCCGTTTGGTATTGATTTTCTGCGAAGTAAAAAACAAGCAAAAAACAGCAACTGGCACTGGGCACTATGTCAATAGGTTAGTCCCAAAAAATGATATAAAGTTGCTATAAAATGATTGCAAAACATCCAAGAATGATAATATAACAACATGGAACAATAAAAAATTATAGATACATTGGAGACGTATTAGCATCCCCAAGCTTAATTCCTGCTCGTCCTCGAGTAGGTAAATGATAAAAACAGAATTTTTGATGTGGAATGCTGCCTAACATGTTCATCACATATTTTTTTCTTTGTAGTATGGACATTTGGAATTTTGTATGATTCAAAGCAATAGTCTAGTTTTGACATGAAGATTTCAATACCCAAGCATATGAACAAGCAACCATGACTTCAAAATATCAACACTAAAGCAAGTTATCCCTAGCCCATTATGCTCAATCATTGATCCATTCATGAAACACACTCGCATATTAGCTACACCCAATGCTCAAGTATGATCATAGTGCCCCTTAGTTGGTGCTTTATAAGAGAAGATGGAGACTCAAATAAAAATAAAAATTGCATAAAGGAAACAGAAAGGCCCTTCGCGAAGGGAAGTGGGGATTTGTAGAGGTGCCAGAGCTCAAAGCGAAAAAGATAGATGAAAACATTTTGGGTGGCATGCTTTTCCTGTCAACGAAAATGATCGAGTAGTTCCCAATACTTTCCATGCTAGATATATCATAGGTGATTCCCAAAAAGGAAATAAAATTTATTCCTCCACCATACTTTCACTTTCCATGGCTAGCCGTATCCACGGGTGCCTTACATACCAACACTTTCTAAGGAATTTATTATTTGACAACATAAAGTAAATTCATTTTTCATTTCAGGACTGGGCATCCCTAATACCTTTGTTGTACTCTCGTGCAATGACAAGTGAATAAACACTCATCTTGAGAATAACACATCTAGCATGGAAATATATCAGCCACCCCCTACCGTTTCATGAGCGGTACGAGCAAACAAAAGAGAAATTTATTTTGAAAATTGGAGATGGCACATGCAAATTTGCTTAGAACACCAAAAGAATACCGCATATAGGTAGGTATAGTGGACTCATATGGCAAAACTAGTTTACAGGATTTTGGATGCACAAGTAGTGATCATACTTAGTCCAAATGAAGGCTAGCAAAAGATTGAGAAGCATCCAACCAAGAAACGAAAAATCTCATAAGCGAGCATTAAGCATAACTAACACCAAATAATGCACCACAAGCAGGATGTAATTTCATTGCATAACTATTGACTTTCATGCTTGCATAGGAAATCACAAACCTTAACGCCAATATTCTTACTAAAGCATAATTACTCATCAACATGACTCACATATTATATCATCATATCGCAAAACTATTACAAAGGATCAAGCTTATTTTGTCCAATGATCTTCATGGAAGTTTTTATTATATCCCTCTTGAATATCTATCACTTTGGGACTAATTTCATATGTTGCTTTGAATAGCTCAAATAAATCTAAGTGAAGAACATGAGCATAAAAATTTTCTTCTCTCAAAATAATTTAAGTGAAGTAAGAGAGAGTTTCTTAAATTTTTTACTAACTCTCAAATAAATCTAAGTGAAGCATGAGAGCATTTCTTCAAAAATAATAAAGCACACCCTGATCAAAAAGATATAAGTGAAGCACTAGAGCAATTCCATAGCTCATAAAGATTTAAGTTAAGCATAAAGAGCAATTCTAACAAGTCGTAGCATAATTTTGGCTCTCTCAAATAGGTGTGTCCAGTAAGGATTCATGAATAAATATAGAAAGAAAAATAAGCAAAGACTCATATCATACAAGACGCTCCAAGCAAAACTCATGATATGTGATGAACAAAAATATAGCTCCAAGTAAAATACCGATGGTCGTTAGAAGAAATAGGGGATGCCACTCGGGCATCCCCAAGCTTAGTTGCTTGATTCTCTTTAAATAATAGCTTGGGATGCCATGGGCATCCCCAAGATTAGGCTATTCTTACTCCTTGTTCCTTCATCCATCGTAATATCACCGAAAACTTAAAAACTTTAATCACACAAAACTCAACAAAATCTTCATGAGATCCATTAGTATAAGAAATCAAATCACTACTATAAGTACTGTTGCAAACCCATTCATATTTTATTTTTGCATTATATCTACTATATTCCAACTTTGCTATAGCTTATACCCTCCAATACAAACCATAGATTCATCAAAATAAGACAATGCAAAGAAAACAGAATCTGTCAAAAACAGAACAATCTGTAGCAACCTGAATATTTCGAATACTTATGTAACTCCAAAAATTCTAAAAAATTAGGACAACGTGGGAAATTTGTATATAAATCTTCTGCAAGAAGAATCAGTATTTTATCGCGCTTCCGTTAAAAACGAAAATTATTTTTGTGAGTGCAAAAGTTTCTGTTTTTCAGCAAGATCAAAGCAACTATCACCCAACATGATCCCAAAGGCTTTGCTTGGCACAAACACTAATTAAAACACAAAACAATCATAGCAGTAGCATAATTGTGCAAACACTCAAGAACAGAAAGGAAAAGACAAAAATAAATTTTAGTCATTTGGTTACCTCCCAACAAATGCTATCGTTTCACGCCCCTAGCTAGGCATAATGCAAGGATCTAAGTATTGTCATCTTTATTTCTAGATCCATAAGATGCCCTCATGATTGATTCATATGGTGGCCTAATTCTTGTTCTAGGGAAGTGGTCCATACCCTACCTTAGTGGAAATTGAAATTTAATTTTGCCTTCTTTCATATCAATCATGGCATCAATAGTGCGTAAATACGGTGTACCAAGAATAATTGGACAAGACGAATTGCAATCAATATCAAGAACAATAAAAATCTATGAGAACATAATTCCTATTTGCAAGAATAAGAACATCATTAATTCTTACCATAGGCTTTTTAATAGTAGAATCCGCAAAGTGCAAATTTAAAGAACATTCTTCAATATCGGTAAGACCAAGCACATCACATAAAGATTTCGGAATTATAGAAACACTAGCACCCAAGTCACATAAAGCAAAACACTCATAATTTTAATCTTGCCTTTGAGAGTAGGTTCCCATTCATCATGTAATTTTCTAGGAATTGAAATCTCCAAATCCAGGTTTTCTTCCAAAGCTTTCATCATAGCATCAACAATATGTTTAGTAAAAGCATTATTTTGTTCATAAGCATGGGGTGAATTTATCATGGATTGCAACAACACTACTGCAGGATGCTGCTAACGGGACACTACGATCAGAGACCCTTCGAGAAACTGTGTGCGATGCAATAATCACAAACGGTGGTGTATGAAAACCGTCAAAAATGTATAAAACGTTTGCGATGACGGATGCATTAAACACGGTTCAGATTTTAGTTGCGTGTGCGATGAAGGGCATACGGTTCAATTCAATTAACTATTTGCGATGAGGAGGAACAAAAGAAACGTCTAGCCAGATGAAGGCGTGTGCGATACACAGCATACGGTTCACACGGATGAACTGTTTGTGATTAGGCAACACAAAACAAACAGGCATCCAGATGAAGGTGTGTGCGATGTACAACATACGGTTCACTCGGATGAACTGTTTGTGATTAGGCAACACAAAAGAAACGGTTAGCCAGATCAAATTGTGTGTGATATACACATGCGGTTCACTCAGCCTTGTCGTCAGTGTGTAACCTCTGTGGCAACCGTTCGCTCCCCACCAGCCTCTTCTTGTACCGTGGCAACCGTCCACCGCCTCTTCGCCTTTCCCTCTCGATTTGGAACTGCTGTTGCACACTCTTCCTCCCTCCATTTGCCTTCACCCTTCCTTCTGCCATTGTTCGATCATCTTCTCCATGGAGGGAACAGGCCAGAAACGACCCCATTATTCTTGCCCCGATCTGAAAGATGCAGTGGTGGAGGAACTCATTGATCGGTGCGACGTCATCACCTCGGCTAGCATGGCAGGTTCGTTCAAGACCATTCTCGACTCAACTAATAACATAATTGCAAGGAACCCAAGGGTCCAGGAGCGGTTTGATCTCCCCTATCTTCTTCGCCGTGACCCTGCTGACTGGCGCAGGGACGACGGAAGCTTCGCCTTGTGCAAGTTGATGCCGCTTGATAATGATACGTATGATATTAAGATGCCATCGCTTGAGGGCAAGGCTTGGGCAGGTGCAAATGGAGATTGGGTTTTCCATATTGGGTACAACTGCGAGTGGGAACTTGTGAATGTGTACACTCGTCACCGGGTTCCACTTCCAAAAATCTCAGACTGCCAGAGGTTGAGTACACCGGTATTCTACATGAGTTCAAATACGATCATGGTGACTGTCGTCTATGGAAGATAGTAATTTGTCGAGTTCCCAACCGCTCTTGGGATTTCATGAACTATGAAGTTGTTGCTATCTTCGACAAGCTTGTTGCCGTCCTTACTTCCACACCTCGATGGATATTGCTCACAAATCAATTTCTGTACACGGATGAGTACTGTGATGCAATTCAATACGAGGGTCTTGTGTTTGCTGCCACCATTCGTGGCACTATTTTTGCATGGAATCCTGATGCTTTTGGTACGTTTGTCTTCCACCGTAATTATAATTGTTTCATCGACATGCATGCGGGTTAGCTAGTTTCCCTTTACTAATTAACCTTCTTGTGTTTCCAAGGTCCTGTGAACATTCCGCCACCTATAGTTGAAAAATTTTATAACCAAGGGGGAGATGGCGATGCTGATGATCACGAGCATGAGTACGAGCAGGACCCATATACTCAGTGGTGCCTGGCAACTTATTCTGATGGATCACCTCTTCTTGTCAGTATACAGGGCACTGCTGATGTTACTAAGGAAGCAGGTGTTGTCTCACATGGTCGTACTCTCCGGACCTATTCCAACATCCGTTGCAGGGTATTCGGGATAGATACTAGTGTACTAGCGTCAACACCTTCTCCCTGGTTTAGTATTGAAAGTCTTGGAGGAAACTTGCTCTTCCTTGTACAAAACTATCCAATGATGGTGGAAGGCGATCCGGCTGCTATTGACACAACATTACTACCATTTATGAGAAGCAACTGTATCTATACCTCGGACATTGCTATGCTTCCCTACCGTCCCAATATGGGTCCTGATATAGCCCGCTTCAGCCTGGATGATCAGTCCTGCGTTGGTCTCGAGATTGACAGTAGCTGGCCCTTCCCAGAGAATCACTTCTGGTTCAAAGCAAGCGTTTCCAACGCCGACGAGTGGTTGAGCTGAAGTTCATTTCATCACTTTGTTACTTGTTGTGTGAGAAAAACTTTACTTTACTAGAATGTTTTGTTGGAAATTATCTATAATCCAACCACTACAAAAAAAGACACATCCTTGACATTTTGGGCCGAACAAATTTTTTTTCTATCATACATATGACACTTCTATGACGATAATTGTGACAAAACCCGGTATCATCATAGATGTGGTGGGATCCTACTTCTATGACAAAAAATCATGACAGAAAATGGGCTTTTCGTCCTGGGCGGGCCGGAGACGCAGCTGCATGACATTCTTTGGGCCGTCCATGACGGAAAAAACCATGGTAGAAGCGAGGGGGAGGAAAATTTCGGGGAGTTCCCGGTTACGGTGGAAGGTCGTGGGCCGAGCGATGCACGTTTCTCTTGTACACGTGCGAGGCGTTGGCTCTAACTGAACCCGAGCGAGGCGTTGGGCTCTAACTGAACCCGAGCGATTGCACTGCAGGCTACCCGTTCTCGAACCCGAGCGATCGATCGATGGCTGTTAATCGAACCCGATCGAGCAATTCGCCGCTCTGCTGCTAACTAAAGCCGATCGATTGGATGAGCGATGGCGCTGCGGGGGGTTGGATGAGCGATGGCGCAGGCGTTGCCTCTGGATGAACAGGACCCGTGGTGTGGAGGGCTGGATGAGCAGAGAGCGGTGGAGGGTGGCCGTGGTGGGGTGGTTGAACAGGACCCGTGGTGTGCGGGGCTAGATGAGCGAGAGGGTGGAGGGTGCCCGTGGAGGGTGGTTGAGCAGGGCCGTGGAGTAGCGCGGTGGAGGCTGGATGAGCAGGAGCCCATGTAGGCTGGAGGAGGTCGACGGTAGCCCGTGGAGGCTGGAGGAGGTCGACGGTGGAGATGAACAGTATTCCGTGGAGTCCCGTTTTGCGGTACGCCACACCCCTCCCGATGAACAGGACCCCGTTTTGACCGTGGCGCCCAACACAAGTCCGTTTCATCCGTTTTGCGATACGCCACACCCTCCCGATCAACAGAACCCCGTTTGACCGTAGGAGGTCCGTTTAAATCCGTTTTGCGATGCCACACCCTCCCCGATCAACAGACCCCATTTTGACCGTAGGAGCTCCGTTTCCTCCGTTTTGCGGTACGCCACACCCCTCCCGATCAATGGGACCCCGTTCCGAACGTATGAGGTCCCGTTGTGCGGTACGCTAGGCCTCGTTTCCATCGCCTGCTCCGTCCAAGCCGGTTGGCTCCCACGCGTTCCGTTGCCTCCCGATGAACACGACAAATTCCGTTGCCTCTCGATGAACACGACGCATTCCGTTGCCTCCCGATGAGCATGATGCATTCCATTGCCTCCCCATGAACACGACGACTACGTTGTTTCCCTGTTCCGACCCAGCCATGTACACGAGCCCCTGGCCGTACGTATGCGCGAGTAGGCGTTCGAGACCCTACCCGTATGTACGTACGTGGCCGTATTTTTTTTCTTGCACCCTCGCCGTTGTATGTACGTGTACATGCTACGTGCGCACCTCTACTACGACACGTGCGCGCGTCTACAACGACCAGTATGTACGTACACGTTCGTGACTAGAATGACAACGCTTCGACGCTTCAACCAGGTGGGTCTGGTATCGTGCACTTCCTTACTGCGAAGATGTAGCTGGTGGGTCCCAGCAATGTCGGGCGAATCGTTTTTGCCCGACGCACTTCCTTGCGTGCGAAGATGTAGCTGGTGGGTCCCAACAGTCGGGGAAGCGTTTTTTCGCGAATACGGTGGCCCGTCCCAAGGGTCCCCGCTGTCGGTGGAGGAATAATTATTTTGCGGCGTAATAAGGAGGCACTTCCTTGCTGCGGCGTGGACCCAGGTATCGGCCTCTCCACGTCAGTCCACGTCCGATGGAAGCCATTCCTTGACCATGTTGACCACGCCGCGCCGAGAGCACCAAAGCGGTGGACGACGGCGAGCCCTAGGAAGGGGATGACGCGGAGCCGGGGAAGACGCGGCAGTTGATGCCCATGCGTAGAGGAGTACGAGGGTTCACTGGTTCGCTGCGGTGTGAGGCTGTCGTCGCCGCTGAATAACAGGGGTGTGGGTGAGTAGAGGATGGCCTGGCCAGCGGTGGGAGTAGTAGGGGTGGTGAGGCCTCTGCCAGATCGCAGCCGCCACGGAGGCGGGAGCACGAGGCACGACCGGCGCTGGTTTGGGCGGCCGGAGCAAGAAGACCAGAGGTTGAAGAAGCACTACGGCCGTTGGATGGACATCGTACGTTCACTGGAGCTAGAATCGTGCATATTGACTAAGTTGACAAAGCCCTCCGTCCCCGTCAACTTAGTAGGCCCACAAGTCAGCCTGCCACTATAATGGGTCCCACCTAACAGGGGGAGTATTCATTTTTTTTGTGCGTAATAAGGAGGCACTTCCTTGCGTGCGAAGATATAGCTGGTGGGCCCGAGCTGTCAGCGGCGGTAACGTTTTTTTTGTGAAATACAGAGGCCCTTTTGGTGGGTCCCTGATGTTAGGTGGAGGAATCATTATTTTGCGCGTAATAAGGAGGCATTTCCTTGTGTGCGACCGTGGACCCAGCTGTCGGCCTCTCCACGTACAGTCCACTTCAGATGCATGTCGGTCGTTGACCACGTTGACCAGGCCGCGCCGAGAGCACCAGGGCGGTGGACGAAGGCGAGGCCTAAGAAGAGAACAACACGGAGGTAGGGAATACTCGGCAGTTGTTTCCCACGCGGAGGGGAGTACTATTGTACGAGGGTTTACTGGTTCGTCTTCCGTCGCCGGAGAATAACAACATGTGTGGGTGAGTAGAGGGATGCCTAGGCAAGCGATGGGAGTACGGTGGGGCGGTGAGGCCTGCGCGGCAGCACAGCCGGCCGCGGGGAGGAGGGAGCAGGCAGTCCCGCCGGCGCTTGTTTGAGCGGCCGGAGTAGGAAGAGCGAGAGATTGAAGAAGACGACGGCCGTTGGATGGACATCCAACGATCCTTTGCTTGTCGTCAACCTTTTTAGGAAAGCCTCAAATCTGTGGAAAACAGCATACAACCCATCTGCCATTATTTCTAATAATTTACAGCCCATTTGCTAATTCTTAAGGTTTTTCCGGAGCCCATATTCTTTTGTTAGCATTACAACCCATATTGTGGCCATGGTTAAAAATTATACTGAAATTTTGCATATTTCAAAAGGGTCCGAACTGTTTTTAATCCCAAATTTCGACTCACATTCAAACTGATTTTAAAAATAAATACATATCAATATAAAATCAACAAATTCTCCACGCATAAAAATTAATGTAACTTAAAATCTCGAAATGAAAAAAGATATTTGAAACTAATTGCGGTTTGATGTGTTTTAAAATGTACAACCCATTTCTCATTCTTGATAGGCCATTTTCTCGGCCAGCCGAATGAAGCTCTCCTCGTCTTGAAAGATTTGCAGCCCAACAGGCCCGACAAAGCGACTTACTTGGCAAATCACAAAAAAGCGGGCTATGGCCATGGACCCAACTGTCGGCCTCTCCACGTCTGATACTCTTCCGATGGAAGTCGCTCGTTGACCACATTGACCACGCCACCGAGAGCACCAAGGCGGTGGACGACGGCGAGGCCTAGGAAGGGACGACGCGAGCCGGGAAGACGCGCGAAGGATGCCCACGCGGAGAGGAGTACGAGGTTCATCGGTTGAGCTGCGCGTGAGGCTGCCGTCGCCGTAGAATAACAGGGGGTGTGGGTGAGTAGAGGGATACCCCGGGCCAGCGGTGGGATTAGTAGGGGCGGTGAGGCCTCCGCGGCATCACAGCCGCCACGAGAGGCAGGAGCACGCGGCACGACCGGTGCTGCTTTGAGCGGCTGGAGCAAGAAGACCAGAGGTTGAAGAAGCACTATGGCCGTTGGATGGACATCTTACGGTCACTGGAGCTAGAATTGTTCATATTGACTAAGTTGACAAAGCCCTCCGTCCTCGTCAACTTAGTAGGCCCACAAGTCAGCCACCCACTATGGTGGGTCCCAGCTAGCAGGTGGTATTCATCTTTTGGTGCGTAATAAGGAGGCACTTCCTTCCATGCGAAGATATAGCTGGTGGGTCCGACCTGTCAGTGGGGGGAACATTTTTTTCGTGAAATACAGAAGCCCTTCCCATGTACAGTGCACGTACAATGCGTAATAAGGAGGAACATTCCTTGCGTGCGACCATGGACCTCGTGGGTCCCAGCCGTCAGGCTCTCCACGTACAGTCCTCTTCCGATGACTCTCATATGTTGACCACGCCGCGCCTAGCGCACCAAGGCGGTGCACGACGGCGAGGCCCCAGACTGGAACGACCCGGAGATGGGGAAGACGCGGCAGTGGAGTCGCAGACGGAGAGGAGTGGGAAACTTGACTGGTTCGGGTGTGGGGTGGGCCTACACTCGGCAGAGAATAACAGGAAGTGCGGAGTGGAGGGATGGCCTGGTCGTCGGCGGGGTAGCATTTCGCTGAGGAGCGCAAAACAAAGCCACTGGGCCGCCAAGGTGGAGCAGCGGTTCAAAGCAGCGCTGGGGAAGAAGACGAGAGATTGAAGAAGAATGCCGGTCGTTGGATGTAAATCCAACGCCTTCTTAGGCTTCGACCTACTGGCCCACATGTCAGCCAGTCCATTTGTTTTTTTAGTCCATTTGGTGAGCTGGGTGAAACAATGATGTAGTATCTATGCAGCCCGTTTAAATCCCATTTGCATTTTTCTCGAAATCCGCCGACTTGCTGGGCTGGGTGAAAATATCATGTTGGGCTAGACGGAGAAATGTTATAAAAACATAAACACATGATTGCACGTTAGTAAAATCTTTGCAAGCTTATGTACGCAATCACTAGGAGTTAACTTGGCAAGTTATATATAAACAATTATTATTGGAGTATTATTTTGTATGAACTTTCAACTTACGAAATAAAATATCATTTTAATTTGATGAGTTAATAGTACGTGGGGTATCATTATTATTTAGGCTAGACGTGGGAGAGTTGAGTTGGTTCTAGGGGAAAGTACTGGGAGAAAACTCAGTTTACATCGAAAAATAAAGTGGGAGAAAATTTAGAGACCTGCTGGGTCCACCTGAGGAGAGGAATATGTTGGGAGGAAGGAGATTCAAAGCACGGCAGCCGAGTGAACTAGTTTTTTTTACGGACAAGTGAACTAGTTTACATACATAAGCAAATAGCCACTAAAAAAGCAATCATGTTAATGGGTTCTTAAAAGAAATATTTCGGACAAAACAGATAATTACGATACATAGGCTAGTGCATGAAACACTCAGATGATAAATGTGCTTATAAACAGATAAAGTACAACATCTAGACCTTCCTGGCACGCTTGATCATGACGCTGCGGCCGTCCGTGTACTCGTCGGTTACGGGAAGCAGACACGCCCTCATGTCCAAGATCTGCCTGTACATGTCGTAGCATGCGTATGCGTCCTTGTCCGCGTAGGTTATGTAGGCTAGATTCAGAGGTACCTCCCACGTGTTCAGGTCGTCTTCTTTCATGTTGGCGTATCAGGGGTCGATGATGGTCTCAGTGAGGTCAACCACGGAGTCCTTCTCCTGCCCGTTGCTGATGATCTTGTATTGCTTCTGGATGTTGACAAGCTTGTTGCACCAGATGGACGAATCGTCGCGTTCTTCCTTCTCTCCACCGTAGCGAAGGTGCAGTTGGCGCTGCCGATGAAATGGGCGAATGCTCCAGAACCTGGTGCATCTATAGGACTGAGGCGAGGCAGAGCTTCACCGAGTCCGTATCGTTGGTGTACATCACATTCAACTTGGTGGAGCCATAGGACTAAACGGAGAACTCAAAGGGGAACTCCTTGCTGAAGTCCATATCCAGCAGGCTCACCCCTCGGATCGCCATTGGAGTCTCTTCGAGTGAACGAGTGTGTAGGCGGCGGCAACAGTTCGTTTTTCAGCTCTTGGGGAACTGGATTCAACAGTAAGCTGAGTGTGTACAAGTGACAACAATTACTACCCCTCCCTCGTCCGCTGCACGCCCGGCAGAAGATGCACCCTCGGCGCATTCAAACGCCTCCATTAAGAAACCTACTCCGGGCACACGTCAGTTCACGAGCGGGTTTGTATTGGTACTGTAATAACAGGAGTTAGTGGTCACTTCACTTAAATTTAATTAGCTTTAATAGAAATTTATACTTAAAACAAGCAATGCATTCGCTCGTTCTATCAGTGCCACAGGATCAACATGCACAACAATTAGAATTATTATTCCCAAGACGCACACGATCAGCACATTTGTTGCACTTTCACAAAGATAATACTACCAAGTTTGAACTGTTTGTTATGGTTGTTGTCCTCTACATCATCATGCCGTGTTTCCCAGCTTGCAAGATTCAGAACCAACAAATAAGATCCAAATAATAAGTACAACAAAGATGCCTACACATCTCATTGATTCCAAGCTTGCAAGATTCAGAACCAACAAATAAGATCCAAATAATAAGTACAACAAATATGCCTACACATCTCATTGATTCCCAGCTAGCAAGATTCAAAACCAACAAATAAGATTCAAATAATAAGTACAACAAAGATGCCTACACATCTCACTGATTCCCAGCTTGTAAGATTCAGAACCAACCCATTAGAGCCTTTTGATAAAGTGAATATCGGGATTAAATCCATCTTGGCTAGCCATGTCATACAATCGAAGAACTTCGCGAATGCTCTTGACCGTCACAACATCTGTAGTTGAGTATTCCTGTTTGCACAGCACAACCAAGGAGACATGAGAGCATGATTTCACTTTAATAGCGGCCTCCTTGAACTCAACCTCCAGCTCTACTTGGATGAGGTCTGCATGGAGTTCCATGATTCAATTCATGCGCCTTTTTCTGCAGTTCACCTGAAATGAATCAAAGATTGCATCATTCAGCTAGCAAGAAGTACTTGCTCTTGTGAGCTGGCAGGTTCTTCCTTAGTAGTTGCACTAAAATTGAGGAACATTAAGGTTGGCTGTCCGGCTCATGTAAGGTGCAACTATAATTTTCTTATCCTTTTGTGCAGTTCCACTAAAATAAAGTGCCATTGTGGTGACAGTGATGGCTCCATCTTGCAAAGGCTAATAAAATGTTGCACGAGATTACCAAAGAGAACTTGACGGAGATTTTGGAAACTCCAATCACCATTTTGTGCAGTTCCACCAAAATTGAGAGATGTTGCCCACGTGACATTTTAGTTGAACTGCACAAGACACTCATTCAATAAAAAAGTGTTTTGTGCAGTTCACCAAAAGGTCACAATAGCAACAAGGTGAAATGGATATCCCTATCTGCACAAAATGATAGAAAGTAAACAGTTGCTAGTCAATAAGAATATACGAAACATATACAAAATGAAAATAAGCATCTTAATTATGTTCATGGCAATCACGCAAGGACAGTAGAAATTTTAAAACGTCAGCAATGCTGCATGTTACCAGAAGCATTACGATCAACAATGAGATTCCTCAAATATGGGATTACTTTAATGGTGGCATTGCTTGTCTACCAGACACAGTAAATCAATAGCAGCTAAAGAGTTGGTTTAAGGGCATGGGACCGTGGGGACACCAGGACACTCAACAGCGTAAAGGAGCAACTTACTTATCATACCGGGGAAAACAGCAAGAGTGCCATTTGTAACACAGTTTAATTGCATCTTATCACTAGAGGCATTAGATTAACAATAACACTGGTTAGACATGTCCCTAAGGTAACAGTGTGATCGCTTCATTTTACATGCGCCCTTACATTAAAAACAGCGAAAGGTTGGTATAAGGACATGCGACAATGGACGCATCAGCACAATGTACCTACAAGGAGGCATAAAGTGGTGATGCCGAGCTTGTTCACGCTATGTGAGGGCAGCAAACCTAATCACAGGGACCTTGTACTATGTGAGGGCAGCAAATCTAATCACGAGACCTTTTACTATGTGAGGGCAGCAAATCTAATCACGAGAGACCTTTTACTATGTGAGGGCAGCAAATCTAATCTCGAGACCTTTTACTATGTGAGGGCAGCAAATCTAATCCTGAGACCTTTTACTATGTGAGGGCAGCAAATCTAATCCTGAGACCTTTTACTATGTGAGGGCAACACATCTAATCCTCGAGACCTTTTACTATGTGATGGCAGCAAATCTAATCTGGACATACTCATTGACTTGTCCACCAGCCGCCACTTTCTATCCTTTTTCAACCAATAATAGATCTGTTCCTTATCCATTTTGTACTGCGTTTTCCCATTATTTCCCTTTTCAACCAAGAGACCGGTTGGGTATCCGGTCTCTACTACTTTCACCATATTATTTCCTCTTTGAATCAAGTCCTAGATTCATGCTACAACTTTCCCCCTTTCTTCGTTGTTTGAACAAAGCCCTAGATTGAATGCATGAAGTAGCTTTACCTCTAATAATACTAAAAATTTAGGTGGCTTTGGAAGAGCTGATGGGAGTAGAAAAAGATGCACATGCGAGACACGTGGGGAGCTGGGTCGAGAGAGCAAGGCCGCTTCAAGAACTTATACCGAGGGTCGCTGGGATGTCGGCGCGGCAGGTCGGATCTGCGACAATATGGCAGGGAGGAAGAAGGGTCGGAGGACCTCCGAGCAGCCGCATGTCGGAGAGAACGACACGGGCAGAGGATCGGGCCCCTCCGGCAGCTGTGGGTTTCCTCCCTCGGCGGCAATGACCACGTGAACGATGCACCTTTTAGTCCTCTACACACACCAGCCGAAGGGATCCGGCCAGATCTGTGACCAGTGGTGAGCAGAGAGAAAATGTCGCTACCGCTGTCTTGTTTATATCTGGAGAGGATGAGAGAATGAAGAGAGCAACCCTAGTAAAGCAAGCGCTCAGGCCCCTGCGTCCATATATAGTGGAGTGATTATGTTTTTTCTCTCCACAACAAACGTTTCAATTTGTGTAACTGGCATTAAAGAAAAGAAACTCTCTATTTAAGGTTCACTTGTGCTCCCCGCCCCTCCATTCATTGAACAACCCCACGGGTGAATAAACATACAGTAAGTACTATATTTATATAGAACGAACAAGCTCGAACTATTTTTGCGTAGTTAAAAGATGAGGGCGGGGCTTTTCCCGGCGTCTGTGGCGCAGTTTTGGTAGGCGGTTTGACAGAGAGGCGAGGAGGGTGAGTGAGTGGGGCTGTGCGATTTGACAGCGTTCTTCTTTGGAAAGACTTGTGATATGACCACTCACTATAGTCATGAATTCTGGCGCTCCGACCGGGTGATGCCCCCTTCCGTTCTGCGCTCTAATCCGGTGCATGACACGTCGACCGGATCTTTGGCTCTCCCACATGTCGGAGTAGTAAGAAGGAGCAAAGAATGATGTGGTATATACTAGTACTATACTACTCCCTCCGTTCCTAAATATAAAAGTCTTTGGAGAGATTTCACTATGGACCACATATGGAGAAAAATGAGTGAATCTACACATAAAATGCATCTATATACATCCGTATGTGGTCCATAGTGAAATATCTACGAAGACTTATATTTAGGAACGGAGGGAGTACTACTCAGGTCGGAGGAGTGCGAACCACGGCATCCCAGTGAACCAGCAGTGCAAACCACGGTAGCCTAGTGAACCAGCAGTAGAAAATAATGTGGTGATATGGCCATAAAAAACAATGTGCTACGGTCCACACTGTAGCATGTACAGTAACGCTCCTCTTTGTTTGGATTCATGAGTTAGAGCTAGTTTGGGTTGAAATAGCCTGAAACTACCGAAACAAGAGGGGTTAGTTTGAGCTAGTTTGCTCTAACCCAGCTAAAAAACTAGCCGGTGGAGAGGTTCTAATTGGGTTAGTTATCCTCGGGCCAACTAAAGAGAACTAAAAAATCTCACCTGCCCGCACTGGATCGCTCCCCCTCTCGCACGACTCCTCTTTGTTCCCCATAGGGCCGCCCACCCAAGCGCCGCCGCCTCTCTCTCCTCAGGCCGCCCTCTCCTTCCGGCCTCCGCCGCCCTCTCGGCTGCCCTCTCCCTCCGGCCTTGAAGGTCGCCCGCTCCCCTTCACCAGTCGTTTTCTCCCTCTGTCAGTGCTTGCGTGCGCTCTACTGTGGAGGTCATGAGAGGGTGAGTTTGTTCATTCCTTCACTGTCTCACGGCCATATCATTGATCTTGCTTGCTCTAGCGCTAATTCTGATTTGGAAAAGTAGATCCTGATCAAACTTGCTATAGAATTGTGGTGCACGCATGGAATTGTTTGATGCTTCTTGAGGAGGTAATAAATCTTTCTAGAGGCCCAAACATTCAGGTCACCTTTCTAGGCATTTCAATTTCAGGCTTGCATTATTTGTAGAGGCCCAAAGATTCAGTTCACCTTTCTAGGTATTTCAATTTCAGGCTTGCATTATTTCTAGAGGCCCAAAGATTCAGTTCACCTTTCTAGGTATTTCAGTTTCAGGCTTGCATTATTTCTAGAGGCCCAAAGATTCAGTTCACCTTTCTAGGTATTTCAGTTTCAGGCTTGCATTATTTCTAGAGGCCCAAAGATTCAGTTCACCTTTCTAGGTATTTCAGTTTCAGGCTTGCATTATTTCTAGAGGCCCAAAGGTTCAGTTCACCTTTCTAGGTATTTTAGTTTCAGCTTGCATTATTTCTAGAGGCCCAAAGATTCATTTCACCTTTCTAGGTATTTCAGTTGTCGAGCTTGCATTATTTCTAGAGGCCCAAAGATTGAGTTCACCTTTCTAGGTATTTTAGTTACAGAGCTTGCATTATTTCTAGAGGCCCAAAGATTAAGTTCCCGATCGTGACAGCGGCCCTGCTACCCATGCCGGTGTCGACCTCAACTCGCAAGGGCCAGCGTCGGAGGGGTTCGGGGCTTGGGCTCTCTGAGCCTTCCTCAGAGCGGCGATGGCGAGTTCCTCCCTCGGTGCGTGAGGGCTCCGGCTCCCTCCCTATCGTGAATGACTTCCGTGATGAGTTAGCTCATTCTTTGTTTCATGAAGTGTTTTTTATTTTGTGAAGCTTGATTGACGACTTGTATGTTTAAGTGGGATATCTCATTTGTATGGACAAAGTAAAAATTATCATGTTTTGCATGCTTGATTTGTATGGATGGTTTGTTTATGTCAATTGTGAGCGGGAGGAGGCCACAGAAGAGCCGGCCACACCAAGAGGGTGCTTTGATCCAAGGGACTTATTTTGGTCTGACTAAAAATAGGGTCCAAAGTAGTTAAATGATTGAGATAGAGCATTTATTGCCAATCTAACCCTGCCATCCATACACCTCTTTGGTTTAGAGTTAGTTCAGGGTTAGAATCTAACTCTAACCTCTAACTGAGTTAGAGTTCTCCTTGTCTCAGTTCATCGCCATCATACTTTCCCCATTCCTGTGTTTTCAGTATCCTGCGAATCAAAGAGGCCCTTTTTGCGGGAAAAATCAAAGAGGCCCTTAGACTGGTTTAGGTCCGGTCATTTTTATAAGCGTGTTATGTCCAAAATTTAATGAGCGTGCTCGGTTTCCACGAAAATAATCCGGTTTCATGTAGTAAATCATTCATTTATTTATTCTTCTGCAGGGGTTTGCATGTAATTCGTGAGGTCTAAAATGTAAAGTACCCGACATATGCTCCGAGTCGTGCATGCACTCGACCCAGATGCTCTATGTCCCACATGTCGTGAATGGAAGCACGTGGAAATAGCCTAGGAGTACATATAGGAGGATAAATGCATGAAAAAATATGTACTGTGAAGCGTAGCCGCGGTTCGAAAAGGAGACCTAAAGTGATGACAGCTATAGGTCGCACGCACCCAACTAGTGGTACTAGACATACGACTAATTTTTCCCTAAAAAAAAGAGAGGCACGAGTGCTCAGTACTCCTATTCTATAAACACGAGTCCCATCTGACAACAGCATCCATGCTGCAGCTAGCTCTCCTCCCTCATTTCTCTCTTCTAATTCTAAACTCGGCCGACGCTTGGTGGGCGGGGTGGGTTTGCTCAACTGCGGCCCCACCTCACAGTGAAAACGTTACGACTGGAATAAAAATGCCATATACTCCCTCCGTTCATAAATATAAGCCTTTTTAGATACTAGTTCAAATGGAATACAACATACAGATGTATGTAGACATAGTTTAGAGTGTAGATTCACTCATTTTGCTCCGTATGTAGTAGTCACTTGCTGGAATCTTTAGAAAGACTTATATTTGGGAACGGAGGGAGTACTATACTAATAAAACATTAAGTCCACGAGGCGATGCAGTGCTGGTTACAGGAGGCAAGAATAAGAGATGCATCCATCGACGACGTCCACCTCCTCGACTCAGGGCGCCGGCCCACCGAACGACGCCTAAGTAGCAGCGGCTTTCGTGGCCGGGTCTACGTGCTTCTGAAGAATGGCGTCCAAAGATTCCAGCCGCTGGAAGAAGGCCAACGTCTTTCTATCCTCGCTTGCCTTGTAGTGGCCTATGTAGACGATTTCCTCATAGACGTGGATGTGCAGGTCGGCGGTTTTTTGCATGGTGAGGTGCTGCGCGGCGAGCGCGGCCTCGAGGTGCACATTCTTCGTCGCGACCCCCGGCACCTGCAGGGCCACCAACGCTTGAAAGAGTTCGTCACCATGTAGGCCGATGAGGGTGGCAGGCAATGAGGAGCTGGGCGCGCGGCTGGAAGCGATCTGGCAAGGTCGTCCGGCGCTTCTTGACGGCGGTGAACTTGCGGATGGAGTTGACCATCATGTCGTCCATGCGAGAGCGTGGCCGGCATCGGCGAGGGCTCGATGCTGCGGTCCCCAAGACCGTCTGGAAGCGCTCTGCGGTGCGGAGGCGCAGGCGGCGCCTGGATGATTTAGCACGGTCGACCGCCACTCGCGTCCATCGCCTCCATAGGTGCTTGTGGCTTCGGTCACTTGGTCTTGGATTGGAGTGAGCGGTGTTCGCAGAGACTTGGGAGTAGATGGATTGGAGTGGTGGGCGCCTTTATTATATGAGAGTCAAACTCTGTTGCATTCACATCGTGTTGGCTCTATTCTGCTTCCCCAATTAATTCCCTCTACATGTAATTGAGGATGCATCATTGACCGTTCAACATCTCGGGAACCGCTACCCTCTTCCTCCTTGGCATTCAAGCACCTATGGACCCGTCGACGACGAGGTGCCTATGGTGACTTCGTAAATTTCAAGATGATAGTGCCGTGCGTGTGTGCGTTCATAGGGGTGAGTGTATGCGGCGTGTATATGGCGCTTGCGTCATCTTGTGTCAAAAAAAGCGTAAATGCGTGTCAAAAGCGACTAGTCGGTATACTCAATATTGTGCACCTCGGAGAGAAAGCGATAGAACTAATGCGTATTTATTTACGGTGCAGATTCACTCATTTTGCTCCATATGTACTCCGTCTCGGTGTAGTCTAGTCACTTGTTGAAATCTCTAGAAGGGCAAATACTCCTTTCTCGTTTACTGAGGCTATACTAGCAAGTAGTTATGCGTACTAGTACAATAGTGGGCTCACATAGCAATTTTGTCTCATGCAAGAGCACGGCTATATCGTGCTCAATGTTACATAACTGCAGCGTTCAGTTTGCGCTTGGCTCTTCGCCTCTTGAGAAGGCGAACAATGATGTTACTACTACTGCTTCTACGATGTCGAATCCATCGCTGCATGTCCGTCCACATGGCCAGGGACGGATAGCTTGTTGTAGAAGTACTACTAAGCAAAAGCCTGTCCTCGTTTGCGAGCAACCGCGTGCATGGGTGAGGGAGAAGGCGTGTAGTAAAATCAAGCTTCTCCTTGTTGTACGAGTTGACGCGACACATCATAGCACTGGCCCCACATGCTTGCCTCTAAACTTGGCTGAAAGACCCGCAGTGTATAATATAATTGCTGCTACCTCTAACATTTACCCACCATAAATTAAAATATATGTGGCCGTATGCATCGTTACGATGCACGAGGCCGAAATCCTTTTTTCAAAAAAAAACAAATTAAAATATATATTCCTGTCTTGACCAGATGAGCGTGCAAACTACAATCACCAGGGTGACAGGTAGGGCCAGAAGACTATTTTTAATTTTTTTTTGAACTTCGAGACGGCCACATAGCATGGAGCCGACCCCAGCGATTTTAAGCTTACGAGCACGGTACATGCTATCCTAGACTACTCTACACATGAAACTGCCACACGGCGTCCAGGCTGCGCTTGGCTCTTCGCCTCTTGGAAGTCAAACAATGATGGAGTACTACTGCCTTTGGAGGAGTACTACAAGATGCGTTCAGCCATCGACACCGGTTGAACTGCTGCATGTCCACCGCGTGCGAGAGGGAGGCGTGTGGCAGCTTCTCCTAGTCTTGCCAGCCACCACGCTCATGGGCGAGGGAGGGACGCTCCTGCCTTTGCGTGTATGACAGGTGGGCCCGACAGGTGTGTAGCCAACCTGTCATACAGCCAAAGGCAGGTGCAGTTAAGTCCATGAGGAGAGGATAATCAAACTTCTCGTTGATGTACGAGTTGATGCGACACATCAAAGCACTGCACTCGATATACTCCCTCCTTTCCGGTTTATAAGGCTCAATTCAAAAATCTCACCAACCAAGGTATTAGATGGTGAGTGGTGGAATATTTTTTGTAGTTTGCAAAAGCACCCAATTAGTGGTCTTGTTTTTCTCAAAAAAGTACGTTTATCAATGCATTAATTGCAATGCATGCATGCATAAATTACATGCATTGGTCAATTTTCTCTTAATACTTGCATGCAATGATTTAATGCACCTTGGAATCTGAACATGTGATGGGGAACAACCAAATTGAGCCTTATAAAATGGAAAAACTGAAATTTTGAGATAAGCCCTATAAACCAGAAAGGAGGGAGTATTTCAATAATTTGTGTTTACCGATGCATTAATTACAACGCATGCATGCATTCCGTGACTCTTCTTTTGATACTACTTGCATGTGTTGATTTAATGCACCTTGAAGTAGTACTATAAAATATGTGACGGTAAAGCTTTATAATACCCCGGCCAAAGTCGAGAGATGGTTGTGCACGAGGAGGACGAGATCATGCAGACCGAACAGGACCCGACGATGGAGCTCTCTAAGGTCTCGATGGACCTCACCGTGCTCCACTGCCCCTTGTGCCTCCGCCCCTTGACGCCTCCAGTGTATGAGGTTCGAATACACCTCGTCCGTTCGGCTGATTGAGCAAGGTGCAGGTTTCTTGATTGATGTCTTGTTCGATTGATTTCTGCGGTGCAAGGAGGGCACCTGCTGCGCAGATCTGCCGCGTCGAGCGCCCGGGAACCAGCGGCGATGCGTGGAAGTGCGCGGCGGTGGCTTCGACGTGCGGAACACGGGGTGGACTCCGTCCTTTCGTCGGTGAGGGTGGAGTGCCCGCACGAAGGCTGTGGGCTTCGTCACTTACCACAAGCTCGCCGATCACCGTAGGCGTGTGTCGCTCGTGCCACGCAAATGCCCGTGCCGTCTGCGGCTCGAAGGCCCGCCGCCGCGGCTACCACCACCATCAGCACCACATCCCATGCCCGTGCATAGGATCCATGAAGGCAAGGTGCTCCACCGCAAGTGCCCTTTGCGAACCACGGCTCTTGCTGTTCGTGGAGGAGGACCGCCGCGCGTTTTTCTTGCTCGGCGGCGTGCTCGACATCGGCGCGCCTATCGTTGGGTCGGTCGTCTGCATCAGAGCGGGGGCGTCCCCACTGCCGCACTACTTGGCCAAGCTGTGGGCGAACGGCCCGCCGGGGGAGCCCAAAGGCACGACCGACGCCGTCAAGGTGGAAATGGAGGTGACAAGCAGCAAGGATCCCGGCGACGTCGGCGTGCGGTGAGCTGACCTTCTTGAAAGTTCCGCCCAAGCTGCTGGCGGGGCTAAGCTTGTGTCCCTCCACATTCAGATTGACAAGCTCACGTCCTAAATGTTTCTCTGATGCCTTCTGTTTATCTTAGTAATATGCTAATATAGGGATTACCTTGGTCTACTTTAGCTTAAGAAATGGTGGGTTTTGGTGGCGATGCAGCAATTACTTCAACATCGGATCGGTAATTTCCAACAATCGAGCGAATATTTGTGTCATTGGATATAAAGTTCCTTTGGGTAAGAAGTACTACTTGTCATCAAAATGGATAAAGGAGATGTATGTAGGCGTATTTTAGTTCTAGATACGTCCTTTTATCCATTTTGATGACAAGCACTCCTCCGTTCCACAATACATGCCTTCCATTTGTCAAAATATAGATGTATCTAGACATGTTTTAGTATATAGGTACATCCATGATAGAGCCAATCGGATGGTTGAGAACACTACAATTTGTAGCTACAGATGCGTGTGTGACTCCCAGATGCAGAGGCCGGGGGTCATCATCCTCCTTTTCGAGAAAAAACAAACGCGTGCGTGAGAGGACGAGTGCGTGTGTGCACCTCTTCTCTTCCTATATAACGTACTACTAAACTCAGAGTACAAGTTTTTATGGGTGGCACGATGGTGCGTGCGAGAAGTCCCGAGAGATAGGTTTAATGCGTCTGAAAAAAGGACTAGCCTAGAGCTCGCCACGCGGCTATTCCTGTCGAGCGCCCGTAAGATATGTATACGACGGTGCCAGTTATTGCACGTACACAGCAGTACTCCCTCCTTTCCGGTTTATAGGGCTTAATTCAAAAATCTCACCAACCAAGATGGTGAGTGGTGGAATATTTTTTGTAGTTTGCAAAAGCACCTAATTAATGCTCTTGTTTTTCTCAAAAAATTATGGTTATCAATGCATTAATTAGAATGCATGCATGCATAAAGTAGCTTGCGTCTCGTCACATTCCAAATTACTCCACGCTATATTGAATTGCAAACCTGTTCACACCGATCACAACCTAAACGGTTTCCCACTTAGGAGCGTATTAGTACCACACTATATTGAATTTCAAACCTGTTCACACCGATCACAACCTAAACGGTTTCCCACTTAGGAGCGTATTAGTACTCGGTTATAAATACTAGTATGCCAAGATGACTGCACATTCCTCCTCAACTCCTCATCCACAAAAACAAACAAGTCATTCAACATCCTTCCCTTGCATCTGCCATGGCCAGCGTGAGTTCTGGGTCGAGAGATTGCCACCAGGGCGAGGCGAGCATGGAAGCGGAAGCACGAGAGATGTTCCGCCTCGCTGCGAGAGCAGCCGACATGTCCCGCTGCACGGAAGTAGCAGCACAGAGGTCCCGCCGCGCCACTGAAGTAGCACGGAGGTCCCGCCGCGCCGTCGATGCAGCAGACTGGTCGGCGGCGCCGCTGAAGCAGCAGAGATGTCCCGCCGCACCACAAATGCAGCGAGATGTCCCGCGCGCGCGCCTCGGAAAAATTTCTCGGGCGGGCGGCGGCGTTACAAAGCATGCATGTGATCATCCATAGCCGATGGATCAGATCTCCGGCTGGCGAGGTTGCGGGGCGATGTGAAAGCCTCGTTTGAACAGGCTACGGCGTCATCCGGAAACTAAGGGAGGGCAATGAGAGGCTCCGAGCGGCGCGACCTCTTGAGAGGGAGAAGATCGTCCGAAGTGCGAGACCAGCGAGGAGGAGACCAAAGCCTTGTTGAAGAGGACCGGCGTCATCGTCAAGAAACTTATGGGCGAGAATGACATGCTCCGCAACGGCGCCAAAGGCTGGTGGAGGAATCCGTGGATGTTCTCAAGCAGCGTCTTGAGGACATGAAAAAGCTCATCGCCGCTTCGCCGCGGAGACTAGTTCCATGACCTGCGACAACGCATCAAGAAAGTAGAGATCAGCGAGCGATCCTTGTCTTCCTTCTTCTTTTCCCTTGTGTATTTGGGCGTAGCCGCATGTGGCTTTTAAATTATCTTTCTAATTATGTAAGACAATTAATCGTCCTTATCTTTCTGTGGAAGATCAATGTTGCGAGGCTGGAATGAAGAAAACTCTTCTTTGTGGCGACCACAGCGTTCTTGTTCTTCTAGTTGCTTCTTGGACTTCCTTCAGTTTCCTGTTTTCTTTTGATGTAATAATCGGTTTATGATGTGGATTGTGTCGTCGGTTGTGAAATGTTGGGTTCTAGCGGATGTTTGGCCTTTGTTGGCCTCTTGGGATGTTGCGATTTCAATCTGGTAGCTTTTAGTCCTTCGTGTTAGGCTGGAGTTGTGCTGAACTTCTTGTGAATTGTGGTGGTTTTCAGAATGAAAATCGGAAGGGCAAGCCCTTCTTTGATCAAAAAAATTTAATCGTCCTTATATATTCATCAGTCTTGCTATAAGTCGCAGTAGATGCTATATAGGTCTGTCGGATCTTACATCAAGATCCGTGCTTTCAGATTTTCTTTTTTCTCTCTTAAATCTCAGTCGAGTGAGACATAGCCACGCCATTAAAGAGAGGCTCGGGCGCCATTAATGGAGACCTTGGGAGAGAGGTGGACGGCAGATGGAGGTCAAAGGCTCTCCTCCCAATAAGCACGCAGAGGGTCGATCGCACGCCTCTCGTACTCAAATAGCTACCACTGCAGGCGCCTCCTAGCTAATAAAAAATGGGGGCGCGTTGCGCACGTAAATGGTACTAGTAAGTAGAACGCCCACGGTTTTCAATAATACTTGTGTTTCCGATTGTAACGTGACATCACTTGTTCCAAAATGACTTTGTTGATTGTTAATGTGTGCGCCTTCGCAAATCGGACTGCAAATTTACCACATCATGTTGGTGCCATGTCATGGCACCAAGCCAAGTTTCATTATTTTCATGCGTGTTTTGGATTTACAGGAATTAAAAAACTAAGTTTCTCAATGTTTCCAACCCAGCCAAGGCGCCTGAATTTTGAATTTCATTCCCATTTCTTGCATGGAACCTAGAAATTTACCCGAGGACACACATGTGATTTTTCAACCAACTTTGGTGCCTTTGGAACATGTGCTTGTATTTCAAATTTGAATTATGCACACAAAGGTGACACGTTCCTCCCGAACCACGAGCCTTCTTGAGAGAAGCTCCGATTTGCAAGCTTATACCAAAATTTGTTCCTATTCGGCCAATTTTTTTTACCACGGCATGGTACTACCATGACATGACACCATGCCAAGCTTCATGATTTTAAAACCAAGTTTCTCAATGTTCTCGACCGAGCCACGATGCCCAGATGTTTGAATCTTATTCTCATTTTTTGCATGGGACCTACTCCCTCCTTCCATCTATATAGGGCCTAATGTGTTTTTCAAGACAGCCTTTGACTATTGACAAGATTAATAGCACATGAGATGTATACTATGAAAATTATATTATTGGAAGTTCCTTTGACATACAAATTTGAAGGTATGCTTTGTGTAAGTTGCATGTCATATATTATTGCTCTAACGTTTGGTCAAAGTTATCCTTGAAAAACACATTAGGACCTATATAGATGGAAGGAGGGAGTAGAAATTCACCCGAGGACACAAATGTGATTTTTCAACCAACTTTGGTGCACAGGAGCATGTGCTTGTAGTTCAAATTTGAATTATGCACATTAAATGACCAAAAACTCAACTAATGTGTAAATAAGGCCAAACGAAGTCGGAATAATTCCAAAATTTAACAGGGCACTCATGTAGTTCTATGTTTCCTTTGTAAATAAACTCAAGGGGGACAACGTATATCGTTTCGCACTCAAAGGTGTACGTTCCTCTCGAAACACGAGCCTTCTTGAGAGAAGCTTGGTTTGCAAGAAGCTTATACCAAAATCTGTTCCTATTCGGCCATTTTTTACCACAACATGGTAGTACCATGACATGACATCCATGCCAAGTTTCATGATTTTCAAGCGTGTTTTGGATTTACAAGAATTTTAAAACCAAGTTTCTCAATGTTCTCGGCCGAGCCACGATGCCCAGATGTTTTAATTTTATTCTCATTTCTTGCATGGGACCTAGAAATTCACCCGAGGACACAAATGTGATTTTTCAACCAACTTTGGTGCACGAGAGCATGTGCTTGTAGTTCAAATTTGACTTATGCACATTAAATGACCAGAAACTCAATTAATGTATAAAAACGACAAACGAACCCGGAATAATTCCAAAATTTAACAGGGCACTAATGTAGTTCTATGTTGCCTTTGTTAAGAAACTCAAGGGGGGGCAGCGTATATCGTTTCACACTCAAAGGTGGCACGTTCCCTCTTAGAACCACGAGCTTCCAAATCGGCCCAATTTTTTACCACAACATGTTAGTGCCATGACATGACACCATGCCAAGTTTCATGATTTCCAGGCGAGTTTTGGATTTACATGAATTTAAAATCTAAGTTTCTCGATGTTCTCGGTAGAGTCATGGCCTTGATGTTTGAATTTCATTCTCATTTCTTCCATGGGACCTAGAAATTCAACCAAGGACACACATGTGATTTTTCAACCCACTTTGGTGCACGGAGCATGTGCATGCAATTCATATTTAGATTATGCACATTAAAAGTCCGAAACTCAATTAATGTATAAAAGGCCAAATGAACCCAAAATAATTCCAAAATTTAACAGGGCACTCATATAGTTCTATGTTGCCTCTGTAAATAAAATCAGGGGGGAGGCAACGTATATCGTTTCGCACACAAAGGTGACACGTTCCCTCTCGGACCCACAAGGCTTGTTGAGAGAATCTTCGGTTTTGCAAGAGGCTTATACCAAAACTTGTCCCAATTCAGCCAAAAATTATACGTACGAAAACAGGGTTTAGATTATCCCGAACATCTCGCTACCTAGACCAATAATGTACTATGATTTGAATTCAACGTAAAATGGATACAAATATTTGAATTGGAGAGCGTATGGTACATGTAGTTCATAGTGAATATGATTACTGCTATATGCATGTCTTTTTGTTACCAAGATAATATTTAAATTATTGTATAACTTGACAACAATTGTATTCAAATAAGGAAAATTGATTCAAATTTAGTCCATATGGTAGATGACAATATATATGTTCACATGGTGGAGTAAAATGTTCATATATGATGGAAGATCAAAATGTACGACTACATCAATTATAAACCGCAAGGTCACCTAATGATATATTCAATTCAACATAACATGGATTCAAAATTGAAATTCGAGATCATGTCATCTGTAATTATATAAAAGGGACATTACTCTTTCTTTGGTGGGAATTGATTTGTTTTTGTTGTTGTTGAGGGAAGTGCGAATCGATTTGGTACTGTGCAGGGGTAATCTTGTTCTCCGATTTTTGTACATTTTCTTGTAGTTTTTAAATGGCATCTATAGCAATATAGTAAAGGGACATGACTCTCTTGTGTCTTGTATGAATTGTTTTTACACATTAAGTTTGTTCTGCGAACAAGGAATCCGCACCTTGTTATCCCGAAATTTTCAAGCTCGAGTATCTTTTGTCTCACCTGCTTTGAAACTCCGCTTCTTCAACCCGCGCGCGCCTTGTTATCTCGAAATTTGGGCCACGAGAACTCCCTCCTCATCCAAAATCGCTCCATAGCCCGGACACGCCAAATCCCCTTCTACCCCTCGGTAGAAAATGAAGCTCCGTCACGGTGTCAAAACCGGTGGGGTGCGCTGGTAACTTACCCTACATTTTGGACAAGCGCGCCCCTAAGCTTGGCTCCCCCTTCGCCCCCCATTCGTACACCGAGGCCGCCAAAACCCACGAAAACCCACGCTCCTCCGCCGGCCTCCCGACCGCCGCCCAGCCGGAGACTCTTCCCCGACTACGTCGTTCACCACAACAGCTCGCCGTCCCTCATCCACCGCACCGGATGAGGATCCATTGTCGATCTCGTCGTCCCGCCGGATCAGTCGCCCCGTCCTCCACCTCCAAGGAGCTGCCCCGACGTTCGCCTCGTCTATCGCGCAACCTCAATCCCCACAGCGTCGTCTTGACCTGCCCCACCAGAACCGCAACACCCTCACCAATTCCTCCGATGAAGCCGAGGCCAACTCGGCGCCACCAAGGAGGTTCTGCACTCACCGCTGCATTTTATCTTTTATTCGATCTCACGGGCTGCGGTGCTCGATACCAGCAGACATGGCGTCTCCATCGGCGGCGCCGCCGCCGCCACATCATCCACGACGTCTCTCCCCCATGTCATTGCTTCCTCGGCGGCGACTTCCACAACGGCACTAGCTGCAGCTGCTCCGGCTCTCGCTCGCGCTGCGGCTCTGTTCTTGCTATCGGTCATGCTGCTGCACTGCTCCTGCTTTCGTTCGTGCTGCTGCTCTGCTCTTGCTCTCGCTTGCGCTGCTGCTGCTGCTGCTGCACGACCTCCGACAGCTACAGGAGTTGCTGCTTTAGCACTCGCTCGTGGTGCTACTGCACGACTTGCTCTCTGTTAGTGTGTTTCCTGCTCGAGCGTTTGCTGATTTAGATCACTGCTTCTCTGCTACTAGTGCTCGAACGCCCTAAATATCTATTGCAATGCTCTGTTACTAGTTCAATTAGTTTCGACAATAAAATTCAGTTTCGACTGTGAAGTTCATTTTCTTCAGTTAAGTTCAGAGTGAAAAGTACTTACATCATCTGTTGGAGCGGCCGTGGCGCGGCTGATGCGTTTTAAATCTAGCACTTTTTGGTGATGTATTTTACATCATCTATTGCAGATGATATTAGGGTCCCACTTCAGATTAACGTTGTCTGTCTTGTCATGCTTCAGCCTCGTCGCCGTACACCTTAGCGGAGCTGCTCCAACGACGGAACCGTCCATCACAGCGGAGCAGTACCCTCGGCGCCGTTTCTAGAGGCCTCGGATCTTATTCCCCACCTCCGACAGTCACACCAGCATCATCACCATCCTCCACGTCCAACCCAATGATGCTGAGGTCCACAAGGCTATGCCAAAGAGGTTGTACACTCGTCGCATCACTTTGTTTCTCCATTCATCTGTTCTTCCAATTCATGTGAGCCAAACACCCAGGTTGACTGAAATCCTATGTTTCCAAATGCTCTGTTTTGCACGTGCATTCCTATCCTATTCCTGTGTTTTTCCTGTCCCTACATTTATAGAATCCTCCAATTCTAAGGAGCCAGTCGGTGTCAAAACCGGCGGATCTCGGGTAGGGGGTCCCGAACTGTGCGTCTAGGCGGATGGTAACAGGAGACAAGGGACACGATGTTTTTACCCAGGTTCGGGCCCTCTCGATGGATGTAAAACCCTACTCCTGCTTGATTAATATTGATGATATGGGTAGTACAAGAGTGGATCTACTACGAGATCAGAGAGGCTAAACCCTAGAAGCTAGCCTATGGTATGATTGTTTTCTGTCCTACGGACTAAAACCCTCCGGTTTATATAGACACCATATAGGGTTAGGGTTACACAGAGGTCGGTTACAATGGTAGGAGATCTACATATCCGTATCGCCAAGCTTGCCTTCCACGCCAAGGAAAGTCCCATCCGGACACGGGACGAAGTCTTCAATCTTGTATCTTCATAGTCCAGGAGTCCGGCCAACGGTGATAGTTCGGCTATCTGGACACCCCCTAATCCAGGACTCCCTCAGTAGCCCCTGAACCAGGCTTCAATGCCGACGAGTCCGGCGCGCATATTGTCTTCGGCATTGCAAGGCGGGTTCCTCCTCCGAATAATTCATAGAAGATTCCACCTCAGAGAGAATAACCTTTGCAGATCTGCGGCGTATTCAGCGTGACATCACATCGCGGCGTGCCTTTATCTGAATCGTTTTACTGTTCCACCTCAGAGCATTTAGCGAGGCAGTTTCCTTGGCACGTCTTATCAAAGCGGAGATCGTGCCCCCTTATTCCGGGATTCTCATCAATACGGGCGTGGGTAACCTAGTCGTGCCCGTTGGCACGCCTCCTCCATCGAAGGCGAGTCCCGAACGGTCACGGGGAGGGCTCTTGGTATTCAACCTCTTTATAACGAGACCAAGACCCACTCCTTTCTTTCAATCTCAATCGAATCCGCCCCTCGCCTCGAGTTCCAACACCCAAAGCTCTAGATTTAGGCGCTTCAGACCTTCAACGATGTCCGGCTCCGACCTGCACGGTCGGTGGATGTCTTCCCCCGTCACGGAAGAAGATGTGCTAAAGCTGAGAGACGCCAGTATCTAACCGGCGAAATTTCGCATAGGCTGCCTGCCCAAGGGCAGGTTATTCCACTACCGAGCCTGGTGAGGCGTGGTATTCGTGTCTCACTTCCTTGGGTTTAGGCTTCCGACGGAACCCTTTGTGAGGGGCTCATGTTCTATTATGGGCTGGAATTCCATGACTTGGATCCGAGTCCATCCTCCACATCTCGTCATTCATTGTCGTATGTGAAGCCTTCCTCCGCATTACCCCTCACTTGGATTGTGGCTCAAGACCTTCAAAGTGGAGCGAAGATGATCAAGGGGCATCGAGCAGAGTCGGAGGGGCTGCTATAAGCAAGAATGCGGATGCTCCACGCCCGGGGCTCTTTTCAAGATGAGCTCAATTTATGGCAACAGAGGGTTTTATATCACCGCTCCTGGGGGCACCAAATGGGCGGCGCCACCTGCCTTCCGCTCGGGTCCTCCACTGCGGCGGGCGTCATGGGTCAATAAAGGGCTCGACTGGGGACCGTCCAAGGACGTACCTCTGTTGCAGGGCCGTATTCGAGACCTCCGAGAGAGAGAGAGATCAATCTGGTCGTAGTAGCGCAGGTCACGCTGATTTGTTGCACCTTGCCCTGCAAACTTCGCCCCCTCCGCCTGTGGGAGTTTAATCTGGAGGGACCCTGAGCTCTCCAACATTTTATGGGCGTAACGCCCGTGGAGATGTACCAACTGTTCTTCGGATCACAAGCAATGTGTCCGGACTTAACCGAGGACGCAGGTCTGAGCTGCAATCGCCGGATACTCAAGTAAGTAGTCTGTGCCGGACATGCTATCCGCATATTTATCATACACTTGCCCTTAAAAGAGCTATCCTTTAAGCAGGAGTGGATAGCAAAAGCAAAACTGATCAGTGTCGGCCCCCTCCACGAGACCACGCCGGATCCTTTATTAACCAAGATGCTAGAGGCTGTGCCTTTTGAAGAAGGCGAAGGGGGGGACAAGGGAACTACTACCTCCGTTAAGGAGGCTATCAAGAAAGGGGGGATTGAGAATCCCTCCCTCCAAGGGGAGAAGAGGACCGCTTCTGAAGATCCGGAGACCAAAGCCTCGAAGCGGGGGAAGAAATCTTCACGAGAGGGTCCTGCGGCGGGAGATGCCCCGGCCGCACTATTTCCCCAAGCAGATCAGCCCTCCAGCGAGCCGTAAGTAAAAGGGGGTTGTTTTTTTTAAAGAGAGGCATCCCCGTTTTATTTCTGAAGGTAACCGAAAGTTTACCTTGTAGTCCGGATCTCAGCCCTTCACAGCAGAGCTCGTCTTCAGGGGATCTTGGTCCGGAGATTATGGAGAGCGAAACGCCTCCGCCTGCCGTACCGTTATGCGAGGTGGATGACCCTGAGGTGTCGTCACGGAGTGCTCCTCCGAATCCGGCGGGGCCAGAAGGCAGCCGTATGTCCCCTCAAAGCCCTCCGTGTCCGACCTCCGAAAAAGGCCACCGGACGAGTCCAGCACCAACGGGTGTACGGTCGGAGGAGCTGAAGGATCTGCTTGGGTGAGCGTCTATCTCGGAAGATCACCGTACGTTAATGATTACGGTGATTGAAAGGATTTCATCCGCTGAGAGCGGATTGCATGAAGCCGTCGTAAGTTTACTGACGGGTTTTGAGGTACGCAAAATGATGTACCTTCAGCGGTTTTGCATATAAAATCGCCTGTATAGATAGTAGCTCACGAGACTTGGTGCAGTGTCAAAAATGACGGCGCGCCGGGATCATAACCCAGTATAATATCGCTCTTCCTATGTAGGTGACGAAGCGTCCGTGGCTAGCCGGGCTGATGAATTTGCCGAATCAAGCGGCAACTTGACGTGGCGGATCACGGACATCACGCTTGTTAATAAGCGGCATGACGAGTCACAAGGTATGCAACTTCTCCGCGGACACCTGGTAAGGGAGCTTGACGCCCATGCCTTACAACATGTATGCTTAATGCAGATGGTGCCGCTGCTATGGAGAGCCTTCGGGCGGAGCTCGCCCGAGCCAAGGAGCAAGCCAAAAAAGGTGATGCAGCTGCTTTAAAGGCGGCCGCAGAGCTAAAAGATGAACAGGCTGCTCACTGCCGAAGCAAGAAAGAAATGGCCGAGATGGCCGTGAAATTGAAGAATGCTACTGACCGTTTGCGAGCTTCTTGAAAAAGAAGATCGAGCGAAACAAGAGGACCTGAAAAAGGCCGCCACCAAGGCCAAGGATACTCGCTCTGCAATGAGAGCTATGAAGGAGGAGCTACGTCAGGCCGGAGATATTGCGGCTAGAAAGCCCTTTACATTGCGAGAGGAAATTCACGGATCCTAAATGCGCTCAATTGGAGCAGGCTGTGGGGTGCGGAGGATGCTTATCCGGACTTGGCGGCAAGTGCATGACGCGACGAACACTTCCGAGGTCAAAAGGATCACAGAATGGAAGAGCTTTTTTGGTCGCAGTTCCATAGTCCGGAGCGTCCACTTTCATTAACCGATCGTTTGGCTGAATGGGCTGAGCTGAATAGGTTGCCCGGACTTGCCATGAAGGCTGTCGTGACTCTTTTGTGGCCGAAAAGGACCGAGCCAAAGAGTTATTTTGGCTTGGTGCAACAGTTCCTTGGTGCGGTGTCGCATATCGATGCAATGAAGCGGTCAACATGCATAGAGGGTGCGCGGATGGCTCTTGCCCGTGTCAAGACATACTGGGCGGAGATGAAGGCCACCGACGTTGCATCCCAAGATTCGGACAGAAGCCGAGTACCTACCGAGCACTATTTTGAGGAAGTCCTGCAGGGCGCTCGTTTAATAGAGACGCAGTGCTCAAAGGATATTATGTTGTAATGACATGTATGATTTGTGAAAACAATGTTTCAATATGATATAAGAGCTTTTTATACTTGTGCGTTCAAGTATTAAAACACCTCTGTCTTGACCGTTGATGTATATGTGTATATAACTTTGAAAGATGGCAGTCTTGACTTAGCCCCACGCACATAGTGCGGGGTGTTTAAAAAGCGCGTTTTCACACTTAATCCAACGTCTTGGTCCTGTAAAGGAGGTGATAGCGTAGCAAACCAGGCAACGGACTATAATGCTTTATCACTTTCACTTAGCCATAGGAGTTCGATGGTGGGGCTACTATATAGCCCCTAGGGGCACCGCGCTCCCGAATTCGAGGCGCATTTGTGCTGACCGGAAGCGATCCTTCGTTAATGCGGGGAATTCTAAACATTCGGTGGGTCATCGAGTGGTTGACCAGTCTCACGCTATATCATGACAATCAGTTTTAGCTTTCTCCTTTGAGGTGCTCAACCCAGCTCAGCCGGGCACAATCGCGGTGGTTCTCCCAGCGCTACCTTAGCCGATATAACGGAACGTAAGGTACCAAAACATGGGAGCCGGGCAAACCCAACATTTGACCAAAGACATGATTCGAGCTGATGCATATAAGGCCTAACTTCGAGGCGCGAACACTCCCTAAGGTATTCGGTCTTTATGAAAGCAGGCAGAATAATGCCTAAGCCCCAGTGTCAGTGCAGCATAAAAATTCTGGTGCGGCCGATGCCAAAGCGCCAGCGTCCTCCTCGGTTATAGCAAGAAACCGGGGATGTGTATCAACAAGAGGCAGTAAAAAAGGTTTACGCAGGGTCTTAATCTAAAAGAATCCTTACAGCGGGTCCCTCTGCGTCTGCTTTGTGTCTCCGTTGTGCGTATCCTGGATGGGTGTAGCACGGTGTTCATCTGTAAAATAGAAGAACTTAGTTGAAAAGAAGAAAAAAAAAGATCGTGCGAAAAATGTACTTTGTATTAAATAAACAGAGTACGGTTCGAAAAGTGAATAAAATTGAGCTTTATTGTCTCTTGTTGTACATCGTGCAGCCCTTATGCGGGGTATGCGCTAGTAGGCGTTATATGTTTACGCCGGACTCGTCTAGCCATGTCCGGGTCCGAATGACCTATTCAGTGCATTGATTAGCGGGCCGGATTAGTGTGGGGCTGTCAAGGCAGTCTCACGTTCTTCCGTGCTCGAGTAACACTTGATACTCCTTTTAATGAGATGATGCCGCGTGGATCGGGCATTTTAAGTGTAAGAGATGCATAATGCGGTATCGCGTTAAAGCGGTAGCTTCACGTCCCAGTAGTGCTTGATAGCTACTTTGAATGGGGCGATGTGGAAGGTTAACTTTTCACGGCGGAAGTTGTCGGATGACCGAACACAACTTCTAGCAGAGGGAGCCCGCAGCGGGCATATAGGCTGGCATGACCCCTTTCAAGGAGGTGTTGCTATGGCGAATTTTAGTTGGGTCTATCCCCATTTTGCGGTGTGTCCTGATATAGCAGGTTTAGATCGCTACCTCATCCATTAGGACTTGTGTAAATTGGAGTCCGTCGATTATAGGATCTAATATCAAGGCAGTCCATCCTACGTTCCGGATACTTCCAGAATAGTCCTGGTGATCGAAGGTGATTGATTTTGACAACCATCGTTGGGACTCTGCTGGGATAGACCGTGCGGCGTGTGTTTCTATGGGCGCCGCTCTGTTTTTCCCTTTTGTCACTTGAAGTGAGTTCACTGTTTTGACTTTTTGAGGGAAATTCTTTTGTTTTCCGGTGCTCTGCTTGTGGGGTTCGTCATCGTCCTCGCTTGGTATGTCGAGCCCCTTGTGTTCGGCATTGAGTTTGCCGGACTGCTTGAAGACCCAACAATCTCTGTGGGTATGGATTGCAGGCTTCCCGGGAGTACTGTGGATTTGGCATATTTTGTCCAAGATTTTGTTTAGGTTGGATAGCTCGTCGCTGTTGTCCTTGAGGGGCAGTTTTTTATGATTCCGCCGGGAGCTTCTGAATCCGGCGTTGACTGCCGTGCTCTTCGGGCTGTTTCCCTTTGTCCGGCGCTGGTCCTTGCTGCGTCATGGTTTTCCATTTCCATCCCTGACTTCGGATGTACTTGGGTCGCTGGTACTGCATCTTGCCAGCCAACTATCCTCTCCCGTGCAAAAGTGGGCCATGAGGCTTGTTAATGCAGCCATTGTTCTCGGCTTCTCCTGGTCGAGGTGTCTGGCGAGCCATTCGTCTCGGACGTTGTGTTTGAAAGCTGCTAAGGCTTCGGCGTCCGGACAGTCGACTATTTGGTTCTCTTTCATGAGGAACCTGTTCCAGAATTTGCGGGCTGACTCTCCGGGTTGTTGAGTTATGTGACTTAAATCGTCTGCATCCGGAGGACGGACATAAGTCCCTTGAAAATTTGCCCGAAAAACATCCTCGAGCTCTTCCCAGCTTCCAATGGTATTTTCAGAGCCAATGTCGGGCTGGCCCTTTGAGCTTGAGGGGTAAGTATTTTATGGCGTGGAGATCATCTCCTCTAGCCATGTGTATGTGGAGGATGTAATCCTCAATCCAGACTCCAGGGTCTGTTGTTCCGTCGTTTGCCTCTATGTTTACGGGTTTGAATCCCGCTGGGAATCGTGATCCAAAGCACCTCATCGGTGAAACACGGGGGTGTGCGGCACCCCTATATTTGGGTGTGCCGTGATGTTGGATATTTGGCGTGTTGCATTGCTTGGAAGAGCTTGCTTTCGGCCCATAGATGGACCTAATCGGGCCATCCTTTTGATGTGAATCCTTATGCGGATCGCGTGCCGGCTTGTGTGCGGTGCCGCTTGCCGCTCCATGTTTGCCATGTGGTCGTCTCTATCCGACCGGCGGCCTCTTTGTTCTTTGATTGCGGGGCTCTCGGCCTCCTCATCGAATTCGGCAGTAATTTGCGCCGGGTAGCTCTTTGTTTGGCGGTATCGCCGTATTTCTCTGCGGTGTTGATTACTTTGCTCCATCTGATTCTGAGTGCATCTTCCGCTGTTTTGAGCTTCCGCTTCTGCTTTTTCAGGCTACGCGCAGTGGCGACGAGCCTTTTGTGGAGGTTCTTCTGCTCCAACAATTTGTCCGGCGTGAAATCGTCTAGACTGTTATCTTCGCCGGGGACGGGTTGTTTATCCAAGTTGTCCTATTCGGACGGTTGCTCTATAGCATGTTCGTCGTCCACCGGTTCGCACTGCTCTATGGCTGGGTCCGTGTGGCTGCCGTCTTTGTCGAGGAGGGACTTGATGCGGCGTTTACGTTGCCGTTTTGACTGCTTTTCGAGGGATTTATCCTTCGTAGTGTCCCGTTGTTCCTCGTCATCACTTCCTTTAGGTGTATCCACCATGTATACATCATGGGATGAGGTGGCTGTCCAGTACCCTATAGGTGCTGGTTCATGGTTGTCTCCTACATCGTCGTCCATACCGTCGATGTCTTCGGAGTCGAAATCGAGCATGTCGTTTAAGCTTTCGATAGTGGCTACAAAGTGGGCGGTGGGTGGGCGTTGAATTTCTTCGTCGTCTGCATCCCAACCTTCCTGACCGTAGTCCGGCCAGGGCTCTCCTGATAAAGAGAGAGACTTTAGTGAATTCAGGATGTCGCCAAAGGCGAGTCTTTGAAAGATGTCATGACAGTGAACTCCATAACGGCGCCCAATTGGATTCGATTGGGAGGCGCGGAGGTTGAGTCCGGAGAGAGTCCGGCACCTTGGAGTCACGGTCTTCGCAAAGGACAGGGATGGAGTTCGGCTCAATCGCCGTAGAGATTGTAGCCCCCAAGGCGGTGTCCAACCACTCGTCCTCGATCGGGGGAGTCGGCTCTGAGCTAAGGGTCGGAGCGGACGCTGGTGTAACCTCGAGGCCTTTGTTCGTGAGAGCTAGATCGTGCCCATCGAGACAGTGCGGCGCGCTTGGCTGTGGCTCGAATTCGTCGAAGATTAAGTCTCCGTGGATGTCGGCCGTGTAGTTCAAACTCCCAAATCTGACCAGATGGCTAGGGGCGTAGCTTTCGATATGCTCCAGATGGCCAAGTGAATTGGCCCGCAGTGCAAAGCCGCTGAATACGAAGATCTGTCCGGGGAGAAAAGTCTCACCCTGGACCATGTCTACGTTGATGATCGAAGGAGCCATCGGGCCTAAATATGACGACACAGAGGAACTCTCAATGAAAGAACCAATGTCGGTGTCAAAACCGGCGGATCTCGAGTAGGGGGTCCCGAACTGTGCGTCTAGGCGGATGGTAACAGGAGACAAGGGACACGATGTTTTACCCGGTTCGGCCCTCTCGATGGAGGTATAACCCTACTCCTGCTTGATTAATATTGATGATATGGGTAGTACAAGAGTGGATCTACCACGAGATCGAGAGGCTAAACCCTAGAAGCTAGCCTATGGTATGATTGTTTTCTCCCTCGGACTAAAACCCTCCGGTTTATATAGACATCGGATAGGGTTAGGGTTACAGTCGGTTACAATGGTAGGAGATCTACATATCCGTATCGCCAAGCTTGCCTTCCACGCCAAGGAAAGTCCCATCCGGACACGGGGCGAAGTCTTCAATCTTGTATCTTTATAGTCCGAGTCGGCCAGCGGTGATAGTTGACTATCCGGACACCCCTAATCCAGGACTCCTCGAGCCCTTACAGATTTACTTCATTTTCAGATTGGCGTAAAAAAAAACTCTGTGTTATGTCCTGCTCCTGCTGTGCCGTCATCCACCCCACGAGGTGCACCATCGACGAAGCGTTCACTGCAGCGAGATCCCCCTGCAGACTTTCTTTCGCGCCTCGGATCATCTTCCCGTTGCGGCAGCCACGCCAACTCCATTACCATCATTGGTGAGCGAGATGAACACGAGGACTACACAGTTCGGAAGAGAGGCCGCAGTCTTTCGTGTTTGCTTACGTTATACATCGGTTATTATTACCTGCTACTTTACCGTTCAATCTTGAGTTTTGAATTGCCCATGGGTCTCATATCGAGCCAGCAACAAATAGTATATGTCTACTATCTGGTTCATCTGGGGTCTTCTATGTGGTTCATGTTGGGTGGGCAACAAACAATAGATGATCCATTGTCTATATTTTTAAACTGAAGCTATAATCTACCTGCTATCATTAGTTTTGGATCCATCCACTCATTTGCTACCATCAGTCTTGATTTTTGCATGCACCCCTTAGGCCTTACAAAATCTAACTATGTTTTTATTATGCATGTCAGATATTGTACATAATCGTCTTGAACATGTAGAGAAAAACAGAAGACCGTTCGTCTTGAATATAATGTCATCTGACGCTTCGCTCCATGGTGGTAGTGGCCCCCCTCTCCTGCATTTCCAGATTGTATTCGAGAGGAAGATAACTGTTCATATGGAGATTCGGAAGGAGCCGACCACGCTTGTTTACCACAGAGGTGTTTGCTCTAACTTTGCATCTTGATGTTGGTCATATCATGCATATGGCGCCTTGCATTGCTTACATTATACATCTTATATGTCATCAGCTTAGTTTAGATTTGCTTTGTGTGAATGCCACATGTTTGGTTTCTATATCATACTCCCACCATTCCTAAATATTTGTCTTTTTAGAGATTTCAACAAGTGACTACATACGGTACAAAATGAGTGAATCTACACTCTAAAATATGTCTATATACATCCGTAGGTGGTAGTCCATTTGAAATCTCTAAAAGACAAATATTTAGGAACGAAGGGAGTATATGGGAGTTATGCAATGCCATCTTCTTTAGCCGGCATCGAATCGTGAATCATGCAATGCCATCCTGTTTAGCCAGTCATCGTATATGTGAATTGTATCGTGCCATATTTTTTCCATAATGTATTCCATTTGTCAACAATGTTTATACATTCATCTACTCTTCTTGTGCATCAGCCATTTGAGTCGGTCATGGGAAAATCTAGAGTGAAAACAAGGTCTTACGAGCGATCGGTGCTACACTGTCGATGCAGATTTCTTGTTTGATTCTGAATAGCTCCTCGGAGGAGGATTCAGAGAGATGACCAGTCATATTCCCCCCCCCGAGGTGCATGCTCTAACTTGGCTGGGTTATATTGCTCATATCATGCATATGGTGTCTTGCATTGCCATGTCATCTGCTTAGATTAGACATTCTTTGTGTGAATGCCTCTTGTTTGCTTTCTATATTAGATATGTGAATTATGCAATGCCATGTTTTCAGCCGATTATCATATATGTGAATTATGCACGCCATGGAGCCGGCATCATATATGTGAATTATCTCATGCCATCTTTTTTTTCATTACGTATTCCATTTGTCAACAATCATGTATATTGAACTACTCTTCATGTGTATCAGCCATTTGAGCGGTTATGAAAAAATGCGGAGTGAAAACAAGGTCTTGAGCGAGTGCAATGGTACTGTTGAAGCATATATCTCGATGGTTACATGGAGCTCCTCAGAGGAGGATTCAGAGACAGATGACTAGTCCTATATCCCACCTGAGGTGTATGCTCTAAGTTGCAATGTTTATATTTCTCATATGATGCGTATGGTGTCTTGCATTGCTTAGTTTAGACATGATATGCACAATATTGAATTCTATCTGCTTAGTTTAGAGATCATATATGCGAGTGCCAGCTGCTTAGTATATGAATCAATTATGTCAATTATATCATGCCATCCTGTATACTTAGACAACATGTATGTGAATTATTTCATCCCAGCCTATTTTAGAAAGACATCATATAGTTTTGTCATGTCATCCTGTTTAGGTACTCATCATATGTTGAGTTATGCCATTATATCCTGTTAAGTTATCCATCATATATCTGAAACTGTGTCATGCTATCCTGTTTAGTTAGGCATCATATATGTTAAATTGTGTCATGCTGTCCTGTTTGGTTAGACAACATGCATGTGAATTACCACATCTGTCTATCATACAATGTTTGTACGTTCAATTTCTATTCTTGTTTATCAGCCATTTGAATTGGAGGGGGTGATGGCAGTATCTAAGGGAGCAAAACCCGTTCTTCACAAAAGACAGTGCTACCCGTCGATGCAGATAGAACCATGGTTGTACTGGCCCACAAACTAGCCCCAAAGACACATAATCGAGACTCTTCAGTTGCACACTTACACCGTTGGGCAGAGAACCAACTACAACCCATCTAACCGCAACCCCAACGTAGTAACCCACTTATAGTTGACAAAGCACCATGTCCACCACAGAGTACCCCCACAAGAGCAGTTTGTAAAGCTACTGCAGTGCCCAAAGCACGAAGACCACCACAGCTAACCCAAACTCCACGCTTAAAGCAGAAGAGCAACTGTTCTCAGGTCAGATTCCGTAGCCATGGTCCATACTCCTTTGCTATTGCATCACTGTATTTACTCATACCAACTACTTTCGAATTTGAAGGATCCAATTGAAACTCCAATGGTGCAGCAGGTATGTTTTAAACTCATTTCTTTAACTGGATTGATGTTCTAACTTATTGCTCTACGTTGATTTCAGCTTAAGTTTTATAAACAGTTATGTTCTCATGTGATGCACATTACAAGTGCTGCCAATGCTGTGTAGTTTCTCACACTTATATTCTGTCTATGTTGTTGTGTCTTAAAAATATATGAGTTGAACTGTGTCTCTATCTTGATTAGGGAACATAAACTAGAATGATATGGACAATCAAAGTGACCATAGTACATAGATATATGTTTGTTTCATGTTGTTATCCTGTCCACCTTACTCTTGAACGGTTTACCAAAATGAGTTTAAGTATACTACAAGCTAAACCTGTGATGTATGCCTTGTTTCTCTTGTAGTATGCAAGCAGAATATTGGAGAAGAGCACCCACTATGCAATGGTAGAGAAAGTAATGCGGATAAGGTTCAAGATAGTGAGACAACCTGTTGGTCTCCAAGAAAGGTGATAAAAGCGATCTTGTAGACGGTGAGAAACCCCACGATCCTGCGTTGATGTAGTGTTGAGTTCTTGGCGATCACTGGCACAAGCTCTTCGAACTTCATTGCTGAATCACTTGACTTCTTGAGTCTCAGCTACAAGCTGAAAGGCATCGATCGGTGTCTTTGCGGCAAGAAGCCAAGAAGGGCCGAGGAAGTCCTGCAGAATTCAGATCGTACTTTTTTGTGCAACAACAATTATTGGAGGATTTAAGCGCCAAACAAGAGAAAGTTAATAAGCTTGCTAAGCATCTTGCCAGACATTATGGGTACCAGGATATTGTTTCTTGAACTCTTCAAGTGGTTTCAGATTACGGACTTGTTTTGCTGCGGCATTTATATGCTACTTTCTTCCCTATATTTGCACTGGTGGCGAACTTTGATGCCCAGTGGATGTATTATGTGTAATAGCCGTGATAGCCTAGCATAAGTTGCTTGCTTATTTATTCCTTGTTGTCTTGTTTATTTGTTTGCTTGTAGTCAGTGCAGTTCTTTTTCCGCGGTTTGCTAGTGGCTGCAATAACCTATTTTTTAAAACTAGGCCACAATAACCATGGGCTAATATTTACTATAGTGACACTGGGCCTCCTACGGGCCGTAGAAATTGTGGGCCTTCTACGGGCCGTAGAAACAGCAGGCCTTCTACGGGTCATAGAAACAATGGGCCTTCTATGGGCCGTAGAAACAATGGGCCTTCTACGGGCCGTATCATCAATGGGCCTTATACGGGCCGTATGATCGATTGGCCAAACATGGGCCAATAACAGGCCGCATTATGGCCGTAAACGGGCTAGAGTTGGAATCGTCCGTTCATGGGCCGACCATAACGGGCCATCGTTAGTAGGCCGTATTTGATGATGCTATGAAAACGCCCAGCGTGATAACGGACCACAAGCGGGCCGATTGTAACCACAGCTGAATTTGGCCCTAAGCGAAAATAGCGATGTGGGCCGTAAGTAAATGAATCTGAAATGAGCCCAAGAATAAATGGGCTCGAGAAGGCCGAAAGATAACATGGGCTGAAACGCCCAAGCTGAATAATGGGCCCTTAATGGGTATAAAGTGATACATTTGTTCATTACGGTCCGGTTTCACCACGGCCGTTAATGGGTGTAAAGTGATACCTTTGTTCATTGCGGGCCGCCACCACGGGCCGTTAATAGGCCAAGAGTTACATAGGGCCTCATATGGGCGAAAGGCGTCATGGGCCATACATGGGCGAAGTGAAAACGGGCCGAGTCATATTCGATGGCCGGATGACGCTACGGGCCTAATTCGGATAGGGCGTACGGGCCTTGGGTTAGCGGGCTGTAAATGGGCTATATGCGAGCAGGCCATTAACGAGCTTTCCATGGGCCGCCCGCCACCTTTTGACCAAGTCAAATGGGCGGCCTTTTCACGAGAATGGGCCTCTGTTGGGCGTGCCACGGTCGACGTATCATAGGCGCCTTCTATCCAATGAGTGGATGACATCATCCCAGCGATGAGCCGACACGTGTTTCCTCCGACCAATGATGATTTTACCGTGGAAAATCCCCATTGGTCGGGGCTGTTAACGGGTTATCGGATCCAAAACCCGACCCAATAGCTTAACGGCGTTCGTTACGGTGGATGCCACGTGTCGGTCACCCTTGGCGAAAGCACTTCGTGACGCGTGATTTATCGTCATGGAAGTGGACACTTCGTGATGATAATTTTGGTAATGGGGACACTTCTCGACAAAGACAGTATGACTATCTTGACTCGTCATAAAATCGTCATGGATGTACATGCATGACAAAAAACGCGACCTACTGTGACAAACACATATCATCACGGAAGTGTATTTTTTTGTAGTGAACGTGTATCCTCGTTGTCATTGTGGGTTGATGATTTGTTGTATGTAATCAATGGTACATTTGCATATGCGTCCATCAACTCACGCCTGCTAGTGGTGTCCATATAAACAGTGCTAGTAATTTTAGTTGCAAAATTTAGATAGTGCTAGTGATTTTTAGCTGCATATTTTGACAAATCGCAGTGTTACAAGGTTGACAAATGGCAATGTTACTAGATAAACAAATGTCAATCTTTCCAGTTTGACAAATGGCAACATACCCAAAATGAGCGGATATGCAAATCTTACCCAATTGTTTATGCGTGGTTGCACACGGGTCATGCAAAACAACCGTTTGCATTGAAGGATGCACAAATCCTGCACTTTGAGGGAAGACCATAGCTCTCACTTTGCATACGGGTGTTCTATCTAAAGCGTTTGCGATCAAGGGATGCGAAAATCCTGCTCGGCACATTTTCCCTTGGCTTCACAGGGAAGGCTGTCGGTTTACATCTGGTGTTCTAACTAAAACATTTGCGATGAGTGTTTTATATTTAAAAACCATTGCCGTTTTTTTCAAAAGAAAGTTGTTTGATAAGTCTGTACATTAAGAGAGAAAAACACAATTCCGTTCAAACCATATCTTTCATTCAGTCACACTGCGAATTTATATTCATATGATCAAAAATTCGAGACACAGTGTTAAACCCCGAAAAAACTATTTCCGGTGGCGGCGAAGGCGGCGTGCCGCATGATCGTTGCCGTTGTCGTCCTCCGGGACGCCGTTGTTGAAGTCTTCAAGGCAGCACAAAATGTTCTTCACTTGTAAATCAAACATCATGTCGTCGCGCGATCGACGGGCGAAATGCGGAGGGCGATAATCGGCGCGGCCCGAGAGGTAGCGGTCGGCGACGGTGTCCCATGCCGCTAAGAAGCGCGCTGCACGGCACGCAGGCGCGGCGGGTGCAGCCAAATGCACGAGGACCGGCGCCGTGGTGGGTGGAGAACACGCGCGGGCAGGAACGCGCAGCGCGGCGGTGTGCAAAAGCGCATGGGGGCCGGTGCCACGGTGGGTGGAGGGGCGCGCACGGGCACAGGCACGGGAGCTGGCGCTGGCATGTACATGAGCTCGCGCGGGTCCGTGGAGACCTCGCTGACACCCGCGGCTTCCAGATCTGAGATAGTGCTCGGCGACAAGCCCGTCAATGCTACGGGGATGGTCGCTGGCGCGAGCGTGGGGATGGGAGCTGGGACGGGAGCGGGGCAAGCAACCGCCGCAGCCAGCTCGTTCTGGGCCATGTCCAGGACCTCCATTCCTCCTTATTTTCTATCACCTCCGGCTCGGAGTCAACTTCACCAAACTTGAAGACTAGTGGCAGATGATCATTCTGCGCCATGGCGTTGGTGCAGGTCTGCGGGAGGGAGGGGAATGGGAGGCGAATAGTAAGGCCGCCCGTATTAAACAGCAGCTCGAGCGCCATTAATGGAGAGGAAGGCGGGCAGCCATGGAAGTCAAAGGGCTCGCTTCCCAGTGAGCCTGCACAGCGTACAGGTCGCACGCTTCTGGGTGAGCCTGCACATTCAAGGACAACTTGCACGCCTCTCGGTCAGCCTGCGCACTGGACTGCGCTCGCACGCCTCCCATTCAGTAAAGGTCAAGCAGCTGTCCGCACGACACCTCCTACAGCCATTAAAACCAAGACACGTGGCGTCACGTGAATGGTTAACAGAACGCACACGGTTTGAATCATACAAGCATTTGAGATATTAAAGTGGCAGCTATTTTTTCAAAATGCCTTTGTTAGCTGTCATTATTCGAGTGCGCCTTCTCTCAAAATGGACACAAAAAATACCACAGCATGTCGGGTGCTGATATGTCTCCAACGTATCTACTTTATCTCACGCTTTTCCTCTTGTTTTGGACTCTAATTTGCATGATTTGAAAGAAACTAACCCCGGACTGACGTTGTTTTTAGCAGAACTACCATGGTGTTGTTTTTGTGCAGAAATAAAAGTTCTCAGAATGGAACAAAACTTTGCGAGGATTTTTTATATCGATAATAAGAATTTCTGGAGCCAAGACCTGCCGGAGAGGGGCACCTGGGTCTGCACAACCCACCAGGGCGTGCCCCCTCTCCTGGCGCGCCCGGGTGGGTTGTACCCACCTGGTGGCCCCACAGACGACCCCCCTGATACTATAAAATCACATTATTCTAGAAAAAAATTAGGGAGAAAGAATTATCGCATTCCACGAGACGGAGCTGCCGGCAATCCCTTTTCTTCCTCGAGAGGGCAGATCTGGAGTCTGTTTGGGGCTCCGGAGAGGGGGATCTTCGTTCTTTGTCATCACCAACCCATGTCCATCGCCAATTCCATGATGCTCCCCACTGGGAGTGAGTAATTCCTTCGTAGGCTCACTGGTCGGTGAGGAGTTGGATGAGATTCATCATGTAATCAAGTTAGTTTTGTTAGGGCTTGATCCCTAGTATCCACTATGTTCTTAGATTGATGTTGCTATGACTTTGCTATGCTTAATGCTTGTCACTTTGGGCCCGGGTGCCATGAACTCAGATCTAAACCGTTTATGAATTCATCATTATATCCATGTGTTAGATCCGATCTTGCAAGTTATAGTCACCTTCTATGTGTTATGATCCGGTAACCCCGGAGTGATAGAAACCGGGAGTTCTTCGGTGATTACCGTAGTTTGAGGAGTTCATGTATTCACTACGTGTTAATGCTTTGTTCCGGTTCTCTATTAAAAGGAGGCCTTAATATCCCTTAGTTTCCAATATGGACCCTGCTGCCACGGGAGGGTAGGACAAAAGATGTCATGCAAGTTCTTTTAATAAAGCACATACGACTATTTACGGAATACATGCCCACACTATCGATGAACTGGAGCTAGTGCCGTATCGCCCTAGGTTATAACTATCACATGATGAATGTCATCCAACAAGTCACCGATCCAATGCCTACAAATTTATCTTATATTGTTTCTGCTAAGTTACTACTGCTATAATCACTGTTACACTTGCTACAAAATTACTGCTATCACTGTTATTGTTACCGTTGCTGCCATCACTACTATCAAAACTATCAAACTACTTTGCTACTGATCACTTTGCTGCAGATAATTAATCTCCAGTTGTGGTTGAATTGACAACTCATCTGCTAATACCTTCAAATATTCTTTGGCTCCCCTTGTGTCGAATCTATAAATTTGGGTTGAATACTCTACCCTCGAAAACTGTTGTGATACCCTATACTTGTGGGTTATCAAGACCTTTTTCTGGCGCCGTTGCCAGGGAGCATAGCAATATTTGTTGACTCACTTGGGATTATTATCATATTATCACTATGAAGAATCTGAAGGATCAAAATACTAAGATATTTCCCTCAAAGACGAGGGGAGGTAAGGAACTGCCATCCAGTTCTGCTTTAGATTCACCTTCCGTTTTGAGTAAACTTGCAACACCACCACATGCTATCAATTATAATATGTCGCAAGTTATTGATGATGCTACTTCTGCTATGAATGATGCTTATGATGATGCTAGTACCTTGCTTCATAATGATGATGCGCCACTTGGTGAATTTCTTGATGCACAAATTGCTAGAGTAATACAACATGATGTTGTTGAATCTGATGATGAGCTTGAAACTCAATCTCCTGAAACACCTGCTAGAACTATCCCTCCTAGATATGAATTGCCCAAGGTACCGGAAGGTTATGTTATGAGGAGACAACTAGAGATATTCTTGCTTGTAAGGATAGAGATGATCTAGAAAAATTACTATGCAAGTATAAAGAAAAATCTCTGAATGCTAGAATGAAATGTGATCCTAAGTTTGCTACTTCACCTATATTTATTGATGACAAGTATTATAAATTCTCTGTCGACCTAGAGTTAATTACTTTGGTTGAATCTGATCCTTTTCATGGTTATGAAACTGAAACTGTTGTGGCACATCTTACTAAGTTGAATGATATAACCACCCTTTTTACTCATGATGAGAAAACTCGCTATTACTTTATTCTCAAATTATTTCCTTTCTCATTAAAGGGTGATGCTAAAGCTTGGTACAATACTCTTGCTCCTGGTTGTGTGCGTAGCCCCCAAATATGATTTATTACTTCTCTGAAAAATATTTTCCTGCTCATAAGAAACAAGCTGCCTTACAGGAAATATTTAACTTTGTGCAAACTAAAGAAGAGAGTCTCCCACAACCTTGGGGGAGGCTTTGCCAGTTACTTAATGATTTTCCTGGTCATCCTCTTAAGAAAAATGAAATACTTGATATCTTCTATAATGGACTAACCGATGCTTCTAGGGACTTCCTAGATAGTTGTGTTGGTTGTGTTTTCAGGGAACGAACTATTGCTCAAGCTGAAGAATTATTGAATAACATATTGAAAAATTATGATGATTGGACTCTTCTTGAACCACCGGCTAAACCCACTCCGAAGAAGAGGGGTATATTATATCTCAGTCCTGAAGATATGCAAGAGGCAAAGAAATCTATGAAGGAAAAGGTATTAAAGCTGAGGATATAAAAAATTTACCTCCTATTGAAGAAATACATGGGCTTGATACACCACCACTGCCTAAGGTGGTAGAGGTAAATTCTCTTATGAAGTTCAATGAAAATGATAATCGTCACAATATGCATCCTAGTCGATGCCTTTATGAGTTTGAAAACTACATTAGAAAACAAGATCACTTCAATGCAAATGTTATGAAACAATTGAAATATAATTCTGATATGATTGCTCGCTTGAGTGACTTGTTATTTAGAATTTCAAATGATGTTAGAGGTGTTGGAAAACATGGTTCTATGGTTCAAACTCAGTTAGAACAAGTTGCTAAATCACAAAGAGAATTACTTGATGAAATGAATCATAATATGCATGACTTTGCTGTTAGAGTTGCAACTAGAGGAGGTAAAATGACTCAGGAACCACTTTATCCTGAGGGACATCCTAAAAGAATATAACAAGACTCACAAAGAAATAACACTAGTGCACCTAGTCCTTCTAGAAAGAAAAAGAAAAACAAAAATGATAGGACTTCGCACACTTCTAGTGAACCTGAAATAGAAAAACCTCCTGATAATAAAAATGAAACTTCTATCTCAGATGCTGAAACTCAATCTGGTAATGAACACTCACCTAGTGATAATGAAAAGATAATGATGAGGTTCTTGAAGACTCTCAACCAAATAAGGAAGAAGAACCAGATAATGATGTTGAGATAGAACCACCCGTTGATCTTGATAACCCACAACCTAAGAATAAAAGATGTGATAAAAGAGACTTCATTGCTAGAAAACATGGTAAAGAAAGAGAACCGTGGGTTCAAAAACCTATGCCTTTTCCACCCAAGACAACCAAAAAGAATGATGATGAAGAATTTGAACGCTTTCTGAAGTGCTGAGGCCAGTCTTTTTGCGTACTCGCTTGAATGATATCCTAAAAATGCCTCCTTATGCAAAGTATATGAAAGACATCATCACAAATAAGAGAAAAATACCGGAAGATGAAATCTCCACTATGCTTGCTAATTATACTTTAAAAGATGGAGTGCCTAAAAAAATTGGAGATCTGGGAATACCAACTATACCTTGCTCTATCAAAAAGAATTATGTGAAAACTGCTTTGTGTGATTTAGGAGCTGGTGTTAGTGTTATGCCTTTCTCTTTGTACAAGAGATTTGATTTGAATAAACTCACACCTACTGAAATATCTTTGCAAATGGCTGACAAATCAACTGCCATACCTATCGGTATCTGTGAGTATGTGCCCGTTGTTGTTGCTAATTTTACTATTTTGACTGACTTTGTTGTACTTGAGATGCCTGAGGACGACAACATGTCGATTATCCTTGGTAGACCCTTCTTGAATACTCCAGGGGATGTTATTGATTGCAACAAAAGCAAGATCACTTTTCATATTAATGGTAATGAGCACACAGTGCACTTTGTGAAGAAACAATTCCAAGTGAATGGTATTAATGTTATTGAAAAATCTCCAACAATCACTATTGGAAGTTTTCAAATACCTCTACCTACTGTTAAAAAGAAATATGAAATGCTTATTGTTGAGGAGATTCATATCCCCATTGAGGTAACTTAGTGATTTACGAAAGTTCTTTGGTTTCATGCTAATCGGAAGTGGTTGTTAATAAGACCTGATCAACCTTATTAATGAATCATTTTTTAGCGGTATGAAGTTGATGAATTTAGTAAGCACTACCTTCTGTCCCTAACTTTTGTTTTCTATTTTTATTAGTTAAATAAAATAAAATGCCATGTTTAGTCTGTTTTCTGAATTTCCCGTTGATTGCTCTCTGACTATGGCACCGGAAAGCCCCTGTCTGCTAGGACTACGTCGGTATTTCCCCAAAGAGGAAGGGATGATGCAGCACAACGACTGTAGATATTTCCCTCAGTGATGAAACCAAGGTTATCGAACCAGTAGGAGAACCAAGCAACACAACGTAAACAATACCTGCACACAAATAACAACACCTCGCAACCCGACGTGTTAAAGGGGTTGTCAATCCCTTTCGAGTAACGATGCCAGAAATTTTACTAACTCTCAAATAAATCTAAGTGAAGCAAGAGAGTATTTCTTCAAAAATACTAAGCACACCGTGCTCAAAAATATATAATTGAAGCACTAGAGCAAGTCCTAGCTCATAAAAGATTTAAGTGAAGCACAGAGAGCAATTCTAACAAGTCATGAAATAATTTTGGCTCTCTCAAATAGGTGTGTCCAGCAAGGATTGATGACTTAAAACACAAAATAAAACAAGCAAAGACTCATATCATACAAGACGCTCCAAGCAAAACACATATCATGTGACGAATAAATATATAGCTTCGAGTAAAATACCGATAGTCGTTAGAAGAAGGAGGGGATGCCACTCGGGGACGTCCCCAAGCTTAGTTGGTTGCTCATTCTTGGATAATAGCTTGGGATGCCGGGGCATCCCCAAGCTTAGGCTCTTCTATCCTTCTTTCATCCATCGTAAGATAACCCAAAACTTGAAAACTTCAATCACACAAAACTCAACAAAACCTTTGTGAGATCTGTTAGTAAAAGAAAGCAAACTACTACTATAAGTGCTGTATCAAACCAATTCATATTTTGTTTTTGTATTATATCTACTGTATTCCAACTTTTCTATGGCAAAAACTCATCAAAGAAATCCATAGAGCCATCAAAATAAGCACACAACACAAAGAAAACATAATCTGTCAAAACAGAACAGCTTGTAGCAATCCGACTTTTGCAAATACTTCTGGAACTCCAAAAATTCTACCAAATTAGGATGACCAGGGTAATTTGTATATTAATCTTATGCAAAACTAAGCAGGTCAAAATCTCTTTTCTATGATTTATGAAAATTATTTTCGTGAGCGCAAAGTTTATGTCTTTTTCAGCAAGATCAAACAACTATCACCCAAGAAGATCCTAAAGGCTTTACTTGGCACAAACACTAATTAAAACACAAAAACCACAATCATACCAGTAGCATAATTTTGCAAACACACAAGAATAGAAAGCAAAAAGCAAAAATAAATTTTATTCATTGGGTTGCCTCCCAACTAGCGCTATAGTTTTACGTCCTTACCTAGGCATAATTTTTATTGATGCTCACATGAAAGATAATAATTGAAACGCAAAGAGAGCATCATAAAACATGTCACATGCACATTTAAGTCTAACTCTCTTCCTATGCATAGAAATTTTATAAGCAAACAAATTATCAAAATAATAAATATCTAGCATATGCAAAGGAGAGGAATAAAACATTGACAATCTCAACCTAACAAGAGGTAATTTAGTAACATGAAAATTTCTACAACCATATTTTCCTCTCTCATAATAATTCCATGTGGGATCACAATCAAATTCAGCAATATAACCATCACATAAAATATTCTCTTCATGATCCAAATGCATGCAAAGTTGACACTCTTCGAACCCACTTTCATCAAAATTTTCATAAGATTGAACACTCTACGAATAAGTGGGATTACTTTTACCTAAAGTTTATGCTCTTCCAAACCCACTTTCAATATTATTTCAACCATATTCATCATGAGGCTTAAATAAATTTTCAAGATCATACGAAGAATCACCCCAATCATGATAATTGCAATAAGTAGTGGACATAGCAAAATTAGCATCCCCAAGCTTGTGGTTTTGCATATTATTAGCACAATTGACATTAATAGAATTTATAGTAAAATCATTGCAATCATGCTTTTCATTCAAGGAGCAATCATGAATCTCTTCATACATTTCTTCATCACAATTTTTAGATTCATGAATCTCAAGCAAAACTTCCTAGAGATAATCAAGTGCACTCAAATCACTAGCAACTGGTTCAACATGATTGGATCTTTTGAAAAGATTAGCAAGTGGACGAGGATCCATAACAATAACTTTTTAGCAAGCAAAGATGCAAGCAAATAAAAGGCACATGGTAACACAAGAAAACAAGATTGCACACAAAAACAGATATGGCAAGAAGACGGCGAACGAAAAAGAGGGGCGAATAAAACGGCAAATTTTTGTGAAGTCGGGGAGAGGAAAACGAGAGGCAAATGGCAAATAATTTAAATTGCGAGGAGATGAGATTTGTGATTAGGAACCTGGTTATGTTGTAGATCCTCCCCGGCAACAGGGCCAGAAATACTTTTTGATTGCTCTCTGACTATGGCGCCAGAAAAGCTCCTGTCTGCTAGGACTACGTCAGTATTTCCCCAAAGAGGAAGGGATGATGCAGCACAGTGACGGTAGGTATTTCCCTCAGTTATGAAACCAAGTTTATCGAACCAGTAGGAGAACCAAGCAACACAACGTAAAAAGCACCTGTACACAAATAACAACACCTCACAACCTGATGTGTTAAAGGGGTTGTCAATCCCTTTCGGGAAACGATGCCAGAAATTTGTAATAGATTGAAATAATAGATCGCAAATAAAATAAAGTGCAGCAAAGTATTTTTTGTATTTTTGGTTTAATAGATGAATAAAAGTGCAAAGGAAAAATAGATCGCAAGCAAATATATGAGAAAGAAGACCCAGGGGCCATAGGGTTCACTAGTGGCTTCTCTCAAGAAAAATAGCAAACAGTGGGTAAACAAATTACTGTTGGGGAATTGATAGAGCTTCAAATAATTATGATGATATCCAGGCAATGTTCATTACATAGGCATCATGTCCAAGATTAGTAGACCGACTCCTGCCTGCATCTACTACTATTACTCCACACATTGACCGCTATCCAGCATGCATCTAGTGTATTAATTTCTTGGAAAAACAGAGTAATGCAATAAGAACGATGACATGATGTAGACAAGATCCATTTATCTATTACGTAGATATAGATACCATGTTTTTATCCTTAGTAGCAACGATACATATGTGTTGTTTCCCTTTTTGTCACTGGGATCAATCACCGTAAGATCGAACCCACTACCGGGCACCTCTTCCCATTGCAAGATAAATAGATCAAGTTGGCCAAACAAAAACCCAAATATCGGAGAAGAAATACGAGGCTATAAGAGATCAAAGAAACTCAAATAACTTTCATGGATATAAAAAGATATAACTGATCATAAACTCGAAGTTCATCAGATCCCGACAAACACACCACAAAAAGAGTTACATCATATGGATCTCCAAGAGACCATTGTATTGAGAATTCATCGAGAGAGAGGAAGCTATCTAGCTACTAACTACGGACCCGAAGGTCTACAAAGAATACTCACGCATCATCGGAGAGGCACCAATGGAGGTGCTGAACCCCATCCGTGATGGTGTCTAGATTGGATCTGGTGGTTCTGGACTCTGCGGCTGCTGGATGAATATTTTGTCAACTCCCCTAGGGTTCTGGGATTTTTGGGGTATTTATAGAGCAAAGAGGCGGTCCGGGGGGCACTCGAGGTGGGCACAACCCACCAGGGCGCGCCTGGGCCTCCTGGCGCGCCTTGGTGGGTTGTCCCCTCCTCGGGACTCCCCCCAGGTGCAACCAGGGCGCAACATCTTTCTTCTGGTCCATAAAAAATCATCGTGGAGTTTCGTGGCATTTGGGCTCCGTTTGATATTGATTTCCTGCGATGTAAAAAACATGGAAAAAACAGCAACTGGCACTTGGCACTATGTTAATAGGTTAGTACCAAAAAATGATATAAAATGACTATAAAATGATTATAAAACATCCAAGATTGATAATAAAATAGCATGGAACAATCAAAATTATAGATACGTTGGAGACGTATCACCCGTGTAATAAAATATGACCCAAAAATAAAAGTTCTTAGAATGCCCTGAAAATTGAACATGATTTTTTCTGATCATTTCTGAATTTTTGGTGCAAATAATACCAGAGGGAGGTGCACCAAGTGGGCACAACCCTCCTGGGCACGCCAGGACCCCCAGGCGCACCCTGGTGGGTTGTGGTCCCCACATGGCCCCCCTCACTTACCTCTTCATCCCACATTATCACTTACCTCCATAAAAAAATCTCCATTTCTCTCTCTCCCGTGTTCTTGAGCTCAAACCCGCGGATTTCGATCTCTTTGCTCGAAGCTCCGTTTCCGAAACTGTTTCGGGGGATTGTTGCTTGGTATGTGACTCCACTGTTTGTCCAATTAGTTTTTGTTTTAGTGGTTGGTGCTGCTGTAGATATGCTTGCATGTTCAATTCTTAGTGTTCTAAGTAGTTTGAATGCTTGCTATTGCCTCTATGTATCCCTATGAGTAGTTGCTATCAATTTTGTGAAGTTTTGTTGAGAAAATTTTGTGGACTAAAAATCCAGATTTTTGTTCATAGGAAAATTGTAGACGGACATGAATATCTTCAGGAAGTTTGGCTCTAAGAAGAGCTCCAAGGGTGTTATTGGGGAGTCTTTTGACAGTGATCTCCGTCCTCGGAGGTTGGCGGAAGTACGGCCGTGTGAGTGGCTGCACACCCCTTTCCTGGAAGAGGCTGGAATCCATGAGGAGTTCACGCAATATATTGCTAATGCCGGCCTCACTGACTTCATCGCAGATGAGTGTGACCGGCACCAAATCCTCACAAACATCTTTGTACAAAGCTTTACTTTCATGACTAGAAATAATACTCCTGAAGTGAGCTTTGATATATATGTTGAAACCATCAGATACCACTTACTAAGTTTTGCGACATATGCATGATCCCTTCTGATGGGAGCTTGGCTGAGCCTAGGCCGGCTGGGTTTGAGGACTTTTATCACACTTTGACAGTGGAAGATGAGAGAGGGGTGTCAGCCACCACGGCTGTTAGCTTACACTTTCTTGATGTACATTATTTTGCTTTATTTGTTGCTAAGTGTCTGCTTGCTAGAAATAAAGTAGGTGTGTTCAGCGCACCAGACTTTGCTGTTTTACGTCGGGCAATGGAAGGTGGCAACACTTATATCTTGGGAGCCATTGTGGCTCGTCGCCTGCATCTTAATAAATCCCAGGGGGAAATACATGGTGCAATTTTTGCTACTCGCTTGGCGGCTCACTTCAATGTTGAGTTACGCCCTCATGATTACACTTTGGCCAAGGTTAACCTGGACCGTGCAGCCATGGAATACCAGCACTTTCTTGCACATGATCGTCCCGATATTGCCATTCCTTATAACCTGGTCTTTAGCGTTAAAACTCGTGATGTTATCCCATTGCCTGCACCTGCTTTATTTGATCCTTTTGCCAGGGGTGGATATAGGATTATGCCTTCAGACATCATCGCCTACCGGGACGCTCAGGCTGCTGCAGAGGCTGAGGAGGAGCCTCAGCAGTGGGACGAGTGGATGCCAGCTCCTCAGGATCCCTACTACCCTCCAGGCTACTGATTGATTACCAACTTAGGCCAAAAGCCTAAGCTTGGGGGAGTACGTTTCTCACCAACATTATATTCATGTCTACTTATCATTCTATTTGTCGATGTTCACATTTTTTTTCATTGTATCATCCATGCTTAGATTTATTTTCTTGCTTTCTTCTTGCGTGTTTGAAAAACTTTAGAAAAACAAAAAAAATAGTTATAGTAATTCACTTTCTATGCATGCTTAGTAGTAGCACTAAAAAGAAAACCCAAAAGGATTTCTTGTTCTTCTTTTGCTTGTTGGGAGCTTTCCTGTGTAAATAGTTTTTATCGTTTTTGTTTTCCTCTTTTATTTTGCCTGTGGAAGAAAACTAAAAACTCCAAAAATATTTCAGTGTGTTTCTCCAAATTCCTTTTCTTTTTATTTGATGTGGCACCCCGGCTCAGAGCGACCGGTTTACCATGCATTGCCAGCCCAGAGACCATGTCTTCTGGCAACACACAACATCTTGGTACAGAAAGCAACCGCTTTATTGATGCTAGCGGACCAGAGTTTATATTACAACAGTTGTAGAGGCCTAGCGGCACGCCCGGTGCGGCTGAACAATATGTACAATATTTAGTGAACATAAAGGGGCCTCGATCAAAACAACTACGCGGCAGCGGACCAACGTCGTAGAGGAAACTCCATATCACAGGGACACCGATGTGGACACAATCTAGACTCGAGCAGCGCTCCTCTCCAACGAGACTTTCCTGAAATCTGGCATGACACGCCAAGTCAGTACATTGAATGTACTTGCAAGCTCACAATATGCATAATCATAATGGCAAACAATATCATGATAATTAACCAATTAATATTAATGCGACACTATAGGTCCAACATGCTGTGATCATGCTCGAACGTCCCTCGGGACAAACTTACCAACCGTGATCAGTCTGGGATCACAAACAAACCACCATCATGGTCTTGACAAGAGTAACTCGTGATCCTTACGGCGATCACAGCCACGACCAATATTTGGTCCCGAACATCTCGATGGACTTCCATCCATCATCAATAGTGCAAAGTTCATAACTTAGTGTGCAGATTTTATTTAACGTTGACTCATGGTGGGACCTACTACAAGATGTCTGTTACCGTGGACTCGGCTATCGATAGATTATACACTCTGCAGAGGTAGCACACTGTACCCACACCACGGAACCCATGGCCTCGCACTCCCATTCGGGTGGACCAACGGCATTCCGACAAAACCCTTCCGTTGTCATGACACTCTCCCGGCCACTCCGACCCAATCCCCAACAGGCTAGTCCTAGGTGGCCCCGTGTCTACCAAAGACACAACGACCACCGTCGTGGCCAAAACGATCCCACTCGGGGATCCGGTACCATAATCTCAACAACGGGCACACAAGGTTATGCCTGCTTACCGGGCCAGGGTAAGCACGACGTAACCTTCCCTAGTTTGAGGCACCGACCAGAGGCAATGTCAATGGACCGAATCAAGGCCTTCCCACAAAGGTAAATGTGGTTGCACTGGGGAAAACTCGATTCAGCGGCACTGATAACCCACAAGTATAGGGGATCGCAACAGCTTTCGAGGGTAGAGTATTCAACCCAAATTTATTGATTCGACACAAGGGGAGCCAAAGAATATTCTTGAGTATTAGCAGTTGAGTTGTCAATTCAACCACACCTGGATAACTTAGTATCTGCAGCAAAGTGTTTAGTAGCAAAAGTGGTATGATAATAATAGTAACGGTAGCAAAAGTGAAGATAAATGTTTTTGGGTTTTTGTAGTAGTTGTAACAGTAGCAACAAAAAAGTAAATAAGCGAAGAACAATATATGAAAAGCTCGTAGGCAATGGATCAGTGATGGATAATTATGCCGGATGCGATTCCTCATGCAATAGTTATAACATAGGGTGATATAGAACTAGCTCCAATTCATCAATGTAATGTAGGCATGTATTCCGCAAATAGTCATACGTGCTTATGGAAAAGAACTTATATGACATCTTTTGTCCTACCCTCCCGTAGCAGCGGGGTCCTTTTTTTTGAAACTTGAGACAGTGGGAGAGGCTCCCACTGTGATATATTACTTTTCAAAATTTACATAGTACATTGTACAAGAGATATACATAGGGCAACCCCTTACCACTTTGTGGTTTTGGGGGGAGGAAAGACTAGAAAGAAAAACTAGTCAGAAGGAAGGGAGTCTAGGAGTAGGAAGATGAAATTCTTCATGTTATCTTCCACTCTATACTGAAGTAAGCCAAAATCTGTTTTGAATCTAGCTAGCCAGGAATTGTAGGAGGGGCTGATATTTCTGAAAAGCTTGTCATTCCTCTCCTTCCATATACTCCAAGATGCTTGTAGAAAGGCCTCCATGAACATGGGTTTGTGCCAATTGCGTTTGGCCGTTTCCAACCAAGCCAGCCGTGTGGTATGATGTTCAGGGTTCATCCCAAGTTTTGACCAACAGTACCCGCTGAACGGGCAGTTCAGGATCATGTGGTCCACATTTTCTTCTGTTTGCCCGCAAAGGAGGCAGGTTAGATCATCTCCCACATTATAGTGTCTTCTCTTGAGCATTTCTCTTGTATTGAGGCGATCTGAGAGGAGAAGCCAACCGAAGACTTTTATCTTGATTGTAACCTTGGATTTCCACATCCAATGGTATGTCTTGTGTGCTTTGACATCCCTGAAGCAGAACTTATAAAACCTTCTTGCAGTATATTCTGTAGAGCCCCAGGAATAAGACCATAAGTCTCTAGTGGTCGGGTCATCATTTAAGACAATATGGGCCACAAGGCGCTGGATGTTGCGAACTTCTGCATGGGCCTCAATGGATAGGGGTAGTTGAAACGCCTCATCTAAGGAAGAGATACGCAGAAAGTTTTGAACTGAGACATCCTCATTCTTGGCAAACAAAAATGCCCGCGGGTGTGAGTCTGCTAGGGGCTGATCAAGCCAGAGGTCTTTCCACATGAGCACATTATCCCCATGGTTAACCTCAACTTTGGAGATGCCACGATAGATTGGAGTTAGTTTGAGGACATCTCTCCACCAAAAAGAGCCACAAGGATCAGAAGCATGCGGAATCTTGTCTGTGTAGTATGTAGACAAAATGAGATCAACCCAGGGGAGGTCATGCTGATTATAGAATTTGTGCAAATATTTTAGGAGAAGGGCGTCACTTTGAATTTTTAAATTGATGATCCCGAGGCCTCGGCTCTCTTTTGGGCGACAAATCCTATCCCAGGCAACCAAATAATTGCATTTCTCTCCCTGCTCTGTCTTTTTTGTCCAAAGACATTTCCGCCGAAGCTTATGCAGTAGTTCCAAGATTTTTGGAGGAAATTTGAGTGTGCATAGAGCAAAGATGATGAGCGAGGTGATGACAGTGTTTAGCAGTGAGAGTTTGGCCCCATACGACATCATAGATAGAGTAGAGGATAATCTTCTTTCCACAGAGCATACCATCGGCATTAGGTCTTGGACAGAGGGTTTACCAGTCCCCAAGGGAAGTCCAAGGTAAGTGAAAGGCATAGTGCCAACTTTGCATTCAAAGATGTCAGCAAGTTCATTTGTAAGGGCATCATCACAATTCATCGGAATGAGTGTGGACATATGGAAATTTATCTTGAGACCAATGGAGGTGGCGAAATCATTAAGGATCCCTTTCATAGTATGTGCTTGTGCTGGACATGTTGGCATGATAATTATTGTGTCGTCCGCATATTGAATAACTGTAGCGACCCGACCCGAATGGATCAAGTCTCTGTGCTTAAGTGTCATCCATGGATCGGTATGCTGACACACACAGTACTCGAGGATTTATAACAGAGGTAAATCACATGTATAAAGTAATGTAAATACTATTACCTCAATCCAAATAGCGGAAGTAACAAGGTTGTGGATTCCCATCAACACCAACGGCAAAGTTGAGTGTAGAAATCGTAACCCTAACGTATCACTTACTCGTCGTAAGATTCCTGCAACATGAGAAGTTGCAGCCACAAAGGATCAGTACATTGAATGTACTGGCAAATTCACACCATAGGAGAATGATGAATAAAGGCTATCACTACATGCATATTTGGCTGGTGGAAAGCTCTATGGTTATAGTTTTTGCGAAAAGCCAATTTTTCCCTACTACAAAGAAATAGATTTTAATTTAACTATCATGGTGGTTGAAACATTGAGAAGGTATAACCCCAACTCAATCCCAATTGAAGTAATCATTAACCCAACAAATTAATTTATGTAATATGATGAGATACTTAAGATACTCCAAGTACTAGATACTCAAAATTGTCCATAACCGGGGACACGGCTAACCATGATTAGATTGTACACTCTGCAAAGGTTTGTGCACTTTTCCCCACAAGACTCGATCGCCTCCGTTGGATTTCTCGCACTACATGATGTTTGAGAAACGGATAACCGAGACACAGTCTTTCAGAAACATTAACTCTTGACTTCGGGTAGACCATACCAAACCTACAAAACCCACTACCTGCTGATCTACCTCTTCAAGAGCTTCACATAACTTACTCAACTATGCTAGAGCCCATAATAGCTTGTGGCTGCACACGGAAGTTCCTAGCATGAATCATCTCAGTTCCCTTTGAGCCTGGGTGGCGGTCCGTAGGAAGATCACACGGGTACCCTGGGATTTCCAAAAAATACAGGCAACACTGGGTACCCCAGGTGCCTCAATCCACCCAGATGTTAATTTAAGTTGCCACCTTAAGTTGAACCATTAATTAACAATCTCACATATGTCATGGATTTCACTCACCCAAACCACGTCTACGAGCATAGCATGGCAATATAAGCATAACGTAGAAGTAACTCCCAAGGTTTGAATGCAGGACAATAGGTTCCTACCTCATCAACTACTTCCCAACCCACATGTTATCAAACCTACTCATGCAATGTTTGAGGGTGAAACTAATGCATAAAACTGGGTATGAAAGGGATATGATCAAAGTGTGAACTTGCCTGTACTGTTGATGAAGATGATTCGCACTCAAAACTCTTGATAGGTGTACTCTTCACACTCCGGTCAATCTATCGTAAGCAAGCAGTAGTAACCACACATAAGCAATCACTCAAAAGATCGGAAAGAACGAAGAAAACAATTCGGAAAACATCAAAACCAAGCAAATAACTCTTGCAACATAAAACAATTTCTAACAGTACCAAAATTATGTGAATTTGGCCTTATCAGAAAGTTTAGGTCAAGAGCTTCTATTTGCAAAAAGAATCAACTAAATCGGAGTTATAAAACTCAAGTTATGATCAAAAGAAGTTTGAATATAAATCTGAACAAAATTCTAAATTTGAAAATTTCAAAAAGTTGATGTGACAGGTTCACTGGATAGGTGAAAACAAGACGAAGCTATAGGCGTTGGTTTCATCTAATTTGAATAAACGAGTGAAAAGTTATGGCTATTTGAAAAATCAGGGCCAAGCTATTTTACGGAAGAAAAAATAAATACGGCTAAAAGAATTTTAGGTCTAATGTATAAATACAGAGACAAATGGGTAATCTAATTATTCTATCGTATTAGTCTAGAAATAATAAAGCACGGAAGTATAAAGAAAGATACCTTTATAAGGTAGAGAAAAGACGATTTTGGAGAGAAAAGACAATTTCCAGAAGTCACGCCGGAGAGGAGAAAAATATTTTTCTTAAATGAATCTAGTCAAACCAAAATATTGGTTTAACCCGAATCGGATGATTTTTGGAGGCTCTATAGATCTATATTTATTGGTGGAAAAGAGGCTTAGGGTCAAAAGCTAGGCAATGTGGGACTAAACGTAGATGAAAATATACGAAACAGAGATGGGAGGTGCGCCATGGGCCAAAAAGGCCTTTAGGCGGTTCGGCCGGCCGCGCACACTGTAAAATATTTTTTTAGCAATAGAAAAGAAAAAGAAAAACTATGGAAAAAAATATGGGGAAGGAATATGGCCCGCTAGGCCTGGCCCATATATTATATAGAAAAAGAAAAGATGGGGCGCCCGATGGTACTATGATGCGCACGTGGGCGACAGTTAGTTTCAGGCGCGCGTGCATTTTTTGTTATTTGTTTTTTTTAACAGAAGGCGATAAACTGAAAAACAAAAATGACACTAAAATTTTATATAGGCATATTATATATTAAAATTTTCAGAAAAAGATTTCCTACAAGCTGAACATTTTTCTAGAGTCAAATAAAATACACAAAACTTCAAATAAAGCAAAGAGTGCTTCTGCTCTAATAAAATGCAACAAAAATCATTTTAAAAATACCAAAATGAATTCAAATTTATTTCTCTCCAATTTTCAATTGTAGGAATCATGTTACCCTATTTTCCATGTATTTTATTTTGGAGAAAATAATTTGAATAAAACTCAAATAACTCCAAATTGAAAATAAATTCAAAAGAACTTTGAATTTAATTCTTTGAAACTCCCAACTCATATTTCATATGTTTTGAAGAATTCATTTTATCTTCGCTCGTGAAAATCATTGAGTTGCATGAAGTTTATGAGTTGAAATATTTCCAAATGAAATACAAATATTTTCAAATACCCTTTCATTTAATTAAATGGAAGAAGTCATATCATCTTCGCTCAAGGGTTTTGTATTTGAAAAGAATTTGAATTCATGAAGATCAGAAAGAAAATGAAAGTTTGGGAAAGTCCTTTTATTCCCTCTCATTTAACTTTCAAAAAGTTTCGAATTCACTCACTTTCAGTCAATCAATCAAACAATCAATCAAAACTATCTATTTGTTTATAACATTCCAAAATTTAGAATTTTGGGATGTTACAAACCTACCACCCTTAAAATGAATCTCGTCCTCGAGATTCGGAGAGGCTAGCAAGAAATAGCTTAGGGTTTGGGGGTCTTCTAAAAAATCCATCGATCGTCTTCGGGGGTCTCGGGTGCTACCACCCTTAGAAGCATGGTTACAGTTCCATCAAAACTCATAGACTCCATCCTTATTAGTGACAGTGTCGGTCTTCTCGGATCTTCAGTGTAATTCCTTCTCTGGCTCTTCCGTAGTGGCATAACCTTTTCCTCAATTTCTTCTGTCCTTTTATCTTGGTAAGGTTATTCCGAGACTGGGTTTTCTTAGCTGACGGGTCTGGCGCCGATACTAAACAACTATCGATATCTCATGGTGGTCAACAATTTATGGTTTGTCCTGCAGGAAATGGGTCTGGGTTGAACCTCACCGTTTAACCTACGGTTGGCAACAACTGCCGTGTACAAGGGAAAAAAATACCTTTACCATTCTAATGTTTAAACAAGGTTTAGTACAGTCGTCTCTCTACTATAGGTAAGTCACTCAGATTTACCATCCCATATAGCAAGGCGAACAATAAGAGTAAGTCGGTATGGTGATCAATCCATCCCTTTTAAAATCATTACCTTGTACATGGTTTAGCGAATCTCGCATTCTAACACTCAGTCATCCTCACAAGCATTGCAGAATTTCTCTTGTCGACGAACCAAGTTCGGATAAATCCATTGATTCTGCAAGCCAAACAAACATCTATCGTTCCTTAACAACTCTCAGGTTTTGCGTAAACTCCTATAGAATCGTCTATCGATAAAATCGTAACTCTTTCCAGAGTTTTTCCTTCGGCAAGAGTGTGCTTGCTTCTTGGCAGGTCCTGGGGCCTGTGGGTTATGGCCCATCTCATCACTTGCAAACCTTGAACACATCCTCGGGGCAACTGATCATTATTCCAACATCCAACTCCCTAGCATCCTAGCATACTAAAAAATCCATCCAATTGTATTGTCTCCCTTCCTTCTATTGGCACCAAACTAGGACATGATTACTCACACTCATCATGGAATTTCCATTGATCCATATTTCCAACATCACACCTCCTTTATATCCAATAGTAATTCATCTCTTCATCCTCGTGGGATATCCCACTTACCGAGATAAAAACTTATACTTATGAAGTCCATACTCCACTTCGTGGAACATCATTATCCTTTCTAGGGTCAAGCGTCCTTACAGGGGAATATTGGTCATCTCTCCATGGCACTTCTTCAACTGGGAAACGTGAAACACATAATGAACTCCTGACGGTCCTTCGGGTGACTCCAACTTGTTGGCCACTTCTCCCATACGCTCCAAAACTCGGTATGGTCCTACAAACTCGGGGCTAACTTTCCCTTAACTCCAAATCGTTTAACTCCTCGCAGAGGGGACACACGAAGACATGCTCTGTCTCCAATTTCATAGACTACCTCCTTGCGTTTTTGAGTCGCATAACTCTTACGCGGGATGAGCTACCTTGATTTATCTCGAATCAACTTAACATTTTCTTGACTCCTTGATCACATTTGGTCCAAACAAGCGCGGTCTCCAACTTCATCCCACATCAGCGGTGTCGGCTCCTTCTCCCATACAAAGCTTAAAAGGGGCCATCTTCAAACTGGTGGGTAGCTGTTGTTGTATGAGAACTCCGCGTAAGGTAGATTATCATCGATTACTAGACCCATAATCTAGCGCTACGTTCTCAACATGTCCTCCGAATCTGATTGACTCTCTCGATTTATCCATCATGCTCATGGATGAAAGGTTGTCTTGAACTCTAGCCTAGTACCCAAAGTCTGGTGCAGCTGATTCCAAAACTTTGAGGTAAACTGTGTTCCTCTATCTGATGCTATGGTCCTCGGAACTCCATGCAGACATACGATCTTGGTCGAGTATCTTGGCCAACTTCCCACTTGTATAGGTGGTTCTCACTGGGATAAAGTGAGCCACTTTGGTCAAGCGAATCAACTACTAACCAGATAGAATCATGTCCCGTTCGGGTTCTGGGAAAATCCGGTAATGAAATCCATGCCAAGCTTATCCCGCTTCCATTCGGTTATCGGCATAGGCTGTAGTAATCCTGCTGGCTTCTGATGCTCTGCTCTTACTCTCTCTGGCATACATCACCTACGACTACATACTCCGCAATATCCTTCTTCATACTAGTCCACCAGAGACGCTCCTTCAATCCAAATACATCTTGGTGTTTCCAGGGCGAATCGAGTATGGTGAGTCATGAGCCTCCTGAAGTATTAACTTCCTGATCTTTGCATTATTGGGCACATATACACGGTCCTCGAACCATAAGGTGTCGTGCTTATCCTTACGAAAACCTTTGGCCTTTCCTTTGCTCATCCTCTCTTTTACCTCAGCAATCTCTTTATCATCCTTCTGAGCTTCACGGATCTTTCCCAACAATGTAGACTGAACTTCCATTGCTGCAACAAAACCTTTGGGAACAATCTCCAACCGAAGTTCCCTGAGATCCTCGGCTAACTCCTTTGGTAATCCTCTGCTTATGAGGGTATTTGTCCTTATTTTCTTTATGGTTGTGTCCTATTTCTCCACAAAGCTTGCATGCACTTTCTCCATATCATTTCCATAAGGCTCCAATTTCTGGGATACAAACCTAGACTTTGACAAAGTCAACTTAAATTCTTTCCAAGTGGTTACTCCTTGCCATCCATTGATGGTTTAGTACATCCTCCACCAAGTAGCAGCACCTCTTTCAAAGCACTGAAGAGCATGCTGGGTCATATACTTTCCAGCTATACTGTTATTCTTCATATGATCTTCCATGTTCTAAATCCATCGGTCTGTCTTCAATTGAGTCATCGGTCCAGAGAATATAGGCTCATCTCCATTGATCCTCTATTGGGTCCATGGGTTTGGGGTAGGATAAGAGAGATCGAGAGGGATGCACACAATACAAACAAAAGTTTTGAAAGATAGATTTTATTGTGGCTGTCGGAAAAACATCAAACAAATGACAGCTCACAATCGTCGCATCTAACGTAGGTATGTAACATGTGTTTGGTCTTCTAAAGGTCAATAAATCTTCAAAGTCATCAAACTCTTAGATTCTTGTTCATGTATCCGATGGTTTCTTCTGATCATGCTTGTCCTACACAAGTTCTTTTGCCTGATCATCTCTGTTGTCGCAAAGTCTCTCATGGCGTCCTTCAATATTTCTGGAGTTACGTTCCAACTTCTGGATTTCATCAACCTCGACATGAACCATGATCCTACTGTCCTTCAGTTCCTGACAAATCTCCGGTATCTTGAGGTTTAGCTCCTCCTGCTTGGCTATTATAATCTTCTGGGACCTGGGTTCTTCACGAACTGCTTCCTTGTCAAATCGGCTTCTGCAGATCCGCCCTAAACTTCTTGATGTAATACTCAGATCTGGTGATGCACCAGCTATGTTAAAATTGCATCCTTGACGACAGATGCTCCTTCACCTTCTACCATCCAATTCTTCCATGCATCTACACGCTTAACTCCGCATGGTGACAATAGCATAGACGGGCAATAACACCATGGTTAGCCATGTCTATGCCCATGTTACTGCCATGAGCTTTCATTCCATAATTGATATCTCCTGTCTTAGGGTTTTCTTGGCAAAAACTTTGAGTTCTAATGCTCCATGTTCCGGTCTTTCTCTGATACACCTTGATCTCGGGTATTGACAACTTCCATAGTCTGTCAAGTTCCATAAGTGTAGCCTTCCTTTGCCATACCAAATCTGGAAATTCTTCATATTCTCCTAGTCTTCGAAGTCTTTATCCGTCATTGTAATGCACGGTAAAAATCCTCTTTATTCCAAAGTAGTCTTAGTTGTCCGATATCTTGTACTTCTTGGAGTGGTCTCATCAGCCGAATCTTCATGTGGTCAAAAGGGAAAGGTATAGTCTAACTAAAAGGAATATTTGAATAAGCTCGAGAGAAGAGAGGTAAGAGATTGAGGAGTCTGGACTAGGGGTGTCCGGATAGCGAACTATCATCACGGCGGACTCCAAGACTATGAAGATACAAGATTGAAGACCTAGTCCGTGTCCGGATGGGACTTTCCTTGGCGTGGAAGGCAAGCTTGGCGTCTGGATATGTAGATCTCCTACCATTGTAACCGACTACGTGTAACCCTAACCTATCTGGTGTCTATATAAACCGGAGGGTTTTAGTCCGTGGGGCGAACAACAATCATACCATAGGCTAGCTTCTAGGGTTTAGCCTCCTTGATCTCGTGGTAGATCTACTCTTGTACTACCCATATCATCAATATTAATCAAGCGGAGTAGGGTATTACCTCCATCGAGAGGGCCCGAACACAGGTAAAAACATCGTGTCCCTTGTCTCCTGTTACCATCCGCCTAGGCGCATACGATTCGGGACCCCTACCGAGATCCGCCGGTTTTGACACCGACAATGATATTTTTGAAAAGAAAGTTGTAGAGGAAATCTTTCCTATGGGCTTGCCAGTTTCTAGGGTCACGTCCTACAGTCAACATGTGCTCTGATACCATTTTGTAGCGACCCGACCCGAATGGATCAAGTCTCCATGCTTAAGTGTCATCCCTGGATCGGTATCTTTGACACACAAGACTCGAGGATTTATAACAGAGGTAAATCACATGTATAAAGTAACGTAAATACTATTACCTCAATCCAAATAGCGAAAGTAACAAGGTTGTGGATTCCCATCAACACCAACGGCAAAGTTGAGTGTAGAAATCGTAACCCTAACGTATCACTTACTGTCAGTAAGATTCACGCAACATGAGGCGTTGCAGCCACAAAGGGTCGATTACATTGAATGTCTTGGCAAATTCACACCATAGGAGAATGATGAATAAAGGCTATCACTACATGCATATTTGGCTAGTGGAAAGCTCTATGGTTATAGTTTTTGCGAAAAGCCAATTTTTCCCTACTACAAAGGAATAGATTTTAATTTAACTATCATGGTGGTTGAAACATTGAGAAGGTATAACCCCAACTCAATCCCAATTAAAGCAATCATTAACCCAACAAATTAATTTATGTAATATGATGAGATACTTAAGATACTCCAAGTACTAGATACTCAAAATTGTCCATAACCGGGGACACGGCTAACCATGATTAGATTGTACACTCTGCAAAGGTTTGTGCACTTTTCCCCACAAGACTCGATCGCCTCCGTTGGATTTCTCGCTTTTACATGATGTTTGAGAAGCGGATAACCGAGACACAGTCTTTCAGAAACATTAACTCTTGACTTCGGGTAGACCATACCAAACCTACAAAACCCACTACCTGCTGATCTACCTCTTCAAGAGCTTCACATAACTTACTCAACTATGCTAGAGCCCATAATAGCTTGTGGCTGCACACGGAAGTTCCTAGCATGAATCATCTCAGTTCCCTTTGAGCCTGGGTGGCGGTCCGTAGGAAGATCACACGGGTACCCCGAGATTTCCAAAAAATACAGGCAACACTGGGTACCCCAGGTGCCTCAATCCACCCAGATGTTAATTTAAGTTGCCACCTTAAGTTGAACCATTGATTAACAATCTCACATCTATCATGGATTTCACTCACCCAAACCACGTCTACGAGCATAGCATGGCAATATAAGCATAACGTAGAAGCAACTCCCAAGGTTTGAATGCAGGACAATAGGTTCCTACCTCATCAACTACTTCCCAACCCACATGTTATCAAACCTACTCATGCAATGTTTGAGGGTGAAACTAATGCATAAAAACTGGGTACGAAAGAGATATGATCAAAGTGTGAACTTGCCTGTACTGTTGATGAAGATGATTCGCAGGGTGAAACTAATGCATAAAAACTGGGTATGAAAGGGATATGATCAAAGTGTGAACTTGCCTGTACTGTTGATGAAGATGATTCGCACTCAAAACTCTTGATAGGTCTACTCGTCACACTCCGGTCAATCTATCGTAAGCAAGCAGTAGTAACCACACATAAGCAATCACTCAAAAGATCGGAAAGAACGAAGAAAACAATTCGGAAAACATCAAAACCAAGCAAATAACTCTTGCAACATAAAACAATTTCTAACAGTAATAAAATTATGTGAATTTGGCCTTATCAGAAAGTTTAGGTCAAGAGCTTCGATTTGCAAAAAGAATCAACTAAATCGGAGTTATAAAACTCAAGTTATGATCAAAAGAAGTTTGAATATAAATCTGAACAAAATTCAAAATTTGAAAAATTCAAAAATTTGATATGACAGGTTCACTGGATAGGTGAAAACAAGACGAAGCTATAGGCGCTGGTTTCATCTAATTTGAATAAACGAGTGAAAAGTTATGGCTATTTGAAAAATCAGGGTCAAGCTGTTTTACGGAAAAAAAAATACAGCTAAAAGAATTTTAGGTCTAATGTATAAATACAGAGACAAATGGTTAATCTAATTATTCTATCGTATTAGTCTAGAAATAATAAAGTACGGAAGTATAAAGAAAGATACCTTTATAAGGTAGAGAAAAGACGATTTTGGAGAGAAAAGACAATTTCCAGAAGTCGCGCCGGAGAGGAGAAAAATATTTTTCTTAAATGAATCTAGTCAAACCAAAATATTGGTTTAACCCGAATCGGATGATTTTTGGAGGCTCTATGGGTCTATATTTATTGATGGAAAAGAGGCTTAGGGTCAAAAGCTAGGCAATGTGGGACTAAACGTAGACGAAAATATACGAAACAGAGATGGGAGGTGCGCCATGGGCCAAAAAGGCCTTTAGGCGGTTCGGCCGGCCGCGCACACTGTAAAATAATTTTTTTAGCAATAGAAAAGAAAAAGAAAAACTATGGAAAAAATGGGGAAGGAATATGGCCCGCTGGGCCTAGCCCATATATTATATAGAAAAAGAAAAGATGGGGCGCCCGCTAGTACGATGATGTGCACGTCGGCGAAAGTTAGTTTCAGGCGCGCGTGCAGTTTTTGTTATTTGTTTTTTTAAAACAGAAAGCGATAAACTGAAAAACGAAAATGAAACTAAAATTTTATATAGGCATATTATATATCAAAATTTTCAGAAAAAGATTTCCTACAAGCTGAACATTTTTCTAGAGTCAAATAAAATACAAAAAAATTCAAATAAAGCAAAGAGTGCTTCTGCTCTAATAAAATGCAACAAAAATCATTTTAAAAATACCAAAATGAATTCAAATTTATTTCTCTCCAATTTTTTATTGTAGGAATCATGTTACCCTATTTTCCATGTATTTTATTTTTGGAGGAAAATAATTTGAATAAAACTCAAATAACTCCAAATTGAAAATATATTCAAAAGAACCTTGAATTTAATTCTTTGAAACTCCCAACTCATATTTCATATGTTTTGAAGAAGTCATTTTATCTTCGCTCGTGAAAATCATTGAGTTGCATGAAGTTTATGAATTGAAATATTTCCAAATGAAATTCAAATATTTGCAAATACCCTTTCATTTAATTAAATGGAAGAAGTCATATCATCTTCGCTCAAGGGTTTTGTATTTGAAAAGAATTTGAATTCATGAAGATCAGAAAGAAAATGAAAGTTTGGGAAAGTCCTTTTATTCCCTCTCATTTTACTTTCAAAAAGTTTCGAATTCACTCACTTTCAGTCAATCAATCAAACAATCAATCAAAACTATCTATTTGTTTATAACATTCCAAAATTTAGAATTTTGGGATGTTACAATAACAGGGTAATCAAACTGTCGCTGTCTTTCAATGGGCAGACGGATCTTCCCTTGTCGGAAGGCGTCATTAATTGCAGCTTGAAGGAGATCGACTGCAATAACAAATAGGAGGGGGGACAAGGGGTCTCCTTGCCGAACACCACTTTTGTAGTGGAATTGTCTGCCTGGAACACCGTTTAGGAGCTCGGAAGATTTACCAGAAGAAAAGATAGAATTGATCCATGAAAGCCACTTGTCATTGAATCCCATATGTTTCATAATCTCAAGCATAGCACCATGTTCAATTGTGTCGAATGCCTTGGCGAAATCAAGTTTGAGTAGAACTATTTTCTTCTTGGACACTTGGCACTGATGGATGTACTTGAAGGCCCAAGCAAGGCAGTCTTGTATAGTTCTTCGTTTGATGAAACCGTATTGATTGCGATGAACCAGCTTGAGGATGATCTTTTGAAGGCGATTGGCCAAAAGCTTAGTGATTATTTTGAGACAGCAATTTAGTAGTGTGATAGGCCGAAAGTCATTGAGGGTCTAAGGCGAAGGGACTTTTGGAATTAGTGTGATGAAACCCTCATTGATACTTTCCAGGTTTATTGTTCCTTCATGAAACTGCTCAAAAAGTTTGTAGAAATCTTCTTTGATTATGTGCTAGCAAGATTTAATGAAGTGACCCGTGAATCCATGAGGGCCTGGAGCTCTATCAGCCGTCATTTCTTTGACAACATCATCGATTTCTTGTTTGGAGAAAGGAACAGTAAGCAGGTCCAAGTCATCAGTTCTTTTGATGATATTAGGAAGATCAAATTTCATAGAGTAGCCACGAGAGGAGCCCAGCCTGTTCTTGTATGTATGGTAAATAAGAGCCTCTTTTCCAGCATGGTCTTCCACAGATGTGCCATTATCGAGGCGAAGATTGGTTATATTATTTCTTCTATACCTTTCAGAAGCAAGGGCTTTAAGAAATTTAGGGTCCTCATCTCCAAATTGAACCCATCGAATTGTGCATCTTTTTTTCCAGTATTGCTGCTGATAGTTTAACAGACGAAGAATGTGTTTTTTAATGATTGTCCTAAAGTTTCGTTCTGGAAGTGTCAACACCCTTTTATTTTCTCGAGCATCTAGATCTGCCAGAGTGGAGTTTGAGTTTTCAATTGCAATGCTAAGTTTAGATATCCTTTTACTCCAGTGCTTGAGTTCATATCTCAGCATTTTAAATTTGCGGCAAAGCACAGTGGCAGCATTTGTAGAATTAACCGATCTATTCCAAACCTCTGAGACCAGCTCCATAAACCCTGGGTGTTGCACCCAGAAGGATTCAAACCTGAAGATGTTACTTTTTGGAATAGTAGTTTCAATGGTCACTACACAGGGAATGTGATCAGAGACTGGCTTCCCAAGGGGTTTTACCAAAGTCTTTGGATATGTGCTAGTCCAATTAGTGGAGGTTAGAAACCAATCCAATTGTTCAAGTAAAGGATGTTGTTGCATGTTACTCCATGTATATGCCCTGCCCTTAATTGTAGTTCAATGAGCCCTTGAGATCGGATAAAGTCATTGAATGTGATCATGTCATTAATGTTGCCACCTGGTTTATTGCGATTAGAAGGACTTCAGATGTAATTAAAATCACCAAGTAGTAACCAATCTTCAGTAGCAGGAATGTTTAAGTTCAAAAGCCAATTAGTGTAATCCACTCTGAGATCGCCTTGACAGGGTCCATAAATGTTTACTAGGGTCCATTCTTGGGCCGATTGTGTGGATTTGAATTTAATTACTAGAGCGAATTCTTCCTCCATAAGTACCGTACCTGTGAAAATAGAGTTGTTCCAAATGGTTGCAATACCTCCAGAGGCTCCTTGAGAGGGAATATAAGCATATTTATTAAACCTTTTAGGACAGCAAGACTTAATGAACACATTATCAAAAGAGGGCTTTTTGGTTTCTTGCAAGCAAATCACGGCACAGCCACTAGAGGAAACAACGTTCGATAAAGCCAAAAGCTTAGGGTCTGAGTTCAGGCCCCTGACGTTCCAACAAAGCACGTTCCAGTGCGAAATAAGTACCATTAAAAGCTAGAAAAGAAACAATATGAAATTAAGTATTGGATGGGCCACCCTCCTGATCAGCGAGAAGCACCTCTTGAGTGAGTTCTTCAGGAGGAATGAGGAATGGCACACCGTGTGGATCCAATCTGCTGTATCTCATGGATTGACAGTGGTGGGGGCACTTCAGCATCGTGGTCGTCAGATAATTCAGTTAAGACAACTGCAGAGGGCATATTTGGGATCACTCTTGGTTTAACTTTGGAGGTCTTGGCCTTGCTATCAGAGTTGAGGGGCACCTTGAAGCCGTCGTACTTGTTCGAGCGATTGGTGCGGCGAACCTACATGACAGAGATTGGGGCTTTGCTTTTACCACGTTTGCCCTTAGACACTCCAGCAGAGGAGGCCCCAGGCACAGAATCTGAACCAGTCATCGCTAATTCATCAAAAGGTGCGATCAGATCATCACTGAGCTCAGTAATAGTGACAGTGCTGGCCTGAACATTTGGTGCTTCAGTATCAGCAAGAGAACAAAGATGCGTGGAAGTGATGTAAGTACCTGCAGCATCAAAGAAGGTGACAGTAGTAGAAGCATCTAACTGTCCACCTTCAGAATTGGTCACCACTAACTCAATTTTCAGACTTGCAGGCTTAATACCATAACCATGTGCCCAGGGCCCAAAGGTGGCCAGGGTGGGCATAATCCTGCTAGACAAGAAGTTTGTAATAGGCACATATGACAGAGGTTCATCCAGAAGCATGGAGCTGATCATCTCAGAATCTGCAGAAAAGCTAATGTTGATGCCAGCATTTGAAACCTGAATGTTGAACTGAAGGTGTTGCAGAGCCATTGGAGGGCCAGAGAAATTCTCAGCAGGGCTGTTACTGACCACCAACTCCTGAGTGGTAGCAGGACTGGAGACCAGAGAGCTGTTGTGCTGCAAGGCTTGTAAAATGTTGACTGGGACAAGCACCATAGCCTCACAGTCAGAGCTAGTGGCAGAGCTACTTTGAATGGAAAAGGAGTCATTCCAGGCTGCTGCAGGGCTGTCCAGGAGATTATTAGGTGGAAGGATACCATCAGTAACCTGCAGTCCTTCATTGGCTAACCACTCCTGGAAGTTATACAGAGCCGGGGGAGTGTGTGGAGCCGAAGGTGGCCATTCACCCCAGTTTGGTTGGAATTCCACTTCCACATTCTGAGGACCTTCAACGTTGTTTGCAGCAGCTGCATTGTTGGCAGCCCCTTGTTGCGCAGTCCAGTTATTGAGATGCATCTGGTATAGTTGCTCAGCAGTAAGCTCATCGCCGTACAATGGATGTGGAATGCCGTTGTCAGGGGGAGGATCTTCTCCTGCTGGTAGAACTTCAGGCAGGTGCGCGTTCCAGTCACTGCTACGCAGCATGGTGACGCAAACATTCCAACAGTGCCTATCGCCTCCCAACTGACGGATCACTAAACTCTTTGGAACAAGGCGAAGGTTAATGACTTTAACACGGACCAGAACAAATTTTCTGTCACCTCTAGGATTATGCCAATGTATGAGACTACCGAAGCTGTCCACAGATCTATGCAGGTAATGGTAATTCTGGTAATCATAGGGGAAGCCCACATACAAGATCCAAATTGCAGGGCCGTAGGTGGTGAGCCTCATATTCAGAGCTTCATCATGTGGCACAAAAGATACAATAGTGTTCATATCCCCTTCAACCTCAGCATCAATCTCAAAGGTTGTTCCCACAACATTATCTCGCACTAAAGGATTGGCAAACCCAAAGATAGCAATGCCCAGGGGGTGATCATCTACCTCAGAAGGGAAAAATGTGATTCATGCAGCAGGCCAGTGATTACCTCCCTTAGAGCGGCTTTCTGATGGTGTGGAACATGTCTCTTGACCTCGGCAATGGCAAGGAAATCATGGTTGAGGGGAGGCACCGGATGCACCGCCATGTTGCCGCGAACCACTCTGTCCTGAGGCCCCAGCTCGATCTTCATCCCCGTGGGGATGTAGGGAACAACATTCACAGGGTAGTTGGCCATTGTTGCGGGTGGAGGAGAGCTCAAGGGGGGGAAACAGGGGAGATGGAATGCGGAACGGCAGGCTGGGTTGATTTGGGTTGCCAAACTAGTACCCCCGCCTCCCTCTTCCTCCAACAGGAGGTTGCCAAGTGTCCAGCCAGACCGCAGGCGGCACAATTAATGGAAAGTGATGATTTCCTTACTAGTTTTTGATGCAGTCTCGGGTGGTCATTGAGCGTGGCAGGGCAAGTGGGGATTTGATTCCGCCTGGCCGGCGATTTCACATGGCTTGGGGGAGTAGCAACCATAAAAGCGCATGGCAACCTCTGCTTCCCTCTGCGAAGGGCCTATCTTTTATTATTACCCTCTACCTTATGCAAGAGTCGCGGTGATCTTCACCTTTCCCTTTTTATTTTATCCTTTGGCAAGCCCAGTATGTTGGAAAGAACATGACATATATATCTAATTGGATGTAGGGGATCATGAATTATTATTGTTGACATTACCCTTGAGGTAAAAGGTTGTGGGGCAAAACTACAAGCCCCTATCTTTCTCTGTGTCCGGTTAAAACTCCGTAACCACAAGAATTGCGTGAGTGTTAGCAATTATGAAAGACTAAGTGATAGTTGAGTATGTGGACTTGCTTTTAAGCTCTTACATAGACTCTTTCCGATGTTATGATAAATTGCAATTGTTTCAATTACTAAGGGTATAATTTGTTGGTGCTCAATAAGGTTTCTGATTCATACTTTGGCTTTGTGAAAAGATCATCACTTGAACATGAGTAATCATATGACAAAATCAATATATGTTGCTGTTATGAGAATAATCATGATGCCTTCATGTCTGTATTTTATTTTTATCGACGCCTCTACCTCTAAACATGAGGACATATTTATTGTTATCGGCTTTTCGCTTGAGGACAAGCGAGGTCTAAGCTTGGGGGAGTTGATACGTCCATTTTGCATAATGCTTTTATATCGATATTTATCATATTATGGGCTGTTATTTTACGTTATGTCGCAATACTTATGGCTATTCTCTCTTATTTTACAAGGTTTACCATGAAGAGGGGGAATGCCGGCAGCTGGAATTCTGGCTGGAAAAGGAGCAAATATTGGAGACCTATTCTGCGCAACTCCAAAAGTCTTGAAACTCCACGGAATACCTTAAAATAAATAAATAAAAATCATCGCCAAAGATGAAAGCCAGGGGGCCCACACCCTGCTCACGAGGGTGGGGGGCGCGCCCCCCTACCTCATGGGCCCCCTGGTGGCTCTCCGACGTCCATCTTTTCCTATATGAAGTCTTTCGATGAGAAAAAAATCATAAGCAACCTTTCGGGACGAGACTCCGCCGCCACGAGGCGGAACCTTGGCGGAACCAATCTAGGGCTCCGTGAGCTATTCTGCTGGGACACTTCCCTCGGGAGGAAATCATCGCCATCATCATCACCAACGCTCCTCTCATCGGGAGAGGTCAATCTCCATCAACATCTTCACCAGCACCATCTCATCTCCAAACCCTAGTTCATCTCTTGTATCCAATTCTTGTCTCCAAGTCTGGGATTGGTGCTATTAGGTTGCTAGTAGTGTTGATTACTCCTTGTAGTTGATGCTAGTTGGTTTACTTGGTGGAAGATCATATGTTCAGATCCTTTATGCATATTATCACCCCTCTGATTATGAACATGAATATGCTTTGTGAGTAGTTACGTTTGTTCCTGAGGACACGGGAGAAGTGTTGCTATTAGTAGTCATGTGAATTTGGTATTCGTTCGATATTTTGATGAGATGTATGTTGTCTAGCCTCTAGTGGTGTTATGTGAATGTCGACTACATAACACTTCACCATTATTGGGCCTAGAGGAAGGCATTGGGAAGTAATAAGTAGATGATGGGTTGCTAGAGTGACGAAGCTTAAACCCTACTTTATCGTTGCTTCGTAAGGGCTGATTTGGATCCATATGTTTCATGCTATGGTTAGGTTTACCTTAATACTTTTGTTGTAGTTGCAGATGCTTGCAATAGAGGTTAATCATAAGTGGGATGTTTGTTCAAGTAAGAACAGCACCCAAGCACCGGTCCACCCACATATCAAATTATCAAAGTACCGAACGCGAATCATATGAGCGTGATGAAAACTAGCTTGACGATATTCCCATGTGTCCCCGGGAGCGCTTTTCCTATTATAAGAGTTTGTCCAGGCTTGTCCTTTGCTACAAAAAGGATTGGGCCACCTTGCTGCACCTTATTTACTTTTGTTACTTGTTGCTTGTTACAATTTATCTTATCACAAAACTATTTGTTACCACTTATTTCAGTACTTGCAGAGAATACCTTGCTGAAAACTGCTTATCATTTCCTTCTGCTCCTCGTTGGGTTCGACACTCTTACTTATCGAAAGGACTACGATAGATCCCTTATACTTGTGGGTCATCACCTTCCTCTTTGGGGAAATACCGACATAGCTTCAAGCGACATCATTTCTCATGCCATGCATAAGTAGCTGGGAGTTGATAATGATTTATCTTGGATATCAACATAGCGCTAAAACGATTGTGATGTAGTATGATGATATTGTATCCTCCTCTGAATGTTCGAGTGGCTTGACTTGGCACATGTTCATGCATGTAGTTGAATCAAAACCAACATAGCCTCTATGATATTTATGTTCATGGTGTCCATATCCTACTCATGCTAGTGTCCAACGTTAATTATGCATAATGCATGGTTATGATCGTTGTTGCTGTCAAGCTGGCTGCTTCTCAACCTAATTGCTAGCCTTCGCCTGTACTAAGTGGGAATTCTGCTAGTACATCAAAAACCTTGAACCAAAAGTTATTCCAGATGAGTCCACCATACCTACCTATATACGGTATTACCCTGCCGTCCTAAGTAAATTTGCATGTGCCACCTCTAAAAACTTCTAAAAATTATCCTTTTTGTGTGCCTGGATCGTTCATGGAACGACAGGAGGTGGTCGATATCATCCATGCTAAGCGGTTTATTCTTAGGTCGAGTGTTTATTCACTCGCCATCGCACGAGAAAATGGGCGGTAATAGGGATGCCCAGTACCAAACAGCAAAAATGAAAAAGAGTTCATCTCTTAAATAATCAAACAAAAACTCCCAATGGAGTCAAAACCTTTATCTTTATCGCTTGGGAACTGCCACTAGCGTGCTTAGCATGGAAGATGTTGATAACTGATGGTCGTGAAGTGAATAAGAAGGGTGCATGTCTCAAAATAATCATTTATCTCTGTTTTAAAAATAGAGCTCTGGCACCTCTGCAAATCATTGATTCCCTCTGTGAAGGGACTATCTATTTACTTTTATGTTGTGTCATCACCTTCTCAAACAAGCGCTAGAAACTGAGACAGCACAGCTATCATGATTTATGCATTGTGTGTAGCTAATGTTGGGGGCATCATGACTGGGTATTTTCTACCATGAATTACAATGTTTAGTCGATGCTTGAACTTTGGAGGTGCTTTGCATTTATGTTTTGCGGTCTTAGAAAGGGCTAGCGAGATACCACTATTGTCATATTATATCATGGTTGTTTTGACAACGTGTTGTTTGAGATATCTTATTATTGCTCACTAGTTGATTATGTCATTGATATGAGTTAATATAATCTTTAAGTGTTATTGTCGACATGGTTAGTTATAATGCTGGCTGAAAACCTAGGTGTTGTTTAAGCTTATTTATGCAAACAAGAGCAAAAGAGTTCGTAATTTTTTTTGTTTCTCACTTTTAGTTTATCAACTGAATTGCTTGAGGACAAGCAAAGGTTTAAGCCCGGGGGAGTTGATACGTCTCCAACGTATCTACTTTTTCTCATGCTTTTCCTCTTGTTTTGGACTCTAATTTGCATGGTTTGAATGAAACTAACCCCGGACTACGCGGCTTTCAACAGAACTACCATGGTGTTGTTTTTGTGCAGAAATAAAAGTTCTCGGAATGGAATGAAACTTTGCGAGGATTTTTTATATCAATAATAATAATTTCTGGAGCCAAGACATGCCGGAGAGGGGCACCTGGGTGGGCACAACCCACCAGGGTGTTCCCCCCTCTCCTGGCGCGCCCAGGTGGGTCGTACCCACCTAGTGGCCCCGCAGATGACCCCCTGATACTATAAAATCACATTATTCTAGAAAAAAATCAGGGAGAAAGAATTATTGCGTTCCACAAGACGGAGCCACCACCAAGCCCTATTCTTCCTCGGGAGGGCAGATCTGGAGTCCGTTTGGGGCTCCGGAGAGGGGGATCTTCATTCTTCGTCATCACCAACCCATATCCATCGCCAATTCCATGATGCTCCCCACCGGGAGTGAGTAATTCCTTCGTAGGCTCGCTGGTCGGTGAGGAGTTGGATGAGATTCATCATGTAATCGAGTTAGTTTTGTTAGGGCTTGATCCCTAGTATCCACTATGTTCTTAGATTGATGTTGCTATGACTTTGCTATGCTTAATGCTTGTCACTTTGGGCCCGGGTGCCATGAACTCAGATCTGAACCGTTTATGAATTCATCATTATATCCATGTGTTAGATCCGATCTTGCAAGTTATAGTCACCTGCTACGTGTTATGATCCCTAACCCCGGAGTGACAGAAACCGGGACTTCTTCCGGTGATTACTGTAGTTTGAGGAGTTCATGTATTCATTATGTGTTAATGCTTTGTTCCGGTTCTCTATTAAAAGGAGGCCTTAATATCCCTTAGTTTCCAATATGGACCCCGCTGCCACGAGAGGGTAGGACAAAAGATGTCGTGCAAGTTCTTTTAATAAAGCACATATGACTATTTACGGAATACATGCCCACACTATATCGATGAACTAGAGCTAGTGCCGTATCGCCCTAGGTTATAACTGTCACATGATGAATATCATCCAACAAGTCACCGATCCAATGCCGACGAATTTATCTTATATTGTTTCTGCTATGTTACTACTGCTATCATCACTTTTACACTTGCTACAAAATACTATCATTGTTACTGTTACCGTTGCTGCCATCACTACTATCAAAACTATCAAACTACTTTGCTACTGATCACTTTGCTGCAGATAATTAATCTCCAGGTGTGATTGAATTGACAACTCAGCTGCTGATACCTTCAAATTGGCTCCCCTTGTGTCGAATCTATAAATTTGGGTTGAATACTCTACCCTTGAAAGTGTTGCGATCCCCTATACTTGTGGGTTATCATGTGCCATTCCATGATAGCATGCCAAGTTTCATGAATTTCAGACGAGTTTTGGATTTACTAGAATTTAAAAACCAGGTATCTCAATGTTTTGTCGGCAATCAATGGTGCCCTGGTGATTGAAATTCATTACCATTTATTGCATGGGACCTAAGCATGCACCCAAGGAAATAGATTTGATTTTTTAACCATTTTATATGCACTGGAGCATGCGCATGTAGTTCAAATTTGAATTATGCACATAATGCATTGAAAACTTAGTTAATGCATAAAAATGTCCAACGAACCCCGAAAAATCACAAAAATTGACACAACACTCCTGTTGTTCTATGTCGACACGAGAAATTTTTTGAAAGCAATAAGAGGTAATGGATATCATTTCGTCACGAAAGGTGGGACGTTCCCTACCGAAACCATCATGGTTGTTGTGACAAGCTCTGGTTTGTGAGAAGCATATACCCAAACCTGCCACAAATGGGACAAAAATTTTACCTCGGCATGTTGATGCCGCCCCATGATAGCATGCCAAGTTTCATGAATTTCAGACGAGTTTTGGATTTACTAGAATTTAAAATCCAGGCATCTCAACGTTTTGCCGGCAATCAACGGTGCCCTGGTGATTGAAATTCATTACCAATTATTGCATGGGACCTAAGCATGCACCCAAGGAAACAGATTTGATTTTTCAACCAATTTATATGCAGTGGAGCATGTGCATGTAGTTCAAATTTGAATTATGCACATAAATGCATTGAAAACTCAGTTAATGCATAAAAATGTCCAAACGAACCCCGAAAAATCACAAAAATTGACACAACACTCCTGTTGTTCTATGTTGACATGAGAAAATTTTTGAAAGCAATAAGAGGCAATGGATATTGTTTCATCCCTAAAAGGTGGGATGTTCCCTACCGAAACCATCATGCTTGTTGTGAGAAGCATATACCCAAACCTGCCCCAAATGGGTCAAAACTTCTACCACGACATGTTGATGCCGCTCCATGATAGCATGCCAAATTTCATGATTTTCAGATGAGTTTTGGATTTACTAGAATTTAAAAACCAGGCATCTTAATGTTTGGTCGGCAATCAACGGTGCACTGGTGTTTGAAATTCATTCCCATTTCTTGCATGGGACCTAAGCATGCACCCAAGGACACATATTTGATTTTTCAACCAATTTATATGCACTGGAGCATGTGCATGTAGTTCAAATTTGAATTATGCACATAAATGCATTGAAAACTCAGTTAATGCATAAAAATGTCCAAACGAACCCCGAAAAATCACAAAAATTGACACGACACTCCTGTTGTTCTATGTTGACACGAGAACATTTTTTAAAGCAATAAGAGGCAATGGATATCATTTCGTCCCCAAAGGTGGGACCTTCCCTACCGAAACCATCATGATTGTTGTGAGAAGCTCTGGTTTGTGAGAAGCATATACCCAAACCTGCCCCAAATGGGACAAAAAAATTACCACGGCATGTTGATGCCGCTCCATGATAGCATGCCAAGTTTCATGAATTTCAGACGAGTTTTGGATGTACTAGAATTTAAAAACTAGGCATCCCAACGTTTTGCCAGCAATCAACGGTGCCCTGGTGTTTGTAATTCATTCCCATTTCTTGCATGGGACCTAAGCATGCACCCAAGGACACAAATTTGATTTTTCAACTAATTTATATGCACTGGAGCATGTGGATGTAGTTCAAATTTGAATATGCACATAAATGCATTGAAAACTCGATTAATGCATAAAAATGTCCAAACGAACCCCGAAAAATCACAAAAATTGACACAACACTCCTGTTGTTCTATGTTGACACGAGAAAAAATTTGAAAGCAAGAAGAGGCAATGGATATTTTTTCGTCCCCAAAGGTGGGACGTCCCCTACCGAAACCATCAGGCTTGTTGTGAGAAGCTCTGGTTTGTGAGAAGCATATACCCAAACCTGCCCCAAATGGGACAAAAAATTTACCACGGCATGTTGATGCCTATCCATGATAGCATGCCAAGTTTCATGAATTTCAGACGAGTTTTGAATTTACTGAATTTAAAAACCAGGCATCTCAATCTTTTGCCGGCAATCAACGGTGCCCTGGTGTTTGAAATTCATTCTCATTTCTTGCATGGGACCTAAGCATGCACCCAAGGACACAGATTTGATTTTTCAACCAATTTATATGCACTAGAGCATGTGCATGTAGTTGAAATTTGAATTGTGCACATAAATGCATTGAAAACTCAGTTGATGCATAAAAATGTCCAAACGGACCCCGAAAAAACACAAAAATTGACACAACACTCCTGTTGTTCTATGTTGACACGAGAAAAAAAATGAAACCAATAAGAGGAAATGGATATCGTTTCGTCCCCAAAGGTGGGACTTTCCCTACCAAAACCATCATGCTTGTTGTCAGAAGCTCTGGTTTGTGAGAAGCATATACCCAAACCTGCCCCAAATGGGACAAATTTTTTACCACGGCATGTTGATGCCGCTCCATGATAGCATGCGAAGTTTCATGAATTTCAGATGAGTTTTGGATTTACTAGAATTTAAAAACCAAGCATCTCAATGTTTTTCCGGCAATCAACAGTGCCCTGGTGTTTGAATTTCATCTCATCTCTTGCATGGGACCTAGAAATTCACCCAAGGACACAAATGCGATTTTTCAACCAACTTTAGTGCACAGGAGCATGTGCTTGTAGTTCAAATTTGAATTATGGACATAAAATGCCTACAAAACCCAGTTAATGTATAAAAAAGGCCAAATGAACCCTGAAAAATTCCAAGATTAAACACAACACTCATGTTGTTCTATGTTGACACTAGAAAAGTTTTGAAAGCAATAAGAGGCAACGGATATCGTCCCGTCCCCAAAGGTGGTACGTTCCCTACCGAAACCATCATGCTTGTTATGAGAAGATCTGGTTTGTGAGAAGCTTATACCCAAACCTGCCCCAAATGGGACAAAATTTTCACCATGGCATGTTGATGCCGCTCCATGATGGCATGACAAGTTTCATGAATTTCAGACGAGTTTTGGATTTACTAGAATTTAAAAACCAGGTATCTCAACATTTTGCCGGCAATCAACAGTGCCCTGGTGTTTGAAATTCATTCCCATCTCTTGCATGGGACCTAAGCATGCACCCAAGGACACACATGTGACTTTTGAACCAACTTTGGTGCACTGGAGCATGTGCTTCTAGTTCAAATTTGAATTATGCACATAAAATGCCTAGAAAACCCAGTTAATGTATAAAAGGGCCAAACAAACCCCGAAAAATTCATTCCCATTTCTTGCATGGGACCAAAGCATGCACTGAAGGACACATATTTGATTTCTCAACCAATTTATATGCACCGGAGCATGTGCATGTAGTTTAATTTTGAATTGTGCACCTGAAATGGCTAGAAAACCAGTTTAATGTATAAAATGTCCAAACGAACCCTGAATAATTCCAATTCTTTTACGACGCACATATAGTTGCATGTTCACTGCAGATAAAAGGTCTAGCAATTCAAACAACGTCCATTGCCGCTGTGACCCCATTATGTAATTCAAATCAAGTAGATCCCACACAGTTTATTATCACCAACCGTGTGAGATGTAGTACAAAATATCTTGGAGCACCATCAGTGTATAGTATGCTAATGGCTTACATGAGAAGGTGCGTCGGCTACAGTCCACAGCTGGCGTGTTAAGCACACTAGCTCGCTCGCCAAAAACTACCGCCTCTGCATCCCTCACAATCTCGAAAATATTACTGCATCGTAATCTCCAAAATGTCTACCGCCTGGAAGGTTTTAATGTTTGATAGCACACGATTAGTATGTGTGTACCGTGTGCGTTGTCTGTTACTCCCACTCTGCTTCAGTCCCATGATTCAAATTTTCAGTAGCCCCGGCATTTTACTCCCGCCTCTGCATCCCTTGCAATCTTAAAAATATCTGATCGCCCTTGATCCAAATTTTCAGTAGCCCTGCCTTGTTACTCCCGCCTAGTAAAATTTTCAGTTGCCAGAGTATTTCCTCAAACACAACCTTGCCCTCCCCCCCCCCCACCCCGCCCCCCTCCACACACACCCCCAAACCTCCGCTCACACAGACACACACAACCCTCGAAACCATTGGTAGGTCGCCTCCATCCTCAACCTCTGCCTGTGTGCCGGGTAGCTCGAGGAGCCAATGGACAAAAATAGGTTTATCGCGGCCTTTTCGCCTGACGCCGACCGAGATGGCCGTCGAGGTGTCCCCGTCGTCCTCAGCGGGCCTGATCCGCCATCGCCGGTCCCCCGATCTGCCCGCCACAGCGCCCCTACACCGGTTCGAGGACTTCCCAGTCCCCCCTCGGACCCGGCAGCCTACAAAGTCCTACCTCGGGGCCGGCAGCGGCGGTGGGGGACGTGGGTCGCCGAGATTACAGATCAAGAGACCCACACCCGTCGGTGGCTCAGTAGCTTCCACACGGCCGAGCTCGCGGCCATGGAGTACGACCGCTGGCAGGTCCGCTACCATGGCGCGGCGCCTAGGCTCAATTTCCCCTTCGGCACATTTCCGGTCGACCTCGTTCCGCCGGAGCCAGGGTGGTGAGCTCGGCTATGGCGCGGGAGGACAACGAGGCGTGGGAGCGCCTCGAGGCCGAGGCAGCCGACGAGGCCTACATGCAAGAGCTCCGCCGGCAGCACCCGGAGCTCGTGGAGGCGGAGCGGGCGATCTTTGCCAACGCGGAGGGCGGCGAGGTTATCGCGCTCTCCTCTGATGATGAGGTCGAAGGCGGGGAGGACAGCGGCGAGGAGGGTGGCGAGGTTATCGCGCTCTCCTCCGATGACGAGGTTGAAGGCGGCGGCGACGGCGGTGCGGAGGGCGTCGAGGTGGGCCCCAAGGACGAGGAGATCGACGTCGACGAGTGGAGGAGTGCCTTCCCCAACAACCCCAATGACGGTACCGGCACGGACCTGGCCCGCGGCACACCGTACATGACGAGGAAGGATTGGCTCGACCTCTACTTCGACCGAAAGTAGTTTAGCTTAGTTTAAATTTATGTTTTATGTTCGGTTATGCAAAAGTATCTATGTTTATGTTTGAATGCATGCTACTTTCAGTTGAACCTGCTTTGAACTTGATCAAATTGAAGTTTACAACCTTAAGTTTAGGGGATCGACTAGAAAAGGCCAAAAATTGCTGGAGTATATATATATATATTATGACTTGTTTATTTCAGTTCTTCACAATGTGATGCTCTATATGTGCAACTATTTGCCGTGCAGTTCAATTTCATCAATAACAGTTTGAACAATAACACTATGAATTATGATATTTGGTTGTTGTTAAGGATATTGCAGTTAACATGCCTTTTCGTTTTTCAATTGTTGTTTAGCAACATGCATTGTACTAAATGACTAAATATGCAATCCCAGGCTACATAGCAACAAGGAAGAGTGTTACTTTTATGTTCTGATGATGTCTAGATACACATGTAATAAAATCTTATATAATGGGATGGATGGAGTGTTGTACTACATCATTTTTCAATTGTTGTTTAGCTTCTAATATTAACTTGGTGCTTTTAGGTACATATATCATTGCCAAAGATCCGCACTTCGACCCTTTCGCGTATGGGGCAATGAGATATTCATCAACCAACATCAAGTGAGGAAACTGATAAAGATTGTTATTAAAATGGGTCAAAAGATATCAATCGAACTATTTGTTTGCACTTTATGCAAGACAACAGTGAACCGCAGGATGGTAAGTAAGAACCCTGTAGCCTTCTTTTTACTGCCCGTAATGAGCTTGTTAGATGACAATATATGAATCTTTTTTCTTTTGAAGTGGATCCTGAAGCAGTTTACTCAAGATTACCTCTCAAACTACATGATTGGCAGTCGGCCATCACAAGGGGTTGGACTAGAGTCCTGCATGCCTTCTGCATCCAGGAGAGCACAATAGGGCCATTCCGCTTCACCTTGTTCAGCAACCGGAATGTCTGACGCCTCTTTCTTTACCATCTGTAATAGTACAAGTATAGAACCCTGGTTCATCATTCTTTATTTGGTGCTTATGTAATTCTTAAACATATGTACCTGTGAATCGAATAATGCATTGGTTGTTTGAACCTGATGGATATGAATAAAGCTATAGCCTACTTTCAAGTTTAAATTAGGTACAATTTTAAATAGCAGTAATTAAATTAGGGCGAAATTATGTTGTGCACGTCATTACGGCACACACGGTTGGTAAAACACAAACGTTTGCGATATACACCATGATCTGAGATGGTTCACAGAGAGAAAACATGTGCAAGCATGCACATAGTTGCCGTTTGCAAAGCGTGTGTGATGTCAGACACTATCACATACGGTGCGGTAAAACTAAATGTGTGTGATTGTCTACCTATCGTACACGGTTTATAATCCTGAACTGTTTGGTGATGTGCCAGGCATCATAAAACTCCGTGCACAGAATCTGCACCGAAAGCTCACTGCACTCGAATCTGCACTGGTTTTAGGTAAAACCACAAAACTCCGACTGCGATGGCAATCCGAGCACAAACGAGTAGCAAGAATGAAGCGTTTGGGATATTCGAGATATCGGAAACGGTTATATAGGGGCAACTGTATGCATCAAGGCTCCCTATTCCCGACGGTTTCTGGGTCGTGTGGAAAGGACCCCCCCCTATCGCCCACACTCACTTGGCGACAGTTCCAAATGCCGTCGCGGAAAGGGGTTAAAAACCGTTTGTATAGCACCGACGCGCACCAGTGCAAAGAAATACAATCAATCAAAGAACAATTATCTCAACAATATTCTCACCCTCCGAATTATCGGGACGCCTTCTAGCTAAAGCTGACTCTTCTTCAGTCCCTTTATTATCAATCTTAATTTTACTAAACAAAGAATCAATAGAAGAAACACCAATCACTTTAAGATCTTCCATCATTTTTATGAAAGCAATCACTTGAAAACGCCTTTTCTAAAAATTCTCTTCTATCTCTAAGCATAGCGGTTCTTTTCTTACTTTCATCCATAGAAACATATAAAGCTTTAATTGATTCTTCTACCATAGGCACAAAAATTTTCATCATGAGGTTTTCTACATCATGCGAAATTCTATCAATGCTTCTAGACATATCATCAATCTTACTCAACTTTTCTTCTATCGTCGTATTAAAATCCTTTTCAGCATTGATATATTCTTTAGTATTTTTTCTCAAGATTAGAGGTGTTCCTATTATTATTATAAGAAGGTTTACCATAGGAATTACCATAATTATTAGAGGAATTTCCCAGAAAAGGTCTAGGATTAAAATTACCTCTATAAACATTGCTATTAAAATTGTTTCGCGAAACAAAATTCACATCTACGGCATCACTATTTTTCTCAATCAAAGTAGACAAAGGCACATCATTAAAATCAATAGGAGAATTTTTATTAGCAACCAACTTCATAAGAGCATCAACTTTTGCACTCAAAGAATTTATTTCTTCTACTAAATTGACTTTTTTACTAGTAGGAGCTCTTTCGGTATGCCATTGTGAATAATTTGCCATAATATTATCAAGAAATTTAGTAGCTTCACCCAAAGTAATTTCCATAAAAGTACCCCTCGCGGCGGAATCTAAAAGATTTCTAGAAACAAAATTCAATCCCGCATAAAAATTTTGTATGATCATCCATAGATTTAAACCATGAGTAGCACAATTGCTTAGCATCAACATTCTTTCCCAAGATTGCGCAACATGTTCATGCTCAAGTTGCTTAAAATTCATGATTTGCGCCCTAAGGGAAATAATTTTCGCAGGCAGAAAATACTTAGTAGTAAAAGCATCCTTGCACTTATCCCAAGAATCGTTACTATTGCGAGGCAAAGAAGAAAACCAAATTTTTGCACGATCTCACAAAGAAAATGGAAATAATTTCAACTTCACAATATCATTGTCCACATCTTTTTTCTTTTGCATATCGCATAATTTCTCGAATGTGTTAAGATGGTACGCGGCATCCTCATTAGGAGTACCAGAAAATTGATCTTTCATAACAAGATTCAACAAAGCGGCATTAATATCACAAGACTCCGCACTAGTGGCGGGTGGAGCAATCGTAGTGCTAACAAAATCGTTGTTGTCGGTGTTGAAGAAATCACACAATTTGGTAATCTCTTGAGTCATTGTGACTACGAAACAAGATTGCACTCAAAAACAGATCTGACGAAAAAACGACGAACGGAAAAGAGGGCGAATAAAACGGCAATTTTTTTGTGAAGTGGGGGAGAGGAAAACGAGAGGCAAATGGAAAATAATGTAAATTGCAAGGAGATGAGATTTGTGATTAGGAACCTGTAAATGTTGATGATATCTCCCCAGAAACGGTGCCAGAAATTCCTTTTGATGCGGCTTGAACTACGTCGGTATTTCCCCAAAGAGGAAGGGATGATGCAACAAAGTTACGGTAGGTATTTCCCTCAGTGATGAGACACGGGTTATCGAACCAGTAGGAGAACCACGCAACACCACATAAACAGCTCCTGTACGCAAAGAACGATTACTTGCAACCCTGCATAAGAGAGGGGTTGTCAATCCCTCACGGGTAAAAAGATAGGTAAAATTGTAGTATATTGGATAAATAGATCTCGGGGGAACGCGAGATAAAATAAATAATAATAAATTGCAGCAAGGTATTTTTGTATTGTTAGATTAGTAGATCTGAAAATAAAAGCAAATAAAAATAGATCGTGAAGGCAAATATAATAAAGAAGAGACCCGGGGCCGTAGATTTCAGTGGTGGCTTCTCTCGAAAAAATAGCATACGGCGGGTAAACAAATTACTGTTGGGCAATTGATAGAAATTCAAATAATCATGAAGATATCCAGGCAATGATCATTATATAGGCATCACGTCCAAGATTAGTAGACCGACTCCTGCCTGCGTCTACTACTATTACTCCACACATCAACCGCTATCCAGCATGCATCTAGTGTATTAAGTTCATGGAGAAACAGGGTAATGCAATAAGAACGATGACATGATGTAGACAAGATCTATTTATGTAGAAAAAGACCCCATCCTGTTATCCTTAATAGCAACGATACATACATGTCGGTTCCCCTTCTGTCACTGGGATCAAAAACCGTAAGATCTAACCCATCACAAAGCACCTCTTCCCATGGCAAGGAAAATCAATCTAGTTAGCCTAACTAAACCAAAGATTCAAAGAAGAAATACGAGGCTATAAGTAATCATGCATATAAGAGATCAAAGAAACACAAATAACTTTCATGGATAAAAACATAGATCTGATCCTAAACTCAAAGTTCATCGGATCCCAACAAACACACTGCAAAAAGAGTTACATCAAATAGATCTCCAAGAGACCATTGTATTGAGAATCAAAGAGAGAGAGAGAGAGAGATCTAGCTACTAACTACGGACCCATAGGTCTACAATGAACTACTCACACATCATCGGAGAGGCACCGATGAGGATGATGAACCCCTCCGTGATGGTGTCTAGATTGGATCTGGTGATTCTGGAACTTGCGGCAGCTGGAATTGATTTTCGTCGACTCCCGTAGGGTTTCTGGAATATTGGGGTATTTATAGAGAAAAGAGGCGGTGCGGGAGGCCACCGAGGTGGGCACAACCCACCTAAGCGCGCCTGGGCCCCCAGGCGCGGCCCAGGCGCGCCCTGGTGGGTTGTGCTCCCCTCGGAGCCCCCCTCTGGTACTTCGTTGGCCCAACAGGTGTCTTCTGGTCCAGAAAAAATCTCCAAAAAGTTTCACTGCGTTTCGACTCCATTGGGTATTGATTTTGTGCCAAGTAAAAAACAAGCAAAAAAATAGCAACTGGCACTGGGCACTATGTCAATAGGTTAGTTCCAAAAAATGATATAAAGTTGCTATATAATGATTGTAAAACATCCAAGAATGATAATATAACAGCATGGAACAATAAAAAAATTATAGATACGTTGGAGACGTATCAGCCAACACCAAGGACGAACTGGATGCGTGATACGCCTCCAACGTATCTATAATTTTTTTATTGTTCCATGTTGTTTCATTATCAATCTTGGATGTTTTATAACATTTTATAATCATTTTATATCATTTTTTGGTACTAACCTATTGACATAGGAAGTGCCAGTTGCTGTTTTCTACATGTTTTTTACATCGCAGGAAATCAACATTAGACGGAGTCCAAATGACACGAAACTTCACAGTGATTTTTTATGGACCAGAAGGAACATGTGCCTGGGGGGAGTCCCGAGGAGGGGACAACCCACCAGGGCACGCCAGGAGGCCCATGCGCGCCCTGGTGGGTTGTGCCCACCTTGGGTGCCCCCAGACCACCTCTTTGCTCTATAAATACCCCAAAAATCCAAGAACCCTAGGGGAGTCGACGAAATATTCATCCGACCACCGTAGAGTCCAGAACCACCAGATCCAATCTAGACACCATCTCGGATGGGGTTCACCACCTCCATTGGTGCCTCTTTGATGATGCGTGAGTAGTTCTTTGTAGACCTTCGTGTCCGTAGTTAGTAGCTAGATGGCTTCCTCTCTCTTGCGGAATTATCAATACAATGGTCTCTTGGAGATCCATATGATGTAACTCTTTTTGCGGTGTGTTTGTTGGATCTGATGAACTTTGAGTTTACGATCAGATCTATCTTTTTATATCCATGAAAGTTATTTGAGTTTCTTTGATCTCTTATATGCATGATCTCTTATAGCCTCATATTTCTTCTTCGATATTTGGGTTTTGTTTGGCCAACTTGATTATTTATCTTCCAATGTGAAGAGGTGCTTTGTAGTGTGTTCGATCTTACGGTGCTTGATCCGAGTGACAGAAAGGGAAACGACATGTATGTATCATTGCTACTAAGGATAAAATGATGGGGTCTATCTCTACATACATAGATCTTTTCTACATCATGTCATCGTTCTTATTACATTACTCCGTTTCTCCATGAACTTAATACACTAGAAGCATGCTGGATAGCGGACGATGTGTGGAGTAATAGTAGTAGATGCAGGCATGAATCGGTCTACTAATCTTGGACGTGATGCCTATATAATGATCATTGCCTGGATATCGTCATAATTATTTGAAGTTCTATCAATTGCCCAACAGTAATTTGTTTACCCACCGTTTGCTATTTTTCTCGAGAGAAGCCACTAGTGAAATCTACGGCCCCCGGGTCTTCTTTCTCATATTTTCCTTTGTGATCTACTTTTTCCTTGCATTTATTTTTAGATCTATTAAACCAAAAATAAAAAATACCTTGCTGTGTTTTATTTCTATTTATTTTATTTGGCGTTCGATCTATCAATCTACTACAATTTATCTCACATCCGTTTGCTTATATTGATGCGTCGTACCCCGGATGGTATTGACAACCCCTTTAACACGCCGGGTTGCGAGGATTTGTTATCTGTGTGCAGGGGTTGTTTACGTTGTGTTGCTTGGTTCTCCTACTGGTTCGATAACCTTGGTTTCATATCTGAGGGAAATACCTACCGCCGTTGTGCTGCATCATCCCTTCCTCTTTGGGGAAATACCGACATAGCTTCAAGCGACATCAAAAGGAATTTCTGGTAACGTTGTCGGTGAGGATTTCAACATATACCAGCTTCCTAATCACAAGTTCATCTTCTCGCAATTTACATTATTTGCCATTTTCCTCTCGTTTTCCTCTCCCCCACTTCACAAAAATTTGTCGTTTTATTCGCCTCTCTTTTTCCGTTCGCCGTTTTCTTGCCGGGTCTGGTTTTGAGTGCAATCTTGTTGTGTGGTCATCATGACTCAAGAGGACATCAAGTTATGTGATTCCTCAAATACCAACAACAATGATTTTATTGGCACTCCGATTGCTCCTCCCGCCTCTAGTGCGGAGTCTTGTGATATTAATACTACTGTGTTGAATCTTGTTATGAAAGATCAATTTTTCGGTACTCCTAATGAGGATGTCGCGTCCCATCTTAATACCTTCGTGGAATTATGCGATATGCAAAAGAAAAAAATGTGGACAATGATGTGGTGAAGATGAAATTATTTCTGTTTTCTTTGTGTGATTTTGCAAAAAATTGGTTTTCTTCTTTGCCTCGCAATAGTATCGATTCTTGGAATAAGTGCAAAGATGCTTTTATCACTAAGTATTTTTCGCTCGCAAAAATTATTTCCCTTAGAACCCAGATCATGAATTTCAAGCAACTTGAACATGATCATGTTGCACAATCTTGGGAAAGGATGAAAATGAAACTAAGGAATTGCCCAACTCATGGGTTAAATCTTTGGATGATCATACAAAAAATTTATGCGGGGTTGAATTTTGTTTCTCGTAATCTTTTAGATTCCGCCGCGGGTGGAACTTTTATGGAAATTACTTTGGGTGAAGCCACCAAATTGCTCGATAATATCATGGCAAATTATTCACAATGGCATACCGAAAGAGCTCCTACTAGTAAAAAAGTTAATTCGATTGAAGAAATTTCTTCTTTGAGTGCTAAAGTTGATGCTCTTACGAAAATGGTTGCTAGTAAAAGTGCTCCTATTGATTTTAATGATGTGCCTTTGTCTACTTCGATTGAGAAAAATAGTGATGCCATAGATGTGAATTTTATCTCTCAAAATAATTTCAACAACAATGCTTATAGAGGTAATTTAATTCCTAGGCCTTCTCCTAGTAATTCCTCGAATAATTATGGTAATTCCTATGGAAATCAATCTTATAATAATAATAGGAACACATCTGATCTTGGGAATAATATTAAATAATTTATCAATACGCAAAAAGTTTTCAACACTTCCATAGAGGAAAAGTTGAGTAAGATTGATGATTTGTCTAGAAGTATTGATAGAATTGCACATGATGTGGAAAATCTCAAGATGAAATTTTTTGTGCCTAAGGTTGATGAATCAATTAAAGCTCTTTATTTTTTGATGGATGAAAGTAGGAAAAGAACTGCTATGCTTAGAGCTAAAAGAGAATCTTTAGAAAAAGTGTTCTCTAGTGATTACTTTCGCCAAAATGACGAAGATCTTAAAAATGATTGGTGTTTATTCTATTGATTCCTTGTTTAGTAAAGTTAAGATTGATGAGAAAGGGACTAGAGAAGAGTCAACTTTAGGTAGAAGGCGTCCCAATATTTTGTAGGGTGAAAATCCTGTTGAGAAAATGGATGAAAGTGGGTTTGGAGAGGTCAAAACTTTAACTAGTGATGTGCCCACTCTTTTGGATTACAAAGACTTTAATTACGATAGTTGCTCTTTGCTTGATTGTATTTCTTTGTTGCAATCCATGTTAAATTCACCCCATGCTTGTGAACAAAACAAAGCTTTTACTAAACATATTGTTGATGCTATGATGAAAGCTTTGGAAGAAAAGTTGGAATTAGAAGTATCAATTCCTAGAAAATTGCATGATGAATGGGGACCTACTATCAAAGTCAAGATTAAAAATTATGAGTGTTTTGCTTTGTGTGACTTGGTTGCTAGTGTTTCTACAATTTCGAAAACTTTATGTGATGTGCTTGGTCTTGCCGATATTGAATCGTGTCCTTTGAGTTAGCACTTTGCGGATTCTACTATGAAAAAGCCTATGGGAAGAATTAATGATGTTCTTATTCTTGAAAATACGAATTATGTGCCCATAAATATTATTGTTCTTGATATAGATTGCAACCCGTCTTGTCCAATTATTCTTGGTAGACCGTTTTTATGCAGCATCGATGCCGTGATTGATATAAAAGAAGGCAATATTAAGTTCCAATTTCCTTTGAGGAAGGGTACGGAACACTTTCCTAGAACAAAAATTAGGCTACCATATGGATCAATCATGAGGGCATCTTATGGATCTCGAACCAAAGATGACAAAACTTAGATCCTTGCTTTATGCCTAGCTAAGGGCGTAAAACTATACCGCTTGTTGGGAGGCAACCCAATGAATAAAATTTATTTTTTTTCTTTTTGCTTTCTGTTCTTGTGTGTTTGCACAATTATGCTACTGTTATGATTGTGTTTTTTGTGTTTAGTTAGTGTTTGTGCCAAGTAAAGCCTATAGGATCTTCTTCGGTGATAGTTGTTTGATCTTACTGAAAAACAAAAACTTTGTGCTCACGAAAATAATTTTCATAAATCACAGAAAAGAGCTTTTGCCCTGATTCTTTTTGCAGAAGATTAATATACAAATTATCTTGGTCATCCTAGTTTTCAGAATTTTTGGAGTTACAAAAGTATTCGAAAAAGTCAGATTGCTACAGACTATTATGTTTTGACAGATTATGTTTTCTTTGTGTTGTGTGCTTATTTTGATGGCTCTATGGTTTTATTTGACGAGTTTTTGCCATATAAAACTTGGAATACAGTAGATATAATACAAAAACAAAATATGAATTGGTTTGATACAGTGCTTATAGTAGTGGTTTGCTTTCTTATGCTAACGGATCTCACGAAGGTTTTGTTGAGTTTTGTGTGATTGAAGTTTTCAAGTTTTGGGTTATCTTACGATGGATGAAAGAAGGATAGAAGAGCCTAAGCTTGGGGATGCCCCGCCATCGCAAGCTATTATCCAAGAATGAGCAACCAACTAACCTTGGGGATGCCCCCGAGTGGCATCCCCTCTTTCTTCTAGCGACTATTGGTATTTTACTCGAAGCTATTTTTTATTCGTCACATGATATGTGTTTTGCTTGGAGCGTCTTGTATGATATGAGTCTTTGCTTGTTTTATTTTGTGTTTTAAGTCATCAATCCTTGATGGACATACCTATTTGACAGAGCCAAAATTATTTCATGACTTATTAGAATTGCTCTCTGTGCTTCACTTAAATCTTTTATGAGCTAGGACTTGCTCTAGTGCTTCACTTATATCTTTTGAGCACGGTGTGCTTAGTATTTTTGAAGAAATACTCTCTTTCTTCACTTAGATTTATTTGAGAGTTAGTAAATTTTTTGAAGAAATTCTCTCTTTCTTCACTAAAATTATTTTGAGAGAAAGAAAAAAATTATGCTCATGATCTTCACTTATATTTGCTTGAGCTTATGAAAAGCAACACATGAAAATTAGTCCCAAAGTGATAGGTATCCAAGAAGGATAAGTAAAAAACTTTCATGAAGATCATTGGACAAACTAAACATGATTCTTAGTAATAGTTTTGAGATATGATGATGTGATATGTGAGTTGTGTCGATGAGTAATTAGGCTTTAGTAAGAATATCGGTGTTAAGGTTTGTGATTCCCTATGCAAGTACGAAAGTCAATAGTCATGCATTGAAATTATATACTACTTGTGGTGCATTATTTATTTTTAATTATGCTTAATGCTTGCTTATGAGATTATTCGTTTCTTGGTTGGTCGCTTCTCAATCTTTTTGCTAGCCTTCATTTTGCACCAAGTATGATCTCTACTTGTGCATCCAAAATCCTTTAAACCAGTTTTGCCATATGAGTCCACTATATCTACCTATATGCGGTATTCTTTTGCCGTTCCAAGAAAACTTGCATGTGCCATCTCTAGTTTTCAAAATAAACTTCTCTTTTGTGTATTTGTTTCGCTCGCGGAGCGGTGACGGGTGGCTAATATTTTCCATGCTAGATGTGTTATTCTCACGATGAGTGTTTATTCACTTGTCATTGCACGAGAGTAAGGCAAAGGTTTTAGGGATGCCATGTCCCAAAATGCAAAATTGAATTTACTTTATGTTGTCAAATAATAAATTCCTTGGAAAGTGTTCGTATGGAGGGAAACCGTGGATACGGCTAGCCATGGAAAGTGAAAGTATGGTGGAAAAAGGAATAAACTTTATTTTCTGCTTGGGAACCGCCTATGGCATATCTAGCATGGAAAGTGTTGGGAACTCTAAGTCATTTTCGTTGGTGGGATGGATACACCTCCCAAAATGTTTTTATCTGTAATTTTTCACTTTGAGCTCTGGCACCTCTACAAATCCCTACTTCCCTCTATGAAGGGCCTTTCTTTTTCTTTATGCAATTTTTATTTTTGAATTTGAGTCTCCATATTCTCTTACAAAAGCACCAACTAAGAGGCAATATGATCATACTTGAGTATTGGGTGTAGCTAATATGCGAGTGCATTTCATGAATGGATCAATGTTTGAGCATGATGGGCTAGGGATAACTTATTTTAGCGTTGATATTTTGAAAGACATGGTTGCTTGTTGATATGCTTGAGTATCTAAATTATTATGTCAAAACTAGACTATTGCTTTGAATCACATAAAAGTCCAAATGTCCATGCTATAAAGAAAAGAATATGATATGACATGATAAACAGCACTCCACATCAAAAATTCTGTTTTTATCACTTACCTACTCGAGGACGAGCAGGAGTTAAGCTTGGGGATGCTGATATGTCTCCAACGTATCTATAATTTTTTATTGTTCCATGTTGTTTTATTATCAATCTTGGATGTTTTATAATTATTTTATAGTCATTTCATATCATCTTTTGGTACTAACCTATTGACATAGTGCCAAGTGCCAGTTGTTGTTTTCTGCATGTTTTTTACATCGCAGGAAATCAATATCAGACGAAGTCCGAATGCCACGAAACTTCACGGAGATTTTTTATGGACCAGAAGGAACATGTTGGGCCCTGGCTGTGCCTGGGGGGAGTCCCGAGGAGGGGACAACCCAGCAGGGTGCGCCAGGAGGCCCAGGCGCGCCCTGGTGGGTTGTGCCCACCTCGGGTGCCCCCCGGACCGCCTCTTTGCTCTATATATACCCCAAAAATCCCAGAACCCTAGGGGAGTCGACGAAATATTCATCCAGTCGCCGCAGAGTCCAGAACCACCAGATCCAATCTAGACACCATCTCGGATGGGGTTCACCACCTCCATTGGTGCCTCTCCGATGATGCGTGAGTAGTTCTTTGTAGACCTTCGGGTCTGTAGTTAGTAGCTAGATGGCTTCCTCTCTCTTGCTGAATTCTCAATACAATGGTCTCCCTGAGATCCATATGATGTAACTCTTTTTGCAGTGTGTTTGTTGGGATCTGATGAACTTTGAGTTTATGATCAGATCTATCTTTTTATATCCATGAAAGTTATTTGAGTTTCTTTGATCTCTTATATGCATGATCTCTTATAGCCTCGTATTTCTTCTCCGATATTTGGGTTTTGTTTGGCTAACTTGATCTATTTATCTTGCAATGGGAAGAGGCGCTTTGTAGTGGGTTCGATCTTAGGGTGCTTGATCCGAGTGACGGAAAGGGGAACGACACGTATGTATCGTTGCTACTAAGGATAAAACGATGGGATCTATCTCTACATAGATAGATCTTGTCTACATCATGTCATCATTCTTATTGCATTACTCCGTTTCTCCATGAACTTAAGGCACTAGATGCATGCTGGATAGCGGTCGATGTGTGGAGTAATAGTAGTGGATGCAGGCAGGAGTCGGTCTACTAATCTTGGATGTGATGCCTATATAATGATCATTGCCTGGATATCGTCATAATTATTTGAAGTTCTATCAATTGCCCGACAGTAATTTGTTTACCCACCGTTTGCTATTTTTCTCGAGAGAAGCCACTAGTGAAATCTACGGCCCCCGGGTCTTCTTTCTCATATTTGCCTTTGCGATTACTTTTTCCTTGCATTTATTTTCAGATCTATTAAACCAAAAATACAAAAATACCTTGCTGCATTTTATTTCTATTTATTTTATTTGGCGTTCGATCTATCAATCTACTACAATTTATCGCACGTCCGCTTGCCTATCTTGAGGCGCCGTACCCGGGAAGGGATTGACAACCCCTTTAACACGTCGGGTTGCCAGGATTTGTTATCTATGTGCAGGGGTTTTTTACATTGTGTTGCTTGGTTCTCCTACTGGTTCGATAACATTGGTTTCATATCTGAGGGAAATACCTATCGCCGCTGTGCTGCATCATCTCTTCCTCTTTGGGGAAATACCGACGTAGCTTCAAGCGACATCAAGGCGGCTCGAAAAGCCACCAGCGGATTGTCTGGTAAGTAGAAAGCTTGTGTCACAATGCTTAGAAAGGATATATGGTGTATGCGTTAACACCTTGTTCTCCATCCAGCCGCAGAAGCCGCAAGCGAACTGCGGAAGGAGCTAGAGGCTGGAAAACGGGTGCTGACGCGGAGTCATGAGGAGAAAAATGAGCTCAAAGCAGAAAAACAGCGAAAAACCAAGGAAATTGTGGTTTTAAAATATCAGCTGGCATAAGCCTTGGAGGAGAACTAAAAACTCAAAGGCGGCATGTTTGGTGAGTATCGATTTTGACTGACCATTGGTGTGATCATCATAACGTGGTAATAACGATATGTCATACCTTGTGTCTAGGCCTCGTAACTGGGCGGCCCATGGAAGAGGTCAGTTCCTACGGTGGAAACCTGTTAAAGGAACTAGCCAAGGCGCACGAAAAGGCTCGAAAGGCCATGAAGAGCATGGTCAAGGCGCTATGGCCGTCGGATGCGCATTCGGAGAGTATGGCCGAGCTGGCTAGACGCTTTAAAGGAGCCTGGCGGCGTCTTGAATTGTGGAAGATCTCAATTTGTCGAGAGGGAGCGCGCGAGGCCTGGGCGATGGTAAAGACCTGTTACACCAAACTAGACTAGGAGCATATGGCTCAAGTTGGACCAGTGGGCCCTGATGGTCAAGAGATACCCCCTCAATTTGGTGTATGAAGATGTGATGCATGCTGCTCGCTATTCACAGCGAGATTGTGCTTTAGACCGCCTGATAGACAATGTCGATCAGGAGTAGTTTTGTCAACTCTATGTATCTATGTACTTTACATTGACTGAGCTCGATCCGCGCGTTTTTTATTTTTAAAGGATGTTGTCTTAACCGGCCATCGGCTTCTACCTCCCCGACCAGTGATCCGGAAGTGTTCCGTACTACGTGCCTTGGGAAACAAGGAAACACTTTGGGTAACCAGACAATACGGCCATCTGGCTTGAACAGATGAAACATGTGCGAAGAGTTATGTTATATTACTGTTTAACGTAAGAAACATTTTCCAATGAAAATAGTTCCTCCAAGGGTTCCTTTCTGCGGGCAAAATTATAACCCGGATACGTAAGATCAACAGAAACCAATGGCTTCGAAAAACCCTCGTGGTGAGCGCGAGGCCATATTCACTTCCCTTGGGCCAACTTATTATATTCTGTAAGAACGCTAGCTTTCAGATTCACCCGTCTGAGGTATGGTCCCGGATGACCTGGTCGTAACAATCGTAGAGTGCTCCCATTACTCCCTAGCCGAAAAGTCAGGGACGTAGGGGTAAACACAGGAGCCAGGCAACCCAGCTTGGCAAAGATCTTAAGTCAAATAAGTGCATATATTGGCTTAAAATATATGAGAAGGATGCAATAGGAACAAATGCGATTTATATATTATTCGGCTCTTTTAAGGGAGCCCCCATGTAAAGTTGGGTGGTACATCCAATGATGTATATAGTATGAGCATAGAATGGTTCGGTTTAGCCGAACGCTCGCCATATCGAAAAAGAAAAGAAAAAAAGAAAGAAGAGATAAGGATGTATGTAAAACTCAGGCGTAAAAGCGCCGCAGCCGGGCTGCGTTCCACGGGTTTAGTCATCGGACGGACGGCGAAGACGATATGCTCCTCCTCTAAGTACTTCATCAATGATGTACGGGCCCTCCCATTTGGGCGATAATTTATTCTTCTGTTTTTCAGGGAGCTGAAGTACGAGATCTCCCACGGTGTATGTCTTCGCCCGGACTTCACGGTTTTGGTAGCGCCGTGCTTGCTATTGATAGAATGCGGATCGAGCCCGGGCTATATCCCGTTCTTCCTCAAGAGCGTCCAAATCATCCTGCCGATCCATCTCGGCTTCCCTTTCTTCGTACATGCGCACTCTAGGCGCGTGATGGATGAGGTCGCATGGGAGGACAGCTTTCGCACCGTATACCATAAAAAATGGTGTGTATCCGGTTGATCGGTTAGGAGTAGTGCATAGCCCCCATAATATGGAATCGAGTTCCTCAACCCAATGGCAGTATGATTGTTTAAGTGATCGGACCAGGCGAGCCTTGATGCCGCTCATAATGAGCCCTTGGCCCGTTCTACCTGTCCATTGGTTTGTGGGTGGTACACCGAAGCATAGTCGAGCTTAATGCCCATTTTGCAGCACCAGTCTTTGACTTCCTCGGCGGTGAAGTTGGTGCCGTTATCGGTAATTATTTTGTGGGGGACACCATAACGGTGGACGATGTCAGATAAGAAGTCGACGACCGGTCCGGATTCTGCCGAAGTGACGGGCCTTGCCTCAATCCACTTGGTGATTTTGTCGACCATGACCAATAGGTACTTCTTTTTCTTTATCCCACCTTTGAGTGGCCCGACCATGTCGAGTCCCCATACCGCAAAAGGCCATGTTATCCGTATCGTCCGAAGAGCTGCGGGGGGCATGTGGCTTTGATTTGCAAACAACTGACATCCGACGCGGTGTTGAACCAATGTTCGGGCATCCTCACGGGCAGTGGGCCAGAAGAATCCTGCTCGGAAAGCCTTGCTGACCAAAGCCTGAGCTGTCGCATGGTGGCTGCCCATGCCCGCGTGTATTTCTGCCAGGAGCTGCTGCCCCTCTTCTTCGGAGATGCACCTTTGTAAGATTCCTGTAGTGCTCTTTTTATAGAGTTCACCCTCATGGATCTTGTATGATTTAGACCGCCGGACTATGCGTCGTGCCTCTATCTGATCCTCCGGGAGCTGTTGTCGCATGAAGTAGACGAGTAGAGGTTCTGTCCAGGGGGTGATTACGACCATGATTTCGTGGGTGGAAGGTGTTTCCTTGAGTGCGGAGCCGCCGATGATGTGACCATCAGGTTCGTCTTTCGGGGAACATTGTGAGCTGGTTCATTGATTAGTGCACCGGAGTCATCATCCCGCCATACTACGGAGGGTTTGAAGAGCTGCTCGACGAAAGTACATTTGGGAACCGGGTCACGCTTGGCGCGCATGCAGGCGAGGACGGCCGCGGCTTGATTGTTGTCTCTAGAGACATGGTGGAATTTTAGGCCTTCGAACCAGGCCGATATCCGGAGGACTGCATTTCTGTATGCCGCCATTTTGGGGTCTTTGGCGTTGAATTCACCGTTGACTTGGGAGATTGCTAGGTTTGAATCTCCCCTTACTTCAAGGCGCCGCACCCCCATTGACATGGCCATCCGAAGACCATGCAGTAGTGCTTCGTATTTGGCTGCGTTGTTGGAGTCCGTGTACATTATTTGTAGGATGTACCGAACGGTGTCGCCTGTAGGGGATATTAGAATTACCCCAGCCCCCAGTCCGCCTAACATTTTTGAGCCATTGAAGTACATCGTCCAGTGCGAATATGTACTGTATTCCCGGGGTAGCTCGGCTTCGGTCCATTCGGCTATAAAATCGGCCAGCACCTGAGACTTAATAGCTCGGCGTGGTTTGTATGTTATCTCGAAAGGAAGGAGCTCGATGGCCCATTTGGCAATGTGGCCCGTGGCGTCCCTGTTGTTGATTATATCATTCAAGGGGACATCTGATGCCACTGTGACCGAACATTCCCAAAAGTAGTGTCATAGCTTTCGGGATGCCATAAAAACCGTGTAGGCAATCTTTTGGTGGTGCGGGTATCGTGATTTGCAGGCCGTAAGTACCTTAGACACGTAATAGACTGGCTTCTGGACTTGGAACTTGTGGCCCTCAGACTCCAGTTCCACGACGAGCACCGCAATGACCACCTGGTTGGTGGCCGAAGTATATAGTAGCATGGGCTCGCCAATGCTAGGTACGCCAGGATGGGGTTGCCGGCGAGAAGTGTTTTAATCTCCTCAAGCGCCGCAGTTGCTTCGTCTGTCCATTGGAAGTTCTTGGTCTTTTTGAGCAGTTTGTAGAGTGGGAGCACCTTTTCTCCGAGGCGAGATATGAAGCGGCTTAAAGCTGCTATGCATCCGACCAATTTCTGGACGTGCTTGAGCTCTGTTGGTATTATGAGCTGGGATACCGCGCTAATTTTGGCCATTCCTCTATGGGAAACGATGAATCCAAGAAGTTTTCCGGTAGGGACCCCGAAGACGCATTTTTTCGGGTTGAGCCGTATATCGTAGGCTCGTAAATTGTTGAATGTTTGATGGAGGTCATCCATCAGTTAGTCGATGTTTTTGGTTTTGAAAACCACGTCGTCCACGTATGCCTCGACCATTCTGCCGATTTGACTCTTGAGGCATGTTTGAATCATGCGCTAGTATGTGGCTCCTGCGTTTTTTAGTCCGAACGGCATGGTGTTGAAGCAGAAAGGCACGTAAGGGGTGATGAATGCGGTTGCCACCTGGTCGCACTCCTTCATCTTAATCTGGTGGTATCCGGAGTATGCGTCAAGGAAGCATAGCGAGTCGTGTCTGGCTGTGGCGTCGATGATCTGGTCTATTCTTGGCAGAGGAAAAGGGTCCTTAGGGTAGGCCTTGTTAAGGTCTTTAAAATCGACACAGAGCTGCCAGGACTTGTCCTTATTGGGTACCATAACTAGATTTGCTAACCACTTAGGGTGTTTGATCTTGCGGATGAATCCGGCCTCCATCAGTTTGCAAGCTCTTCGCCCATGGCTTGCCGTTTGGGTTCGGAAAATCGGCGTAGGGTCTGTTTCACCGGCTTGAAGCCTTTGAGGATGTTTAGGTTGTGCTCTACTAGCCTGCGTGGGATTCCTGGCATGTCTGAGGGGTGCCAGGCAAGTATTTCCCTGTTTTCGCATAGGAACGCTCTTAGTGCCTCGTCGACTGCGGTGTCCAGTTGTGCTCCTATAGATGTCGTTTTATTGGGATTTGTTGGGTGCACTTGAAATATGACTATTTCATCTGCTGGCTTGAATGACGTGGATCTTTGTCTTTTACTGAGCAACACATCATCCCTGTCGACTGTAGTGCGTGATGTTGTCAACTCTTCAGATAGTGCCTCTAGGGCAAGGGATGTCATCTTGTTTTCGGCTCGCAAGGCTTTGCTCGGGTCGCTTTTAAGTGAGATTACCCCGTTGGGCCCTGGCATCTTGAGTTTCATATACCCGTAATGTGGTATGGCCTGAAATCTCGAGAATGCCTCGTGTCCTAGCAAGGCGTGGTATCCGTTGCGGAAGGGCACAATGTGAAATAGCAAGAGTTCAGATATGTAGTTATCGAGTGAGCCAAACACAATGTCTAGGGTTATGTGTCCCGAGCAGTGTGCCTCCCTACCGTGTATTATACCTCAAAATGTGGTGTGACTATGTTCGATGCGAGATCTATTGAATTGCATCTTACCGAGAGTATCCTCATAAATGAGGTTGAGGCCGCTGCCTCCGTCCATCAGCACTTTAGTCAGCCAAAAACCATCAACAATGGGGTCGAGGACCAGTGCGGCCGGTGCGTGGTTGTTAAGGGGGCTTGGCTCGTCCTTCTCGTCGAAGGTGATGAGCATGGCTGCCCATGGCTATGCGGTCGTCACTTGATATATCTGGTTGAGCTCTCGAAGAGCCTTTTTCCTCTTATTGTTTGAGGCGAACGTCTCGTAGACCGTAAGGACATTATGGTCCTGTGGTGAAGCTGTGAATTGTTTATCTGGAGGTGTAAGGCCCAAGATTAACTCGCCATGTTTGGCTACTTGTCTCACCACCCAACAGGCTCGAAGTCTGTGGGTTGGGTTTGCGTCTAGCAAGACCGAGTGTATTGGGCATGGTTTAGCCAGCAGTTCGTCCAACACTGATCTAGGCCTAGTTTTCTTTTTGCCAGGCTAGTGCTCTGATGATCGATTTGTGTATGCTCGTTTGAAGCGAGACTTTTTGTGCTGTGCGGCAAGCAGTGGCCCCATGTTCATCTGTTGCGCCCTCCACGTGTTCTCCATGGCGCAATACTTGCATACCTTGTCTGATAGTTCCGTGAAGCTTTGAATTCGGCGACGAGCGAGGGTGTTTAAGAGGCCCTCGTCTTTGCAGTTGAATTGGAAGGCTTTAATTACCTCTTTGTCACAGCAAGACGACATCATGTTCTTCACAAGGAGAAATCTAGCCCAATAATGATGGACTATCTCGTTTGGCAGTTGTTTGACATACATGAGGTCCTAGATGTCCGGATTTCCCGAATCCTAGGAGTATTCCGTATGGTGGGTGGGTGGGAAAAATTCAAGGATTCCTTCCTGCGGCGGACCCGGACTATCCTTGATGGGTGGTTGAGTCATGTCCGGTTCTGATAGTGCAGGGCTCGGATCCGGACTAGTGTCCGGCTGGATCGGTTCGAGGCCGGATCTTGCATTGGGGCTCAAGTCCGGACGTATCTCTGGCTGGTGTCTGACTCCGAGCTAGAGACTCGAGTGTACATTGTTCTTAACTTATAAGGTTGTGGCCCCTCCTGGGCCTCTTCAACGGTGGCGACGAGGTGCGTGACCGGAAGGCTGTTGATTTCTCGGTCGTCGGGTTTAAGCCCAATCCGATCATAGGCCATGGGCCTGGTAACGGAGATTCCCATTGCACGAAATAGACTTGCCAAGTGGTATGCCGGCTGGGCACACGGGGTGCTAGGCACTCCGGCGATTCGGCGGGAGATCTCGTGGACAGTCTGTCGGAGTCAGACTTCAAGGTCGGACTCTGAGAGATACTTGATTCTTGTAGGTCTGCTGGTCCCGGGGTTGATGCCCCCGAACCAGCGAGTCCCTTTATGGGGGCGAAGCCTTCGATCTGGTCAAGGCGACCAGTGGGATCGGCGCACACTAATATGCCACCGAACACGAGGAGATGACCGGGGGCGGGGAAGCCCTCGGCGCGGGTGTGGTCTCTAACGCCCGGTTGAGCCATCGATTCTTCTGGCGATCCAACAGCGGAACTCTCAATGAAAGCACCAATGTCGGTGTCAAAATCGGCAGAACTCGGGGTAGGGGGTCCCGAGCTGTGGATCTGAGATCAATGGGGAACAAAGGACGATGAACACGGTGTTTACCTAGGTTCGGGCCCTCTCGAAGAAGTAATACCCTATGTCCTTCTTGATTATATTGGATGTGTATATGATTACAGAGTGGATCTACCTCGAGATCAGCATGAGCTAAACTCTAAGGCGATGAGGTGATATATGAAAACCCTATCCCTAAAGTCTACAACCCTCGGTTTATATAGACACCAGTAGGATTAGGGTTACAGGGAATCGATTACAATGAGAGGTAGGGAGATCCTGTCTATCCTTGACTTGAAGGGCACTCCGTGGCTTTGTGAACCTTATGTCGTTTATACGGCTCCGCCAGTCCGGCCCGCATCCAATGGGCCAGCGCCCCGAGGACCCCTTAGTCCATAACTCCCTCACTGGCAATGGCGATATTTTTGTGCCGTTACCTTGTTGAAGGCATTGCTCGAATATGCTCGAACCGCTTCTTGAGGGTGAAAACCTAGATTCTAGCATTTGATGGTTGGATCCGGTGATGGCGATGCTCCTCTCCTGAAGGTGTTGTTGTTGAAGAATCTCGTTGTCCTTATGATGTCATGAGATATTGATGCAGATATGATCATTGTTGTAGTTTGTAGATCACAGATTTGATCGATTCAGGTTTTCTTTCCTTTTCGCTTTGCATAGTTTTGGTCTTATATAACTTTGATATTTGTCGGTGTTTTTTTATGTGCGTTGGTGTTAGTTGTGTACATCCCTAATTATGTAAAGACTGGGTCTGTGCTTATTGTGTTTATTTTCACTTGATGCTTCATTTGAATACATAAAATCCACACTTTGTCTTGGAAAAAAGCGACGGTGCTTGGCGAGCGCCGGCGGCACGGAAACAGATAGCGGTGGCGGCTGGAGTTGACGAGCGCAGCCCCGTCTCCTCTGCCCACTTCTGTGCTCCGATCGGACCTCTCTCCCGTTTCTCAGCAACAAGCACGGAGAAGCACTGCGCTGCTGGCTGCTCTTTTGTGCTACGATCTGACCTATATCTTTCTCGTTTTTCAGCAGCTAGCTGGTCCGTGTATGAAGTGCGTCTGGATTTAATCTAGTTGCTCGTCCGATTGCCATGCTTGCTTTTTTTTTTCGAGTAAAACCACTTCCATTACTACAAATTTCAACCACCTCCTCGTCCGGTCCCGATGCTTGCTTCTTTACTCAAGCAAAAAATGTAGAAATAGTGTGGATTATATTTATTTACTTTTTTGCAAGAACTTGCTTCTTTTTATGTGGGAATCACTGCCAAATTGAAACTCAGATGATTGGACTTTTCAAAATATGTGTCGCAGTTTAAAATTAGATTTAAATTAGGGTTAGTCCAAAACTATGACACTTTTTATGGATTAGTGGTAGTAGTAATTTTTATCCTAATCACTGTGTCTTTGACTACCCAATCCAGCCAAATATCAGTATGGCGATTTAATTTAAAAATGTTGGTCTAAAATTGCATGTGTAGGGGTAATCTCACCTTGTCATCACAACAATCTATCCAATTCTCATCCTTCTAAGGGCATCTCCAACGGCGACCCGCAAATTTCCTCCCGCATCCGTCCGCAAACAGGGGGATCAGTCCGCGGACACTATCCGGAAGGCTGCCATCCAAACGTAGCCGCATATATTTCGACAACAATTCAAACTCACCGAACGAAATTCGTTCATACACGGTCGGATTTCATATAAACATGTCGAATTTTATTACATTCGGACATACTTCAATTACAAGCGGTGCTCGTCCGGCTTTGGAGGTATAATTAATTAACCTAATCTATGATCGCCGTTGCCGTTCCCCAAGTCCGGCCAAGAGCCCCGAGAACTGAAGCTTCGCCTTCTCCAGTTCCGCCTCGTCGCTCTCCAACTCCGTCTCCGTAACCTCCGCCTCCGGAGCCCCGGGAACTGAAGTTGTCCGCCTTCATGTCACCGCCAAGCGACTAATCGTCTGTCGATGCTCAGCCCACCAAGCTTGGCGTCGACAAGAGGGGAGAAAACGGTGGCTATCCTGGGACCAGAGTGGCGGCGACCTACCATGCACTACTCTTCCTCGCTGCTGGCGGCGCCCGCGGACGTGCCAACTACGTGGTCGTCATGGCGGGGCGCGGCCTTGGCGGAGCCGGCGATGTCGTCCTCGTCGACGGTCTCGGCGAACACCAGGTATGTCGCCTCGTCGCATTCCATGTAGGAGGACGCTACCTCCGCCGACCGCCAGCGGGCGAGGCGGATCTCGCAGGCAGAGCGATAGGACTCGAGCAACACCTACTGCTTCGTCGGGTCCGCGTCTGATGCGATCGCCCTGCCGGCGGCGGGCTGCTCCTCCGCCTGTAGGTGCTCCTGGATGAGTTGGTGGTTGTAGACAGCGTTGTCCTGCGCCTCCTGGAACTGCTCCTCCCGCTCCTCCCACACCATGTCCATGTAATGGGCATGGGCCTCGCCGATGGTTATGGTGCAATGCCCCGGCGAGGGTGGCGTGACGAGGAGGGTGGCGCCGGCTCGTCATCGGCCACGTCCTCCATTGGGACGTCTTCATCTTCCGGCTACCTGCCGGCCAGCGAACCGTCAGCAATGGCGGCCATCTTCTTCTTCTGGTCCGGGTCAGCCCATCCTAGAGAGCTTTGGCGGGGGAGGAATCCATGGTGGAAGTTGTGCGGAGAGCGATCGAAGGCGGATGATTGCGGCTATGGCTGGGGCAGCAGTTTATATAGCAATGGTGGGCAGCAGAGGGGCAGACGGGTGGCGCCGGAGTAGCCGCCTCGGCAGCCGCGTGTCATTAATGTGGGCGGTAGATGGATGGATGGGCGATCGCCATGTCGTTCGAACGCGCAGTACTCACTTCCACTGGGAAGCGGTGCTGTGTCGTTTGAACGCACAGTACTCACTTGCACCGGGAAGCGGCGCGGGCGACGCTCTCCCGGCCGACACGTCGCTTCCATGCCTACGCCAGTGAGCGATCGCGTCCGTCTGGCTGGGCATGAATGCGGGCAGTGACGCTCTGGAGCGGTGCTAACCGTTTCGGGCGGGAAGCGCTGTCGGGCGAGAGAGGGGGCTTGGGTGGGCCAGGGCGGTCAGAATCAGGCGTGGGTGCTGTCCGGACACCCGCAAAGCCTACCCCCACCCCATACTTGTCTCCGGTTTACGGAAAAAAAGTACGTCCAGACCACGCAGCGGACCGATACAGACCCGTGTTGAATGGCTTCCGCGGTCCGGACAGATGTGGGCAGTTTGAGGGTCGGCGTTGGAGATGCCTTAACCCACACAATCCTACCCAACCAAACAATAAAAAATTACTATCCCTAACCAGGTGGTTGGGATATCATCAGCCAATCCATCCTCGCCCTCGAACCCACCTCAGTGAACCTAACATAGTTAGGGTTTGTGCTTGCAAAGTATCCGACTAGTTTAATCCATATTATGATAAAGCCAAATTTGCAATTGCTTACAAAGTGCTTCAACATAACTTGAGAGAATGTGTTCCTAAATGGCATCTCCCACCTTTAATACGCGGACGACACTATTATCCTGGTGGAATATGACGAGCTTCAACTGGCGAACCTTAAATTTATCCTCCTCTGCTTTGAACAACTTTCTGGCCTAAAGATTAACCTCTCTAAGAGCGAGGCCTTCGTTCTGGGCCTGTCACTTGAGGCTCGAATCCGTGTGGCCAACTTGCTTAACTATAAGCTGGGTTCGTTCCCTACGACTTATCTTGGAGTGTCCATTTCACCCCTAAGACTTAAAGCTGACACCTTCAGGCCATGAAGAAAAAAACGCTGCTCCCGTTGCACCATGGCGTGGTAGACACCGCTCCTCGGCTGGGAAGGTGGTACTCATCAATTATAGTTTATCGAGCCTCCCTACATACATCTTGGGCTTCTACCGGCTTTTTGTGTCTAACCATGAGGCTTTTGACAAAGACCGTAGTGCTTTCTATTGGAACTCAGCGGATAACAAAAAAAAATAGAGAATGGTTAGATGGAAATTTATGTGCAAACCCAAAAACCTTGGGGGGTTGGGGATCACTAACACGTCTATCATGAACAAGCGCCTCATTATGAAATGGTGGTGGCTGATCTATAATGAGCCACCCGAGACACTTTGGATCCAAATTCTTAAAGCTAAGCACTTCCCAAATACCACACCATTTTTTGCCCGCACGAGAGGTGGCTCCCAATTCAGGAGGATCTATGGGTTGGTTCGCAATGAATTTAGAAGTTTGGTCAAATTTGTGGTGGGTGACGGTAAGTCAACCAGATTTTTGCTTGATTGGTGGTTTGGAGATGGCCCTCTAGCTAGTTCCTTCCCCGTCCTTTTCTCTTATGTTTCTGATCCCTTAGGCTCCATCTCGAAGCTAGCTTCTCATAATTGGGATCTGGGTTTTAGACGGGGCTCTGTCTTCTGCAGAGTTGGATAGTTGGCAGGAACTCACTGCTTGCTTCCCCGTGCTTTCGGAGAATCCCGATTCTATCACCCGGCCCCACTCCCCCTCTGGTCGTTTTATAGTTAAGTCACTCTACTCCCGTCTCTGTGCTGGGGGTCGGGACAACCTTTTCAAGGCAATTTGGCGTTCCTGGATCCCTCTGAAAATTAGGATTTTCCTTTGGCAAGCGATCAAACGTAAACTTCCAGCTAGTGACCAAATTATCAAGAGGCACGGTAATGCCAATGCAGCTTGTGCTCTTTGTGGAAAGACCGAAGACGCTGAACATATTCTATTTAACCGCATTTGGCCAAGTTTGGCTGGAGCTGTGTTCGCTCCTGACTTAATTGCAATTGGGCTCCCCAAGAGTTGTGTGGATCTCTTGAATATTGCAAATTCTTTAATAGGCCAATCGGCTTGTGTCTTCTAGTTCGCCTTTGCTGCTTTTGCTTGGTGTTTTTGGAGGACCACTAGGAACAAGTTTACATTGAACATGTATTTCCTAACTGTCCCGGCTAATTGTCTGTACAAAATGGCTGCCCTTTTACAACAATGGAAGCCGCTGTCTAGGCTGACGGACTTCAACGTGCTCACCGATTTCATAATCAAGATCCGTGTGACTGCCTTCAACCTCCGTCTTGCCGCCCGTTCGAGCCAGCTCTTTGGAGTGTGACTTCTGGTGTTTCGTCTCCTGTTTTATTTCGTTAGGCCTGCGTGCCTTCTGCCGTGTCGGCTGTACTAAGACTTCTTTTCTATGGTTGTGAACTGGTCCTGTTTGTTGCTCTATGATTTGGCTTGTTGGGCTTTATCTATAAAGTCAGGCAATATGAACTTTCTCTAAAAAAAAGAGAATGTGTACTTAGTAATATCAAAGTTCCCCCAAAAAGAAACTTTGAAGATCTTCGACACCAATGTAACTTCACTAACATTTGCTATTATTTCGTCCAGGCCATGGCAACCATAACATATTGAAGGAGATGTTGACTTCTATTCATAGAGAACTAAAAGTTCCATTTTATTGAAGATATAGATCAGGATAACTGAAAATGATTTACAGCTTCGGTCAGATGTACAACTAACAACCATTAATTGAATTCTTCTTCTTGTTCCTTTGACAGAAGGATTTGATCCTTCCGAGACCATCTTGAAGAGAAGATGGAACACAAGCAAAAGTAATGCGGACCCAATTTTCCATTCCCAGAACACTCCCTGCATTTGAGAGGCATACATACATAAGTTCTGTTTTTGAGAATTGTCAAAAGTATATTATTAATAATCATTTCAAACATTTGCTTGATAACTTTTTGTGAGCAGCACAAACATGTAATGATAGAAACGACACCGGGTCAAGAAACAAGGAGAAGTACAAGCCATGTTAGTCTTCACATAAAAACAAAAAAAATATTCTAACGCAGTTATACAATATGGTAATCATTATATGGGTACTTATCTCGGAAATTGTTAAGAAGTTCCTATGCAGTCCAAAAACACATTAGAATATGTGTTTACATTAAAGAAGCATATATCAGTCAAACAGAATCTAATGTTCTCACAATATATATACTGTTGTTCAGTATAACAAAAAAAATTACAATCATTCCATACATTTAATTTCTGTATTTAAATGAGAAAATGCAGTCCTACCTGGGCATAAAATCACCGATTCTTCTTTCGCGAGCTTGCAGCAAAAATCAATGTCATCATGGATCTCCTCCAAAAGATGTAAGTTCAGTTTCACCTGTTTACAAGGAAGTTAATACACGATTGAGGAAAATTGGTCATTTTTTTCTAAAAACTAGAAGAGATCTTTCTGTAATATGATTTGATCAGCATCATTCCGCAGAAACAATAAAAATGGACAAATGGTATAAAGGTGATTAGTCCTAGAAGAACTTTAGCTCTCGTCATTATTCTTCGAATACATGCATCTTCGAATATATCCATAGAAAAATGCAATTTAAATTTCAATTAATTATTTTGGGATGCATTGCGGTTCGAAATTAATCATATATAATTAAGTTTATGCTAATTGACACTCCCTAAGGGAACATTTTACTATATAAAATAGGCTTACCATTACAAACATCGATCCTTCTGGCTTGTGAGGGCATGTAATGTATTTATTTTCCTTTATTTCTCTATAGCATATCTCTGATGATTCCTTTAGCAGACCGATAATCCCCTCGAAGAAATCTTCTTTTGTGTTCTCAAGAATTTGAGGAAGAGCCGCCTAAGCAATTTGATAGTACAAAAATCAATAACTAAGGCATGTGAATCATAAGAGAACAATAATGTCAAGGATATCAAAATCTGAAGATGAAAGAGAAGCTGTTGTAGGTGAAGAAATTCTGAAAATAATGGTATACTCACAGTACAATGTATATTTTCTAAAAGAATTTCTGATATATTACAAGAATACAATTTGTATTTTCTAAGGGTTAGTTCTATCCAATAGTCGGTTCAGTTTTTATGTTTATTTATTTTATCGAATCAAAGCAAACAAAGGTAAATAACTACTCCCTCCGCCCCATAATATAAGACGTTTTTTGACACTACACTAGTGTCAAAAAACATCTTACATTATGGGACGGAGGGAGTATAAATATATGTATCTTTCTTCAATCATGTTTGACTTCGACTTTCAAACTCGGTAAAATCTATATATACTAACTTCAAGGTGGTCATTTGACATGCACGTGGGCTACCTAAAACATAGGGACCGGAGCAAAATAGGACAAGGCGGAGTAAATACCGAAGACTGACCTGAATGAAGGTTGCTGGGTCCGTTGAGACATTAAGGTAATTCGTAATAGATGCAGAGATCTACCAAAAGATAGTCAGTACAAATTTAGCATAATAGTAGGAGTTTAATTAATCCCCGTAGTAGCATGTGAAAAGAATGATTGGGATTTACCTTAGTTTCCTCTAAAATCTTTGTGGGATCGTACACCGCTACCCATCCAAGTCGCCATCCAGGCACTATCCATGACTTGGACAGAGACCCTATGGACAACACAGGGGTAATGTGCCCAAACACACCCATTGGGATAAAGGGGGCGCTGCCCAAAACCAGCTTGCCGTATACCTCGTCAGCAATCACCAATATTCCGAGCTTTCTTGCCACCTCTGCGACCTAATTGAACAACATCAGCACACGATTAGCAAGAACAATTCAGCAGGCTCAATGAATCCATATTCAAACAGAGCAAGGCAAAGGATGGATGTAAAACCTTGGCCAAATGGTCGTAGGAGTAAACGCTGCCACATGGATTGTTTGGGTTTATGATGACCATCGCAGTTGTGTTCTTGTCGGCGATGGATTCCAGCGAGTCGATGTCGATCTCCCACCCCTTCTCGGGGATAAGGTCGAAATGTCGAACCTCCATCTTGTTGAACGCCGCGCGCGCCTCGTAGTTTGGATAGCCTGGCCTGGGGAGCAGAATGTTGGCGCCGGCAGTTTGGGCAAGAACCGGGATTATGACTTCGATTGCCTGAGTTCCGCCGGCGGTGAGGAAGATGTCGTCGGCCGATAGCTTGTACGGCACACCCTGCGACAAGTGCTCTGCCACGGCACTGTTTTTACAAGGTGGAAGGAGGTCAAATTTCTGAATGCATAGGGAAGAACAGTAGTGGACACGTGAAGCCAGCGGCGGCACATGCGCATGCATAGATTACGGTGCAACACGCGAAAAGGAAATTGTTCTTGTGTTACCTTCGTGCGGCGGGCAGGCCGACGCCGGCCGGGTAGCAGTTGAACTGCCCGGTGCGCAGCGCGGCGGCGACGGCGTCCTCGGCCTCGACGGCCGTGCGGAAGGCCGGGAACACGGACGGGTCCCCGTGGGCCAGGGGCAGCACGGGCCGCGGCCCGTTCTCCTGCACGCTCGCGCTGATCTTGTACCGTATCGCCCGGATGCTCATGTTCGCCCCCGTCGCCGCCAGGACGCCGCCCTTGGCCCCCGCGAAATTCCACTCCACCACCTCCTCCGGCACCGCCGCCGCCACCTCATGGCCGTTGCTCGCGCCGTTCACGGCAGCGGCCTCGCCGTGCCCGTTGCACTTGCCGTTCGCGGCGGCGGCCTCGGCGTGGCCGTTGCTGTTGCCGTTCGCGGGGGCGGCCTCGGCGTGGCCGTTGCTCTTGCCGTTCGCGGCGGGGGCCTCGGCGTGGCCGTTGCTCTTGCCGTTCGCGGCGGCGGCGCCGTCGCTCTGGTGTACGGTGGCCATGAGGAAACTCGGAGGAGGAGGAGTCGGAGGAGGACTAGTAGTATTAGGAAACTGGTGCCGCGGTGGATTGAATAGCGGTGATTGACTGTCCTAATATAGCCGTTGCTGTGTCTGTGAACGCGTCCGCCGCGCACATGAACTGGGGCGGCTTCCGGTTCCGGGCCGGGCTGGCAGCACGCTCTGGCACGCTCCGGGCACGCCGCTGCCAGCTGACGGGCGCGTCCGTTACCACCAGTTACCATTATCCCCGGCATATTTTTGGCGGTCCGTTTTGGTTTTATGCACCCGGCAGCACCAAGGAGTACACTACTACTGGCTACACTTATCTCTCTTTAATAATTTGAGAAAACAAAAAGAAAAGGACCGGGAGCAGGACGCATGAACCATGATGCTTCTCGACTCAGCCGGTGCTGATTGGTTCAGCCAGTGACACCCACCCAGTTCCGCTCAAAGTGTATGTATGTGGCTGGATGAACCCTCCTACTCCACTGCAGGCAGTTTTTTGGCAGTGCCGGCAAACATCATGCTAAAAAAACTCTACCTAACTCGTAAAGCCCAAGCCAGTGAGGAATGACACACATGCCACATGCTATCTCGTTCTTTTTCCTTTTTCTTTTTTTGATTGAGTCGATCTCCTTTTTTTTTCTTTTTTTGAGGGGACGGGTCGATCTCTTTCTTTTGCTGGACTAGATAATTGCAGGGCGTTGCAACGGGACAACAAATATTTTATACGCAATCGCCGTGATTACATTGTCAAAAAATGGACTTTAGCTGCCAATTGAATAGGTACTTTCTCAAAAAAGAAAAAATCAGCACTTATTGGATACCAAAGAAGGCATGGTTTCATTTGGTAAATCGGTACTTTCTTCAAAAATAATCAACACTTTTGCTTACCAAAGACTAGTAATCGTGTGCGTGCACGCACATCCAGTTAGACAGTAAATATTATTTACGAGATTTACCTTAATTAATGTTGATCCCAATATTAATTGTGTTTAATACAAGAAAGCTTTAGCCATTATAAATATTCTCAAAAAATTTAAGCTGGTTAAAATTAAGAGGCGAGATAGTGCATCAGATTGCTAAATTTAGTTTTCATAATAAGTCTAAGGCTGTTCTTTATAATAGTTTTTTTGTTCCATGGTGTTTGCCGTATAAAATGACCGTAATAACATAGTATTAATTAATTAACATACAGGGTGGAGTTTTTAAAAGAAAAACTAGGGAGACTCGTAGTATTATATTTTATAAAATACTCCCTCCGTTCCCTTATATAAGGTGTATTTATTTTTCAAAAATTCCATAATGTAAGATGTATTTCACTTTTCCGCTCAGTTTTTCATGTATGCCCTTCCACCATCCAGTACATGCCTTCAATAAAAAGTACTCCCTCCGTTCCATAATGGAAGACGTTTTTTGACACTACACTAATGTCAAAAAACGTCTTATATTATGGGACGGAGGGAGTAATTCATAATTGGAAGGTAGTAAAAAAAGAATCCCTCTCCCCGATTGCTTGCACTCACATTTCTCTCTCTCTCTCATCCCATCGATTGATTTTATTATGGCGCTAGGAGATTCAATTGCCTTTTATTAAATTGTTGGTTACTTAGTTGCTGCTAATTTAGATGCTCTACCTAATTAGTTAAGGGTATTTTCGTCTAAAATTCTTCTCAATTCTATGCCTTGATCACCGCGCTAAAAAATACACCTTACATAAAGAAATGGAGGAAGTATATCTCTAAATCCGTTGTTGAATGTAATTTCTAACTGTATAGCTTTTGTGTCATTTTATACATATTTTATTAGTCGGATCAAAGACGTAAAGCCCGTGTCCGACTTATGAACCCAACCGGAAAGAGTAGGAAAGTGGAGAGCTCAGAAAATAAGAAAAGTCACGGCTTTTTTAAATAGACAGAGAAAGAACATATAAAGAAAACTGTTAACATGATCTGCACAAAAGACATGTAGCACTTTACCGGATAGATAAGACGGAGGTTGCTGATACCCTTCCTTTTTTAACATGATGGTGGTTGGCAAAAATTGCAGTTCCTTCGTTTAGTAGTCACAGGTGAGTTGACATTGGATCACCCGATGGCATCAAGTTTGGCTTCCCTGGTATTCCTGCTGCCAACCTCCCCCGGTTACCGGAGAAAATATAGAAGGGAAACGCCCGCAAATGCGTGCAGAAAAACGGCGGGAAGGAAAGGGAAGTTAACTGCAGCCAGATTTGTGGTCTTGGGGATGACTCATGGCAATGTATGCGTGTGTGCGAGGTGGAGTGCACCGGAAACAGGATGTACCACCCCTGCACGGCAGGTTTGGCTGACGAGGTAGTCTAGTGATCCGCCATGCTTTTGTGATGGATGGTGCTGATGAGAAAACCCTGTTCATGCGTTGGCATTTTGAGTAACGGCCAGCCCATTGGAGAGGAGTGAAGAAAGAGGTCTCACGGATCTCCAAATTCGACCTTCAAACCGCTCGCATACGTTGGGTCGACTTGTTTGGACGCACTTTATTATTCAACATCGGTGGACGCGTCCACGTGTTCATTTTTTCGTAAATCAGAATCAGCTTTGCGGGAGTCTAGACCTCTGTCACGTAGGACTCCGGCACCCTCGGCCCAAACCACACCCGAGGTATGTGTCTCCGTCCCTCCCACTTTGCTCTTCTTTGCTCTGCATCCGCTTCCTCTTGGCTGACGCCCGCCTGCCGAGCCCATGTCGGACATCGCCCATGTCGGACATCGCCCGCTCCACCCAGTCACCACACCGCTTTGCCTACCCCGTCGTTTCATCTCTCGTCCGTCCGTTACGCAGGTATCATTCACCCCTATGGATGCCATCCGTAGGGGTTACCATGCGCGTCAAGTGTTCGGTGAATTGTCTGTACTATTTTTTTAATATTTTCTCCTTTGTTTGAAGCAATGGATTCACACATGGAGTATTTGTACAAGAACTACGTTGCGACGTCTCACGACTCATCCGTCAAGGAGGATTATGAGGATACAATGGCGATGATGTCGACGGTCCTTACAGATGCGGAGCATGCAAAAAAAATTCTCAATTTCATGGGTCGATCAAGGGTCATCAAGTGTTGAATCACAACAAAGCACAGACGGCTGGTTCGCGTATCACTATCTGCGGACGGATATCGTGTCTGACTTAGGGATCAGCGAGGTGCCCTTGGACCCGGTTGAAGGACGAATGAACAAAGGATGAAGAAGGAGCGGACTAAGGGCAACTCCAATGCAGGGACACATTTCGTTTGGGTTTTTTCCGATTGGGTTCGCGTGGAAAGAAATCATGGCCCATTGTGCCGATGCAAACCCATTTTGTGTTCGCCTATTATCCATGTGGACGCAAATCCGCCCTAAATTCGGGTTGGGTTTATGTCCACACGGTCAGCAGATGGACGCATCGTGCGTCCACTCGGTGTTTGTGACGCCCTCGATTCAATCGTACACTAATCATACACGCAAATGTGTACGATCAAGATTAAGGACTCACGGGAAGATATCACAACACAACTCTAGACACAAATTAAAATAATACAAGCTTTATATTACAAGCCAGGGGCCTCGAGGGCTCGAATACATAAGCTCGAATACGTAAGAGTCGTGGAAGCAACAATATCTGAGTACGTACATGAGTTAGACAGGTTGCCTTAAGAAGGCTAGCACAAAAGCAACATCGATCGAAGGGCAAGGCCTCCTGCTGGAGCCTCCTAACTACTCCTGGTCATCGGCGGCCTCCACGTAGTAGTAAGCATCGGCGGTGGCATCGGCTCTGGCTCCGCCATCCGTTGCATCAACCGGAAAGAAGAAGAAAGGGGAAAAGGGGAGCAAAGCAAACGTGAGTACTCATCCAAAGTACTCGCAAGCAAGGATCTACACTACATATGCAACATTATCAAAGGAATGCTGTATATGTGGACTGGGCTGCAGAAATGATAGAATAGAGAGAAGGCCTAGTCCTATCGAAGACTAGAATCTTCCGAAACCACCATCTTGCAAAGAACCGGAAGGAGTAGAGTAGCATAACGTAAAGTAGTAGTGTTATCAACCTCGCCGAGATCCTTTCTCGACTCCTGCGAGAAAGATATCTCGAGCCATACTATCCATTATCAACACAATCCAGTTCTCATCACCATCAAATTCTCATCACAAGTATCCAGTTCTAGTTGTATCGATCGATACAACTCCAAGTGTCCGCTATCAGAGGACAGGCTATCGATAGATGTTTTTTCCTGCAGGGTGCACCAACTTACCCACCACGCCACTTAACTCCGGCCGGACATACTTTCCAGGTCATGCCCGGCTCGCCAAACAATACGCCGCAACCCGACCAAGGCTTAATAGAGAGGCCAGACGCCGGACTAAACCTATGCCCCGTGGGTCATGGGCCATCTCCCGGAACTCCTGCACGCTATGCGCTGCCGGTGAGCGAGACCTAGCTACCTTCCTAAAAGGCGGAGCTTACCAGTCCAACCCGCGCGCGCTCGGCCACGCCGACGCCTATTAAGCTTCGGTGATGCATACGACGCAGAACGCCCATACTATGCCCACGTGATGGTTAGTGCTATCGGGCCGAGGCCCTCGGATCAAATATCCAAATCGTAGTGGATTAGGAACGCGGTAACAAGCAGAGACTCACGAAAGATGTGACCCGTTGCCCGCCTCGAGGACTTGCGGCAAGGGCTAGGAATGCCCGGCCACGCCTCGTAATTATCTTGCGGGCACCCTCCAGGTCAACCCGACTCCACATCACTCGCAACTAAGCTCGCGCGGGCACCCCTCAGGGTCGACCCGTCTTTCCAAGTAACATTGGTAAAGTCCAAGTAACCGTGTGTCCAAACATCAAGGGGAAAACCCGAGGAATCACCCCCGATGAATTCCACTAGATGTAATCATCAAGGTGAACGTAAGAGGAATCACCCCCGAGGTTCACACTTGAGGGGTTGCGCGACAGAGTCGTATCGGAAGTGGTTAAGGAGGAAATCACCCTCGATGACCACAACCGGATAGCTATACTACAGGGTTAATATCAGAAGTGATGTAGAGGTTTCACCCTCGGTACTCGATAGTAACCCAGTAGTGTCGAGCAACTAAGGGGAAGTGATGTGCGGTGTCGAGGCCTGGTCTTTGATCCCGTTGATCGGGTCTTCAATGATGAAGCAGGGGCAAAAAGGACAAGGTGGGGGTCACTGATGGATCTCTAACCAACCTATACTAAGCAGATTAGGATAAGCAGGTAAGGTACAACAACAGGTTACAAAAGCAGGCTATGCATCCGAATAGGTGCAAACAATAACAGTAGCAAAATCTAATGCAAGCATGAGAGAATGGAATGGGCGATATCGGGATGATCAAAGGGGGGGCTTGCCTGGTTGCTCTGGCAAGGAGGGGTCGTCGTCGACGTAGTCGATCACAGGGGCGGCATCGGTCTCGGGGTCTACCGAAGAGAAGAGGGGGAAGAAACAGTAAATATAAGGCAAACATGGCATCACAAAGCAGAACGTGGAAATATGTTGTGCCGGGAGTGACCTAACGCATGGCTACACGATATAGGTGAAGGGGGAATTCAACCGGGAATGTATTCCCGGTTCCGGACCCGTGTCACACAGATGACCGGAGGGGAAATGTTCCATGTTCAGCATGCTAGAGGCATGTGACAGCTGAACGGACCGCATTTTCAGATTCGTTGGATTTTTCTGAGCAACTTTCATATAGAAAACATTTTCATCCGAGTTACAGATTATTTTATATGAATTTTTAAAGTTTTATTAATATTCTGAAATTTCTGGTTTATTGTAATTTGTTTTAAACTGAGTTGACCAAGTCAACTTTGACTAGTCAAAAGGGCAGGGTGTGGCCCATATGTCATAGGTTGTACCTAAACAAATAAATAAAACTAACCTAATTGAAAGGGACCAACATGTCACCTACACATAGGCTAAACTAGCCACTGATTAATACTACTAGCTAAACCTAGTACTAATAAGGGCCGACCACACGCACAGCGCACACACACAACCATGAAAATGATTTACATATGCATGAAAGAAATGAAATAGATAAGATTTTCTTTGAACAACGTCCTCTTCTTAAACACAATTTGCCTATTGAAACTCTTGGAGGTCCTCCTCCACCTAAAGGTGATCCTGTGTTTGAATTAAAACAATTGCCAGACACTTTGAAATATGATTATCTTGATGAAAACAAGATATATCCTGTTATTATCAGTGCTAACCTTTCAGAACAGGAAGAAGAAAGATTATTGAAAGTTCTAAGGAAGCACCGAGCTGCTATTGGATATACTCTTGATGATTTAAAGGGCATTAGTCCCACTCTATGTCAGCACAAAATTAATATGGAACCTGATGGTAAACCCGTTGTTGATCACCAACATCGGTTAAATCCGAAGATGAAAGAGGTGGTAAGAACGGAAATATTAAAACTTCTGGAAGCAGGTATAATCTATCCTATAGCTTATAGTTGATGGGTAAGTCTTGTTCATTGTGTCCCTAAGAAAGGAGGTATTACTATTGTTCCTAATGATAAGAATGAACTTATTCCACAAAGAATTGTTACAGGCTATAGAATGGTAATTGATTTTAGAAAATTAAATAAAGCTACTAGAAATGATCATTACCCTTTGCCTTTTATTGATCAAATTCTTGAAAGATTGTCTAAGCACACACACTTTTGCTTCCTTGATGGATATTCTGGCTTTTCACAAATACCTATTTCTCAACCTGATCAAGAAAAGACCACTTTTACTTGTCCTTTTGGAAGCTATGCTTATAGACGTATGCCTTTTGGTTTATGTAATGCACCTGCTACCTTTCAAAGATGTATGATAGCTATATCCTCTGAGTTTTGTGAGAAGATTGTTGAGGTTTTCATGGATGACTTCTCTGTCTATGGGAAGTCTTTCGATGATTGTTTAAACAATTTTGATCGTGTTTTGCAGAGATGTGAACAAACAAATCTTGTCTTGAATTGGGAGAAGTGCCACTTTATGGTTAATGAAGGCATTGTCTTGGGTCATAAAATTTCTTAAAGAGGTATTGAAGTGGATCAAGATAAGGTTGATGCAATTGAGAAAATGCCATGTCCTAAGGACATAAAAGGTATTCATAGTTTCCTAGGTCATGCTGGTTTCTATAGGAGATTTATCAAAGACTTTTCTAAAATTTCTAGGCCTCGTACTAATCTTTTGCAAAAGGATACTCCTTTTGTTTTTTATGATGATTGTCTTGAAGCCTTTGAAACACTCAAGAAAGCTTTAATCTCTGCACCTATTGTTCAATCACCTGATTGGAACTTGCTAAGTATGATTTTAACCATAGAATTGCATCACCCTATCATCCTCAGTCTAGTGGTCAAGTTGAAATTAGTAATAGAGAAATAAATTAATTTTGCAAAAGAATGTTAATAGGTCCAGGAAGAATTGGTCTAAGAAATTAGATGATACACTTTGGGCTTATAGAACAACATATAAAAATCCTATGGGTACGTCTCCTTATAAAATGGTTTGTGGAGAAGCTTGTCATTTGCCTCTTGAGTTAGAACATAAAGCATACTGGGCAGTTAAAGAACTCAACTACGATTTCAAACTTGCTGGTGAAAAGAGGTTATTTGATATAAGCTCATTAGATGAATGGAGAACCCAAGCTTATGAAAATGCAAAGTTATTCAAAGAAAAAGTTAAAAGATGGCATGACAAAAGAATCCAAAAGCGCGAGCTTAAAGTTGGAGAATATGTTATTTTGTACAACTCTCGTTTTAGATTCTTTGCAGGGAAACTCCTCTCGAAATGGGAAGGCCCATATGCCATCGAGGAGGTTTACCTATCTGGAGCCATCAAAATAAATAATTCCGAAGGTACTAAACCGAAGGTTGTCAATGGGCAACGAATAAAGCATTATATCTTAGGTATGCCTATTAATGTTGAAAGCAATATTATCCAAACTTTGACACCGGAAGAGCACATAAAAGAGTCCTTCCGGAACACTCCAGAATCGTCAAAATAAAGAGGTACGTGATACGGTAAGTAAACGGACTCCGAAAAATCCGCAAAAATATTTTTGTCAGTTTTGGAATATTTTAGAATTTTGGAAATAAAGAAACTTCCAGGAAGCGTCCCTTGGTGGGCACAAGACACCAGGGTGCGCCACGCATGCCTGGCGTGCCCAGGTGGGTTGTGCCCACCCGAGACACCTCCCGTACTCCGTTTTTATTCCATGTACTTTTCCTCCAAGATAAAAAAATCTATATATACTTCTCGAACCTGTTAACCACCGTATTGCGGAGAAATCCTTTGTTCTCTTTTCTTGCTGTTTTCTGCACAGATCTGAAAATATGTCATCCCAAGACTCTGAGGGAGAGAGCTATGTTTCTAATCTCATTGCAAACCCCAAGTCCTGTGGGTATGAGAGGCACTATAGCTGGACTTCCGAAGAAGCTGAAGATGAATCGATTCCTCCTCGGTTCAAAAACAAAAGCATGGAGGCATTATGCAAGAAGATAATACAACTCGAGATAGATAATTGTGAGTTGATGATGGAGAATTTTACTCTCAGTCACAAGTTGAAGGAGGCAAAGGGCAAATCCCCTATCTTCTCACCTCCACCATTACCTGCTTCATCACCACCATCACCTTCTTCACCACCAAAGGAGAACTGAGTATCGGGTATGGGCACTCCCCTTGGCTTCCGCTGATACGTCTCCAATGTATCTATAATTTTTGATTGTTCCATGCTATTATATTATCTGTTTTGGATGTTTATGGGCTTTATTAAACACTTTTATATTATTTTTGGGACTAACCTATTGACCCAGAGCCCAGTGCCAGTTCATGTTTTTTCCCTTGTTTCGGTGTTTCGAAGGAAAGGAATATCAAACAGAGTCAAAACGGAATGAAACCTTCTGGAGAAGTTATTTTTGGAAGGAAAGCTACCCGATAGACTTGGAGTGCGCGTCAGGAAAGAAACGAGGGAGCCACGAGGTAGGGGGCGCGCCCACCCCCCTAGGGCGCACCCTCCACCCTCGTGGGCCCCTCGTGGCTTCTCTGACGTACTTCTTCCTCCTATATATACCCATATACCCTAAAAACTTCGGGGAACAGAAGAGATCTGGAGTTCCGCCGCCGCAAGCCTCTGTAGCCACCAAAACGCAATCGGGACCCTGTTCCGGCACCCTACCGGAGGGGGGAACCCTCACCAGTGTCCATCTTCATCATCCCGACGCTCTCCATGATGAGGAGGGAGTAGTTCACCCTTGGGGCTGAGGGTATGTACCAGTAGCTATGTGTTTGATCTCTCTCTCTCTCATGTTCTTGATTTGGCATGATCTTGATGTATCGCGAGCTTTGCTATTATAGTTGGATCTTATGTTTCTTCTCCCCCTCTACTCTCTTGTAATGGATTGAGTTTTCCCTTTGAAATAATCTTATCGGATTGAGTCTTTTATGACTTGAGAACACTTGATATATGTCTTGTTGTGCGTATCTGTGGTGACAATGGGATATCACGTGATTCACTTGATGTATGCTTTGGTAATCAACTTGCGGGTTCCGCCCATGAACCTATGCATAGGGGTTGGCACACTTTTTCGTCTTGATTCTCCGGTAGAAACTTTGGGGCACTCTTTGAGGTCCTATGTGTTGGTTGAATAGATGAATCTGAGATTGTGTGATGCATATCGTATAATCATACCCACGGATACTTGAGGTGACATTGGAGTATCTAGGTGACATTAGGGTTTTGGTTGATTTGTGTCTTAAGGTGTTATTCTAGTACAAACTCTAGGGTTGTTTGTGACACTTATAGGAATAGCCCAACGGATTGATTGGAAAGAATAACTTTGAGGTGGTTTCGTAGCCTACCATAATCTCTTCGTTTGTTCTCCACTATTAGTGACTTTGGACTTACTCTTTGTTGCATCTTGAGGGATAGTTATATGATCCAATTATGTTATTATTGTTGAGATAACTTGCACTAGTGAAAGTATGAACCCTAGGCCTTGTTTCCTAGCATTGCAATACAGTTTACGCTCACTTTTACCACTTGTTACCTTGCTGTTTTTATATTTTCAGATTACAAAAACCTATATCTACCATCCATATTGCACTTGTATCACCATCTCTTCGTCAAACTAGTGCACCTATACAATTTACCATTGTATTGGGTGTGTTGGGGACACAAGAGACTCTTTGTTATTTGGTTGCAGGGTTGCTCGAGAGAGACCATCTTCATCCTACGCCTCCCACGAATTGGTAAACCTTAGGTCATCCACTTGAGGGAAATTTGCTACTGTCCTACAAACCTCTGCACTTGGAGGCTCAACAACGTCTACAAGAAGAAGGTTGTGTAGTAGATATCAAGCTCTTTTCTGGCGCCGCTGTCGGGAGGTTAGGTGGCGGACTCACACCCCGTCAACTAAGCAGTTTTCTGGCGCCGTTGTCGGGAGGTGAGTGCTTGAAGGTATATCTTTAGATCTTGCAATCGAATCTTTTAGTTTCTTGTTTTATCACTAGTTTAGTTTATAAAAGAAAACTACAAAAAAATGGAATTGAGTTTGCCTCATACGCTTCATCTTTTTAATATCTTTCGTGAGTATGATGGAAAGGAAAATTGTGCTCAAGTGCTAGAAGAAGAAATCTATAGAATGTTTGGCACTAAATCTTTGTATGATGAGCATGATTTCAATGTTGTTAGTATGAATTCTATGAATATCCATGATGCTAATGATATGCAAAGCCACAAGCTTGGGGATGCTATGTTTGATGAAGATGATATGTTTAGTCCCCCAAGTTTTGATGAGAATATTTATTATGATGAAAGCATGTCTCCTATCTATGATGATTATTGTGATGACACGTATGCTATAAATAATAATGATAACCATGAAACTTGTCATCTTGATCTTAATTTTCAATCACATGATAGTTATTTTGTTGAGTTTGCTCCCACTACTATTGATGAGAACAAATTTGCTTATGTGGAGAGTAGTAAAATTTCTATGCTTGTAGATCATGAAAAGAATGCTTTATGTGCTGGTTATATTGTTGAATTCATTCATTATGCTACTGAAAATTATTATGAGGGAGGAACATATGCTTGTAGGAATTGCAATAATATCAAGTTTCCTCTCTATGTGCTTAAAATCTTGAAGTTATGCTTGTTTTGCCTTCCTATGCTAGTTGATTATTGTTCCCATAAGTTGTTTGCTCACAAAATCCCTATGCATAGGAAGTGGGTTAGACTTAAATGTGCTAGTCATATTCTTCATGATGCTCTCTTTATGTTTCAATTCTTATCTTTTATGTGAGCATCATTGAAATCATCATGCCTAGCTAGGGGCGTTAAACGATAGCGCTTGTTGGGAGGCAACCCAATTTTATTTTAGTTTCTTGCTTTTTGGTTCTGATTAGGAATAAATAATCCATCTAGCTTCTGTTTAGATGTGGTTTTGTGTTTTAATTAGTGTTTGTGCCAAGTAGAACCTTTGGGAAGACTTGGGTGAAGTCTTTATGATCATGCTGTAAAAAAAAGAAACTTTAGCGCTCACGAGATTAGTTAAAACTTTTTACTGGAGAGTGTTATTTAGTTGATTATTTTTGCAGATGATTACTAGACAAATTCCTCTGGCCCACCAATTTAGTTTATAATTTTTGGAGTTCCATAAGTTTGCGTTTGATCAATATTACTACAGACTGTTCTGTTTTTGACAGATTCTGTTTTCTATGTGTTGTTTGCTTATTTTAATGACTCTATGGCTAGTAAAATAGTTTATAAAACATAGAGAAGTTGGAATACAGTAGGTTTAACACCAATATAAATAAAGAATTAGTTCATTACAGTACCATGAAGTGGTGTTTTGTTTTCTTTCGCTAACGGAGCTCATGAGATTTCTGTTAAGTGTTGTGTTGTGAAGTTTTCAAGTTTTGGGTAAAGATTCGATGGACTATGGAATAAGGAGTGGCAAGAGCCTAAGCTTGGGGATGCCCAAGGCACCCCAAGGTAATATTCAAGGACAACCAAGAGTTTAAGCTTGGGGATGCCCGGATGGCATCCCTCTTTAAATCTTCGTTCATCGGTAACTTTACTTGGAGCTATATTTTTATTCACCACATGATATGTGTTCTGCTTGGAGCGTCATTTTATTTTCTTTAGATTTTGTTGCTGTTTGAATAAAATACCAAGATCTGAAAGTCTTAAATGTTAGAGAGTCTTCACATAGTTACATAATTATTTAACTACTCATTGATCTTCACTTATATCTTTCGGAGTAGTTTGTTTTCGCTCTAGTACTTCACTTATATCCTTTTAGAGCACGGTGGTGGTTTTATTTTGAAGAATTATATGAACTCTCATGCTTCATTTATATTATTTTGAGAGTCTTAAACAGCATGGTAATGTGCTTAATCCTAATATGCTAGGTATTCAAGACTAGTAAAAACTTTCTTATGGGTGTGTTGAATACTAAGAGAAGTTTGATGCTTGATGATTGTTTTGAGATATGGAGGTAGTGATATTAGAGTCATGCTAGTTGAGTAGTTGTGAATTTGAGAAATACTTGTGTTAAAGTTTGTGATTCCCGTAGCATGCACGTATGGTGAACCGTTATGTGATGAAGTCGGAGCATGATTTATTTATTGATTGTCTTCCTTATGAGTGGCGGTCGGGGACGAGCGATGGTCTTTTCCTACCAATATATCCCCCTAGAAGCATGCACGTAATATTTTGCTTTGATAACTTGTAGATTTTTGCAATAAGTATATGAGTTCTTTATGACTAATGTTGAGTCCATGGATTATACGCACTCTTCTTCCTTCCACCATTGCTAGCCTCTCTAATATCGCACACTTTTCATCGGTATCATACACCCACCATAAACCTTCCTCAAAATAGCCACCATACCTACCTATCATGGCATTTCCATAGCCATTCCGAGATATATTGCCATGCAACTTTCCACTGTTCCGTTTATTATGACACGCTCCATCATTGTTATATTGCTTTGCATGATCATGTAGTTGACATTGTATTTGTGGCAAAGCCACCGTTCATAATTCTTTCATACATGTCACTTATGAGTCATTGCATATCCCGGTACACCGCCGGAGGCATTCATATAGAGTCATATTTTGTTCTAAGTATCGAGTTGTAATATTTGAGTTGTAAGTAAATAAAAGTGTGATGATCATCATTATTAGAGCATTGTCCCAAGTGAGGAAAGGATGATGCAGACTATGATTCCCCCACAAGTCGGGATGCGACTCTAGACGAAATAAATAAATAAAAGAGGCCAAAGAAGCCCAAATAAAAAAAGGGGAGAAAAAAAGAGGCCATAAAAAAGTGAAAGGCCCGAATAAAAAAAATAAAAAATGAGAGAAAAAGAGAGAAGGGACAATGTTACTATCCTTTTACCACACTTGTGCTTCAAAGTAGCACCATGATCTTCATGATATAAAGTCTCCTATGTTGTCACTTTCATATGCTAGTGGGAATTTTTCATTATAGAACTTAGCTTGTATATTCCAATGATGGGCTTCCTCAAAATGCCCTAGGTCTTCAAGAGCAAGCGAGTTGGATGCACACCCACTTAGTTTCTTTTTGAGCTTTCATAGACTTATAGCTCTAGTGCATCCGTTGCATGGCAATCCCTACTCACTCACATTGATATCTATTGATGGGCATTTCCATAGCCCGTTGATATGCCTAGTTGATGTGAGACTATCTTCTCCTTTTTGTCTTCTCCACAACCACCATTCTATTCCACATATAGTGCTATGTCCATGGCTCACGCTCATGTATTGCGTGAAGATTGAAAAAGTTTGAGAATATCAAAAGTATGAAACAATTGCTTGGCTTGTCGTCGGGGTTGTGCATGATTTAAATACTTTGTGTTGTGAAGATAGAACATAGCCAGACTATATGATTTTGTAGGGATAACTTTCTTTGGCCATGTTATTTTGAGAAGACATAATTGCTTAGTTAGTGTGCTTGAAGTATTATTATTTTTATGTCAATATGAACTTTTATCTTGAATCTTTCGGATATGAATATTCATACCACAAGTAAGAAGAATTACATTGTAATTATGCCAAGTAGCATTCCACATCAAAAATTCTGTTTTTATCATTTACCTACTCGAGGATGAGCAGGAATTAAGCTTGGGGATGCTGGTACGTCTCCAACGTATCTATAATTTTTGATTGTTCCATGCTATTATATTATCTGTTTTGGGTGTTTATGGGCTTTATTAAACACTTTTATATTATTTTTGGGACTAACCTATTGACCCAGAGCTCAGTGCCAGTTCCTGTTTTTTCCCTTGTTTCAGTGTTTCAAAGAAAAGGAATATCAAACGGACGAAACGGAATTAAACCTTCTGGAGAAGTTATTTTTGGAAGGAAAGGTACCCGATAGACTTGGAGTGCGCGTCAGGAAAGAAACGAGGGAGCCACGAGGTAGGGGGGCGCGCCCACCCCCCTAGGGCGCGCCCTCCACCCTCGTAGGCCCCTCGTGGCTTCTCTGACGTACTTCTTCCTCCTATATATACCCATATACCCTAAAAACTTCGGGGAACAGAAGAGATATGGAGTTCCGCTGCCGCAAGCCTCTGTAGCCACCAAAAACCAATCGGGACCCTGTTCCGGCACCCTGCCGGAGGGGGGAATCCTCACCAGTGGCCATCTTCATCATCCCGACGCTCTCCATGACGAGGAGTGAGTAGTTCACCCTCGGGGTTGAGGGTATGTACCAGTAGCTATGTGTTTGATCTCTCTCTCTCTCTCTCTCTCTCTCTCTCTCTCTCGTGTTCTTGATTTGGCACGATCTTGATGTATCGCGAGCTTTGCTATTATATTTGGATCTTATGTTTCTTCTCCCCCTCTACTCTCTTGTAATGGATTGAGTTTTCCCTTTGAAGTAATCTTATCGGATTGAGTATTTTATGACTTGAGAACACTTGATGTATGTCTTGTCGTGCGTATCTGTGGTGACAATGGGATATCACGTGATTCACTTGATGTATGTTTTGGTAATCAACTTGCGGGTTCCGCCCATGAACCTATGCATAGGGGTTGCCACACGTTTTCGTCTTGATTCTCCGGTAGAAACTTTGGGGCACTCTTTGAGGTCCTATGTGTTGGTTGAATAGATGAATCTGAGATTGTGTGATGCATATCGTATAATCATACCCACGGATACTTGAGGTGACATTGGAGTATCTAGGTGACATTAGTGTTTTGGTTGATTTGTGTCTTAAGGTGTTATTCTAGTACGAACTCTAGGGTTGTTTGTGACACTTATAGGAATAGCCCAACTGATTGATTGGAAAGAATAACTTTAAGGTGGTTTCGTACCCTACCATAATCTCTTCATTTTTTATCCACTATTAGTGACTTTGGAGTGACTCTTTGTTGCATGTTGAGGGATAGTTATATGATCCAATTATGTTATTATTGTTGAGAGAACTTGCACTAGTGAAAGTATGAACCCTAGGCCTTGTTTCCTAGCATTGCAATACTGTTTACGCTCACTTTTACCACTTGTTACCTTGCTGTTTTTATATTTTCAGATTACAAAAACCTATATCTACCATCCATATTGCACTTGTATCACCATCTCTTCGCCGAACTAGTGCACCTATACAATTTACCGTTGTATTGGGTGTATTGGGGACACAAGAGACTCTTTGTTATTTGGTTGCAGGGTTGCTCGAGAGAGACCATCTTCATCCTACGCCTCCCACGGATTAATAAACCTTAGGTCATCCACTTGAGGGAAATTTGCTACTGTCCTACAAACCTCTACACTTGGAGGCCCAACAATGTCTACAAGAAGAAGATTGTGTAGTAGACATCATCCGCCAAGATTGGGGGAGGTGCCCCTGTTGGAAATATGCCCTAGAGGCAATAATAAAATGATTATTATTATATTTCCTTGTTCATGATAATTGTCTATTGTTCATGCTATAATTGTGTTATCCGGAAATCGTAATACATGTGTGAATACATAGACCACAACATGTCCCTAGTGAGCCTCTAGTTGACTAGCTCGTTGATCAATGGATGGTTACGGTTTCCTGACCATGGACATTTGATGTCATTGATAACGGTATCACATCACTGGGAGGATGATGTGATGGACAAGACCCAATCCTAAGCATAGCACAAGATCGTGTAGTTCATCTGCTAGAGCTTTTCTAATGTCAAGTATCATTTCCTTAGACCATGAGATCGTGCAACTCCCGGATACCATAGGAGTGCTTTGGGTGTACCAAACGTCACAACGTGAATCGGGTGGCTATAAAGGTATACTACGGTATCTCCGAAAGTGTCATTGGTTGGCACGGATCGAGACTGGATTTGTCGCCCGTATGACGGAGAGGTATCTCTGGGCCCACTCGGTAATGCATCGTCATAATGAGCTCAATGTGACCAAGTGGTTGGTCACGGGATCATGTATTATGGAACGAGTAAAGTGACTTGCCAGTAACAAGATTGAACGAGGTATTGGGATACCGATGATCGAATCTCGGGCAAGTAACGTACCGATTGACCAAGGGAATAGTATACGGGATTGATTGAATCCTCGACATCGTGGTTCATCCGATGAGATCATCGAGGAGCATGTGGGAGCCAACATGGGTATACAGACCCCGCTGTTGGTTATTGGCCGGAGAGTCGTCTCGGTCATGTCTGCGTGTCTCCCAAACCCGTAGGGTCTACACACTTAAGGTTCGGTGACGCTAGGGTTGTAGAGATATTAGTATGCGGTAACCCGAAAGTTGTTCGGAGTCCCGGATGAGATCCCGGACGTCACGAGGAGTTCCGGAATGGTCCGGAGGTGAAGATTTATATATAGGAAGTCCAGTTTCGGCCACCGGGAAAGTTTCGGAGGTTACCAGTATTGTTCCGGGACCACCGGAAGGGTCCCGGGGGTCCATCGGGTGGGGCCACCTATCCCGGAGGGCCACATGGGCTGAAGTGGGAAGGGAACCAGCCCCTGGTGGGCTGGTGCTCCCCCCATGGGCCTCCCCCTGCGCCTAGGGTTGAAACCACAGGGGGGGCCCCACCGACTTGGGGGCAAGTCCCCCCCTTGGCCGCCGCCCCCTCCCTTGAGATTGGATCTCTAGGGGCCGGCGCCCCTCCCCAGGGCCCCTATATATAGAGGGGGGAGGGAGGGCTGCGCACCCAAGCCCCTGGCGCCTCCCTCTCCCCCCGTAACACCTCTCCCTCTCGTTGAGCTTGGCGAAGCCCTGCCGAGATCCCCGCTGCTTCCACCTCCACGCCGTCGTGCTGCTGGATCTCCATCAACCTCTCCTTCCCCCTTGTTGGATCAAGAAGGAGGAGACGTCTTCCCCAACCGTACGTGTGTTGAACACGGAGGTGCCGTCCGTTCGGCGCTAGGATCATCGGTGATTTGGATCACGACGAGTACGACTCCATCAACCCCGTTCTCTTGAACGCTTCTGCTCGCGATCTACAAGGGTATGTAGATGCACTCCTTTCCCTCTCGTTGCTAGATGACTCCATAGGTTGATCTTGGTGATGCGTAGAAAATTTTAAAATTCTGCTACGTAACCCAACAGTGGCATCATGAGCTAGGTCTATGCGTAGTTTCTATGCACGAGTAGAACACAAGTTGTTGTGGGCATCGATTTTGTCAATTTACTTGTCGTTACTAGTCTTATCTTGATTCGGCGGCATCGTGGGATGAAGCGGCCCGGACCGACCTTACATGTACACTTACGTGAGACAGGTTCCACCGATTGACATGCACTAGTTGCATAAGGTGGCTAGCGGGTGTCTGTCTCGGGTGTCTGTCTCTCACACTTTAGTCGGATCGGATTCGATGAAAAGGGTCCTTATGAAGGGTAAATAGAAATTGGCATATCATGTTGTGGTTTTGGCGTAGGTAAGAAACGTGTAACGCCCCGGATTCAATGCGCCAGGTGTCCGTCAGTTATTCGCCGTCGTTGCCATGTCATTTGCTTGCGTGTTGCACTTTGCCATGTCATCATCTGCATTTCATATCATGTCATCATGTGCATTTCTTTTTGCATACGTGTTCGTCTCATGCATCCGAGCATTTTACCCGTTGTCCGCTTTCCAATCCGCACTCCTATGTCTCCGGCGCCCCTTTTACCTCTTTTCATGTGCGGGTGTTAAACGGTCTCGAATGGACCGAGGTTTGTCAAGCTGCCTTGGTATAGCACCGTAGACCGCCTGTCAAGTTTCGGATCATTTGGAGGTCGTTTGGTACTCCAACGGTTAACTGGGTAACCGCAAAGCCCTCTTTGAGTTGCAGCCCAACACCCCTTTCTAAGTTGCCCAAAACCCACCAAACTCCCCTCCATGCTCTCGGTCGTTCGATCACGATCGCGTGGCCGAAAACCGCACCTCATTTGGACTCTCCTAGCTCCCTCTACCTATATATATGTGGCCTTCCCCGAAAAATTTGCAGATCAAACCCTAGCTTCTTCCCCTGCGCGCCGCCGGACGCATATCCCCGGCTGCCCGGACATGTCCGCCGCTCCCCTCCACGTCGTCCGGCCAATGGCAGGCCGCCACGTCAGCTCTGCCGCCGCCCGCACCCAATCCCACGCCGCCACCTCACCCGCCACCCTCTCTCTCTCTCAGCCCGCCGCGCCCGCCCGCCTGGGTCCGGGCAGGCCCGCCTGAGCCCATCGGGCCCGAGCCGACCCAGGCCCGCGCCTGCACCCCACCGGCCGCCATCCCATCCATCCATGCCTCCTGCGGCGCCCGCCTTCCCCACGGGCCGAGCTCCATCGCCCGGCCGCCCCATGTCGCCCTGCTGCCCGCCGGTCCCGCCGCCTTGCCGCCCGTCCTCGGTCGCCGGCCATGAGCTCGGCGACCTCCTCCGCCGCCCGCGCCTCCTCCGGCCCGCCGCCCCCTCCGGCCAGATCCGGGCCGGCGCCGCCCGGATCCGGCTCCCCCGTGCTCCGGCGAGCCCCCTTCGACTCCGGCCGCCTCCCCTCGCGAACTCCGGCGAGATTCCGGCCCTGCTTTGAAAACCGTGCCAAGGGTTGACTTCCCCCCCCCCTCTAAAATTCATCCAAGTCCCGAGCATTTTGATATTTTGTTGCATTTTCTTTGCATCGTAACTCTGTCATCGTAGCTCTGTTTTGCGCGTATAATATGTCAAAATGTCCGTCTCAAAGAGTAGATCATTTCATCTCATTGCATAATTTTCATTTGAGCTCATCTTGATGCCCGAAATGCTGTTGGAAGAGTGCTATGCGATGTTAGTTTCTGATTTTTATAAGAACATGCACTTTTGTCATTTTTGCCATGATTGATGTGTGCACCCTATGACCTTGAGTCCTTCATGTGTTTTGTAATATGTCATGCCATCTTTCCAGGGGTGTATGCCATGTATTTTTGTGATCTATGTGGTGACTAGCACAAGCATGCAAACTAGGTGTCCTGATGTTGCTGATTTCAGCCATGTTTTGTTGATATTTGGATGTCATGTTAACTTGATGCTACAGAGAGATCCATGCATATTTTGAGATACTTCAGTAAGGATGTTTTGTTAAACAAGTCTTGCTCTATCCATCCATGCCCTTGTTTGCAATTATGGAGTAATCTAGCTTGAGTCAATCGAGCTCTACTTTTGCTATAAAATGTTTCCTGGCAGATTGTTTACATGTTATTCAATTTTGCCAAGGTTGTTGTGGTTGATCCTTGCATGCTATGTTGTTGTTCTTGCCATGTATAGCTTCTATGCCATGTCTTCTTACTGTCGGGTGCCTTGCCATGCCATGTATTGCTCTGTGGTGAGGGGTTCAAGCTCACCAACATGCCTACTCATTGTTGTTCCTGCCATGTTCAAATCTGTAATATAACTTTCAATATTGACATGGGTGTTACTATATTTTCTGATCCTTTTTGGCTCATGGTCACTAAAGGACTTTTGTTATATGCTTTGAGTAGATTCATGCCATGCCTTTGTTTTCCATGATAAGTTCCTGTAACATGTTGTTGGATAGCTCTAAACATTGCAACCTGATGTTATTTCTGCTTATGCCTGAAACTGTCATTACTTGCAATCTTGCCATGTGTTTTTGAGCATGTTCTAGTTGTTTCTGGAGATAGCTCAGTGTTCATGTTTTGTAATGCTTTACCTGTACATCATGCCCATGCCTTTTGTTTTCATGTTGAGGTCCTGTAGCATGTTGTTTTGATGCTTGCAATATGCCTAGTTGCTGTTTTGGACAGATTGTTGCTATAACTTGTTTCATGTGTATGTGTTGAACCGTTGCTCTGTTTTGAGTGTGCTCTATATGAAACTTGCTTGATTTTGCATGTAGTTTCATATTATCATGTTGCATCCTTGTTTTGAGGTGTTTGCTTGATGTTTATATGCATTTTGCATCAATGCCATGCTTAACTTGTTTTGCTCATATCTTCTAGGCCGTAGCTCCGAATCTAATGAACTTTATATGTAACTTGACTAGAATTTCGTGTAGATCATCGTGGTGCATTTTAACTTGCTGTTTAACAACTTGAATATAAGGTTTATTCAGATCTGGACCCATTTCGAAATTTGCATATGAGGACTTACCGGAATTGTTATATGTTGTTCCGGCCTCATTTAAACTTGCCTTGATGTGTTGCTCTTGTTATGCATCATCTCTTGCCATGAGTATCTTCATGTAGCTTTGTCATGCATCATGCTTGGTTGTGCATCATGTCTTGTTCATGTGTAGTGTGTTTACTATGTTGTGTGCTTCTTCTTGTTAGTTCATGTTTCGCTATGATCGTGAGGATTCGTTCGCTCACGCTTGGTTCGGCTTCATCCGTTCGTCTTCTTCATGGACTCGTTCTTCTTCCTAGCGGGATTTCAGGCAAGATGACCGCTACCCTGGATCTCACTACTATCATTGCTATGCTAGTTGCTTCGTTCTATCGCTATGCTGCGCTACCTATTACCTGTTTATCAAGCCATCCCAAATTGCCATGTCAGCCCCTAACCTTTTGCACCCTTCCTAGCAAACCGTTGTTTGGCTATGTTACCGCTTTGCTCAGCCCCTCTTATAGCGTTGTTAGTTGCAGGTGAAGATGAAGTTTGTTCCCTGTTGGATCATGGAGATGTTGTTCCTTGTTGGAACATGTTTATTTGTTGGGATATCACAATACATCTTATTTAATTAATGCATCTATATACTTGGTAAAGGGTGGAAGGCTCGGCCTTATGCCTGGTGTTTTGTTCCACTCTTGCCGCCCTAGTTTTCGTCATATCGGTATTATGTTCCCGGATTTTGCGTCCCTAACGCGGTCGGGTGATTTATGGGACCCCTTGACAGTTCGCTTTGAATAAGACTTTTCCAAAAGGCCCAACATTGGTTTTACCATTTGCTTCACCACCACCTACATTTCCTTGGGAGTAATTAACCCAAGGGTCATCTTTATTCAGCCCCCGGCCAATGTGAAGGAAATATGCCCTAGAGGCAATAATAAAGTTATTATTTATTTCCTTATATCATGATAAATGTTTATTATTCATGCTAGAATTGTATTAACCGGAAACATAATACATGTGTGAATACATAGACAAACAGATAGTCACTAGTATGCCTCTCTGGACTAGCTCATTAATCAAGATGGTTATGTTTCCTAACCATAGACATGTGTTGTCATTTGATTAATGGGATCACATCATTAGGAGAATGATGTGATTGACATGACCCATTTCATTAGCTTAGCACTTGATCGCTTAGTATGTTGCTTATGCTATCTTCATGACTTATACAAAGTTCCTGCAACTATGAGATTATGCAACTCCGCTTACGGAGGAACACTTTGTGTGCTACCAAACGTCACAACGTAATCGGGTGATTATAAAGGTACTCTACAAGTGTCTCCGAAAGTATATGTTGAGTTGGCATGAATCAAGATTAGGATTTGTCACTCCGATTGTCGGAGAGGTATCTCTAGGCCTTCTCGTTAATACACATCAAATAAGCCTTGCAAGCATTGCAACTAATGAGTTAGTTGTGAGATGATGTATTACGGAACGAGTAAAGAGACTTTCCGTAACGAGATTAAACTAGGTATTGGATACCGACGATCGAATCTCGGGTAAGTAACATACCGATGACAAAGGGAACAACGATGTTGTTATGCGGTTTGACCGATAAAGATCTTCAGAGAATATGTAGGAACCAATATGGGCATCCAGTTCCGCTATTGGTTATTGACCGAGAATGGTTCTAGGTCATGTCTACATAGTTCTCGAACCGTAGGGTCCGCACGCTTAAGGTTTCAATGACGGTTATATTATGAGTTTATGTATTTTGATGTACCAAGGAGTTCGAGTCCCGGATGTGATCACGGACGTGACGAGGAGTCTCGAAATGGTCGAGACATAAAGATTGATATATTGGATGGTTATATTCGGACACCGGAAAGGTTCCGAAGTTTCGGAGAAAACCGGAGTGCCGGGAGGGTTACTGGAACCCCGGGAAGTTATGGGCCTTATTGGGCCAAGAGGGAGAGAGAGGGCTGCACCAGAGGTGGCGCCCCCCTCCATGGGGAGTCCGACTGGACTAGGAGGGGCGCAGCCCCTTCCCTCTCCCTCTCCCTCTCTTTCCTTCCCCTTCCTCTTCCTAGTAGGACTAGGAAAGGGAGTCCTACTCCTACTAGGAGGAGGACTCCCCCTCCCTTGGTGTGCCCCAAGGGCTGGCCGCCCTCCCCTTGCTCCTTTATATCACGGGCAGGGGGCACCCCGGGACACACAAGTTGATCTTCGTGATCGCTCCTTAGCTGTGTGCGGTGCCCCCTCCACCATATTCCACCTCGGTCATATTGTTGCGGTGCTTAGGCGAAGCCTGCGACGGTAGAACATCAAGATCGCCACCACGCTGTCGTCTTGACGGAACTCCTCCCGACGCTTTGCTGGATCGGAGCCGGGGATCGCCATCGAGCTGAACGTGTGCTAAGAACTCGGAGGTGCCGGAGTAACGGTGCTTGGATCGGTCGGATCGTGAAGACGTACGACTACATCAACCGCGTTGATATAACGCTTCCGCTTTCGGTCTACGAGGGTACGTGGACGGACACTCTCCCCTCTCGTTGCTATGCCATCACCATGGTCTTGCGTGATCGTAGGAAAATTATTGAAATTACTACGTTACCCAATAGTGGCATCCGAGCCAGGTTTTATGCGTTGATGTCATATGCACGAGTAGAACACAAGTGAGTTGTGGGCGATACAAGTCATACTACCTACCAGCATGTCATACTTTGGTTCAGCGGTATTGTGAGATGAAGCGGCCCGGACCGACATTACGCGTGACGCTTCGCGAGACTGGTTTCACCGCTGTGAGCACTCGTTGCTTAAAGGTGACCGCGGGTGTCTGCTCTCTCACTTTAGTTGAACTGAGTGTGGCGCCCGGTCCTTGAGAAGGTTAAACGGAGTCTATTTGACGAAGTATCGTTGTGGTTTTGATGCGTAGGTAAGAACGGTTCTTGCTCAGCCCGTAGCAGCCACGTAAAACTTGCAACAACAAAGTAGAGGACGCCTAACTTGTTTTTGCAGGGCATGATGTGATGTGATATGGTCAAGACATGATGCTATATTTTATTGTATGAGATGATCATGTTTTGTAACCGAGTTATCGGCAATGGCAGAAGCCATATGGTTGTCGCTTATTGTATGAAATGCAACGCCATGTAATTGCTTTACTTTATCACTAAGCGGTAGCGATAGTCGAGAAGCAATAGTTGGCGAGACGACAACGATGCTACGATGGAGATCAAGGTGTCGCGCCGGTGACGATGGTGATCATGACGGTGCTTGAGATGGAGATCACAAGCACAAGATGATGATGGCCATATCATATCACTTATATTGATTGCATGTGATGTTTATCCTTTATGCATCTTATCTTGCTTTGATTGACGGTAGCATTATAAGATGATCTCTCACTAAAATTATCAAGTAGTGTTCTCCCGAGTATGCACCGTTGCCAAAGTTCGTCGTGCGAGACACCACGTGATGATCGGGTGTGATAAGCTCTCGTCCATCTACAACGGGTGTAAGCCAGTTTTGCACACGCAGAATACTCAGGTTATACTTGACGAGCCTAGCATATGCAGATATGGCCTCGGAACACGGAGACCGAAAGGTCGAGCGTGAATCATATAGTAGATATGATCAACATAAGATGTTCACCATTGAAAACTACTCCATCTCACGTGATGATCGGTTATGGTTTAGTTGATTTGGATCACGTGATCACTTAGATGACTAGAGAGATGTCTGTCTAAGTGGGAGTTCTTAAGTAATATGATTAATTGAACTTAAATTTATCATGAACTTAGTCCTGGTAGTATTTTGCAAATTATGTTATAAATCAATAGCTCGCGTTATTGCTTCCCTATGTTTTTATATGTGTTCCTAGAGAAAATTGTATTGAAAAATGTTAGTAGCAATGATGCGGATTGGATCCGTGATCCGAGGTTTATCCTCATTGCTGCACGTAAGAATTATGTCCTTGATGCACCGCTAGGTGATGACCTATTGCAAGAGCAAGATGCGACGTTATGAACGTTTGGCTAGCTCAATATGATGACTACTTGGTAGTTTAGTGCACCATGCTTAAACGGCTTAGAATCGGGACTTCAAAGACGTTTTGAACGTCATGGACCATATGAGATGTTCCAGAGTTGAAGTTAATATTTCAAGCAAATACCGAGTTGAGAGATATGAAGTCTCCAACAAGTTCTATAGCTAAAAGATGGAGGAGAATCGCTCAACTAGTGAGCATGTGCTCAGATTGTCCAGGTACTTTAATCGCTTGAATCAAGTGGGAGTTAATCTCCGTATAAGATAGTGATTGACAGAATTCTCTAGTCACCATCACTAAGTTACTAGAACTTCGTGATGAACTATAGTATGCAAGGGATGACGAAAACAATTCCCAAGCTCTTCGCGATGCTAAAATCGGCGAAGGTAGAAATCAAGAAAACATCAAGTGTTGATGGTTGACAAGACCACTAGTCTCAAGGAAAAGGGCAAAGGGAAGAAGGGAACTTCAAGAAGAACGGCAAGCAAGTTGCTACTCGAGTGAAGAAGCCCAAGTCTGGACCTAAGCCCGAGACTAAGTGCTTTTGCTGCAATGGAACTGGTCACCGAAGCGGAACTACCCCAAGTATTTGGCGGATAAGAAGGATGGCAAAGTGAACAAAGGTATATTTGATATACAGATTATTGATGTGTATTTTACTAGTGTTCGTAGCAAACCCTCGGTATTTGATACTGGTTCAGTTGCTAAGAGTAGTAACTTGAAACGGAGTTGCGAATGAATGAAACTAGTTGAAGGGAAGTGACGATGAGTGTTGGAAGTAGTTCCAAGATTGATATGATCATCATCGCACTCCCTATACTTTCGGGATTAGTGTGAAACCTAAATAAGTGTTATTTGGTGTTGAGCATAAATATGATTTGATCATGTTTATTGCAATACGGTTATTCATTTAAGTAAGAGAATAAATTGTTGTTCTGCTTACATGAATAAAACCTTATATGGTTACACACCCAATGAAAATGGTTCATTGGATCTCGATCATAGTGATACACATATTCATAATATTGAAACCAAAAGATGCAAAATTAATAATGATAGTGCAACTTATTTGTGGCACTTGCCGCTTAGGTCATATTGGTGTAAAGCGCATGAAGAAAATCCATGCCGATGGACTTTTGGAATCACTTGATTATGAATCATTTGATGCTTGCGAACCATGCCTTTTGGGCAAGATGATCAAACTCCGTTCTCCGGAACAATGGAACAAGCTATTGACTTATTGGAAATAATACATACTGATGTATGCAGACCAATGAGTATTAAGGCTCGTGGCGGGTATCATTATTTTCTGACCTTCACAGATGATTTGAGCAGATATGGGTATATCTACTTGATGAAACATAAGTCTGAAATAGTTGAAAGGTTCAAAGAATTTCAGAGTGAAGTGGAAAATCATCGTAACAAGAAAATAAAGTTTCTGCGATCTGATCGTAGAGATGAATATTTGAGTTACGAGTTTGGTCTTCAATTAAAACAAAGTGGAATAGTTTCACAGCTCACGCCACATGGAACACCACAACATAATGGTGTGTCCGAACATCGAATCGCACTTTATTGGATATGGTGCGATCTATGATGTATCTTACCGATTTACCACTATCGCTTTGGGGTTATGCATTAGAGACGGCGCATTCACGTTAAATAGGACACCGTCAAAATCCGCTGAGACGACGCCTTATGAACTATGGTTTAGCAAGAAACCAAAGTTGTCGCTTTCGAAAGTTTGGGGTTGCGATGCTTATGTGAAGAAACTTCAACCCGATAAGCTTGAACCCAAATCGGAAAAATGTGTCTTCATAGGATACCCAAAGGAGACAATTGGGTACACCTTCTATCACAGATCCGAAGGCAAGACATTCGTTGTTAAAATGGATCCTTTCTAGAGAAGGAGTTTCTCTCGAAAGAAGTGAGTGGGAGGAAAGTGGAACTTGATGAGGTAATAGTACCAGCTCCCTTATTGGAAAGTAGTTCATCAAAGAAATCAGTTTCAGAACACCTACACCAGTTAGTGAGGAAGATAATGATAAAGATCATGAAACTTCAGATCAAGTTGTCACCGAACTCAGAGATCAACCAGAACAAAATCCGCACTGAGTGGTACGGTAATCCTATTCGAAATCATGCTACTAGATCATGGTGAACCTACGAACTATGAAGAAGCGATGGTGAGCCCAGATTCGCAAAATGGCTTGAAGCCATGAAATCTGAGATGGGATCCATGTATGAGAACAAAGTATGGACTTTGGTAGACTTGCCCGATGATCGGCAAGCTATTGAGAATAAATGGATCTTTAAGAAGAAGACTGACGCTGATGGTAATGTAATCGCTCTACAAAGCACGACTTGTTGCAAAAGGTTTTCGACAAGTTCAAGGGGTTGACTACGATGAGACTTTCTCACCCGTAGCGATGCTTAAGTCCGTCCGAATCATGTTAGCAATCGCCACATTTTATGAAATCTGGCAAATGAATGTCAAAACTAGATTCTTTAATGGATTTATTAAAGAAGAGTTGCATATGATGCAACCAGAAGGTTTTGTCAATCCTAAAGGAGCTAACAAAATGTGCAAACTCCAGCGATCCATCTATGGACTAGTGCAAGCATCTCGAGTTGGAATAAACGCTTTGATAGTGTGATCAAAGCATATAGTTTTATCTGCACTTGTGGTGAAGCCTGTATTTACAAGAAAGTGAGTAGGAGCACTACAGCATTTCGATAAGTATATGTGAATGGCATATTGTTGATCGGAAATAATGTAGAATTATTCTGCAAAGCATAAAGGAGTATTTGAAAGGAGTTTTTCAAAGAAAGACCTCGTGAAGCTGCTTACATATTGAGCATCAAGATCTATAGAGATAGATCAAGACGCTTGATAAGTTTTTCAATGAATACATACCTTGACAAGATTTTGAAGTAGTTCAAAATGGAACAGTCAAAGAAAGAGTTCTTGCTCGTGTTACAAGGTGCGAGATTGAGTAAGACTCAAAACCCGACCAACGCAGAAGATAGAAAAAGAATGAAAGTCATTCCTATGCATCAGCCATAGGTTCTATAAAGTATGTCATGTCAGGTACTGATCTATTGCATACCCTACCACTAAAGCTTGGCAAGGAGTGCAATAGTGATCTAGGAGTAGATCAATGGACATCGGTCAAAATTATCCTTAGTAGAATAAGGATATGTTTCTCGATTATGGAAGTGAAAAAGGTTCGTCGTAAAGGGTTACGCCGATGCAAGTTTTAACACTAATCTAGATGACTCGAGTCTCAATCTGGATACATATTGAAAGTGGGAGCAATTAGCTAGAGTAGCTCCGCAGAACATTGTTGACATAGAGATTTGCAAAATACATACGGATCTGAATGTGGCGTACCCGCTGACTAAGATTCTCTCACAAAGCAAAACATGATCACACCTTAGTACTCTTTGGGTGTTAATCACATAGCGATGTGAACTAGATTACTGAATCTAGTAAACCCTTTGGGTCTTGGTCACATGGCGATGTGAATTATGGGTGTTAATCACATGATGATGTGAACTATCGATGTTAATCACATGGTGATGTGATCTAGATTATTGACTCTAGTGCAAGTGGGAGATCAAGGAAATATGCCCTAGAGGCAATAATAAAGTTATTATTTATTTCCTTATATCATGATAAATGTTTATTATTCATGCTAGAATTGTATTAACCGGAAACATAATACATGTGTGAATACATAGACAAACAGATAGTCACTAGTATGCCTCTACTTGGACTAGCTCATTAATCAAGATGGTTATGTTTCCTAACCATAGACATGTGTTGTCATTTGATTAATGGGATCACATCATTAGGAGAATGATGTGATTGACATGACCCATTTCATTAGCTTAGCACTTGATCGCTTAGTATGTTGCTTATGCTATCTTCATGACTTATACAAAGTTCCTGCAACTATGAGATTATGCAACTCCGCTTACGGAGGAACACTTTGTGTGCTACCAAACGTCACAACGTAATCGGGTGATTATAAAGGTACTCTACAAGTGTCTCCGAAAGTATATGTTGAGTTGGCATGAATCAAGATTAGGATTTGTCACTCCGATTGTCGGAGAGGTATCTCTAGGCCTTCTCGGTAATACACATCAAATAAGCCTTGCAAGCATTGCAACTAATGAGTTAGTTGTGAGATGATGTATTACGGAACGAGTAAAGAGACTTTCCGTAACGAGATTAAACTAGGTATTGGATACCGACGATCGAATCTCGGGTAAGTAACATACCGATGACAAAGGGAACAACGTATGTTGTTATGCGGTTTGACCGATAAAGATCTTCAGAGAATATGTAGGAACCAATATGGGCATCCAGGTTCCGCTATTGGTTATTGACCGAGAATGGTTCTAGGTCATGTCTACATAGTTCTCGAACCGTAGGGTCCGCACGCTTAAGGTTTCAATGACGGTTATATTATGAGTTTATGTATTTTGATGTACCAAGGAGTTCGAGTCCCGGATGTGATCACGGACGTGACGAGGAGTCTCAAATGGTCGAGACATAAAGATTGATATATTGGATGGTTATATTCGACACCGGAAAGGTTCCGAAGTTTCGGAGAAAACGGAGTGCCGGAGGGTTACTGAACCCCGGGAAGTTATGGGCCTTATTGGGCCAAGAGGGAGAGAGGGCTGCACCAGAGGTGGCGCGCCCCCTCCATGGGGAGTCCGAATGACTAGGAGGGGCGCAGCCCCTTCCCTCTCCCTCTCCCTCTCTTTCCTTCCCCTTCCTCTTCCTAGTAGGACTAGGAAAGGGAGTCCTACTCCTACTAGGAGGAGGACTCCCCCCCTTGGTGCGCCCAAGGGCTGGCCGCCTCCCCTTGCTCCTTTATATACGGGCAGGGGGCACCCTGGGACACACAAGTTGATCTTCGTGATCGCTCCTTAGCAGTGTCGGTGCCCCCTCCACCATATTCCACCTCGGTCATATTGTTGCGGTGCTTAGGCGAAGCCCTGCGACGGTAGAACATCAAGATCGTCACCACGCTGTCGTGCTGACGGAACTCCTCCCCGACGCTTTGCTGGATCGGAGCCCGGGGATCGTCATCGAGCTGAACGTGTGCTAAGAACTCGGAGGTGCCGGAGTAACGGTGCTTGGATCGGTCGGATCGTGAAGACATACGACTACATCAACCGCGTTGATATAACGCTTCCGCTTTCGGTCTACGAGGGTACGTGGACGGACACTCTCCCCTCTCGTTGCTATGCCATCACCATGGTCTTGCGTGATCGTAGGAAAATTTTTGAAATTACTACGTTACCCAATAAATGCTTGTCTAAGTGTTGGTCCAAACTAGAGTGCTTTGCAGCGCCCCCTCAAGGAAACTTGAGGTTTGGTTTTAGTTGTACGGACTGCTCATCCGGTCGTGGCCTGGGACGAGATACGCGGCTACTACTGTGGTGTCGGCACGCCGGGAGGTCTTGCTGGTCTTGTTTTATTGCTGTGAAATGTCTTGTAGCCGGATTCCGAGACTGATCGGGTCTTCCGGGAGAAGGAATATCCTTCGTTGATCGCGAGAGCTTATCATGGGCTAAGTTGGGACACCCTGCAGGGTTTGAACTTTCAAAGCCGTGCCCGCGGTTATGTGGCGATGGGAATTTGTTAATGTCCGGTTGTAGAAAACCCGAAGTTGATCTTAATTAAAATACACCAACCGTGTGCGAATCGTGAGTGTCTCTTTTCGGGTTGATCGAGAGGAGAACACGGTTTCGGGTTATGTCCGACGTAAGTAGGAGTTCAGGATCACTTCTTGATCATTACTAGTTGACGACTGCCCTTTGTTTCTCTTCTCGCTCTCATTTGCGTTGGTTAGCCACCATATATGCTTAGCTGCTGCTGCAACCTCACCACTTTACCCCTTCCTTTCCCATAAAGCTTTGCTAGTCTTGATACCCATGGTAATGGGATTGCTGAGTCCTCGTGGCTCACAGATTACTACACCACCAGTTGCAGGTACAGGTTTTGCGATGATCATGACGTGAGAGCGATGTTACTTGTGTTGGAGTTCTTCTTCTGCCTCTTCGATCAGGGGATAGGTTCCAGGTCGGCAGCCTGGGCTAGCAGGGTGGATGTCGTTTGAGCTTCTGTTTATGTTCCATCCGTAGTCGGATGTTGGTCACTTGTATTTGATGTTGATGTATTCTTGTGGCATTTGTGCCTTATGTATGTATACCTATGTATTATGTAATGTTGATGTAATGATATCCACCTTGCAAAAGCGTTTGAATATGCGGGTCTATCCTTGGTGGGACCGTCGAGTTCCTTTTGGATAGGGTCGCATATTGGGCGTGACAAGTTGGTATCAGAGCCTCGACCGACCCTAGGAGCCCCCCTTGATTGATCGTGTAGTTTGGCCGCAGTTGAGTCTAGAATAAAACTGTTTTCGGATTTGAGTTATATCAGAGAGTAGGAATTCTTTTTACTCCTCTGCCCCTTCGTCGCTCTGGTAAGGAATCTTGACGTAGGTGTTTTGAACTACTCCTCTTCCCCTTCAAAAATTTTCTTTAGGATCACGCAGTTGGTTTTCCGGTAGTTGTTCCTCAGCTCTTTTTATCCGGTACATTTCTTGTCAAGTTGACTCGAGCCTCTTCATCGTTGTCAAGTTCGATCCCCATTTGTTTTCTTTTCCCACCCGCCCTCCCTTCTTCCTCTCGGAACCGGAGTCCGTAATCGAGTATCCATCCTACTCGTGCGAAGCCTTTGCTTTCTTTCCTCAATGATTTCAACCGGTGTTTTCTCTTCAAGATATTCGTCGGTTTCCCCTTCCAAGTTGCCTGTGTTTTTCCCGCCCTCCCACCCTTCTTCTTCCCGAAGTTTGAGTCTGTTTCGACCATCAATTCCATTCGTGTGGAGCCTCTTCAGTGTTTTGTCAATTGTTTCAACCGGTGAATTCTCGTCTTGTTCGTCATTCTGCATCCCTTTCTTTTTCCGGTGCACTCAATTCAAGTTTTCGGGTTAATCATATTCTTTTCCTTCGAAGTGTTCTCTTTGCTCGTTCGCCTCTCGCCAGTTTATCCTTCCGGAGTGCTGAAGACATCTCAGGAGATTCGTCTGTGTTCTAATTAATTCGGGGTTGTCACCTCATTCAAATATTTAATTGTTCTGGTGCATCATCTATCTGTTCATCACCCCTTTCCAACGGTGTTTTCTCTTTAGTGGGCCCTAACCCACAGGTCTTTCCCAGGATCTTACCTGACTCTTCTGATTCCCCCGGAGTTATTCTCAAATCCTTTTCATAGTTTGACGTAAGTATGTATTTTAATCAATCAGATGCCATCTCCAAGATCGCTTTCAAATTCTTTTCATCTCGGGTTCTACCTTTCCTCTTTTTCATTATTCCGGAGTTTCTCAACAATTTTGGTGGTGTTTCTCGTCATCATTTCAAGATTGAAGAAGAGTTTTCCCTCTAAATCTTGTCCGTTCTCCCGGAGATTCGCAGTGCTAGCTCGATGTTATCCTATCTAGTTGTTTCAGTTGTGTAATTCTTTTCATCCATCCGGAGCATTTCAGAGTTGCTTTCTCTCGATCATCCGGAGGCCATCTTTTCGAAGATTTCTTTGTTCTAAGTTTTCAGATTCGTTCTCCAATTATTCTATATCCGTGCCCTTCGCTCATCTCAATATTCTTCCGTGCTTCGCTCAAGTATTCTTCTATCGATTCGCGATATCTTTGTTCTCTTGCATTTTAATTCCTCAAGTATCTTCGTGCTTCTCTAATTCTTCCCGTGATTCATTCTCTTCGCTCGGTCATTTCTGAATTCTTACGGTGGTTCGCTCAAGATTATTTTCCTTGATTATCATTTTTAATCCATTCGTTCTTTTCAATCCTACCGGTGGTTCATGAAGACTTTCTCAAGTTTTGTGCCATACCCCCTTTATTCTTTTTCAAGAAGAATAAGTAATATGCAAAATCCATTGCTTGTCATCAATTTAATTTGATGAAGGATAAGCATACAATAAATCTTATTCTTATTTCATCCAAGTGATTAATCTTTTCCTTCGGAGTTTGTTCTTGATGAATAAATTCTAGTCCCAAGTGTTTTCATCTTTTCTTTTCCGAAGTTCAATTTATTTGGCCATCTCGTCGGAACCTCCATCTAAATCATCGCAAGGCTCATCTTATTCTTTCTTCGTTCATTTTATCTCATCATCCTTTTGTTACCGGAGTTCTTCACGGTGGTTCTTCATGATTTAATTCATTCTTCAAGAGTTCATAAAGATTCTTGTTGGTGGAGTTCAAGTATCTTTTCTTCTCGCATCTCGAAGTGCAATTAATTCTCCGTATTCTTTTGAAGTGGAGTTTTGCATTTCTTCGTTCTTCTCAGCTATCCAATCATTTTCGCTTGTGGCGGTTATCACCTTATGATCTTGAGATGTTATCTATAAGTCCACAACAAGTTTATTCTTTCGTTGTTGATTTTCTCAACAACTCCAATCAATCATTCCTTCTAAGTTATTTTCATTCAATTCTTTCAATTCTTCCGGAGGCATTGTGTTGTTCCTCTCGTCAACTATCGTTCCATTTTGTCAAACTCAGTTCCAACTCTTTCCTTGTTCAACCGGTGTGCTGCCTAAATCCTTTCAGTCTTATTCGTTTCTTTTCTCATTCTAACCACTCCGGTTAGAACGAGTTGTTTCATAGTCTATCTGATTCCGTGTCGATTCTCGTCATTCTCGTCGTTCCTCTCTTCTTCTCGAGTGCTCTCGAATCTTTGCCTCTTATCTCTTGAATTCTTGTTTCACCTCATCCCCTTTTCCCTTCCGTCTCGGTCCTAAGATCTCGGGACGAGATCTCTTGTTAGTGGAGGAGTGTTGTAACGCCCCGGATTCGATCGCGCCTGTGTCCGCTCGCTTATTCGCCGTCGTTGCCATGTCATTTGCTTGCGTGTTGCACTTTGCCATGTCATCATCTGCATTTCATATCATGTCATCATGTGCATTTATTTTTGCATATGTGTTCGTCTCATGCATCCGAGCATTTTCCCCGTTGTCCGTTTTCCAATCCGGCACTCCTATGTCTCCCGGCGCCCCCTTTTACCTCTTTTCATGTGCAGGTGTTAAACGGTCTCGGAATGGACCGGTCAAGCGGCCTTGGTATAGCACCGGTAGACCGCCTGTCAAGTTTCGGATCATTTGGAGGTCGTTTGGTACTCCAACGGTTAACCGGGTAACCGCAAAGCCCTCTTTGAGTTGCAGCCCAACACCCCTTTCTAAGTTGCCCAAAACCCACCAAACTCCCCTCCATGCTCTCGGTCATTCGATCACGATCGCGTGGCCGAAAACCGCACCTCATTTGGACTCTCCTAGCTCCCTCTACCTATATATATGTGGCCTCCCGAAAATTCGCAGATCAAACCCTAGCTTCTTCCCTTGCGCCACGGACGATCATCTCCCCGGCTGCCCGGACATGTCCACCGCTCCCCTCCACGTCGTCCGGCCAATGGCAGGCCGCCACGTCAGCTCCGCCGCCGCCCGCACCCAATCCCACGCCACCACCTCACCCGCCACCTCTCTCTCTCTCTCTCAGCCCACCTGCGCCCGGCCGCCCGGGCCTGGGCAGGCCCTTGAGCCCATCGGGGCCTGAGCCGACCCACATGCGCCTCCCGGCCACCCCCCGCCATCCCCAGCCATCCCCATGCCGCCTGCCCTCTGCGCCCCGCCGCCGGCCGGAGCTCCATCGCCTGGCCGCCCTCGCCGCCCTGCTCGCCGCCGGTCCCGGCCACCCCTGCCGCCTGTCCTCGGTCACCGGCCGCGAGCTCCGGCGACCTCCTCCGCCACCAGCGCCTCCTCCCTCCCATGCCGCCCTCCGGCCAGATCCGGCCGGCGCCCGCCGATCCGGCTCCCGTGCTCCGCGAGTCCTTCGACTCTGGCCGCCTCCCTCGCGAACTCCGGCGAGATTCCGCCCTGCTTTGAAAACCGTGCCAGGGTTGACTTCTAAAATTCATCTAAGTCCCGAGCATTTTGATATTTTGTTGCATTTTCTTTGCATCGTAACTCTGTCATCGTAGCTCCGTTTTGCGCGTATAATATGTCAAAATGTCCGTCTCGAAGAGTAGATCATTTCATCTCATTGCATCATTTTCATTTGAGCTCATCTTGATGCCCGAAATGCTGTTGGAAGAGTGCTATGCGATGTTAGTTTCTGATTTTTATCAGAACATGCACTTTTGTCATTTTTGCCATGATTGATGTGTGCACCCTATGACCTTGAGTCCTACATGTGTTTTGTAATATGTCATGCCATCTTTCCAGGGGTGTATGCCATGTATTTTTGTGATCTATGTGGTGACTAGCACAAGCATGCAAACTAGGTGTCCTGATGTTGCTGATTTCAGCCCTGTTTTGCTGATATTTGGATGCCATGTTAACTTGATGCTACAGAGAGATCCATGCATATTTTGAGATACTTCAGTAAGGATGTTTTGTTAAACAAGTCTTGCTCTATCCATCAATGCCCTTGTTTGCAATTATGGAGTAATCTAGCTTGAGTCAATCGAGCTCTACTTTTGCTATAAAATGTTTCCTGGCAGATTGTTTACATGTTATTCAATTTTGCCAAGGTTGTTGTGGTTGATCCTTGCATGCTATGTTGTTGTTCTTGCCATGTATAGCTTCTATGCCATGTCTTCTTACTGTAGGGTGCCTTGCCATGCCATGTATTGCTCTGTGGTGAGGGGTTCAAGCTCACCAACATGCCTACTCATTGTTGTTCCTGCCATGTTCAAATCTGTAATATAACTTTCAATATTGACATGGGTGTTACTATATTTTCTGATCCTTTTTGGCTCATGGTCACTAAAGGACTTTTGTTCTCTGCTTTGCGTAGATTCATGCCATGCCTTTGTTTTCCATGATAAGTTCCTGTAACATGTTGTTGGATAGCTCTAAACATTGCAACCTGATGTTATTTCTGCTTATGCCTGAAACTGTCATTACTTGCAATCTTGCCATGTGTTTTTGAGCATGTTCTAGTTGTTTCTGGAGATAGCTCAGTGTTCATGTTTTGTAATGCTTTACCTGTACATCATGCCCATGCCTTTTGTTTTCATGTTGAGGTCCTGTAGCATGTTGTTTTGATGCTTGCAATATGCCTAGTTGCTGTTTTGGACAGATTGTTGCTATAACTTGTTTCATGTGTATGTGTTGAACCGTTGTTCGCTTTTGAGTGTGCTCTATATGAAACTTGCTTGATTTTGCATGTAGTTTCATATTATCATGTTGCATCCTTGTTTTGAGGTGTTTGCTTGATGTTTATATGCATTTTGCATCAATGCCATGCTTAACTTGTTTTGCTCATATCTTCTAGGCCGTAGCTCCGAATCTAATGAACTTTATATGTAACTTGACTAGAATTTCGTGTAGATCATCGTGGTGCATTTTAACTTGCTGTTTAACAACTTGAATATAAGGTTTATTCAGATCTGGACCCATTTCGAAATTTGCATATGAGGACTTACCGGAATTGTTATATGTTGTTCCCGGCCTCATTTAAACTTGCCTTGATGTGTTGCTCTTGTTATGCATCATCTCTTGCCATGAGTATCTTCATGTAGCTTTGTCATGCATCATGCTTGGTTGTGCATCATGTCTTGTTCATGTGTAGTGTGTTTACTATGTTGTGTGCTTCTTCTTGTTAGTTCCTGTTTCGTTGCGATCGTGAGGATTCGCTCGCTCACGCTTGGTTCGCTTCATCCGCTCGTCTTCTTCATGGACTCGTTCTTCTTCCTAGCGGGATTTCAGGCAAGATGACCGCTACCCTGGATCTCACTACTATCATTGCTATGCTAGTTGCTTCGTTCTATCGCTATGATGCGCTACCTATTACATGTTTATCAAGCCATCCCAAATTGCCATGTCAGCCCCTAACCTTTTGCACCCTTCCTAGCAAACTGTTGTTTGGCTATGTTACCGCTTTGCTCAGCCCCTCTTATAGTGTTGTTAGTTGTAGGTGAAGATGAAGTTTGTTCCCTGTTGGAACATGGAGATGTTGTTCCTTGTTGGAACATGTTTATTTGTTGGGATATCACAATACATCTTATTTAATTAATGCATCTATATACTTGGTAAAGGGTGGAAGGCTCGGCCTTATGCCTGGTGTTTTGTTCCACTCTTGCCGCCCTAGTTTCCGTCATATCAGTATTATGTTCCCGGATTTTGCGTCCCTAACGCGGTCGGGTGATTTATGGGACTCCCTTGACAGTTCGCTTTGAATAAGACTTTTCCAGCAAGGCCCAACATTGGTTTTACCATTTGCTTCACCACCACCTACATTTCCCTTGGGAGTAATTAACCCAAGGGTCATCTTTATTCAGCCCCCCCCCCCCCCGGGCCAATGCTTGTCTAAGTGTTGGTCCAAACTAGAGTGCTTTGCAGCGCCCCCTCAAGGAAACTTGAGGTTTGGTTTTAGTTGTACGGACTGCTCATCCGGTCGTGGCTCGGGACGAGATACGCGGCTACTACTGTGGTGTCGGCATGCCGGAGGTCTTGCTGGTCTTGTTTTATTGCTGTGAAATGTCTTGTAGCCGGATTCCGAGACTGATCGGGTCTTCCCGGGAGAAGGAATATCCTTCGTTGATCGCGAGAGCTTATCATGGGCTAAGTTGGGACACCCTGCAGGTTTGAACTTTCAAAGCCGTGCCCGCGGTTATGTGGCAGATGGGAATTTGTTAATGTCCGGTTGTAGAAAACCCGGTTGATCTTAATTAAAATACACCAACCGTGTGCGTAACCGTGAGTGTCTCTTTTCGGGGTTGATCGAGAGGAGAACACGGTTTCTGGGTTATGTCTGACGTAAGTAGGAGTTCAGGATCACTTCTTGATCATTACTAGTTGACGACTGTTCCTTTGTTTCTCTTCTCGCTCTCATTTGCGTTGGTTAGCCACCATATATGCTTAGCCGCTGCTGCAACCTCACCACTTTACCCCTACCTCTCCCATAAAGCTTTGCTAGTCTTGATACCCATGGTAATGGGATTGCTGAGTCCTCGTGGCTCACAGATTACTACACCACCAGTTGTAGGTACAGGTTTTGCGATGATCATGACGTGAGAGCGATGTTTACTTGTGTTGGAGTTCTTCTTCTGCCTCTTCGATCAGGGGATAGGTTCCAGGTCGGCAGCCTGGGCTAGCAGGGTGGATGTCGTTTGAGCTTCTGTTTATGTTCCATCCGTAGTCGGATGTTGGTCACTTGTATTTGATGTTGATGTATTCTTGTGGCATTTGTGCCTTATGTATGTATACCTATGTATTATGTAATGTTGATGTAATGATATCCACCTTGCAAAAGCGTTTCAATATGCGGGTCTATCCTTGGTGGGACCGTCGAGTTCCTTTTGGATAGGGTCGCATATTGGGCGTGACAAAACGTTCTTGCTAGAAACCTATAGCAGCCACGTAAAAACATGCAACAACAATTAGAGGACGTCTAACTTGTTTTTGCAGCATATGCCTTGTGATGTGATATGGCCAAAAGGATGTGATGAATGAAATATATGTGATGTATGAGATTGATCATGTTCTTGTAATAGGAATCACGACTTGCATGTCGATGAGTATGACAACCGGCATGAGCCATAGGAGTTGTCTTTATTTTTTGTATGACCTGCGTGTCATTGAATAAACGCCATGTAATTACTTTACTTTATTGCTAAAACGTTAGCCATAGAAGTAGAAGCAATCGTTGGCGTGGCAAATTCATGAAGACACGATGATGGAGATCATGGTGTCATGCCGGTGACGATGATGATCATGGCGCCCCGAAGATGGAGATCAAAAGGAGCGAAATGATATTGGCCATATCATGTCACTATTTGATTGCATGTGATGTTTATCATGTTTTTGCATCTTATTTGCTTAGAACGACGGTAGTAAATAAGATGATCCTCATAATAATTTCAAGAAAGTGTTTCCCTAACGTGCGCCGTTATGAAAGTTCGTTGTCTCAAGCACCACATGATGATCGGGTGTGATAGATTCTAACGTTCACATACAACGGGTGTAAGCCAGATTTACACATGCAAAACACTTAGGTTGACTTGACGAGCCTAGCATGTACATACATGGCCTCGGAACACAAGAGACTGAAAGGTCGAACATGAGTCGTATAGAAGATACGATCAACATGAAGATGTTCACCGATGATGACTAGTCCGTCTCACGTGATGATCGGACACGGCCTAGTTGACTCGGATCATGTATCACTTAGATGACTAGAGGGATGTCTATCTGAGTGGGAGTTCATTATATAATTTGATTAGATGAACTTAATTATCATGAGCTTAGTCTAAAATCTTTGCAATATGTCTTGTAGATCAAATGGCCCACGCTAATGTTGCCCTCAACTTCAACGCTGCCTAGAGAAAACCAAGTCTGAAAGGCGATGGCAGCAATTATACGGACTGGGTCCGAACTTGAGGATCATCCTCATAGCTGCCAAGAAAGCATATGTCCTAGATGCACCGCTAGGTGAAGCACCTGCTTTCCCAAAGAACTCAAGACGTTATGAACGCTGGCGTCAGCAGAGTGATGATTACTCCTGGTTCAAGGCGGCATGCTTTACAGCTTAGAACCGGGCTCCAAAGGCGTTTTGAGCAGCACGGAGCATATGAGATGTTCCAAGAGCTGAAAATGGTTTTCCAAGCTCATGCCCGGTCGAGAGATATGAAGTCTCCGACAAGTTCTACAGATTGTAAGATGGAGGAGAATAGTTCCACAATGAGCACATACTCAAAATGTCTGGGTTGCACAACCGCTTATCTCAGCTGGGAGTTAATCTCCCGGATGATGCAGTCGTTGAAAGAACCCTTCAGTTGCTCCCACCTAGCTACAAAAGCTTTGTGATGAACTTCAATATGCAGGGGATGGAAAAGACCATTCCTGAGGTATATTCAATGCTGAAATGAGCGGAGGTGGAGATCAAAAAGGAACATCAAGTGTTGATGGTCAATAAAACAACTAGTTTCAAGAAAGTCAAGGGTAAGAAGAACTTCAAGAAGGGCAAGGGAGTTGCCGCGCCCGGTAAGCCAGTTGCCAGGAAGAAGCCAAAGCATTGACCCAAGCCTAAGGCTGGGTGCTTTTATTGCAAGGGAAACGGTCACTGGAAGCGGAACTGCCCCAAGTACTTAGCGGACAAGAAGGCCGGCAACACCAAAGGTATATGTGATATACATGTAATTGATGTGTACCTTACCAGTACTCGTAGTAGCTCCTGGGTATTTGAAACCGGTGGGGTTGCTCATATTTGTAACTCAAAACAGGAGCTGCAGAATAAGTGAAGATTGGCGAAGGACGAGGTGACGATGCGCGTCGGGAATGGTTCCAAGGTCGATGTGATCGCCGTCGGCACGCTACCTCTACATTTACCTACGGGATTAGTTTTAAACCTCAATAATTGTTATTTAGTGCCAGCTTTGAGCATGAACATTGTATCTGGATCTCGTTTAATACGAGATGGCTACTCATTTAAATCGGAGAATAATGGTTGTTCTATTTATATGAGAGACATGTTTTATGGTCATGCCCCGCAGGTCAATGGTTTATTCTTAATGAATCTCGAACGTGATGTTACACATATTCATAGTGTGAATACCAAAAGATGTAAGGTTGATAACGATAGTCCCACATACTTGTGGCACTGCCGCCTTGGTCACATTGGTGTCAAACGCATGAAGAAGCTCCATGCTGATGGACTATTGGAGTCTGTTGATTACGAATAATTTGACACATGCGAACCATGCATCATGGGCAAAATGACCAAGACTCCGTTCTCCGAAACAATGGAGCGAGCAACCAACTTATTGGAAATCATACATACTAATGTGTGCGGTCCAATGAGCGTTGAGGCTCGCGGAGGCTATCGTTATGTTCTCACTCTCACTGATGACTTAAGTAGATATGGGTATGTCTACTTGATGAAACACAAGTCTGAGACCTTTGAAAAGTTCAAGGAATTACAGAGTGAGGTAGAGAATCAACGTGACATAAAAATAAAGTTCTTACGATCAGATCATGGGGGAGAATATTTAAGTCACGAATTTGGTACGACTTAAGGAAATGTGGAACCGTTTCACAACTCACGCCGCCTGGAACACCTCAGCGTAACGGTGTGTCCGAACGTCGTAATCACACTCTATTGGATATGATGCGATCTATGATGTCACTCACCGATTTACCGCTATCATTTTGGGGATACGCTCTAGAGACAGCTACATTCACTTTAAATAGGGCTCCGTCGAAATCCGTTGAGACGACACCGTATGAATTATGGTTTGGGAAGGAACCTAAGCTGTCGTTTCTAAAAGTTTGGGGATGCGATGCTTATGTCAAGAAACTTCAACCTGAAAATCTCGAACCCAAGTCGGAAAAATGCGTCTTCATAGGATACCCTAAGGAAACCATTGGGTATACCTTCTACCTCAGATCCTAAGGCAAGATCTTTGTTGCCAAGAACGGGTCCTTTCTGGAGAAAGAGTTTCTCTCGAGAGAAGTAAGTGGGAGGAAAGTGGAACTTGATGAAGTACTGCCTCTTGAAGCAGAGAGTAGCGCAGCTCAGGAAGATGTTCCTGTGGTGCATGCACTGGCTAGAGAGGAGGTTAATGTTAATGATCAAGGTACTTCGGATCAAGTTGCTACTGAACTTCGTAGGTCCACGAGGACACGTTCCACACCAGAATGGTATGGCAACCCCGTCCTGGAAATCATGTTGTTAGACAACGGTGAACCTTCAAACTATGAAGAAGCGATGGCGGGCCCAGATTCCAACAAATGACTTGAAGCCATGCAATCCAAGATAGGATCCATGTATGAAAACAAAGTATGGACTTTGACAGACTTGCCCGATGATCGGCGAGCGATAGAAAATAAATGGATCTTTAAGAAGAAGATGGACGCGGATGGTAATGTTACCATCTATAAAGCTCGACTTGTCGCTAAGGGTTGTCGACAAGTTCAAGGGGTTGACTACGATGAGAACTTCTCACCCGTAGCGAAGCTTAAGTCCGTCCGAATCATGTTAGCAATTGTCGCATTCTACGATTATGAGATATGGCAAATGGACGTCAAAACGGCATTCCTCAACGGCTTTCTTAAGGAAGAATTGTATATGATGCAGCCGGAAGGTTTTTTCAATCCTAAGAATGCTAACAAGGTATGCAAGCTCCAGCGCTCCATCTATGGGCTGGTGCAAGCATCTCGGAGTTGGAACATTCGCTTTGATGAAATACTCAAAGCGTTTGGGTTTATGCAGACTTATGGAGAAGCCTGCATTTACAAGAAAGTGAGTGGGAGCTCTATAGAATTTCTCATATTATATGTGGATGACATACTGTTGATGGGAAATGATATAGAACTCTTGGAGAGCATAAAGGCCTACTTGAATAAGTGTTTTTCAATGAAGGACCTTGGAGAAGCTGCTTACATATTAGGCATCAAGATCTATAGAGATAGATCGAGACGCCTCATAGATCTTTCACAGAGCACATACCTTGATAAGATATTGAAGAAGTTCAATATGGATCAGTCCAAGAAGGGTTCTTGCACGTGTTGCAAGGTGTGAAATTGAGCTCGGCTCAATGTCCCACCACGGCAGAAGATAAAGAAAAGATGAGTGTCGCCCCTATGCCTCGCCATAGGGTCTATCATGTATGCCATGCTGTGTACCAGACCTGATGTAAACCTTGCCGTAAGTTTGGTAGGAAGGTACCAAAGTAATCCCGCATGGAACATCGGACAACGGTCAAGAATATCCTGAAGTACCGAAAAGGACTAAGGATATGTTTCTCGCTTATGGAGGTGACGAAGAGCTCACGTAAAGGTTACGCCGACGCTAGCTTCGACACGATCTGATGACTCTAAGTCACAAACCGGATACGTGTATATTTTGAATGGTGGGGCGAGAAGTGGCAGCGATTGCAAGCAAAGCGTTGTGGACGGGATCTACATGTGAAGCGGAATACATGGCGGCCTCGGAGGCAGCGCATGAAGCAATCTGGATAAAGGAGTTTATTACCGACCTAGGAGTTATTCCCAATGCGTCGGGGCGATGACTCTCTTCTGTGACAACACCGGAGCCATTGCCCTTGCCAAGGAGCCCAGGTTTCACAAGAAGACCAGAGCACATCAAGCGCCGCTCAACTCCATTCGTGAAAATGTTCAAGATGGAGACATAGATATTTGCAAAGTGCATACGAATCTGAATGTCGCAGATCCGTTGACTAAACCTCTTCCGCGAGCAAAACATGATCAACACCAGAACTCTATGGGTGTTCGATTCATCACAATGTAACTAGATTATTGACTCTAGTGCAAGTGGGAGACTGTCGGAAATATGCCCTAGAGGCAATAATAAAATGATTATTATTATATTTCCTTGTTCATGATAATTGTCTATTGTTCATGCTATAATTGTGTTATCCGGAAATCGTAATACATGTGTGAATACATAGACCACAACATGTCCCTAGTGAGCCTCTAGTTGACTAGCTCGTTGATCAATGGATGGTTACGGTTTCCTGACCATGGACATTTGATGTCATTGATAACGGGATCACATCACTGGGAGAATGATGTGATGGACAAGACCCAATCCTAAGCATAGCACAAGATCGTAGTTCATCTGCTAGAGCTTTTCTAATGTCAAGTATCATTTCCTTAGACCATGAGATCGTGCAACTCCTGGATACCGTAGGAGTGCTTTGGGTGTACCAAACGTCAGAATGTAACTGGGTGGCTATAAAGGTACACTACAGGTATCTCCGAAAGTGTCTGTTGGGTTGGCACGGATCAAGACTGGGATTTGTCGCTCCGTATTACGGAGAGGTATCTCTGGGCCCACTCGGTAATGCATCGTCATAATGATCTCAATGTGACCAAGTGGTTGGTCACGGGATCATGCATTATGGAACGAGTAAAGTGACTTGCCAGTAACGAGATTGAACGAGGTATTGGGATACCGACGATCAAATCTCGGGCAAGTAACGTACCGACTGACAAAGGGAATTGTATACGGGATTGATTGAATCCTCGACATCGTGGTTCATCCGATGAGATCATCGAGGAGCATGTGGGAGCCTGATACGTCTCCAACGTATCAATAATTTTTAATTGCTCCATGCTACTTTATCTATTGTTTTGGACTATATTGGGCTTTATTTTCCACTATTATATTACTTTTGGGACTAACCTATTAAACGGAGGCCCAGCCCAGAATTGCTGTTTTTTGCCTATTTCAGTGTTTTGAAGAAACGGAATATCAAACGGAGTCCAAACGGTATGAAACCTTCGGGAACGTGATCTTCTCACCGAACGTGATCCGGGAGACTTGGACCCTACTCCAAGAAGGGCCAGAGGCGGTCACGAGGTGGGCGCCCCACAGGCGCGCCCCCTCCTCGTGGCCCCCGACGCCCACCGACGCATCCTTCCTCCTATATATACCTCACGCACTCCCAACAGATCGAGACGGAGCCAAAACCTAATTCCACCGCCGCATCTTCCTGTATCCACGAGATTCCATCTTGGGGCCTGTTACGGAGCTCCGCCGAAGGGGGCATCCACCACGGAGGGCTTCTACATCAACACCATAGCCCATCCGATGAAGTGTGAGTAGTTTACTTCAGATCTTCGGGTCCATAGCTAGTAGCTAGATGGCTTCTTCTCTCTTTTTGGATCTCAATACAATGTTCTCCCCCTCTCTCGTGGAGATCTATTCGATGTAATCTTCTTTTTGTGGTGTGTTTGTTGAGACCGATGAATTGTGGGTTTATGATCCAGCTTATCTATGGAAAATATTTGATTCTTCTCTGAATTCTTTCATGAATGATTGAGTTATCTTTGCAAGTCTCTTCGAATTATTCGTTTGGTTTGGCCAACTAGATTGGTAGTTCTTGCAAGGGGAGAAGTGTTTAGCTTTGGGTTCAATCTTGCGGTGTCCTTACCCAGTGACAGAAAGGGTTGCAAGGTACGTATTGTATTGTTACCATCGAGGATAACAAGATGGGGTATTTATCATATTGCATGAATTTATTCCTCTACATCATGTCATCTTGCTTAAGGTGTTACTCTGTTTTTAACTTAATACTCTAGATGCATGCTGGATAGCGGTCGATGAGTGGAGTGATAGTAGTAGATGCAGAATCGTTTCGGTCTACTTGTCTCGGACGTGATGCCTATATACATGATCATACCTAGATAACCTCATAACTATGCTCAATTCATCAATTGCTCAACAGAATTTGTTCACCCACCGTAGAATATCTATGCTCTTGAGAGAAGCCACTAGTGAAACCTATGGCCCCGGTCTATTCTCATCATATCAATCTCCATCACTTTATTTACTTGCTTTGTTTTTACTTTGCTTTTACTTTTCACTTTGCATCTTTATACCAAAAATACCAAAAATATTATCTCTATCAGATCTCACTCGTAAGTGACCGTGAAGGATTGACAACCCCTAATCGCGTTGGTTGCGAGTAGCTATCGCTTTGTGCAGTGCACGAGGGACTTGCGCGTGGCCTCCTAACGGATTGATACCTTGGTTCTCAAAACTGAGGGAAATACTTATGCTAATGTGCTGCATCATCCTCTCCTCTTCGGGGAAAACCAACGCAAGCTCAAGACGTAGCAAGAAGGATTTCTGGCGCCATTGCTGGGGAGGTCTACGCAAAAGTCAACATACCAAGTACCCATCACAATCCCTATCTCTCGCATTACATTATTTGCCATTTGCCTCTCGTTTTCCTCTCCCCCACTTCACCCTTGTCGTTTTATTCGCCCTCTCTTTCCCAATCTCCTCCTCCTTTTTCCTTTGCCTTTTTCCTCTTCCGTTTGTTTGCTCGTGTGTTAGTTTGCTTGTTCGTCGCGATGGCTCAATATGCTACCAAATTGTGTGATTTCACCAATACCAATAATAATTATTTCCTTAGCACTCCAATTGCTCCTCTTGCCAATACTGAATCTTGTGAAATCAATACTGCTTTGTTGAATCTTGTTATGAAAGATCAATTCGCCGGCCTTCCTAGTGAAGATGCCGCTACTCATCTGAATAGCTTCGTTGATTTATGTGATATGCAAAAGAAAAAAGATGTCGATAATGATGTCGTTAAATTGAAGATATTTCCTTTTTTGCTTAGAGATCGTGCTAAAGCGTGGTTTTCATCTCTGCCTAAAAATAGTATTGATTCTTGGAACAAGTGCAAAGATGCTTTTATCTCTAAGTATTTTCCTCCCGCTAAGATTATCTCTCTTAGGAACGATATTATGAATTTTAAGCAACTTGATCATGAACATGTTGCACAAGCTTGGGAGATAATGAAATTAATGATACGTAATTGTCCTACTCATGGTTTGAACTTGTGGATGATTATACAAAAAATTTATGCTGGATTGAATTTTGCTTCTAGAAATCTTTTAGATTCGCCATGGAGGCACTTTTATGGAAATCACTTTAGGAGATGCTACTAAACTCCTAGATAATATTATGGTTAATTATTCTCAATGGCATACTGAAAGATCTACTAATAAAAAAGTGCATGCTATAGAACAAATCAATGTTTTGAGTGGAAAGATGGATGAACTTATGAAATTATTTGCTACTAAGAGTGTTTCTTCTGATCCTAATGATATGCCTTTGTCTACCTTGATTGAGAATAATAATGAATCTATGGATGTGAATTTTGTTGGTAGGAATAATTTTGGTAACAACGCGCATAGAGGGAATTTTAATCCTAGGCCTTATCCTAGTAATCATTCTAATAATTATGGAAATTCCTACAACAACTCTTATGGAAATTTTAATAAGATGCCCTCTGAATTTGAGAGTAGTGTTAAAGAGTTTATGAATTCACAAAAGAATTTTAATGCTTTGCTTGAAGAGAAATTGCTTAAAGTTGATGATTTGGCTAGGAACGTTGATAGAATTTCTCTCGAGATTGATTCTTTAAAGCTTAGATCTATTCCTCCTAAGCATGATATCAATGAGTCTCTCAAAGCTATGAGAATTTCCATTGATGAGTGCAAAGAAAGAACCGCTAGGATGCGTGCTTCCAAAGATGCCTTTATTAAAGCGTGTTCTTCTAATTCCTATGAAAATCAAGATGAAGATATGAAAGTTATAGATGTGTCCCTTATTAAATCTTTGTTTTGCAATATGAATCCTGATGAAACTGATTATGATCTTCCTTTACCTAGAAGGCGTTCTAAGAATTATGAGTTTTTAGATCTTGATGATGAAATTGATAAAAGTGGGATTGAAAGAAATAAAAATCGAGATATTGCTAAACCCACTATTTTGGATCTCAAGGAATTTAATTATGAAAATTTCTCTTTAATTGATTGTATTTCCTTGTTGCAATCCGTGCTAAATTCTCCTCATGCTTATAGTCAAAATAAGGCCTTTACCGAACACATTGTTGATGCCTTGATGCAATCTTATGAAGAAAAGCTTGAGTTGAAAGTTTCTATCCCTAGGAAACTCCATGATGAGTGGGAACCTACTATCAAAATTAAAATTAAAAATTATGAGCTTCATGCTTTGTGTGATTTGGGAGCTAGTGTCTCTACTATTCCCAAACCTTTGTGTGATTTGCTAGATTTCCGTGATTTTGATGATTGCTCTCTAAACTTGTATCTTGCGGATTCCACTATTAAAAAGCCTATGGGAAGAATTAATGATGTTCTTATTGTTGCAAATAGGAATTATGTGCCCATAGATTTTATCGTTCTTGATATAGATTGCAATCCTTCATGCCCTATTATTCTTGGTAGACCTTTCCTTAGAACGATTGGTGCAATTATTGATATGAAGGAAGGAAATATTAGATTCCAATTTCCCTTAAAGAAGGGCATGGAACACTTTCCTAGAAAGAAAATAAAATTACCATATGAATCTATCATGAGAGCCACTTATGTATTGCCAACCAAAGATGGCAATACCTAGATCTATCCTTGCTTTTATGCCTAGCTAGGGGCGTTAAACGATAGCGCTTGTTGGGAGGCAACCCGATTTTATTTTTAGTTTTTTTGCTTTTGATTCTGTTTAGGAATAAATAATCCATGTAGCCTCTGTTTAGATGTGGTTTTATCTTTTAATTAGTGTTTGTGCCAAGTTAGACCTATTAGATCTTCTTGGGAGATAGTTATTTGATCTTGCTGTAATTTCCAGAATCTTTGCGCTCAGTGCCCGAATTGTTACAAATCACCAGAACGTGATAAAATAGTGATTCCAATTGATGCTGATCAATAAACAAATTTTCCAGGTCTTATAATTTTTGTAGAATTTTTTGGGTTCCAGAAGTTTGCGTTAGTTACATATTACTACAGACTGTTCTGTTTTTGACAGATTCTGTTTTTCGTGTGTTGTTTGCTTATTTTGATGAATCTATGGCTAGTAAAATAGTTTATAATCCATAGAGAAGTTGGAACACAGTAGATTTAACACCAATATAAATAAAGAATGAGTTCATTACAGTACGTTAAACTAGTATTTTGTTTTCTTTCTCTAACGGAGCTCACGAGATTTCTATTGAGTTTTGTGTTGTGAAGTTTTCAAGTTTTGGGTGAATTCTTTTGATGGATTATGGAACAAGGAGTGGCAAGAGCCTAAGCTTGGGGATGCCCAAGGCACCCCCAAGATAATCCAAGGATACCAAAAAGTCAAAGCTTGGGGATGCCCCGGAAGGCATCCCCTCTTTCGTCCACTTCCATCGGTAATTTACTTGGAGCTATATTTTTATTCACCAACATGATATGTGTTTTGCTTGGAGCGTCTTGTATTATTTGCGTCTTTGCTTGTTAGTTTACCACAATAATCCTTGCTGTACACACCTTTTGAGAGAGCCATACATGATTTGAAATTTGATAGAATACTCTATGTGCTTCACTTATATCTCTTGAGCTTGATAGTTTTCCTCGTAGTGCTTCACTTATATCTTTTTGAGCGTGATAATTTTTGCTCTAGTGCTTCACTTAGATCTCTTAGAGCACGGTGGTGGATTTGTTTTAAAGAAACTTGATCTCTCATGCTTCACTTATATTATTTTGAGAGTCGTTAATAGCATGGTAATTTGCTTAATGTTAATATACTTGGTATTCAAGATATGTGAAACTTTATTTTGAGTGCGTTGAATACTAAGATAAGTTTGATCCTTGATAATTGTTTTGAGATATGGAGGTGATAATATCAAAGTCATGCTAGTTGAGTAGTTGTGAATTTGAGAAATGCTTGTGTTGAAGTTAGCAAATCCCGTAGCATGCACGTATAGTTGAAGTTATGTAACAAATTTGAAGCATGAAGTGTACCTGGCTTGTGCATCCTTATCAGTGGCGGTCGGGGACGAGCGATGGTCTTTTCCTACCAATCTATCCCCCTAGGAGCATGCACGTAGTACTTTATTTTTTATGACTTCTAAATTTTTGCAATAAGTATATGAGTTCTTTTGACTAATGTTGAGTCCATGGATTATACGCACTTTTATCTTTCCGCACTTGCTAGCCTCTTCGGTACCGTGCATTGCCCTTTCTCACCTTGAGAGTTGGTGCAAACTTCGCCGGTGCATCCAAACCCCGTGATACGATACGCTCTATCGCACATAAACCTCCTTATATCTTCCTCAAAACAGCCACCATACCTACCTATCATGGCATTTCCATAGCCATTCCGAGATATATTGCCATGCAACTTCCATCATCATTATGACATACATTACTTTTGTCATATTGCCATTGCATGATCATGTAGTTGACATCGTATTTGTGGCAAAGCCACCATGCATTATTTTCCATACATGTCACTCTTGATTCATTGCACCATCCCGGTACACCGTAGGAGGCATTCATATAGAGTCATATTTTGTTCTAAGTTTCGAGTTGTAATTGTTGAGTTGTAATAGAAATAGAAGTGTGATGATCATCATTATTAGAGCATTGCCCAAAAAAAAGGCCAAAATAAAAAAAGGGAAGGCCCAAAAAAAGAAAATAAAAAGGGTTATGCTACTATCTCTTTTTCCACACTTGTGCTTCAAAGTAGCACCATGTTCTTCATGTAGTGAGTCTCATATATTGTGCTTCAAAGTAGCACCATGTTTTTCATATAGTGAGTCTCGTAAGTTGTCTTGTTCATACTAGTGGGAATTTTTCATTATAGAACTTGGCTTGTATATTCCTACGATGGGCTTCCTCAAATGCCCTAGGTCTTCGTGAGCAAACAAGTTGGATGCACACCCACTAGTTTTCTTTTGTTGAGCATTCATAGCTCTAGTGCATTTGTTGCATGGAAATCCCTACTCCTCATGTTGACATCAATTGATGGGCATCCCCATAGCCCGTTGATTATCCTCGTCAATGTGAGACTTTCTCCTTTTTTTTGTCTTCTCCAAACAATCCCCATCATCATATTCTATTCCACCCATAGTGCTATATCCATGGCTCACGCTCATGTATTGCGTGACGGTTGAAAAAGTTTGAGATTATTTAAGTATGAAACAATTTCTTGGCTTGTCATCGGGGGTATAGAAGTTGGGAACATCTTTGTGTGACGAAAATGAAGCATAGCCTAACTATATAATTTTGTAGGGATGAACTTTATTTTGCCATGCTATTTTTGAGAAGACATGATTATTTTGATTAGTATGCTTGAAGTATTATTATTTTTATGTCCATATGAACTTTTGTCTTGAATCTTTCGGATCTGAATATTCATACCATGATTAAGAAGATTTACATTGAAATTATGCCAAAGTATCACTCCGCATCAAAAATTCTCTTTTTATCATTTACCTACTCGAGGACGAGCAGGAATTAAGCTTGGGGATGCCTGATACGTCTCCAATGTATCTATAATTTTTGATTGCTCCATGCTACTTTATCTATTGTTTTGGACTATATTGGGCTTTATTTTCCACTTTTATATTACTTTTGGGACTAACCTATTAACCGGAGGCCCAGCCTGAATTGCTGTTTTTGCCTATTTCGTGTTTCAAGAAACGGAATATCAAACGGAGTCCAAACGGTATGAAACCTTCGGGAACGTGATCTTCTCACCGAACGTGATCCGGGAGACTTGGACCCTACTCCAAGAAGTTCCAGAAGCGGTCACGAGGGTGGAGGGCGCCCCTCTGCGCGCTTCTACCTCGTGGGCCCCCGACGCCCACCGACGCATTCTTCCTCCTATATATACCTACGCACTTCAACAGATCGAGATGGAGCCAAAACCTAATTCCACCGCCGCATCTTCCTGATCCACGAGATCCCATCTTGGGGCATGTTCCGAGTTCACGGAGGGGGCATCCACCATGGAGGGCTTCTACATCAACACCATAGCCCTCCGATGAAGTGTGAGTAATTTACTTCAGACCTTCGGGTCCATAGCTAGTAGCTAGATGGCTTCTTCTCTCTTTTTGGATCTCAATACAATGTTCTCCCCCTCTCTCATGGAGATCTATTCGATGTAATCTTGTTTTTGCGGTGTGTTTGTTAAGACCGATGAATTGTGGGTTTATGATCCAGCTTATCTATGGAAAATATTTGATTCTTCTCTGAATTCTTTTATGAATGATTGAGTTATCTCTGCAAGTCTCTTCGAATTATCCGTTTGGTTTGGCCAACTAGATTGGTAGTTCTTGCAATGGGAGAAGTGTTTAGCTTTGGGTTCAATCTTGCGTGTCCTTACCCGAGGATGTAAAGGGTTGCAAGGCACGTATTGTATTGTTGCCATCGAGGATAACAAGATGGGGTATTTATCATATTGCATGAATTTATTCCTCTACATCATGTCATCTTGCTTAAGGCGTTACTCTATTTTTAACTTAATACTCTAGATGCATGCTGAATAGTGGTCGATGAATGGAGTAATAGTAGTAGATGCAGAATCGTTTCGGTCTACTTGTCTCGGACGTGATGCCTATATACATGATCATACCTAGATAACCTCATAACTATGCTCAATTCTGTCAATTACTCAACAGAAATTTGTTCACCCACCGTAGAATATCTATGCTCTTGAGAGAAGCCACTAGTGAAACCTATGGCCCCCGGGTCTATCTCATCATATCAATCTCCATCACTTTATTTACTTGCTTTGTTTTTACTTTGCTTTTACTTTTCACTTTGCATATTTATACCAAAAATACCAAAAATATTATCTCTATCAGATCTCACTCTCGTAAGTGACCGTGAAGGGATTGACAACCCCTAATCGTGTTGGTTCCGAGTAGCTATCGTTTTGTGCAGGTACGAGGGACTTGCGCGTGGCCTCCTACTGGATTGATACCTTGGTTCTCAAAAACTGAGGGAAATACTTACGCTACTGTGCTGCATCATCCTCTCCTCTTCGGGGAAAACCAACGCAAGCTCAAGACGTAGCAGAGCCAACATGGGTATCCAGATCTCGCTGTTGGTTATTGGCCGGAGAGTCGTCTCGGTCATGTCTGCGTGTCTTCCGAACCCGTAGGGTCTACACACTTAAGGTTCGGTGACGCTAGGGTTGTAGAGATATTAGTATGCGGTAACCCGAAAGTTGTTTGGAGTCCCGGATGAGATCCCGGACATCAAGAAGAGTTCCGGAATGGTCCGGAGGTGAAGATCTATATATAGGAAGTCCAGTTTCGGCCACCGGGAAAGTTTCGGGGGTTACCGGTATTGTACCGGGACCACCGAAAGGGTCCCGGGGGTCCACCGGGTGGGGCCACCTATCCCGGAGGGCCACATGGGCTTAAGTGGGAAGGGAACCAGCCCCTGGTGGGCTGGTGCGCCCCCCATGGGCCTCCCCCTCCGCCTAGGGTTGGAAACCCAGGGGTGGAGGCGCCCCACCTGACTTGGGGGGCAAGTCCCCCCCCCCCTTGGCCGCCCCCCCTTGAGATTGGATCTCTAGGGGCGGCGCCTGTGGTCCCTATATAGAGAGGTGAGGGAGGGCTGCGCACCCAAGCCTGGCGCGCCCTCTCCCCAGAACACCTCTCCCTCTCGCTGAGCTTGGCGAAGCCCTGCCGAGATCCCCGTTGCTTCCACCACCACGCCGTCGTGCTGCTGGATCTCCATCAACCTCTCCTTCCCCCTTGATGGATCAAGAAGGAGGAGACGTCTTCCCCAACCATACGTGTGTTTAACGCGGAGGTGCCGTCCGTTCGGCGCTAGGATCGTCGGTGGATCACGACGAGTACGACTCCATCAACCCCGTTCTCTTGAACGCTTCCGCTCGCGATCTACAAGGGTATGTAGATGCACTCATTTCCCTCTCGTTGCTAGATGACTCCATAGATTGATCTTGGTGATGCATAGAAAATTTTAAAATTCTGCTACGTAACCCAACTGCCCCGGTATCGTATCATCCCACTATCTTTTTGCTTTTACTTATCTTAGTTCAATCTTTTTGCTTTAGATGAAATAAAGTTTAGTTCGATCCTTTTCTTCTTTGAGAGTTTGCTTAGTGATCTATCACTGTAATCGTGTGCAAGTTATATAATAAAGTTTAGTTTGAGTTTTTTACTTTCTTTACTTTCATGTTGCAAATAAAGAAAACAAAAAGAGAAAGAAAGAAAATAAAAGAAAGGAAATAAATCAGTAAGATCATATACTCATCTTATGGTAGGTGATAGCACCACATAAGGAAAAATATAAGTAGGAAATTTTATTAGAGATTGACAAACATAACATTAGTCAGTGATGCAATTCATGCAAGAATTAATAAGGGAAGGGAAGGTTCACATATAAATATACCATCCTAGAAATCTTTTGTGATTGTGAGCCCTCATAAAAATATTATATGCCAAAATTGTTGACGCTGGACAAGGAAGACAACGTAATGGTTTATGTTTGTTTATATTCACATAGAAGTCATATTGTCATAGATCCTTTAACATGTGGTGCTTGCCCCCTATCTTTGCTAGCCAAAAATTCCGCACTAAGTAGAGATACTACTTGTGCATACAAAAACCCTTAAACCCAAATCTTTTTCAAGTGTCCACCATACCTACCTAGGGATTGAGCAAGATCCCTCAAGTAAGTTGTCATCGGTGCAAAAAGGCAATAAAAATTGCTTCTAAATGTGTGAGATTATTTACTGTAAGAGAAAATTGAGCGTTACATGAACTTGGATGACAAAGAATAAAAGCGACAGACTGCATAATAAAGGTTGTCATCTTAAGGGGCAATGTAACGTGACATTCTTTTGCACTAAGGGATTGAGCATACAAATAAATAAGCGCATGACAACCTCTGCTTACCTCTGTGAAGGGCCTATCCTTTACCTTTATGTATTTACTTTTATGCAAAGAGTCAAAGTTTTCCTTCTGTTCCTTTTTATTTTTCTCCTTTGGCAAGCATCATGTGGTGAGGAAAGATCTAGGCACATATGTCCAGTTGAATATAGATAGCATGAGTTATTATTGTTGACATCACCCTTGAGGTGAGTATGTTGGGACGCAAAACTATAAGCCCATATTTTTCTATGTGTCTGGTTGAAATGTTTTGCTCATGTGTACTCGGTGAGTGTTAGCAATCATAGAAGACTATATGATTGTTGAGTATGTGGACTTGCTAAAGGCTCCAACACGTGACCCTTCCTAAAAAGATGATGAATTGTAGTTGCAAAGTTGACTAAGAACATAGTTTGTTGGTTTCTAATAGAGTTTTTGCTTTATACTTTGATTATGTGATGAACTGTTACTTATTCATGGGAAGTGTACGATAAAAGTTCTATGATAAAAATATTATGTTTAAAATTGTTGTTGTTATAATAATCAACATGATGCCTCTATGTCCGTATTTTGTTTTTATCGACACCTCTCTCTCAAAGCATGTGGACATGTTTTTCAATTTCGGTTTTTGCTTGAGGACAAGCGAGGTCTAAGCTTGGGAGAGTTGATACGTCCATTTTGCATCATGTTTTCTTACTGTTATTTATAATGTTTTTATCCATAATAATGTTTTTTGGAATAATTCTAATGCCTTTTCTCTCATAATTTGCAAGGTACACACCAAGAGGGATAATTCCGGCAGCTGGAAATCTGGACTTGGAAAAGCTACATTAGGCCAGCTATTCTGCACAAATCCAAATGAGCTTAAACTTCACGAAGATTTTTTACGGATTATTTAAGAACTATTGAAGCCAATAACTACCAGAGGGGGGCCACCAGGTGGGCACAACCCACATGGGTGCGCCAGGCCCCCCAGGCGCGCCCTGGTGGGTTGTGGACTCCTCGGCCCACCTCTGATGCCCATCTTCAGGTATATAAGTCATTTTGACCTAGAAAAAAATAGGAGAAGACTTTCGGGGAGGAGCGCCTCCGTCTCGAGGCGGAACTTGGGCAGGAGCACTTTTGCCCTCCGGCGGAGCGATTCTGCCGGGGGAACTTCCCTCCCGGAGGGGGAAATCATCGTCATCATCATCACAAACAACTCTCCCTTCTTGAGGAGGGCAATCTCCATCAACATCTTCACCTGCACCATCTCATCTCAAACCCTAGTTCATCTCTTGTATTCAATCTTGTTACCGAAACTATATATTGTTGCTAGGGGGTGACTAGTAGTGTTGATTACATCTTGTAGTTGATTACTATATGGTTTATTTGGTGGAAGATTATATGTTCAGATCCATGATGCTATTTAATACTCCTCTGATTATGAGCATGCTTATTATTTGTGAGTAGTTACTTCCGTTCTTGAGGTCAAGGGATAAATCATGTTGCAAGTAATCATGTGAATTTGATATGTGTTCGATATTTTGATGGTATGTATGTTGTGATTCCGGTAGTGGTGTCATGTGAACATCGACTACATGGCACTTCACCATATTTGGGCCTAAGGGAATGCATTGTGGAGAAGTAAATAGATGGTGGGTTGTGAGAGTGACAGAAGCTTAAACCCCAGTTTATGCGCTATTCCGTAAGGGACCGATTGGACCCAAAAGTTTAATGCTATAGCTAGAATTTATTCTTAATACTTTTCCCGTAGTTGTGGATGCTTGCGGGAGGGTTAATCATAAGTAGAAGGTTTGTTCAAGTAAGAACATCACCTAAGCACCAGTCCACCCACATATCAAATTATCAAAGTAGCGAACACAAATCAAACCAACATGATGAAAGTGACTATATGAAATTCCCGTGTAGCCTCAAGAACACTTTGCTTATCATAAGAGACCGTTTTGGCCTATCCTTTGCCTCAAAAGGATTGGGCTACCTTGCTGCATATTTGGTACTATTATCATTACTTACTCGTTACCAATTATCTTGCTACCAAACTACCCGCTACTTACAATTTCAGCACTTGCAGACATTACCTTACTGAAAACTACTTGTCATTTCCTTCTACTCCTCGTTGGGTTCGACACTCTTACTTATCGAAAAGAGCTACAATTGATCCCCTATACTTGTGGGTCATCAGTGGCACCTCAGGTTGGGGGTTACAAATTCACTAAGGTGCTTATGGACGGAGGCTGCATCATTAATATCCTTTATTATGATACTTTTCACCGTATGAATTTAACTGACAAGGATCTTAAGCCATCTTCTACAGTTTTTCATGGTGTGGTACCTGGTAAGTCGGCATACCCAGTTGGTAAGATTTCCTTAGAAGTGGATTTTGGCAATGACTATGATTACAGGGCAGAGACATTGACCTTTGAAGTGGTCAAGATCAAAAGCCCATATCACACTTTGTTTGGACGGCTTATGCCAAGTTTATGGCACGACCTTGCTATGTGTATTTGCAGCTCAAGATGCCAGGTCGTAAGGGTACCATTACAGTCCATGGTGATAGGAAGATAGCCTTGGAATGTGAGGAAGGTGATGCTGCTTATGCTGAGTCTGCCTATGCCACGGAGGAACTTAAGTTTTATAAAGATAATGTTGACCCGGTCGACATGACTCCATTAAAAAATCCAACCACAGAGAATGACCCTTTGTTGAAGTTTAAGTCGGCAGATGATACCAAACAAGTTGAATTTGTAACTGGCGACTCATCTCAGCAGTTCACTATCAGTGCTAATATGAATCCGAAATAGGAAGGCGTGCTCAACGAGTTCATCCGTGAGAACCGGGACATCTTTGCATGGAATCCTTCAGACATGCCGGGTGTATCGAGAGAACTCGCTGAGCACACACTCAATATTGATCCTAACTTTAAGCCGGTCAAGCAATTCCTTCATCGTTTTAATGAAGAGAGACGTAAGTCCATTGGAGAAGAGGTGGTCCGGCTCTTAGCGGCCGGGTTCATCGTTGAAGTTTTTAATCCTGAGTGGTTGGCTAACCCAGTGCTAGTGCTTAAGAAGAACGACACTTGGCATATGCGTGTGGATTATACCGACCTCAACAAGGCTTGTCCAGCTGATCCTTTTGCTCTTCCCCGTATCGATCAGATCATAGATGACACGGCGGGTTGTGAGAGTTTGTGTTTTCTGGATGCCTATTCTGGTTACCATCAGATCAAGATGGCAGTCAAAGACCAAGACAAGACGGCTTTTATCATGCCTTTTGGAGCTTTCTGCTATGTGTCTATGCCTTTTGGGCTCAAGAGTTCCCAGGCGACTTATCAGCGTTGTTTCCAGAACTTTTTCCATAATCAGATTGGACGAATGTTCATGCTTATGTGCATGATATTGTCGTAAAGTCTAGAAAGAAGGAAACTTTGTTGGATGGTCTGAAAAAGACCTTTGATAATCTCCGAGTCTACAAAATGATGCTTAACCCGGCCAAATGCATTTTTGGTGTGCCTGCAGGCAAGCTCTTGGGTTTCTTGGTCTCCGAGAGAGCTATTGAACCTAACCCAGAGAAAATCAAAGCTATCACTTCGTTGGCTAAGCCGGCATGCATCAATGATGTCCAGCGCTTGGCGGGTCATATTGCAGCTTTAAGCCGGTTTATAAGCCGCCTGGGAGAGAAAGCTATTCCTCTGTACCATATGATGAAGGAAACAGATCGCTTTGTTTGGAGTGATGCTGCTAATGAGGCATTTGAGGCGCTTAAAAAATAGTTAGCTGAGCCGGCGGTTCTTGAAGCTCCTATTGAGAAGGAGCCCTTGCTATTATATGTGGCTGCTAACAGCAGAGCCATCAGCGTGGCGGTTGTAGTGGACAGAAAAGAGATGGGTAAGGAATATCCAGTCCAAAGGACGGCTTATTATGTCAGTGAGATCTTAATTGAGTCTAAACAGCAATACCCACTTTGGCAGAAGCTAGTGTATGGGGTGTTCATGGCCAGTCGGCAAACTGAAACATTATTTCCTTGGTCATCACATTACCGTGGTCAGCTCTGCTCCCTTAGGGGATATTATTCAGAATAGAGAAGCCACATGCTGAGTTGCCAAGTGGGCCATTGAGCTCGGACCTGATGGTTTTAAGTATATGCCAAGAACAGTTATCAAGTCTCAAGCTCTTGTGGATTTCATCAATGACTGGACAGAGTTGCAGACGCCTGAGGATAAGCTTGATAATACATATTGAACTATTCATTTTGATGGGCCCAGACAATTGGAAGGCTCGGAGGCTGGACTTATTTTGACTTCCCCACGAGGTGACAAGTTTTGTTATGTTTTAAGGCTGATGTTTCCCTGTACAAACAATGCAGCTGAATATGAGGCTTTGCTTCATGGCCTAAGGGTGGCCAAAGAGATGAATATAAGCCGGGTCAGGTGCTTTGCCGACTCAGATTTGGTGGCTCAGCAGGTCTCTGGCACTTGGGATTCTAAAGACCCCCTCATGGCGTCTTATCGCCGGGCGGTTGATAATATTGTTGGTCACTTCAAGGGTTATCAGGTGGAGCATCTGGATCGAAGGAAGAACAAGGCGGCTGATGCTTTGAGCCAGCTTGGGTCGCAGCATAAGCCGGTACCCCCTAATGTTTTTCTTGATGTGTTGAATAATCCTTCAGTTAAGCTGCCATCCGAGGAAGACCTTGCTATTCCTGACCCGGAGGCACAGTTGGTGGCGGCTCTCCATGCCATCCCTGATTGGACAGTTCCCTATATGGCTAATATGACCCGGGGCGAGTTACCTGAGGATGAAACTTTGGCCAGGCAGATAACCCGGCGGTCTAAGTCCATGACTATTGTTAATGGTGAGTTACACCGATGCAGTGTTACAGGCGTGTTCCAACATCGCGTTTCTCCTGAAGAAGGCCGTGAGATTCTAAGGGAAATACATGAAGGTGATTGTGGCCATCACGCTGGCTCTAAGTCTCTTGTGGACAAAGCTTTTCGTCGTGGATTTTACTAGTTGATAGATCATGCTGATGCAGAAGACCTTGTCAGCAAGTATGATGGTTGTCAGAAATTTTCTTGACGAGCTCATGTGCTGGCTCAAGAATTGAGGATGATTCCAATTACATGGACATTCGTAGTCTGCGGGCTTGATATGGTTGAACCTTTCAACAGGTCTAAGGATAAAAAGACCCACCTCTTGGTGGCGGTTGATGCTACGTCTTGAGCTTGCGTTGGTTTTCCCCGAAGAGGAGAGGATGATGCAGCAGAGTAGCGTAAGTATTTCCCTCAGTTTTTGAGAACCAAGGTATCAATCCAGTAGGAGGCTACGCGCAAGTCCCTCGTACCTACACAAAACAAATAGCTCCTCGCAACCAACGCGAATAGGGGTTGTCAATCCCTTCAAGGTCACTTACGAGAGTGAGATCTGATAGAGATGATAGATAATATTTTTGGTATTTTTGGTATAAAGATGCAAAGTAAAATAAAAGGCAAAGTAAAAAAGCATAGCAATAATAAAGCGTAGGAAGATTAATATGATGAGAATAGACCCAGGGGCCATAGATTTCACTAGTGGCTTCTCTCAAGAGCATAGCTATTTTACGGTGGGTAAACGAATTACTGTTGAGCAATTGACAGAATTGAGCATAGTTATGAGAATATCTAGGTATGATCATGTATATAGGCATCACGTCTGAGACAAGTAGACCGACTCCTGCCTGCATCTACTACTATTACTCCACTCATCGACCGCTATCCAGCATGCATCTAGAGTATTATGTTAATGAAAAGCAGAGTAACGCCTAAGCAAGATGACATGTCAGAGGAATAAATTCATGCAATATGATAAATACCCCATCTTGTTATCCTCGATGGCAACAATACAATCGTGCCTTGCAACCCTTTACATCCACTGGGTAAGGACACCGCAAGATTGAACCCAAAGCTAAGCACTTCTCCCATTGCAAGAACTACCAATCTAGTTGGCCAAACCAAACGGATAATTCAAAGAGACTTGCAAAGATAACCAATCATACATAAAAGAATTCAGAGAAGATTCAAATATTGCTCATAGATAATCTTGATCATAAACCCACAATTCATCGATCTCAACAAACACACCACAAAAAGAAGATTACATCGAATAGATCTCCACGAGAGAGGGGGAGAACATTGTATTGAGATCCAAAAATAGAGAATAAGCCATCTAGCTACTAACTATGGACCCGAAGGTCTGAGGTAAACTACTCACACTTCATCGGAGAGGCTATGGTGATGATGTAGAAGCCCTCCGTGGTGGAATCCTCTTCCGGCGGAGCTCCGGAACAGGCCCCAAGATGGGATCTCATGGATACAGAAAGTTGCGGCGGTGGAATTAGGTTTTTGGCTCAGATTCGATCTTTTGGGGTATGTAGGTATATATAGGAGGAAGGAGTACGTCGGTGGAGCTCGAGGGGCCCATGAGGCAGGGGCCCTCCACCTCGTGGCCGCCTCGTGGCTTTCTTGACGGAGGTCCAAGTCTCTGGATCTTATCGATGAGAAAATCACGTTCGAAGATTTCATTCTGTTTGGACTCGTTTGACATTCCGCTTTCTTCAAACACTTGAAATAAGCAAAAAGCAATTTCAGGCTGGGCCTCCGGTTAATAGGTTAGTCCCAAAAGTAATATAAAAGTGGAAAATAAAGCCCAATATAGTCCAAAACAATAGATAATATAGCATGGAGCAATCAAAATTATAGATACGTTGGAGACGTATCGCATCCCCAAGCTTAATTCCTGCTCGTCCTCGAGTAGGTAAATGATAAAAAGAGAATTTTTGATGCGGAGTGCTACTTGGAATAATTTCAAAGTAACTCTTCTTAATTGTGGTATGAATATTCAGATCCGAAAGATTCAAGACAAAAGTTCATATTGACATAAAAATAATAATACTTCAAGCATACTAACTAAGCAATTATGTCTTCTCAAAATAACATGGCCAAAGAAAGTTATCCCTACAAAATCATATAGTCTGGCTATGCTCTATCTTCACCACACAAAATATTTAAATCATGCACAACCCCGATAACAAGCCAATCAATTGTTTCATACTTTTGACATTCTTAAAACTTTTTCAATCTTCACGCAATACATGAGCGTGACCATGGATATAGCATTATATGTGGAATAGAATGGTGGTTGTGGAGAAGACAAAAAGAGGGAAGATAGTCTCACATCAACTAGGCGTATCAACGGGCTATGGAGATGCCCATCAATAGATATCAATGTGAGTGAGTAGGGATTGCCATGCAACGGATGCACTAAAGCTATAAGTATATGAAAGCTCAACAAATGAAACTAAGTGGGTGTGCATCCAACTCGCTTGCTCACGAAGACCTAGGGAAATTTGAGGAAGCCCATCATTGGAATATACAAGCCAAGTTCTATAATGAAAAAAAATTCCCACTAGTATATGAAAGTGACAAAACGTGAGACTCTCTATTATAAAGAGCATGGTGCTACTTTGAAGCACAAGTGTGGTAAAAGGATAGTAACATTGTCCCTTCTCTCTTTTTCTCTCATTTTTTTTATTTGGGCCTTTTCTTTTTTATGGCCTTTTTTCTTTTTTTTATTTTTCGTCTGGAGTCTTATCCCGACTTATCGTGGAATCATAGTCTCTATCATCCTTTCCTCACTTGGGACAATGCTCTAAAAATGATGATCATCACACTTTTATTTTTCTTACAACTCAACAATTACAACTCAATACTTAGAACAAAATATGACTCTATGTGAATGCCTCCGGTGGTGTACCGGGATATGAAATGATTCATAAGTGACATGTATGAAGGAATTATGAATGGTGGCTTTGCCACAAATACAATGTCAACTAAATGATCATGCTAAGCAATATGACAATGATGGAGCGTGTCATAATAAACGGAACGGTGGAAAGTTGCATGGCAATATATCTCGGAATGGCTATGGAAATGCCATGATAGGTAGGTATGGTGGCTGTTTTTAGGAAGGTTTATGGTGGGTGTATGATACCGGCGAAAGGTGCGCGGTATTAGAGAGGCTAGCAATGGTGGAAGGGTAAGAGTGCGTATAATCCATGGACTCAACATTAGTCATAAAGAACTCACATACTTATTTCAAAAATCTACAAGTTATCAAAGCAAAGTATTACGTGCATGCTCCTAGGGGGATAGATTGGTAGGAAAAGACCATCGCTCGTCCCCGACCGCCACTCATAAGGAAGACAATCAATAAATAAATCATGCTCTGACTTCATCACATAACGGTTCACCATACGTGCATGCTACGGGAATCACAAACTTTAACACAAGTATTTCTCAAATTAACAACTACTCAACTAGCATGACTCTAATATTACCACCTTCATATCTCAAAACAATTATCAAGCATCAAACTTTTCTTAGTATTCAACACACTCAAAAGTAAGTCTTACAAATCTTGAATACCAAGCATATTATTATTAAGCAAATTACCATGCTATTTAAGACTCTCAAAATAATCTAAGTGAAGCATGAGAGATCAATAGTTTCTTTAAAACAAATCCACCACCGTTCTCTAAAAGATATAAGTGAAGTACTAGGGCAAAACTATAAAGCTCAAAAGATATAAGTGAAGCACATAGAGCAAAACTATCAAGCTCAAAAGATATAAGTGAAGCACATAGAGTATTCTAACAAATTCAAATTCATTTATGGCTCTCTCAAAAGGTGTGTACAGCAAGGATGATTGTGGTAAACTAACAAGCAAAGACGCAAATAATACAAGACGCTCCAAGCAAAACACATATCATGTGGTGAATAAAATATAGCTCCAAGTAAAGTTACCGATGGAAGTGGATTTAAAGAGGGATGCCTTCCGGGGCATCCCCAAGCTTTGAATTTTTTATGTCCTTGGATTATCTTGGGGGTGCCATGGGCATCCCCAAGCTTAGGCTCTTGCCACTCCTTGTTCCATAATCCATCAAAAAATTTCACCCAAAACTTGAAAACTTCACAACACAAAACTCAACAGAAATCTCGTAAGCTCCGTTAGCGAAAGAAAACAAAAGACCACTTCAAGGTACTGTAATGAACTAATTCTTTATTTATATTGGTGTTAAACCTACTGTATTCCAACTTCTCTATGGATCATAAACTATTTTACTAGCCATAGATTCATCAAAATAAGCAAACATCACACGAAAAACAGAATCTGTCAAAAACAGAACAGTTTGTAGTAATCTGCAACTAATACAAACTTATGGAATTCCAAAAATTCATCCAAAATAGGAAGACCTAAGAAATTTGTTTATTGATCAGAAGCAATTGGAATCACTATTTTATCACGTTCTGATGATTTTTAACAATTGTTTTCGTGAACCGAAAGTTTCTGGAAATTACAGCAAGATTAAATAACTATTATCCAAGAAGATCCTATAGGTTTAACTTGGCACAAACACTAATTAAAACATAAAACCACATCTAAACAGAAGGTAGATGGATTATTTATTCCTAAGTAGCAAGGAAAAATATTGGGTTGTCTCCCAACAAGCACTTTTCTTTAAAGCCCTTTTAGCTAGGCATTGAGATTTCAATGATGCTCACAAGAAAGACAAGAATTGAGGCACAAAGAGAGCATCATAAAACATGTGACAAACACACTTAAGTATAACATACTTCCTATGCATAGGCATATTATAGGCAAACAAATTATCGTAGCAAGCAAAAACTAGCATATGCAAGGAAGCGGAAAGGAACAATAGCAATCTCAACATAACGAGAGGTAATTTAGTAACATGAAAATTTCTATAACCATATTTTCCTCTCTCATAATAATTACATGTAGGATCATAAGAAAATTCAACAATATAGCTATCACATAAGATATTCTCAACACGATCCACATGCATGCGAAGTTGACATTCTTCCAAAATAGTGGGATTATCATTAACTAAAGTCATGATTTCTCCAAGCCCACTTTTATCAAAAATTTCATAAGATTGAATGTTATCCAAATATGTGGGATCTGAAGTTGACACTCTTCCAAACCCACTTTCAATATTATTGCAAACACTATTATCAATCTTATATTCATCATGGGGCTTAAATAAATTTTCAAGATCATAAGAAGAATCTCCCCAATCATGACTATTGGACATAGCAAAACTAGCATCCCCAAGCTTAGGGTTTTGCTTATTATTAGCATAATTTACATCAATAGAATTTATAATAAAATCATTGCAATCATGCTTTTTATTGAAAGATCTATCGTGAAGCACTTCATCACAATTTTCAGATTTATGGATTTCAGGCAAAAGCTTATAAAGATAATCTAGTGCAACCAAATCACTAGGAATTGGTTCATCATAATTGGATCTCTTAAAAATATTGGCAAGTGGATGAGGATCCATAGATATTAGCTTCTCTGTTTAGGAATAAATACTCAACTATTTCAACCAAGCGAGAAAACGAGCCAAGAAAGACATCAAGGCGAACGGAAAAAGGGCGAATAAAACGGCAAGGGTGAAGTGGGGGAGAGGAAAACGAGAGGCAAATGGAAAATAATGTAATGCGGGAAATAAGGGATTGTGATGGGTACTTGGTATGTTGACTTTTATGTAGACTCCCTAAGAAGCGGCGCCAGAAATCCTTCTTGCTACGTCTTGAGCTTGTGTTTGTTTTCCCCGAAGAGGAGAGGATGATGCAGCAGAGTAGCGTAAGTATTTCTCACAGTTTTCGAGAACCAAGGTATCAATTGAAGGAAATATGCCCTAGAGGCAATAATAAAGTTATTATTTATTTCCTTATTTCATGATAAATGTTTATTATTCATGCTAGAATTGTATTAACCGGAAACATAATACATGTGTGAATATATAGACAAACAGTATGTCACTAGTATGCCTCTACTTGACTAGCTTGTTAATCAAAGATGGTTATGTTTCCTAACCATGAACAAGGAGTTGTTATTTGATTAACAAGGTCACATCATTAGTTGAATGATCTGATTGACATGACCCATTCCGTTAGCTTAACACTTGATCGCTTAGTATGTTAATGCTTTCTTCATGACCCATACATGTTCCTGTAACTATGAGATTATGCAACTCCGCTTACGGAGGAACACTTTGGTACTACCAAACGTCACAACGAATCGGGTGATTATAAAGGAGTACTACAGGTGTCTCCAAAGGTACTTGTTGGGTTGGCGATTTGAGATTAGGTTTTGTCACTCCGATTGTCGGAGAGGTATCTCTAGGCCTTCTCGGTAATACACATCACATAAGCCTTGCAAGCATTGCAACTAAAGAGTTAGTTGTGAGATGATGTATTACGGAACGAGTAAAGAGACTTTCCGAACGAGATTAAACTAGGTATTGGATACCGACGATCGAATCTCGGAAAGTAACATACCGATGACAAAGGGAACAACGTATGTTGTTATGCGGTTTGACCGATAAAGATCTTCAGAGAATATGTAGGAACCAATATGAGCATCCGTGTTCCGCTATTGGTTATTGACCGAGAATAGTTCTAGGTCATGTCTACATAGTTCTCGAACCGTAGGGTCCGCACGCTTAAGGTTTCAATGACGGTTATTATAAGTTTATGTATTTTGATGTACCAAGGAGTTCGAGTCCCGGATGTGATCACGGACATGACGAGGAGTCTCGAAATGGTCGAGACATAAAGATTGATATATTGGATGGTTATATTCGACACCGGAAAGGTTCCGAAGTTTCGGAGAAAACCGGAGTGCCGAGGGGTTACTGGAACCCCGGGAAGTTATGGGCCTTATTGGGCCAAGAGGGAGAGAGAGGGCTGCACCAGGAGGTGGTGCGCCCCTCCATGGGGAGTCCGACTGGACTAGGAGGGGGGCGCAGCCCCTTTCCTCTCCCTCTCCCTCTCTTTCCTTCCCCTTCCCTCTTCCTAGTAGGACTAGGAAAGGGAGTCCTACTCCTACTAGGAAGAGGACTCCCCCCCTTGGTGCGCCCCAAGGGCTGGCCGCCCTCCCCTTGCTCCTTTATATACGGGGCAGGGGGCACCCTAGGACACACAAGTTGATCTTCGTGATCGCTCCTTAGCTGTGTGCGGTGCCCCCTCCACCATATTCCACCTCGGTCATATTGTAGCGGTGCTTAGGCGAAGCCCTGCGACGGTAGAACATCAAGATCGCCACCACGCCGTCGTCTTGACGGAACTCCTTCCCGACGCTTTCTGGATCGGAGCCCGGGATCGCCATCGAGCTGAACGTGTGCCAAGAACTCGGAGGTGCCGAGTAACGGTGCTTGGATCGGTCGGATCTTGAAGACGTCGAATACATCAACAGCGTTAATATAACGCTTCGCTTTCGGTCTCACGAGGGTACGTGGGCGGACACTCTCCCCTCTCGTTGCTATGCCATCACCATGGTCTTGCGTGATCGTAGGAAATTTTTGAAATTACTACGTTACCCAACAAAGGCATCCGAGCCTGGTTTTATGCGTTGATGTCATTTGCACGAGTAGAACACAAGTGAGTTGTGGGCGATACAAGTCATACTACCTACCAGCATGTCATACTTTGGTTCAGCGGTATTGTGAGATGAAGCGCCCGGACCGACATTACGCGTGACGCTTACGCGAGACTGGTTTCACCGCTATGAGCACTCGTTGCTTAAAGGTGACCGGCGGGTGTCTGTCTCTCTCACTTTAGTTGAACTGAGTGTGGCTACGCCCGGTCCTTGAGAAGGTTAAAACGGAGTCTATTTGACGAAGTATCGCTGTGGTTTTGATGCGAGGTAAGAACGGTTCTTGCTCAGCCCGTAGCAGCCACGTAAAACTTGCAACAACAAAGTAGAGGACGCCTAACTTGTTTTTGCAGGCATGTTGTGATGTGATATGGTCAAGACGTGATGCTATATTTTATTGTATGAGATGATCATGTTTTGTAACCGAAGTTATCGGCAATCGGCAGGAGCCATATGGTTGTCGCTTTATTGTATGAAATGCAACGCCATGTAATTGCTTTACTTTATCACTAAGCGGTAGCGATAGTCGAGAAGCAATAGTTGGCGAGACGACAACGATGCTACGATGGAGATCAAGGTGTCGCGCGGTGACGATGGTGATCATGACGGTGCTTTGGAGATGGAGATCACAAGCACAAGATGATGATGGCCATATCATATCACTTATATTGATTGCATGTGATGTTTATCCTTTATGCATCTTATCTTGCTTTGATTGACGGTAGCATTATAAGATGATCTCTCACTAAAATTATCAAGTAGTGTTCTCCCGAGTATGCACCGTTGCCAAAGTTCGTCGTGCCGAGACACCACGTGATGATCGGTGTGATAAGCTCTCGTCCATCTACAACGGGTGCAAGCCAGTTTTGCACGCAGAGAATACTCAAAGTTATACTTGACGAGCCTAGCATATGCAGATATGGCCTCGGAACACGGAGACCGAAAGGTCGAGCGTGAATCATATAGTAGATATGATCAACATAAGATGTTCACCATTGAAAACTACTCCATCTCACGTGATGATCGGTTATGGTTTAGTTGATTTGGATCACGTGATCACTTAGATGACTAGAGAGATGTCTGCCTAAGTGGGAGTTCTTAAGTAATATGATTAATTGAACTTTAATTTATCATGAACTTAGTCCCGGTAGTATTTTGCAAATTATGTTGTAGATCAATAGCTCGCGTTGTTGCTTCCCTATGTTTTCATATGTGTTCCTAGAGAAATTGTATTGAAAGATGTTAGTAGCAATGATGCGGATTGGATCCGTGATCCGAGGTTTATCCTCATTGCTGCAGAAGAATTATGTCCTTAATGCACCGCTAGGTGACAGACCTATTGCAGGAGCGGATCGACGTTATGAACGTTTGGCTAGCTCAATATGATGACTACTTGATAGTTTAGTGCACCATGCTTAAAGGCTTAGAATCGGGACTTCAAAGACGTTTTGAACGTCATGGACCATATTAGATGTTCCAGAATTGAAGTTAATATTTTAAGCAAATACCCGAGTTGAGAGATATGAAGTCTCCAACAAGTTCTATAGCTAAAAGATGGAGGAGAATCGCTCAACTAGTGAGCATGTGCTCAGATTGTCCGAGTACTTCAATCGCTTGAATCAAGTGGGAGTTAATCTTCCGGATAAGATAGTGATTGACAAATTCTCTAGTCACCATCACTAAAGTTACTAGAACTTCGTGATGAACTATAATATGCAAGGGATGACGAAAACAATTCCCAAGCTCTTCGCGATGCTAAAATCGTGAAGGTAGAAATCAAGAAAACATCAAGTGTTGATGGTTGACAAGACCACTAGTCTCAAGGAAAAGGGCAAAGGAAGAAGGGAACTTCAAGAAGAATGGCAAGCAAGTTGCTGCTCGAGTGAAGAAGCCCAAGTCTGGATCTAAGCCCGAGACTAAGTGCTTTTGCTACAATGGAACTGGTCCTTTGAAGCGGAACTACCCCAAGTATTTGGCGGATAAGAAGGATGGCAAAGTGAACAAAGGTATATTTGATATACAAATTATTGATGTGTATTTTACTAGTGTTCGTAGTAACCCCTCGGTATTTGATATTGGTTCAGTTGCTAAGAGTAGTAACTCAAACAAGAGTTGCGTATAATAAGCAGAGACTAGTTGAAGGGAAAGTGACGATGAGTGTTGGAAGTAGTTCCAAGATTGATATGATCATCATCGCACACTCTCTATACTTTCGGGATTAGTGTGGAACCTAAATAAGTGTTATTTGGTGTTGAGCATAAATATGATTTGATCATGTTTATTGCAATACGATTATTCATTTAAGTAAGAGAATAAATTGTTGTTCATTTACATGAATAAAACCTTATATGGTTACACACCCAATGAAAATGGTTCATTGGATCTCGATCATAGTGATACACATATTCATAATATTGAAACCAAAAGATGCAAAGTTAATAATGATAGTGCAACTTATTTGTGGCACTCGCCATTTAGGTCATATCGGTATAAAGCGCATGAAGAAACTCCATCTTGATGGACTTTTGGAGTCACTTGATTATGAATCACTTGGCACTTATGAACCGTGCCTTTTGGGCAAGATGACTAAAACTCCGTTCTCGGAACAATGGAACAAGCTCTTGACTTGTTGGAAATAACACATATATACCGATGTATGCGATCCAATGAGTGTTGATGCTCGTGGCAAGTATCGTTATTTTCCGACCTTCACAAGATGATTTGAGTAGATATGGGTGTATCTACTTGATGAAACATAAGTCTGAAATAGTTGAAAGGTTCAAAGAATTTCAGAGTGAAGTGGAAAATCATCACAACAAGAAAATAAAGTTTCTGCGATCTGATCGTGGAGATGAATTTTGAGTTACGAGTTTGGTTTTCAATAAAACAATGTGGAATAGTTTCACAGCTCACGCCACCGGAACACCACAACGTTATGGTGTGTCCGAACGTCAGAATCGTACTTTATTTTGATATGGTGCGATCTATGATGTATCTTACCGATTTACCAATATCGTTTTGGGGTTATGCATTAGAGACAGCTGCATTCACGTTTAATAGGGCACCATCTAAATCCGTTGAGATGACACCGTATGAACTATGGTTTAGCAATAAACCTAAGTCGTCGTTTCTTAAAGTTTGGAGTTGTGATGCTTATGTGAAAAGTTTTCACCGATAAGCTCGAACCCAAATCGAAAATGCGTCTTCATAGAATACCCAAAGGTAACTATTGGGTACACCTTCTATCACAGATCCGAAAGCAAGATATTTGTTGCTAAGATGGATCCTTTCTAGAGAAGAAGTTTCTCTCGAAAGAAGTGAGTGGGAGGAAAGTAGAACTTGATGAGGTAATTGTACCTTCTCCCTTATTGGAAAGTAGTTCATCACGTAAATCAGTTCCATGATTCCTACACCAATTAGGGAGGAAGTTAATGATGATGATCATAAAACTTCAGATCAAGTTGCTGCCAAACCTCGTAGGTCTTCCAGAGTAAAATCCGCACTAGAGTGGTACGGTAATCATGTTCTGGAAGTCATGTTACTAGACCATGATGAACCTACGGACTATGAGGAAGCGATGATGAGCCCAGATTCGCGAAATGGCTTGAGGCCATGAAATCTGAGATAGGATCCATGTATGAGAACAAAGTATGGACTTTGATTGACTTGCTCGATGATCGCAAGCCATGTTAAATAAATGGATCTTCAAGAGGAAGACAGATGTTGATAGTAGTGTTACTATCTACAAAGCTCGACTTGTCGCAAAAAGGTTTTCGACAAATTCAAAGTGTTGACTACAATGAGATTTTCTCAAGCAGAGCGATGCTTAAGTCTGTCCGAATCATGTTAGCAATTGCCACATTTTATGAAATCGGCAAATGGATGTCAAAACTGCATTCTTAATGCTTTTCTTAAAGAAGAGTTGTATATGATGCAACCGAAGGTTTTGTCAATCCTAAAGGAGCTAACAAAATGTGCAAGCTCCAATGATCCATCTATGGACTGGTGCAAGCATCTCGGAGTTGGAATAAACGCTTTGATAGTGTGATCAAAGCATATGGTTTTATCTGAGACTTTTGGAGAAGCCTTGTATTTACAAGAAAGTGAGTGGGAGCACTACAACATTTCGATAAGTATATGTGAATGACATATTGTTGATCGGAAATAATGTAGAATTATTCGCAAAGCATAAAGGAGTATTTGAAAGGAGTTTTTCAAAGAAAGACCTCGGTGAAGCTGCTTGCATATTGAGCATCAAGATCTATAGAGATAGATCAAGACGCTTGATAAGTTTTTCAATAAGTACATACCTTGTCAAGATTTTGAAGTAGTTCAAAATGGAGCAATCAAAGAAAAGTTCTTGCCTGTGTTGCAAAGGTGTGAAATTGAGTAAGACTCAAATCCCGACCACGGCAGAAAATAGAAAAGAGAATGAAAGTCATTCCTATGCCTCAATCATAGGTTCTATATAGTATGCTATGCTATGTACCAGACCTATTGTATACCTTGCTCTGAATTTGGCAAGGGAGTACAATAGAGATCTAGGAGTAGATCAATGGACAGCGGTCAAAATTATCCTTAGTAGAATAAGGATATGTTTCTCGATTATGGAAGTGAAAAAAAAGGTTAAATAAGTAAAGGTTACGTCGATGCAAGTTTTAACACTAATCTAGATGACTCGAGTCTCAATCTGGATACATATTGAAAGTGGGAGCAATTAGCTAGAGTAGCCCGTGCGAGCATTGTAGACATAGAAATTTGCAAAATACTTACGGCTCTGAATGTCACGCACCCGTTGACTAAAATTATCTCACAAGCAAAACATGATCACACCTTAGCACTCTTTGGGTGTTAATCACATAGCGATGTGAACTAGATTACTGACTCTAGTAAACCCTTTGGGTGTTGGTCACATGTCGATGTGAACTATGGGTGTTAACCACATATAGATGTGAACTATTGATGTTAAATCACATGGCGATGTGAACTAGATTATTGACTCTAGTGCAAGTGGGAGACTGAAGGAAATATGCCCTAGAGGCAATAATAAAGTTATTATTTATTTCCTTATTTCATGATAAATTTTTATTATTCATGCTAGAATTGTATTAACCGGAAACATAATACATGTGTGAATATATAGACAAACAGTATGTCACTAGTATGCCTCTACTTGACTAGCTTGTTAATCAAAGATGGTTATGTTTCCTAACCATGAACAAGGAGTTGTTATTTGATTAACAAGGTCACATCATTAGTTGAATGATCTGATTGACATGACCCATTCCGTTAGCTTAACACTTGATCGTTTAGTATGTTAATGCTTTCTTCATGACCCATACATGTTCCTGTAACTATGAGATTATGCAACTCCGTTTATCGGAGGAACACTTTGGGTACTACCAAACGTAACAACGAATCGGGTGATTATAAAGGAGTACTACAGGTGTCTCCAAAGGTACTTGTTGGGTTGGCGTATTTCGAGATTAGGTTTTGTCACTCCGATTGTGGGAGAGGTATCTCTAGGCCTTCTCGGTAATACACATCACATAAGCCTTGCAAGCATTGCAACTAAAGAGTTAGTTGTGAGATGATGTATTACGGAGCGAGTAAAGAGACTTTCCGTGCGAGATTAAACTAGGTATTGGATACCGACGATCGAATCTCGGAAAGTAACATACCGATGACAAAGGGAACAACGTATGTTGTTATGCGGTTTGACCGATAAAGATCTTCAGTAGAATATGTAGGAACCAATATGAGCATCCGGGTTCCGCTATTGGTTATTGACCGAGAATAGTTCTAGGTCATGTCTACATAGTTCTCGAACCGTAGGGTCCGCACGCTTAAGGTTTCAATGACGGTTATTATGAGTTTATGTATTTTGATGTACCAAGGAGTTGAGTCCGGATGTGATCACGGACATGACGAGGAGTCTCAAATGGTCGAGACATAAAGATTGATATATTGGATGGTTATATTCGACACCGGAAAGGTTCCGAAGTTTCGGAGAAAACCGGAGTGCCGGAGGGTTACCGGAACCCCGGGAAGTTATGGGCCTTATTGGGCCAAGAGGGAGAGAGGGCTGCACCAGGAGGTGGTGCGCCCCCTCCATGGGGAGTCGAATTGGACTAGGAGGCGCAGCCCCCTTCCCTCTCCCTCTCTCTCTTTCCTTCCCCTCCCTCTTCCTAGTAGGACTAGGAAAGGGAGTCCTACTCCTACTAGGAAGAGGACTCCCCCTCCTTGGTGCGCCCAAGGGCTGGCCGCCCTCCCCTTGCTCCTTTATATCACGGGGCGGGGGCACCCTAGGACACACAAGTTGATCTTCGTGATCGTTCCTTAGCCGTGTCGGTGCCCCCTCCACCATATTCCACCTCGGTCATATTGTAGCGGTGCTTAGGCGAAGCCTGCGACGGTAGAACATCAAGATCGTCCTGCCACGTCGTCTTGACGAACTCCTTCCCGACGCTTTCTGGATCGGGCCCGGGATCGTCATCGAGCTGAGCGTGTGCCAAGAACTCGGAGGTGCGGAGTAACGGTGCTTGGATCGGTCGGATCGTGAAGGCGTCGACTACATCAACAGCGTTAATATAACGCTTCGCTTTCGGTCTCACGAGTGCGTGGACGGACACTCTCCCCTCGTTGCTATGCCATCACCATGGTCTTGCGTGATCGTAGGAAATTTTTGAAATTACTCGTTACCCAACATCAATCCAGTAGGAGGCCACGCGCAAGTCCCTCTTACCTACACAAAACAAATAGCTCCTCACAACCAACGCGAATAGGGGTTGTCAATCCCTTCACGGTCACTTACGAGTGAGATCGATAGAGATGGTAGATAATATTTTGGTATTTTGGTATAAAGATGCAAAGTAAAATACAAGGCAAAGTAAAAAGCATAGCAATAATAAAGCGTGGAAGATTAATATGATGAGAATAGACCGGGGCCATAGATTTCACTAGTGGCTTCTCTCAAGAGCATAGGTATTTTACGGTGGGTGAGCGAATTCTTCATTGAGCAATTAACAGAATTGAGCATAGTTATGAGAATATCTAGGTATGATCATGTATATAGGCATCACGTCCGAGACAAGTAGACCGACTCTGCTGCATCTACTACTATTACTCCACTCATCGACCGCTATCCAAATGCATCTAGAGTATTAAGTTAATGAAAACAGAGTAACACCTTAAGCAAGATGACATGATGTAGAGGAATAAATTCATGCAATATGATAAATACCCCATCTTGTTATCCTCGATGGCAACAATACAATACGTGCCTGCAACCCTTTCTATCACTTGGGTAAGGATACCGCAAGATTGAACCCAAAGCTAAGCACTTCTCCCATTGCAAGAACTACCAATCTAGTTGGCCAAACCAAATGGATAATTCGAAGAGACTTGCAAAGATAACCAATCATACATAAAAGAATTAAGAGAAGATTCAAATATTGCTCATAGATAATCTTGATCATAAACCCATAATTCATCGATCTCAACAAACACACCGCAAAAAGAAGATTACATCGAATAGATCTCCACGAGAGAGGGGGAGAACATTGTATTGAGATCCAAAAAGAGAGAAGAAGCCATCTAGGTACTAACTATGGACCCGAAGGTCTGAGGTAAACTACTCACACTTCATCGGAGAGGCTATGGTGATGATGTAGAAGCCCTCCGTGTTGTAATCCTCTTCCGGCGGAGCTCCGGAACAGGCCCCAAGATGGGATCTCGTGGATACAGAAAGTTGCGGCGGTGGAATTAGGTTTTTGGCTCCATATGAGCTGTTGGGGGTACGTAGGTATATATAGGAGGAAGGAGTGCGTCGGTGGAGCTTGAGGGGCCCACGAGGCGGGGGCGCCCTAGAGCGCGCCCACCTCGTGGTCGCCTCGTGGCTTTCTTGATGGAGGTCCAAGTCTCTGGATCTTATCGATGAGAAAATCACGTTATCAAGATTTCATTCCATTTGGACTCCGTTTGATATTTTTTTGTTCAAAACACCAAATAGGCAAAAACAACAATTACAGGCTGGGCCTCCGGTTAATAGGTTAGTCCCAAAAGTAATATAAAAGTGGAAAATAAAGCCCAATATAGTCCAAAACAATAGATAATATAGCATGGAGCAATCAAAAATTATAGATACGTTGGAGACATATCAGTTGACAAGTTTACCAAGTGGGTTGAGGCAGAGCCGGTCAGTAAGTGTGATGCGGCAACGGCGGTTCAATTTGTAAAGAAAATCATCTTCCGTTTTGGCTACCCTCGCAGTATCATAAATGATAATGGAACTAATCTGTCTAAGGGTGCTATGAAAGAGTTCTGTCAATGAGAGCATATTCGTCTTGACGTTTCATCAATTGCTCACCCACAGTCTAACGGTCAAGCTGAGAGGGCCAATCAGGAAATTTTGAAAGGTATAAAGCCCCGGCTTATGATTCCCTTACAGCGAACGCCAGGTTGTTGAGTTGAGGAGTTACCCTCTGTAATTTAAAGTATCAATACTACTCCCAACAGGTCCATAGGCTACACGCCCTTCTTCATGGTCTACGTGGCAGAGGCGGTTCTTCGAAGTGTCCGTCATGACTCACCCCGTGTGGCGGCTTATGTTGAAGCTGCTAATGAAAGAGCACATCAAGATGCACTTGATGTGTTGGATGAGGAGCGTGACTTTGCGGCGGCTCGTTCGGCGATATACCAGCAAGATCTGCATCGTTATCATAGCAGCCGAGTTAAGACCAGGACCTTTCAAGAAGGAGATTTGGTGCTCCGGTTGATCCAAGATCAAACAGATATGCATAAGTTATCCCCACCTTGGGAAGGACCTTTTGTGGTAAGCAAAAACCTGAACAACGGATTAGAAACAATGGCCCAACACGCCAACGCAAATGGACGCCCGTCCATTTTTCATCCGCTCATGACCCATTTGTGGCCCAAATTTCGGTCGGGTTTGCGTTGGCGCAGACACGGAGCGGACGCACGTGACACGCGCTCTAGTCCTCCCCGTGGCCTACCCGTTGATGGCGCATCCACCCCATTTCTCCCCTCGGTCCCAAAAACCCTCCCGTCTTCTCGCCCTTCCGCCCACTCGCCATGGCCGATGCTCCAAACCCCCTGCCGCCGCTATCGTCACCACCACGGTCGACAACATCGCCGTCCGCCCCGTGTGCAAGAAGCGCTCAAGAAGGAGTTGACACGGGAGCAGAAGGCCATCCAGTCGGCAAAGAGGGCTGGCCGAAGGAAGGCCCAGGCCGACAAAAAAAGAAGGAAGCCACGGTCGCCCTTGCCGCTGTCGCTCAACAGGAGGCCACCATTAAGGAGAATGAGGTCCTCGTCGCCAAGGCCATGCAGTGGGCCCTCGCCATGCTAGGATTCCCTCACGGCGAGCCGGCCATTCTTGCCGCAGCCATGGCCGCGGCGAGCTCGAGCTCATTGCCTGCCCATCCACCGCTGCCGGAGTCATCGTGGAGGTCCACCACGTCGCAGGCACACGGCTTCCCTCCCCACCACGATCTGACCATGTCTCATTTCTCCACCTCGCCCGGGGACTGCTCGTCGGAAGGGAGCGTGATCGCCCTGGCCACCCCCGCTGCTGCGGCGATCGACGTTAATGCCACCCTATGGCCGGCGGGTCGTCCACTGGGGTGCAAAGTAAGTGGCTGAGGGAGATCCCTGTGCTCAACCTGGTTGACGCCCGCAACCTGATCGATGATACGCCGACCCCAACGATGACGCATGATGACTCGGCCCATAATTTAATCATGGAGAACATCATTTTCAAGGACGGCCAAGACTACAATGTAGACGAGACGCAAAGCCAAGACGGACGCAACCACTTCATGCAAGGCCAAGAGGGCATGGCCAACCCCTTCACCCATGAAGACATCAAGGGCCAACGACAAGATGACTACGGTCAAGATGAAGAAGATGTGGACATCGAGGAGGAACCTTTGTTTGCCGACGAGCTCACTCAACAAGCCAATGCACAAAAGAAGAGGTCATAAAGCATTCGGACCAAGGCATACACAAAGGATGAGAACAAACTCATTTGCGGAAGTTGGAAGGAAATTGGACAAGATCTCAAGATCGGTGTCGAGCAAAAAGGATCCAAATTTTGGGGGAGAGTTCATACATACTTTCATGAACGTTGGAAGTTCTCGCCTTACAAGTTTGAGAGAAAACATGGGTGGATGTCCATCTTAAAGAGGTGGGGGTTCATTCAATAAGAGCGCAACAAGTTTTGTTCCACCCTTAAGAGCATCGAAGGTCGTCTCATGAGTGGCCTGGGCATCAAAGACATGGTATATAGTTCTTTCTTCTTCATTGATTGATGCTTGCATGTCCATTATATATGAATGTAGATTGTTGCCTTCATTTTTATTTGTAGGCATGCCAAGCTTTGGAAGCATTGAAGGCCCAACATGGGGATAAGCCATTCACCCTCACCCATTCTTGGACGATCATTAATGATTGCGAAAAGTTCAAGGAGCAACATGCTGCCTTAAAGAAGAATGGAGGGTCGGCAGCCGTCGTTGTGCATGGTGAAGGAGAGAAGCGGCTGAGGGGGAGGACCAACCTCAAGTTGAATGAGAAGCGTGATGCGGCGACATTCGCCTTGCAAGAAATTTTGCAAGGCACAATGACCAAAAAGGATGTAAGGAAGGAGAGGAAGCCTCAAGAGAAAGAGGAGCAAATGAAGGTCTACATCGAGATACAAAAGAAGAAATTCGAGATCAAGGAGAGGTCCAAATGAAGAAGCTCGAGATCGAGGCGACCAAAGCGAAGATCAAAGCAAAAGAGATGGCGCTCGCTTTCATGGCGGAGGAGGTCGAGATCATGATGGTGGACATGAGCAAAGTGTTGCCGAGGAGAAGGGTTTGGTTCGAGAAGAAGCAAAAGGTGATGCTTGAGCTAGATGGTTGTGTTGGGGAACGTTGCAGAAAATTAAAATTTTTCCTACGGTTTCACCAAGATCCATCTATGAGTTCATCTAAGCAACGAGTCATGGGAGATGCATCTACATACCACTTTGTAGATCGCGGCGAAGCGTTCAAAAGAACGGGGTTGAGGTAGTTGTACACGTCGTGATCCAATCACCGGAGATCCTAGCGCCGAATCAGACGGCACCTCCGCGTTCAACACACGTGACGGTCAGCGTGGCGTCTCCTCCTTCTTGATCCAGCAAGGGGAAGGAGAGGTTGATGAAGATCCAGCAGACCTGACAGCGTGGTGGTGGATGCAGCAGGATCCGCAGGCTTCGCCAGCGTCTGCGGGGGAGGAGGAGGTGTAGCAAGGGGAAGGGAGGTGCCAAGATGCAGGGGTCTTGCTACCTTCCTCCCTCCACTATATATAGGGGCTAGGGGCGATGCCCCTTGGAGATCCCATCTGGATGGGGCGGCGGCCAGGCAACGGCCCCTTAGGGTTTCAACCAGGCGCATGCCCCTCGAAGCAACGGCCCCTAGGGTTTCAACCAGGCGCGCATGCCCCCTCGAAGCAACGGTCCCCCAACCCTAGGCGCCTTGGGCCCTTGGGTGGGGCGCACCAGCCCACCAGGGGCTGGTTCCCACGCCACTTCAGCCCATGGGGCCCTCCGGGATAGGTGGCCCCACCCGGTGGACCCCCGGGACCCTTTCGGTGGTCCCAGTACAATACCGGTGACCCCCAAAACTTTCCGGTGGCGGCTGGACTTCCTATATATAAATTGTTGGGAACGTAGTAATTTCAAAAAATTTCCTACGATCACGCAAGACCATGGTGATGGCATAGCAACGAGAGGGAGAGTGTCCGCCCGTACCCTCGTGAGACCGAAAGCGAAGCGTTATATTAACGCGGTTGATGTAGTCGTGCGTCTTCACGATCCGACCGATCCAAGCACCGTTACTCGGCACCTCCGAGTTCTTGGCACACGTTCAGCTCGATGGCGATCCCCGGCTCCGATCCAGCAAAGCGTCGGGAAGGAGTTCCGTCGACCGACGGCGTGGTGGCGATCTTGATGTTCTACCGTCGCGCAGGCTTCGCCTAAGCACCGCTACAATGTGACCGAGGTGGAATATGGTGGAGGGGCACCGCACACGGCTAAGGAACGATCACGAAGATCAACTTGTGTGTTCTAGGGTGCCCCCTGCCCCGTATATAAAGGAGCAAGGGAGGGCGGCCAGCCCTTGGGGCGCACCAAGGGAGGGAGTCCTCCTCCTAGTAGGAGTAGGACTCCCTTTCCTAGTCCTACTAGGAAGAGGGAAGGGGAAGGAAAGAGAGGAGAGGGAGAGGAAAGGGGCTCGCCCCTCCTAGTCAGTCGGACTCCCCATGGAGGGGCACCACCTCCTGGTGCAGCCCTCTCTCTCCCTCTTGGCCCAATAAGGCCCATAACTTCCCGGGGGTTCGGTAACCCCTCCGGCACTCCGGTTTTCTCCGAAACTTCCTAACCTTTCCGGTGTCGAATATAACCATCAATATATCAATCTTTATGTCTCGACCATTTGAGACTCCTCGTCATGTCCGTGATCACATCCGGGACTCGAACTCCTTGGTACATCAAAATACATAAACTCATAATAACCGTCATTGAAACCTTAAGCGTGCGGACCCTACGGTTCGAGAACTATGTAGACATGACCTAGAACTATTCTCGGTCAATAACCAATAGCGGAACCTGGATGCTCATATTGGTTCCTACATATTCTACGAAGATCTTTATCGGTCAAACCGCATAACAACATCGTTGTTCCCTTTGTCATCGGTATGTTACTTTCCGAGATTCGATCGTCGGTATCAATACCTAGTTTAATCTCGTTATCGGAAAGTCTCTTTACTCGTTCCGTAATACATCATCTCACAACTAACTCTTTAGTTGCAATGCTTGCAAGGCTTATGTGATGTGTATTACCGAGAAGGCCTAGAATACCTCTCCGACAATCGGAGTGACAAAACCTAATCTCAAATCGCCAACCCAACAAGTACCTTTGGAGACACCTGTAGTACTCCTTTATAATCACCCGATTCGTTGTGACGTTTGGTAGTACCAAAGTGTTCCTCCGTAAACAGGAGTTGCATAATCTCATAGTTACGAGAACATGTATGGGTCATGAAGAAAGCATTAACATACTAAGCGATCAAGTGTTAAGCTAACGGAATGGGTCATGTCAATCAGATCATTCAACTAATGATGTGACCTTGTTAATCAAATAACAACTCCTTGTTCATGGTTAGGAAACATAACCATCTTTGATTAACAAGCTAGTCAAGTAGAGGCATACTAGTGACATCTTGTTTGTCTATATATTCACACATGTATTATGTTTCCGGTTAATACAATTCTAGCATGAATAATAAACATTTATCATGATATAAGGAAATAAATAATAACTTTATTATTGCCTCTAGGGCATATTTCCTTGATCTCCCACTTGCACTAGAGTCAATAATCTAGATTACAAAGTAATGATCCTTACACCCATGGAGTCTTGGTGCTGATCATGTTTTGCTCGTGGAAGAGGCTTAGTCAGCGGTGCGCAACATTCAGATCCGTATGTATTTTGCAAATCTCTATGTCTCCCACTTGGACTTGGTCCCGAATGGAATTGAAGCGTCTCTTGATGTGCTTGGTCCTCTTGTGAAATCTGGATTCCTTTGCCAAGGCAATTGCACCAGATTGTCACGAAAGATCTTCATCGGTCCCGATGCACTAGGTATGACACCTAGATCGGAAATGAACTCTTTCATCCAGACTCCTTCATTTGCTGCTTCCGGCAGCTATGTACTCCGCTTCACATGTAGATCCCGCCACGACGCTTTGTTTAGAACTGCACCAACCGACAGCTCCACCGTTTAATAAAAACACGTATCCGGTTTGCGATTTAGAATCGTCCGGATCGATGTCAAAGCTTACATCGGCGTAACCATTTACGACTAGCTCTTTGTCACCTCCATACAGAAACATATCCTTAGTCCTTTTCGGTATTTCAGATGTTCTTGACGCTGTCGATGATCCATTCTGGATTACTTTGGTACCTTCTGCCAAGCTTACAGCTAAGCATCGTCGGTCTGGTACACAGCATTGCATACATGATAGAGCCTATGGCTGAAGCATAGGAACATCTTTCATTTTCTCTCTATCTTCTGCTTGTGGTGGGCATTGAGTCGACTCAATCTTACACCTTGTAACACGGTAAAAACCTTTCTTTGCACGATCCATTTTGAACCTTTTCAAAACTTTATCAAGGTATGTGCTTTGTGAAAGTCCAATCAAGCGTCTTGATCTATCTCTATAGATCTTGATGCCCAATATGTAAGCAGCTTCACCGAGGTCTTTCATTGAAAAACTTTTATTCAAGTATCCTTTTATGCTATCCAGAAATTCTATATCATTTCCAATCAATAATATATCGTCCACATATAATATTAGAAATGCTCTGAGCTCCCACTCACTTTCTTGTAAATCTGAGGCTTCTCCAAAAGTCCAGATAAACCCATATGCTTTGATCACACTATCAAAGCGTTTATTCCAACTCGAGAGGCTTGCACCTGACCATAAATTGATCGTTGGAGCTTGCACACTTTGTTAGCACTTTTGGATCGACAAAACCTTCGGTTGCATCATATACAACTCTTCTTCTAGAAATCCATTCAAGAATGCAGTTTTACATCCATTTGCCAAATTTCATAATCATAAAATCGGCAATTGCTAACATGATTCGACGGACTTAAGCATCGCTTCTGGTGAGAAAGTCTCATCGTAGTCAACCCCTTGAACTTGTCGAAAACCTTTTGCAACAAGTCGAGCTTTGTAGACGATTACATTACCATCGGCGTCTCTTCTTCTTAAAATCCATTTATTCTCAATAGCTTGCCGATCATCGGGCAAGTCTACCAAAGTCCATACTTTGTTCTCATACATGGATCCCATCTCAGATTTCATGGCTTCAAGCCATTTTGCGAATCTGGGCTCACCATCGCTTCTTCATAGTTCGTAGGTTCATCATGATCTAGTAGCATGACTTCCGAATAGGATTACCGTACCACTCAGTGCGGATTTTGTTCTGGTTGATCTCTGAGTTCGGTGACAACTTGATCTGAAGTTTCATGATCTTCATCATTATCTTCCTCACTAAGCTGGTGTAGGTGTTACGAAACTGATTTCGTGACGAACTACTTTCAATAAGGGAGCTGGTACTATTACCTCATCAAGTTCCACTTTCCTCCCACTCACTTCTTTCGAGAGAATCTCCTTCTCTAGAAAGGATCCATTTTAACAACGAATGTCTTGCCTTCGGATCTGTGATAGAAGGTGTACCCAATTGTCTCCTTTGGGTATCCTATGAAGACACATTTCTCGATTTGGGTTCAAGCTTATCGGGTTGAAATTTCTTCACATAAGCATCGCAACCCCAAACTTTCGAAACGACAACTTTGGTTTCTTGCTAAACCATAGTTCATAAGGCGTCGTCTCAGCGGATTTTGACGGTGTCCTATTTAACGTGAATGCGCCGTCTCAAGAGCATAACCCCAAAATGATAGCGGTAAATCTGTAAGAGACATCATAGATCGCACCATATCCGATAAAAGTGCGATTCGACGTTCGGACACACCATTGCGCTGTGGTGTTCGGGTGGCGTGAGTTGCTAAACTATTCGCTTTGTTTCAAATGTAGACCAAACTCGTAACTCAAATATTCGCCTCCACGATCAGATCGTAGAAACTTTATTTTCTTATTACGATGATTTTCAACTTCACTCTGAAATTCTTTGAACTTTTCAAATGTTTCAGACTTATGTTTCATTAAGTAGATATACCCATATCTGCTCAAATCATCTGTGAAGGTGAGAAAATAACGATATCCGCCACGAGCTTCAACATTCATTGGACCACATACATCCGTATGATTTCCAATAAATCTGTTGCTCTCTCCATAGTACCGAGAACGGAGTTTTAGTCATCTTGCCCATGAGGCACGGTTACGCAAGTGCCAAGTGATTCATAATCAAGTGACTCCAAAAGTCCATCGACATGGAGTTTCTTCATGCGTTTTACACCGATATGACCTAAGCGGCGATGCCACAAATAAGTTGCACTATCATTATCAACTCTGCATCTTTTGGTTTCAACATTATGAATATGTGTATCACTACTATCGAGATTCATTAAAATAGACCACTCTTCAAGGGTGCATGACCATAAAAGATATTATTCATATAAATAGAACAACCATTATTCTCGATTTAAATGAATAACCGTCTCGCATCAAACAAGATCCAGATATAATGTTCATGCTCAACGGCGGCACCAAATAACAATTATTCAGGTCTAAAACTAATCCCGAAGGTAGATGTAGAGGTAGCGTGCCGATTGCGATCACATCGACTTTGGAACCGTTCCCACGCGCGCCGTCACCTCGTCCTTTGCGGTGTTAAGCAATCCGTAGTTCTGTTTGAGTTGCAAATATTAGCAGAACCAATATCAAATACCAGTACTCTGCGAGCTCTAGTAAGGTACACATCAATAACAAGTATATCACATATACCTTTGTTCACTTTGCCATCCTTCTTATCCGCCAAATACTTGGGGCAGTTCCGCTTCCGTGACCGATCGCTTGCGGTAGAAGCACTCGGCCAGCTTAGGTCCGACTTGGGTTTCTTCTCTGATCAACAACTTGTTTGCTGTTCTTCTTGAAGTTCCCTTCTTCTTCCCTTTGCCTTTCTTCTTGAAACTAGTGGTCTTATTGACCATCAACACTTGATGCTCCTTTTGATTTCTACCTCCGCAGCTTTTAGCATTGCGAAGAGCTCGAGCATAGTCTTTACTAACCCTTGCATATTATAGTTCATCACGAAGCCTTTGTAGCTTGGTGGCGTTGATTGAAGAATTACATCAATGACACAATCATCCGGAAGATTAACTCCCGGTTGATTCAAGTGATTGTAATACCCGGACATTTTGAGTATGTGCTCACCGACGAACTATTCTCCTCCATCTTGCAGCTATAGAACTTATTGGAGACTTCATATCTCTCAATCCGGGCATTACATTGAAATATCAACTTCAACTCTGGAACATCTCATATGCTCCATGACGTTCAAAACGTCGTTGAAGACCCGTTCTAAGCCGTAAAGCATGGCACACTGAACTATAGAGTAGTCATCAGCTCTGCTTTGCGACGTTCACAACTTCGCTCGGCATCTGCAGCGAGCTCGCACCCAGCGGTGCTTCGGGGCGTAACTTTTACGTGCAGCAATGAGGATTATCCTCGAGTTACGGACCCAATCCGTGTAATTGCTACCATCATCTTTCAACTTTGCTTTCTCAAGGAACGCATTAAAATTCAACGGAACAACAAAGACGAGCCATCTATCTACAAAAAACATAGACAAGCAAAATACTATCAGTACTAAGTTCATGATAAATTTAAGTTCAATTAATCATATTACTAAAGAACTCCCACTTAGACGAGACATCTCTCTAGTTATCTAAGTGATCACGTGATCCAAATCAACTAAACCATAACCGATCATCACGTGAGATGGAGTAGTTTTCAATGGTGAACATCTTATGTTGATCATATCTGCTATATGATTCACGTTCGACCTTTCGGTCTCCGTGTTCGAGGCCATATCTGTATATGCTAGGCTCGTCAAGTATAACTCGAGTATTCTGCGTGTGCAAAACTGGCTTGCACCCGTTGTAGATGGACGTAGAGCTTATCACACCCGATCATCACGTGGTGTCTCGAGACGACGAACTTTGGCAACGGTGCATACTCGGGAGAACACTACTTGATAATTTTAGTGAGAGATCATCTTATAATGCTACCGTCAATCAAAGCAAGATAAGATGCATAAAGGATAAACATCACATGCAATCAATATAAGTGATATGATATGGCCATCATCATCTTGTGCTTGTGATCTCCATCTCAAAACACCGCCATGATCACCATCGTCACCGTAGCGACACCTTGATCTCCATCGTAGCATCGTTGTCGTCTCGCCAACTATTGCTTCTCGACTATCGCTACCGCTTAGTGATAAAGTAAAGCAATTACATGGCGTTGCATTTCATACAATAAGCGACAACCATATGGCTCCTGCCGATTGCCGATAACTTCGGTTACAAAACATGATCATCTCATACAATAAAATATAGCATCACGTCTTGACCATATCACATCACAACATGCCTGCAAAAACAAGTTAGGCGTCCTCTACTTTGTTGTTGCAAGTTTTACGTGGCTGCTACGGGCTGAGCAAGAACCGTTCTTACCTCGCATCAAAACCACAACGATACTTCGTCAAATAGACTCCGTTTAACCTTCTCAAGGACCGGGCGTAGCCACACAGTTCAACTAAAGTGAGAGAGACAGACACCCGCCACCACCTTTAAGCAACGAGTGCTCACAGCGGTGAAACCAGTCTCGCGTAAGCGTCTGGCGTAATGTCGGTCCGGCCGCTTCATCTCACAATACCGCTGAACCAAAGTATGACATGCTGGTAGGTAGTATGACTTGTATCGCCCACAACTCACTTGTGTTCTACTCGTGCATATGACATCAACGCATAAAACCAGGCTCGGATGCCACTGTTGGGAACGTAGTAATTTCAAAAATTTTCCTACGATCACGCAAGACCATGGTGATGGCATAGCAACGAGAGGGGAAAGTGTCCGTCCACGTACCCTCGTAGACCGAAAGCGAGCGTTATATTAACGCGTTGATGTAGTCGTCGTCTTCACGATCCGACCGATCCAAGCACCGTTACTCGGCACCTCCGAGTTCTTGGCACACGTTCAGCTCGATGGCGATCCCGGGCTCCGATCCGGCAAAGCGTCGGGAAGGAGTTCCGTCGACGACGGCGTGGTGGCGATCTTGATGTTCTACCGTCGCGGGGCTTCGCCTAAGCACCGCTACAATGTGACCGAGGTGGAATATGGTGGAGGGGGCACCGCTGCACGCTAAGGAACGATCACGAAGATCAACTTGTGTGTTCTAGGGTGCCCCCTGCCCCAGATATAAAGGAGCAAGGGGAGGGCGGCCAGCCCTTGGGCGCACCAAGGGAGGGAGTCCTCCTCCTAGTAGGAGTAGGACTCCCTTTCCTAGTCCTACTAGGAAGAGGGAAGGGGAAGGAAAGAGAGGAGAGGGAGAGGAAAGGGGCTGCGCCCCCTCCTAGTCAGTCGGACTCCCCATGGAGGCGCACCACCTCTGGTGCAGCCCTCTCTCTCCCTCTTGGCCCAATAAGGCCCATAACTTCCCGGGGGTTCAGGTAACCCCTCGGCACTCCGGTTTTCTCCGAAACTTCCGAACCTTTCCGGTGTCCGAATATAACCATCCAATATATCAATCTTTATGTCTCGACCATTTGAGACTCCTCGTCATGTCCGTGATCACATCCGGGACTCGAACTCCTTCGTACATCAAAATACATAAACTCATAATAACCGTCATTGAAACCTTAAGCGTGCGGACCCTACGGTTCGAGAACTATGTAGACATGACCTAGAACTATTCTCGGTCAATAACCAATAGCGGAACCTGGATGCTCATATTGGTTCCTACATATTCTCTGAAGATCTTTATCGGTCAAACCGCATAACAACATCGTTGTTCCTTTGTCATCGGTATGTTACTTTCCGAGATTCGATCGTCGGTATCCAATACCTAGTTTAATCTCGTTCGGAAAGTCTCTTTACTCGTTCCGTAATACATCATCTCACAACTAACTCTTTAGTTGCAATGCTTGCAAGGCTTATGTGATGTGTATTACCGAGAAGGCCTAGAGATACCTCTCCGACAATCGGAGTGACAAAACCTAATCTCAAAATCGCCAACCCAACAAGTACCTTTGGAGACACCTGTAGTACTCCTTTATAATCACCCGATTCGTTGTGGCGTTTGGTAGTACCAAAGTGTTCCTCCGTAAACGGAGTTGCATAATCTCATAGTTACAGGGAACATGTATGGGTCATGAAGAAAGCATTAACATACTAAGCGATCAAGTGTTAAGCTAACGGAATGGGTCATGTCAATCAGATCATTCAACTAATGATGTGACCTTGTTAATCAAATAACAACTCCTTGTTCATGGTTAGGAAACATAACCATCTTTGATTAACAAGCTAGTCAAGTAGAGGCATACTAGTGACATACTGTTTGTCTATATATTCACACATGTATTATGTTTCCGGTTAATACAATTCTAGCATGAATAATAAACATTTATCATGATATAAGGAAATAAATAATAACTTTATTATTGCCTCTAGGGCATATTTCCTTCATAAATCTTTACCTTCGGACCATTCCGGAACTCCTCGTGACGTCCGGGATCTCATCCGGGACTCCGAACAACTTTCGGGTTACTGCATACTAATATCTCTACAACCCTAAGCGTCACCGAACCTTAAGTGTGTAGACCCTACGGGTTCGGAGATATCTGATACATGACCGAGATGCCTCTCCCATCAATAACCAACAGCGGGATCTGGATACCCATGTTGGCTCCACATACTCATCGATGATCTCATCGGATGAACCACGATGTCGAGGATTCAATCAAACCCGTATACAATTCCTTTGTCAATCGGTATCGTTACTTGCCCGAGACTCGATCGTCGGTATCCCAATACCTTGTTCAGGTCTCGTTACTGGCAAGTCACTTTACTCGCATCAGTAATGCATGATCCGTGACTAACCACTTAGTCACTTTGAGCTCATTATGATGATGCATTACCGAGTGGGCCCAGAGATACCTCTCCGTCATACGGAGTGACAAATCCAGCCTCGATCCGTGTCAACCCAGACACTTTCGAGATACATAGTGCACCTTTATAGTCACCCGATTCGTTGTGACGTTTGGTACACCCAAAGCACTCTTACGGTATCCGGGAGTTACGATCTCATGGTCTAAGGAAGAGATACTTGACATTGGAAAAGCTCTAGCAAAACGAACTACGATCTTGTGCTATGCTTAGGATTGGGTCTTGTCCATCACATCATTCTCCTAATGATGTGATCCGTTATCAATGACATCCAATGTCCATAGTCGAGAAACCATGACTATCTGTTGACCAACGAGCTAGTCAACTAGAGGCTCACTAGGGACATGTTATGGTCTATGTATTCACACGTATCACGATTTCGGATAATACAGTTATAGCATGAATAAAGACAATCATCATGAACAAAGAAATATAATAATAACACTTTTATTATTGCCTCTAGGGCATATTTCAACAGTCTCCCACTTGCACTAGAGTCAATAATCTAGTTACATTGTGATGAATCGAACACCCATAGAGTTCGGTGTTGATCATGTTTTGCTCATGAGAGGTTTAGTCAGCGGATCTGCGACATTCAGATCCGTATGTACTTTGCAAATTTCTATGTCTCCATCTGAACGTTTTCACGGATGGAGTTGAAGCGACGCTTGATGTGCTCGGTCTTCTTGTGAAACCTGGCTCCTTGGCAAGTGCAATAGCTCGGTGTTGTCACGAGAAGAGTTTGATCGGCCCCGACGCATTGGGTATGACTCTAGGTCGGTGATGAACTCCTTCACCCAAATTGCTTCATCGCTGCCTCCGAGGCTGCCATGTACTCCGCTTCACATGTAGATCCCGCCACGGCGCTCTGCTTGCGGCTGCACCAGCTTCTTGCTCCACCATTCAACATATACACGATCCGGTTTGTGACTTAGAGTCATCCAGATCTGTGTCGAAGCTAGCGTCGGCGTAACCCGTTCTGACGAGCTCTTTGTCACCTCCATAAAGGAGAAACATGTCCTTTGTCCTTTTCGGTACTTCAGGATATTCTTGACCGCTGTCCGGTGTTCCTTGCGGGATTACTTTGGTACCTTCCTACCAAACTTACGGCAAGGTTTACATCAGTCAGTACACAACATGGCATACATAATAGATCCTATGGCTGAGGCATGAGGGATGACACTCATCTCTTCTTTATCTTTTGCCGTGGTCGGGCATTGAGCTGAGCTCAATCTCACACCTTGCAATCTGAGCAAGAACCCTTCTTGGACTGATCCATTTTGAACTTCTTCAAAATCTTATCAAGGTATGTGCTTTGTGAAAGACCTATGAGGCGTCTCGATCTATCTCTATAGATCTTGATGCCTAATATATAAGCAGCTTCTCCAAGGTCCTTCATTGAAAACACTTATTCAAGTAGGCCTTAATGTTGTCCAAGAATTCTATATCATTTCCCATCAAAAGTATGTCATCTACATATAATATGAGAAATGCTCTGAGCTCCCACTCACTTTCTTGTAAACGCAGGCTTCTCCATAAGTCTCGCATAAACTAAACGCTTTGATCATCTCATCAAAGCGAATGTTCCAACTCCGAGATGCTTGCACCAGCCCATAAATGGATCGTTGGAGCTTGCATACTTTGTTAGCGTTCTTAGGATCGACAAAACCTCCGGCTGCATCATATATAGCTCTTCCTTAAGATATCCGTTAAGGAACGCTGTTTTGGCGTCCATCGCCATATCTCATAATCATAGTATGCGGCAATTGCTAACATGATTCGGACGGACTTAAGCTTCGCTACGGAGAGAAAGTCTCATCGTAGTCAATCCCTTGAACTTGCCGATAACCCTTAGCGACAAGTCGAGCTTTATAGATGGTGACATTACCATCGCGTCCGTCTTCTTCTTAAAGATCCATTTGTTTTCTATCGCTCGCCGATCATCGGGCAAGTCGGTCAAAGTCCACACTTTGTTTTCATACATGGATTCTATCTCGGACTTCATGGCTTCTAGCCATTTGTTGGAATCTGGGCCGCCATCGCTTCTTCATAGTTCAAGGTTCATTGTTGTCTAACAACATGATTTCCAAGACAGGGTTGCCGTACCACTGCAGTGCGGAACGTGTCCTAGTGGACCTCTGAAGTTCAAGAGCAACTTGATCCAAGTACCTTGATCATCATCATGAATTTCCTCTTGATTGGTGTAGGCATCACAGAACATTTTCTGAGCTGCACTACTATCCTGTTCAAGAGGTAGTACTTCATCGAGTTCTACTTTCCTCCCACTTACTTCTTTCGAGAGAAACTCTTTTCCGTAAAGGATCCGTTCTTGGCAACAAAGATCTTGCCCTCGGATCTTAAGTAGAAGGTATACCCTACGGTTTCCTTAGGGTATCCTATGAAGACGCATTTTCCGACTTGGGTTCGAGCTTTTCAGGTTGAAGTTTCTTGACATAAGCATCGCATCCCCAAACTTTTAGAAACGACGACTTAGGTTTCTTCCCAAACCATAATTCATACGGTGTCGTCTCAACGGACTTAGACGGTGCCCTATTTAAAGTGAATGTAGCTGTCTCTAGAGCGTATCCCCAAAATGATAGCGGTAAATCGGTAAGAGACATCATAGACCGCACCATATCCAATAGAGTGCGATTCGACGTTCGGACACACCGTTCTGTTGAGGTGTTCCAGTGGCGTTAGTTGTGAAACGATTCCACATTTTCTTAAGTGTGTACCAAATTCGTGACTTAAATATTCTCCTCCACGATCCGATCGTAAGAATTTTATCTTTCGGTCACGTTGATTCTCTACTTCATTCTGAAATTCCTTGAACTTTTCAAAGGTCTCGGACTTGTGTTTCATCAAGTAGACATACCCATATCTACTCAAGTCATCTGTGAGAGTGAGAACATAACGATATCCTCCATGAGCCTCAACGCTCATTGGACCGCATACATCGGTATGTATGATTTCCAACAAGTTGGTTGCTCGCTCCATTGTTCGAGAGAATGGAGTCTTGGTCATCTTGCCCATGAGGCATGGTTCGCATGTGTCAAATGATTCATAATCAAGAGACTCCAAAAGTCCATCAAGATGGAGCTTCTTCATGCGCTTGACACCAATGTGACCAAAGGCGGCGATGCCACAAGTATGTGGGACTATCGTTATCAACTTTACATCTTTTGGTATTCACGCTATGAACATGTGTAATACTACGCCGAGATTCATTAAGAATAAACCATTGACCATCGGAGCATGACCATAAAACATATCTCTCATATAAATAGAACAACCATTATTCTCGGATTTAAATGAGTAGCCATCTCGCATTAAACGAGATCCGGATACAATATTCATGCTCAAACTTGGCACCAAATAACAATTATTAAGGTTTATAACTAATCCGTGGGTAAATGAAGAGGTAGCGTGCGACGGCGATCACATCGACTGGAACCATTCCCGACGCGCGATCGTCACCTCGTCCTTCGCCGATCTCCGCTTATTCCGCAGCTCCTGCTGTGAGTTACAAATATGAGCAACGGCACCGGTATCAAATACCCAGGAGTTACTACGAGTCTCGGTAAGGTACACATCAATTACATGTATATCAAATATACCTTTGGTGTTGTCGGCCTTCTTGTCCGCTAAGTATTTGGGGCAGTTCCGCTTCAAAGACCCTTCCCTTGCAATAAAAGCACTCGGTCTCGTGCTTGGGTCCATTCTTTGACTTCTTCCCGCAACTTGCTTACGGGCGCGGCAACCTCCTTGCCGTCCTTCTTGAAGTTCTTCTTGCCCTTGCCCTTCTTAAACTTAGTGGTCTTATTGACCATCAACACTTGATGTTCTTTCTTGATTTCAACCTCGGTGACTTCACATAGAGAATACTTTAGGAATGGTCTTTACCATCCCCTGCATATTGTAGTTCATCACAAAGCTCTTGTAGCTTGGTGGAAGCGATCGAGGATTCTGTCAATGACCGCCTCATCGGGGAGGTTAATATTCAGTGGGTCATACGGTTGTGCAACCCGACATCTTGAGAATGTGCTCACCGACAGAACTATTTTCCTCCATCTTACAACTATAGAACTTGTCGGAGATGTCATATCTCTCGACCCGGCGTGAGCTTGGAAAACAAGTTTCAGCTCCTCGAACATCTCATATGCTCCGTGATGCTCAAAACGCTTTTGGAGCCCGGTTCTAAGTCAGTAAAGCATGCCGCACCGAACGAGGGAGTAATCATCAAGACGAGACTGCCAAGCATTCATAATGTCTTGGTTCTTCGACGGAGCGTCACCTAGCGGTCCTTCTAGGACATATTGTTTCTGGCAGCTATGAGGATGATCTCAAGTTCCGACCCAGTCCGATAGTTGCTTTGCCGTCATCTTTCAGCTTGGTTTTCTAGGAACGCGTTGAAGTTCAAGTTGACATGAGCGTTGGCCATTTGATCTACAAGACATATCATTCAAAAGTTTTAGACTAAGTTCATGATAATTAAGTTCATCTAATCAAATTATTTCAATGAACTCCCACTCAGATTAGACATCCTCTAGTCATCTAAGTGATACACGATCCGAGTCGACTAGGCCGTGTCCGATCATCACGTGAGACGGACTAGTCATCGTCGGTGAACATTCTCATGTTGATCGTATCTTCTATACGACTCGTGTTCGACCTTTCGGTCTCCGTGTTCCGAGGCCATGTTTGCACATGCTAGGCTCGTCAAGTTAACCCTAAGTGTTTTGGCGTGTGTAAATCTGTCTTACACCCGTTGTATGTGAACGTAAGAATCCATCACACCCGATCATCACGTGGTGCTTAGAAGCGACGAACTTTAGCAACGGTGCACGCTTAGGGAGAACACTTCTTGAAATTGTTGTAAGGATCATCTTATTTACTACCGTCTTTCTAAGTAAACAAGATGTATAAACATAATAAACATCACATGCAATTATATAGTAGTGACATGATATGGCCAATATCATAAAACTCCATTGATCTCCATCTTGGGGCTCCATGATCATCTTGTCACCGCATGACACCATGATCTCCATCATCATGATCTCCATCATTGTGCCTCCATGAAGTTGTCACGCCAACGACTACTTCTACTTCTATGGCTAACGCGTTTAGCAATAAAGTAAAGTAAATTACATGGCGCTCTTCAATGACACGCAGTCATACAAAAATAAAGACAACTCCTATGGCTCCTCCCGTTGTCATACTCATCGACATGCAAGTCGTGATTCCTATTACAAGAACATGATCTCATACATCACAATATGTCATTCATCATTCATCACAACTTGGCCATATCACATCACATGTCAATTGCTGCAAAAACAAGTTAGACGTCCTCTAATTGTTGTTGCATCTTTACGTGGCTGCAATTGGGTTCTAGCAAGAACGTTTTCTTACCTCACGAATAACCACAACGTGATCTTGTCAACTTCTATTTACCCTTCATAAGGACCCTTTTCATCGAATCCGCTCCAACTAAAGTGGGAGAGACAGACACCCGCCAGCCACCTTATGCAACTAGTGCATGTTAGTCGGTGGAACCGGTCTCACGTAAGCGTCGTGTAAGGTTGGTCCGGCCGCTTCATCCCACAATACCGCGGAAGCAAGATAAGACTAGTAGCGGCAAGTAAATTGACAAGATCCACGCCCACAACTAAATTGTGTTCTACTCGTGCAAAGAGAACTACGATAGACCTAGCTCATGATGCCACCGTTGGGGAACGTTGCGTAAAATTAAAATTTTTCCTACGGTTTCACCAAGATCCATCTATGAGTTCATCTAAGCAACGAGTCATGGGAGATGCATCTACATACCACTTTGTAGATCGCGAGCGGAAGCGTTCAAAAGAACGGGGTTGAGGTAGTTGTACACGCCGTGATCCAATCACCGGAGATCCTAGCGCCGAACGGACGGCACCTCCGCGTTCAACACACGTGCGGTCACAGGACGTCTCCTCCTTCTTGATCCAGCAAGGGGAAGGAGAGGTTGATGAAGATCCAGCAGCACGACGGCGTGGTGGTGGATGCAGCAGGATCCGGCAGGCTTCGCCAAGCGTCATGGGAGGAGGAGGTGTAGCAAGGGGAAGGAGGTGCCAAGATGCGGGGTCTTGCCGCCTTCCTCCCTCCACTATATATAGGGGCTGGGGGCGATGCCCCTGGAGATCCCATCTAGATGGGGGGCGGCGGCCAGGGCAACGGCCCCTTAGGGTTTCCAACCAGGGGCGATGCCCTGTCGGGGCAACGGCCCCTAGGGTTTCAACCCAGGCGCATGCCCCTGGGCAACGGTCCCCCAACCCTAGGCGCCTGGGCCCTTGGGTGGGCGCACCAGCCCACCAGGCTGGTTCCCACGCCACTTCAGCCCATGGGGCCCTCCGGATAGGTGGCCCCACTCGGTGGACCCAGGACCCTTCGGTGGTCCCAGACAATACCGTGACCCCAAAACTTTCCGGTGGCGGCTGGACTTCCTATATATAAATCTTTACCTCGGACCATTCCGGAACTCCTCGTGACGTCCGGGATCTCATCCGGACTCAACAACTTTCGGTTATCGCATACTAATATCTCTACAACCCTAGCGCCACCGAACCTTAAGTGTGTAGACCCTACGGGTTCGGAGATATGCGATATGACCGAGATGCCTCTCCGGTCAATAACCAACAGCGGATCTGGATACCCATGTTGGCTCCTACATACTCATCGATGATCTCATCGGATGAACCACGATGTCGAGGATTCAATCAAACCCGTATACAATTCCTTTGTCAATCGGTACGTTACTTGCGAGACTCGATCGTCGGTATCCCAATACCTTGTTCGGTCTCGTTACGGCAAGTCACTTTACTCGCACTGAATGCATGATCCGTGACTAACCACTTAGTCACTTTGAGCTCATTATGATGATGCATTACCGAGTGGGCCCAGATACCTCTCCGTCATGCGGAGTGACAAATCCTGTCTCGATCCGTGTCAACCCAATGTACACTTTCGAGATACCGTAGTGCACCTTTATAGTCACCCGATTCGTTGTGACGTTTGGTACACCAAAGCACTCTTACGGTCCGGAGGAGTTACACGATCTCATGGTCTAAGGAAGAGATACTTGACATTGGAAAAGCTCTAGCAAAACGAACTACACGATCTTGTGCTATGCTTAGGATTGTCTTGTCCATCACATCATTCTCCTAATGATGTGATCCCGTTGTCAATGACATCCAATGTCCATAGTCAGAAACCATGACTATCTGTTGACCAACGAGCTAGTCAACTAGAGGCTCACTAGGGACATGTTATGGTCTATGTATTCACACGTGTATCACGATTTCCGGATAATACAGTTATAGCATGAATAAAAGACAATCATCATGAACAAAGAAATATAATAATAACACTTTTATTATTGCCTCTAGGACATATTTCCAACAGGTTGATCTATGGCAAAAGCACCATTATTTTTGAATCACGGCGTGTGTGCCGGCATGACCGAGATGCATGAACTATGGCCCCTTTTGTGTGCCGGCAAATATGTCGGCCCTTGGAGCATAAACTGTGGCGTTGTTTTAGGTTGGCATGTATGTCAGTCGCTGGCATGTGTGCCGGCATAAACAATAGCCATACGCATGAACTAGGATACGACCCTTGGCCCTAACAATGGACAAATGCGTCAGCCCGTTGAACGCACCAGTTAGATTTAGACAGACACATGCGTCAAACAACGCGTCTCTAGCCAACCCAAACGGATGAAAAGAGGCTCCAGCCAACCCAAATGGATGAAAAGAAAAACCACATTCACCTGCGTGAGCGCGTTGAGCGGACGAAGAAGAATAGTGCAAGTGCTGGAGAGACAGTGCGCGGCAATTGGACTTAAACATATTCTGTTTTCAGTCGTCTAATGATTAGGCGGTCCCATTAGTTACAGGTCCCGTGAGGATAAACTGACTGGTCCGAACAAAAGGCCGGCACAAAGATACAATAGGTCACGTGCCACAGACCGTCCGTCTGAGCAAACGGCCGGCCAACAGAGATGCAGCAGCAGGTCACATGCTACGGAACAACCGCTTGTCACTTAAGCGTTTTATCAGAGGAACACGTGAACACGTCTCATTCTGCAAGCCCATTTTTTGTGGTTATTCCGTAGCTATTGACTTTCCAGCTCTCACACGTCTCGTTCTGCAAGCCTTGCTTTCATCTTTCTGCAAGAGAAATGACCATCCAATAACGCCGTCCCTCAAATCTATGTGTCTAGACCGCAAAAATCATCCAACATGATTCTGTATCGATCTGCAGCGCGTTTCGGACATATTTTTTCCTGTAAACCGGAGACAAACATAAAAGACTTTGTGAGAGTTAGCCTTCTTCTGACCGCCATGACGACCCACCAAACCCTTCCTTCCTCGCCTGCGCGTGTTCCCGGCCGGCGCCAGCTGCCCGCATTTCTGCCGATGTAGAGCGCGCTGCTCCACATTGAGGATGGCTTAGGGTGGACGCGACCTCTCACTTCCTTCGTCATTGAAAAGGCGCGCCGGCCGAGGACGTCGCCCGCTACACGCCCGGCTGAACCGGCGTCGAAGCCGAGGAACCTACTCCGACGACACGTTCGTTCACGACCAGGCCGGCATTAAACGCAACGCCGGTCAAGCTCCTCCCGTCCGCCCTCTCTTTAAATGAGATGAGGCGCCGGGCAAGAATCGCACCACTCCACCGCTCTCCATCTCATCCTTCCACCATTTTCTCCACCCTTTCGATGGCATCCGATGAGCACGAAGAGCAGTTCTCCGGCATAAAAGTCGGCTGGGTGGTCCACCGAGCCAGCTTGCTGCTCCACCTCCCTCGCCTAGCCAGACGGAGCAAGTTGCCTCCCCATACCGGAGCGTGGTTCAGCAACTCGTCGCTCGAAGCCAGTTCGCGAAGGAGTGGCGAGTTGCTTCAGGCCAACACGGCTGGGAGCACGGCAGCACGGGCATCGTCGCTGCCGTGGACGACGTTGCGTTGTACCACCCCTCTTGTGGCTACGACCGCGCCATCTGCCGTCAACGCGCATGAAACTGTGCCCTGCGAGCGAAGAAGGAAGCCGGTTGTGCGGAGATCGACGACTCAGTGGCCAACGCGTCTGCGTTCGTGCCAACATTGAAGGAAAGTAGAACACGGGAGGACGCCGCCGCTTGGGTCCCAGGAAGGCCACCACCGAGGCGATGCCGGCGTACACAGCCGGTGTCTTGTTCGGTTCTTCTTCAATGCAGACCATCGCCGGCCCCCGTCTGGGTTTCACGGAAGCGGAGGCACCCCTTCCCCATCGGTTGAAGCATCAGCCGGCGGTTCCACTCCGATGAGCGGTGGGGAAGCGAGCCGCCCTCTGCGTTGAAGCATATACCTTCAGGGTTGTCGCACATGGGAAAGACAAAGAGATCTACCACGGCCGGCCATAGATTATTGTAGTGTATCCGTGTCCTTGGTGAGGAGCTCCGCGCGACCGTTCGCGCACATAGTTTTGCCTTTTTTAGTTAAATTATGTTCAAAATGTAACTGTTTTCATCTATGAAATCCGACATGTTTATATGAAATCTAATAGTGTTTGCATGAATTTTATCCCGTTTGTTGAAAATGAGTTTAAAATGTATGCGATTGCGGTTGAATGATGATCTCCCACATCTGTTCATGCGCAAATACGGCAGAAAATTTATAGGTTGCCGTTCGAGATGCCCTTACGTGTATGTGCCGCAGCCTCGTGTTGAGCTGACCTCGTCATGGACTGATGGCGCTCACGATGGAACGAATTACCTCATTTCCAGCCAGGAATGTGCACATCTTACAGTCACCCTCACAGGCCGGTGCATTTTTCTAGAACGTCGTGCGCTCAGCTTATCTCTGCTCTTCTGGCAGGGAATGTTTCTGGCAGCGGTCTTTACAGTTTTATTACACCAAAAATGGGTCTCTTTCAACGACCTTGTTAAGCGAGAGCTACACATTTGCTTAATCGGGTCGACGTCAGAAGCAGATGGTGAAGACACCATGTGTTCATAGTTGTTGCAGGCTTCGCCGAAGCGTCTCCATCGACGTCTTGGCAACGTAACCAGTTAACGTGGAGTCGTGGACCCTCTCTTCCGAGGCCCGTGGAAAAGTACAGACGGCTTGGCGCTAGCGCTTCTCGCTCGGGGAGAAGGGATGGGATGTGCTGCCTTAATGGCTTAATCTAGTCCACGACACATGAAAACCATGCTTGCCCCAACACAACTACGGGTGACAGTAACTCCAAGTGAGACTGCTACGTGTTGGGAAACCGGGTCATCCGGAGGGTGACGGCGGCCGCGTGCTAAACGCACGGGCTAGCCTCTCCCGTTCCCCTCCTATCGTTAAGTGGGTATTTATCCCTTGACCCCACTTTTCCCTATATAAAGCAATCGGCGAGCCATCATCAGAATCCCCGATCATTGATTAATAAAGCTAGTCTCCTCATATCTCTCTCGTCATTTACTTTCGCGTGTAATGACTACTTCGACTACTTGCCTCACGACGCCGCCTCCGCCTCCGCTACCTTGGACCGGACTCGTCGGCAGGAGTTGCGAACACGTTATCAAGACGCTTCGCTTCCATCAACTCTCCGTCAAGCTGCGTCAAGCACGCATCACGCAGCTTTCGTCGATCCCGCGGAGGTATAAGATCCGATCCCACTCTTTGCAAAATGGATCCATCTCGTTACTACGATTCCGCTTTTTTGCGATTAGATTATTTTTCGGATTTGATCTACCTATGGTGCGGATTTTCCTCCCAAGAACCGAAGCGACGAATACGCCTCCGACCAATGTCGATGTTCTTGGACTAAGAGAAACTTGTTGATCGCACTATAGGAGTTTCCGAGACAGATCGCGATGCAGATGATCGCGGTACCGCCGCAACAAAGACCAGATGTGCCATGCGCGCCGTCGTTTTCCGGATGAACGCGACGAAGATACGCATCCCGAGGCGATGACGACGCCCCTGCCGCCGCCGCAATGGCCTCTTGGCCATCCGTGCCAAGGCTGAGTGCCCACGACGCGCCGCCGTGCCGCCTATTGCCGAGACCCGCTGTCGCCGCGCCGCTGCGGCCGGGTTGTGGGCCTCGCTGGACGAGCCGTGGCGTGGTCTGTAGCTGCTTCGGCCGCGCAGGCCAGTGGTCGCGATCATGCGCCAGGTTTTGGTTGCCTTAGGCTATGCCACAAACGCCATGGCAGGCTCGCCATGACGGCCGGGCTGAGCCATGCTGTGCAGCGCCATGGCCGGTCGGGAAGCTGCCATGGTCGCGCAAGGCTGGCAAGATTGCGGCTGCCCGCCACGGGTGTTGTGCGCAGGTGGCCTGCGACGTCTCGCCGGGGACATGACAGCTGCCGGGTCCGCCGCTGGCCTCGCCGCTGCTTCGCTTATGTCTTGCCGCCAGGCAAGATCGCCGCCAGCAAGACTTCTTTATGGGCGCTTAGGGAAACCCTAAGCGTCGCCAGCCAGCGAAGCGGTCCGGCCTGGCCATTGCCTCTGGCCGGATGGGCCGTGGCCGTGGGCCCTCCAAACAAACAAAAAAGGTGGGGGCGGCCGAGCGCTGCAATTTGCTTTCTAGCCCCGAGGTTTCCAGATTTACGCGAATTTTTATTCCTCGCTGTAATATTTCGCGAGAAGCCCTCGAACTTTCTCTTTTCACCGAAAACACGATTTGGGCTTAAAATGCCTCGAATTCACTTTTTGGGCTACTTTTCACGTTTAAATGCGCTTAACATGCTATATTATGTAAACATGTTTTATTGTATGATTTTACCGCTGAGATTTATTGTTTAGCACTCTTAATCATTTAGTAAGTCATATAATAGCATGTTTTAAATATTGAACGCGCTTTTTATTGAATAAGTTTATCAAGATCGCTTTGTGCAAAAGATTACCTGCTGTAATCTCATGATTTTTGCATAAATTGCAGATGGCCGGAATTGTCCACAAGGAGTTTGTCGAGTTGGCCTGCATAGGCTGAACTACTGTCATGGTCCTCGGACCGCGAGATTTTCTCCAGGCAAATCCTCCCGAGGGCGATCGGTAAGGGGCCCAGCTGGCGCCATCGATCCCAAGTTCGAATCGAGAATGCGCAGCTCGTGACTTTCTCCGCCATCACCGTCACCTACTTTGAAAGATGAGTATATGGTCGAGCGCAAGCTTCGCCTTTGGACCGCTTCTTAAGCGGGGTTTGAGCGGTCAAGTACACTGTGAAGCCACGTCAGAGGCAGAGTGGATCCGCTCGAGGTTTGCGGACTTCAAGACGGTTGGGAGTACAATTCGGCTCAGACCGGATTTGTACGACTCTTCGGGTTGTGTGGTACCGAGATTACCGACCCCGAAGATTGAGAAACCCTATCCACTTTCCACCCCGACGCGGTCCAAATCCTCATGGAACTACCGCCAGGGAACTACACGAGGTATTCAGAGTTGATTGACGCCCTCCGTGGCGGAGGCACAGATGAGGTTCTCAAAAGAACTTTGTCGCGAACCACTTGGGGAGTTCTCGCCAGAGGTGAACGCCTCAAAGTCCGCAAGCCTCAACAGAAGAAGAGGGCCGCAAGGGCAAGAAGAAGGGCCTCACCCCCGCCTGCCAAGGTAACAAGCCGGGCAAGGGAGGACAGCGGTCTCGGGGCCTGCTCGCCTTGTGGCTCGGTGGAGCATTTCTCCCCAGGTCGCGACCACCGGAGGTCGTTAAGCATACAAGGCTCGGAAGGCGCGTGAGACGACCTCGCCTTGGTTCAGAGGGAGCACCACCGGCGCCCAAGGCGGCACCCGTGATGATCGCTACTCCTCTGTTGCGCCCATAGAGGCGACCCCATGGTGCCCATCGCAGCAGCCTTGGCGGTCTCTACCGACGCCCACGCCGCCATGGAGGTTGACCACATGAGTGGCCTCGGCGGCGCCGCCACTAGACATTGATGCTGCCTCAAGATGATTTCTAAGGAGGATCACTCACTAGTATGGAGATTGTCTTTGAAGTGAATGGCTTCTTCACCGAGTCCGCTTAGCATACCTCTTTGGTTGTCATGATTCCGTGATTTGATACAATAAAATTGAATAAATTCAATTTGGTTGTAAGCTCTATGAGAGCATAAACTTATTCTTTACTTTGGCGATTGGATGACATTTATTCATTTATTCCATTATTTATACATGATAGCATGTTATGTTCTGAGATGTGCATTTATTTTAATGTATTTTCTTCCTCATTACATTAATTAGATGTCATATTTTAGAACGCTGTGGCGCCGAATGGAGGAAACGTGCCTTGCCGATAGCGCCACCACTCATACCATTTTACGAGAAACTAAGTACTTTGAGTCCATTAAAAATCTCCTGAAGTATTATGACAATCGCCGGTGCGGTTCTCACATAGTTGGCTCCGGACGAGCCACTATTATACTCCCCATGGGAACAACTTTGATCATTAATGATGCGTTGTTGTACCCGAGTCGACTCGCATTCTTTTGAGCTTTAGAGACATCCGCTAATGGTTTCCATGTCGAGACCGATGATGAACACGGCAAGGAGTGCCTACTCATCACAAAGCGGGATGCCGGTGGTAAACATGTTATCGAAAGGCTTCCTTCGTTTGACACAGGCTATACTACACTAAGATAGTAGCACCGCCTGTACACTACCCTCAAGACCGCCTTTAGAAGCTCAACTCTTCGCCTCCTCGCACGATAGGTTAGGCCACCCCGGACTTAGGATGATGAGAAATATAATGAACAACTCGCATGGCCATAATGTTAACGTGAAGAACTTCCCAATCCCGATGATTTCGCAGTTCGCATGCGCTTAAGGGAAGTTAGTCATTAGGCCATCGCCTCAAGGTGAGGGATGAAATCCCCACGCTCTTGGAACGTATCCAAGGGACATATATGTTCAATTCAGCCCCTAACGGGCCGCTTTGATACTTTATGGTGCTCATTGATGCTTCCTCTAAATGGTCCAATGTTTGCTCGTCAACACGGAACCATGCCTTTGCAAAATTGATCTCACAGATCATACAAATGAGGAATAATTTCCCGGATTATCGATAAAGTCTATTCGAATGGACAACGCTCGAGAATTTACTTCAAAGCGTTCGTGATTATTGCATGTCAATGGGAATCAAAGTTGAGCACTCGGTACCACATGTTCATACACAAAATGGACTTGCCGAGGCATTGATTAAAAGAATTAAATTCATTGCCCGACCGCCTCCTCCGTGGTTGTAATTTACCAACTACATGTTGGGGCCACGCGTGTTACACGCGCTAATCTCATCAACTTTCGACCGCCGCCTACAACATCCACTCTCCCGCTCAACTTATAAAGGGTCGGCACCCAAAATTTCCCACCTTCGTAGGTTCGGTTGCGTGTATATGTACCGATACCACCCTCGCCGATCGGCGATGGGCCCGCTCCGTAAGTATACGTTGGTTATGAGATCGTGTCCATAATCGTATTCGGACCCCATGACAGTGACCGCTACACGGCTGCTTTGTTGATTGCATTTTTGACGAGGATCTTTTCCGACTTTAGGGGAGAGAATCAACCCTTGATGCTAAAAGTCGAGAAATCACGCGGCAAGCCACGGGATCCACGCCATGACCCGCGCACCGCCGAGACCGAGAGAAGTCCAAAAGATAATAGATTTGCGCCTTTAGCAAATCAACCGCTCGACCACTTTAGTGACTTAAAGATCGTGACAAAATCGCATGTGCACGCCAAGAATGCACCGGAAAGGGTTGAAATACCGATTTAAAATGATGGTATACCCACTCCCGTCCAAAGGCCTAAAAGGACGAGAACCGCTTCTCAAATCCCAAGTACTGGGACGCTCGATTTAAAAAGGATAAGAGAGATTTATCACACCTGCCGCCAAAGTACCCCAAATTGAAACGGAGAGCCACGAGACTGCACAAGTACGGAAAATTCAATTACACGAAATTCCAGACTTAAACTTTCCCATAGGGGAAACACCAATGAGATGTGAGCGCACACATCGGCGCTGAAATCTAAAGGACCTTGCTCCCATAATGGGAAATTTGGTAGAGCAAGTGTTTGCGCCGGATGCGCCCATGACGAAATGGCCATAAATTATATTTATACGGGAGTCCTCAACCGAGCAACGGTGATTGTCGACATCAACTTTGCTACTTAAAATTGCCTCAATCATAGATCTTGACCCCGAGCCTAACACGCCGCGATTGCAAGAAAAGGTCGGATTGGAAAGATTGGCAGCAGTAATTATCGCCAATTATTATCTCTCAACAAAGGAAGGTGTTCGGACCAGTTTGTCGAACTCCCCGCCCACATTCGCCTGTTGGCCATAGGTGGGTTTTTGTTCGAAGAGAGATGAAAATAATAAGGTAGTACGGTACAAAGCAAGGCTCGTCGCTCAAGGGTTCACTCAACGACTGTGTGTCGATTTTGAGGAGACTTATTCCCGGTCATGGATGGAGTTACCTTTAGATACTTGATCTCGATGGCGATAAACATGGGCTTGAAAATTAAACTAATGGATGTTGTCACCGCTACCTGTATGGTAACTTGGATTCAACATATACATGAAGGTTCCGAAGGTATCCTGTTCAACCATGATAGAGCAAACATGGGCCTATATGTTGTTCAACTTCAAAAGGCAATTGTATGGACTCGCATACCGGTAGAATGTGGTACAATCGCCGCGATTTCCTTCATGAGAAGGGCTACACGAGCAATAAAGATTGCCCATGTGTTTTTATACGGCGATCCCAAGATGGATTCTCAGATAATCTCGGCACGTGGGATGATTTAAACATAATCGTACACCCGAGGATATTGAGGAAGCGAGTTCCTACCGATGTCGAATTGAGATGAAGGATTTGGGTAAAACCAAGTTCGTCTAGGTCTGCAACTTGAACATTCCCCGATGGGATTCTAGTGCACCAATGGCCTACACCCGTAAGGTGTTGGAAAGATTTGGATTTGATAAGGCATATCCTTCTAAGACCCCGATGGTCGGGAGGTCTTTACAATGACAAGGACCCATTCAGCCAAAGGAAGAGGGGAGGAAACTCGGGACCAGAGGTTCCTTACCGAAAAGCGCTTGGAGCACTCATGTATCTCGTAAACTGTACACGGCCGACATTGCGTTCATTGCCGCTTTGCTTGCAGGTACGATTACGAACCTACCAAAAGACATTGGAAAGGTGTCAAGGACGCCTTCCGTTACGCAAGGGACCAAAGATCTTGGCCTGTTTTATAAAAGGAACCAAGACCTATCTATTGTAGGTTATGCCGATGTCGGGTACCTATCGGACCCGCATGATTGCAAATCGCAGATCGGATATGTTTTCCTTTGTGGTGGAACTGCGCTTTCTCGAAATCGCCCATGCAAACACTTGTGTCGACTTCCACGAACCACTGGAAATCATGGCACTATTCAAGCGCCAAAAGAGTGTGTATCGTCATGGATGATCGCCACATTCAGCAGACATGTGGATCAACACCGACAAAACCCCTACCATTATCTATGAAGATAATGCTGCTTGTGTTGCACAAGTCCGTATGGGTTATGTGAAGAGTAACCTCACTAAGCATATTAGTCCCAAGTTCTTCTATGCACATGAGCTGCAGCAGTTGAATGAGGTGAAAGTTTTGCATACTAAGTCTTGTGACAATCTTGCCGATATGTTCACTAAATCATTACCGCATCAACCTTAGAGAGGTGTGTGCGTGGAATCGGTATGATGAGACTTAGAGAGATGCAAGGTTAGGGGAGAAACTTCACAAACTCGCACTAAAATCTCAATCCCGATGATCGAGTACTCAACTTGATGGTTGAGTGGATTGTACTCTTTTTCCCTTGAGTGAGTTTTCCGATGTTTCTCACACGAGGTTTTTGACGAGGCAATTAAGTGCAATACAACAACGTATACTATGTGCTCTTTCTCCATATTTTTCCCACTGGGTTTTTGGAGTTTTGTGGCATGGATATACGGATAATTACCCAAGGGGAGTGTTGGGAAACCGGTCATCCGGAGGGTGGCGGCGTCACGTGCTAAACGCATCGGCTAGCCCCTCCGCTCCTCCTATCGTTAAGTGGTACTTATCCTCGACCCCCTTTTCCCTATATAAAGCACCGAGGAGCCATCATTGTAATCCCCGATCATTGATTAATAAAGCTGGTCTCCTCATATCTCTCTCGTGTCATTTACTTTCGCGTGTACGACTACTTGACTACTTCGCTTCACGACGCCGCTCCCGCTCCGCAACCTTGACCGACTCACGGCAGGAGTTATGAACACTACGGACTCCACCCACCGTCTTGATTGTCGTGAAACCAGCAACCGACAAATACCACTGCCGCAACACGGCGGTAAGTGGTCTGCCTGTTGGAGCTATATATCTTCTTGAGGAAAACGTGATCGGAACCCAACTGTAACTTGGGCCTCTTTTGCTGGCTGGATTGAGAACATGGGAGTGGGATATGAAGAACGTGGAGAATATATGTCATGGGATGTTAAATTCTACAAGAATTGAAAGCACAGGAAGGTGTGACAGACGTTGTTTGATTGCCTCGGGAAAACAAAGACTTTATAGTAGAATTTGGTGTATGTCATGGTTGTCATTAAAAGCAAATTTTCCACACGAGGTTGAACCCAATGGAAAATTTGCTATGGGATCGCATGTACTAGGTGTTGGAAATATGAGCAATTTACGGAATGATTTTATTAACAGAAATATTAGATAAAGCATGACTAGTATAGCAGTGATAAAACAAGTCATGCGATTTGACAAAGAAAAGATAAACAACATCTTCATATATGAACCGTAACTAAACATATCTTGAACAGACAGTATAACAAGTTGCATATATGAAATAGAGTCTAACATATCTAGGGCAAATACTAGAGCAAGGAACTGAGAGTAACCTCCAATAGAAAGAGGAGAAACACGACGTGATGTGAGAGGGAGCAGAGGCACCGGACTTGGGGTCGGTGGCCTCCATGTTGTCGAGGAGGTTGTCAACGCCGGGAAGTAGTCGCTTGAGTCCGGGCGTCCGTGACGAAGAAGTCGATGAGTCGCGCAGAGCGCCCCTAAAAACCTTATCACCCTTCTCCCAGACATGACTCAAAATGTGCGGTTTCGAGGTTTCTTGTCCCGACTCACTGCACGCCGCAAGCCGGGATGAGGAAGACAGAGGCAGCTGTAGATTGAAACCGTGGCGAGAGGAAGGAGAAGTTCTGTGCGTCTCTCTGGGAGGAGCGACCTCCGTTTTATAGGCGCAAGAGAAGGAGGCAAGAGGGCAGCGACGGGAGGCGAAACGAAGAGATGGAGATGAAGCGTGGCAAAAATTTAGACATCGGCTCGGCTCATTCCATAACCATGCAAGGCGCGCAAGGCGTCGTGACGGGCGAGGCGGGCGGCGGAGGAGCGCCGTGGATGTTCCTCTTGTTCTCATGCTCATACAAGTGGGGAAAGAACCTCCCTTATAAGGAGGTCTAATTCCCACTCAACTAGCAATGTGGGACTAAACTTTAGTAGTATCCCTTGCCTTGCACAAATGAGCTAAGTGGGCCTCTAGGATTTATTAGGAATTTCTAAAATAGTTATTGGGCTGCCCCAATATAGACTAAATTCCAGCAATCCCCACCGATCCCGAGAGGCACACAAAATTTGCCTTTGGTTCCAAAACACTGCTTTATATACCGTCTCGCAGTGGAGACTGTTAAGTTAAACTTCCACCTAGAACTCTATGCTACACTAGTAAGCAACTTGAACAAAGGATCGGGCCTTGAACGCAAGTTTTCTGCGAATCTAGCTTCACATAAAGCCTTGACCGATACGTGGCTACCGTGGGTCTTCCCATGGTGGTGCTTATGCGTCATACTCCGTGACCTTTATGCGACGCTTGACAATCGACTCATATATGTGTGTTCTTCAAAAGATGTTCTGCAGATAACATCTCGCTAAATAAGCCATTTAGAACACATTAAGATATACATCAACCTGCCATGCAGATTAGGAGAGTATTGCATCTTCATGGAGTGGTATTGTGAATAGTAGGATACTCTCCTCTCAACCGACCAACAGCTTGTCTTCCACATCTAATTCACGGATCGCCGATCACAAAGAATAGGTTACCACTGTGAACAACTCATATCGTGGGTCTCATACCCATCTCCTCGATGCATTATCTATCACATTACGCGGTAGACCCTTAGTAAAAGGATCTCGCCAGATTTTTAGACGCTTGGATATAATCCAACGCAATAACTCCGGAGTTTTTCATTTTCTGACAGACTTTAACCTTCTCTCGAACGTGTCTTGATGACTTCATGTTATCCTTTGAGCTGCTCACTTTCGTGATCACAGCTTGATTGTCGCAGTTCATAAGGACACCGATACAGGTTTCTCAACAACCGCAAGTCATTCAAGAGCCGCGGCCAATCTGCTTCGACCGTAGCTGTATCTAGTGCCGTGAGTTCTGCTTCCATTGTTGACCTCGTTAAGATGGTCTCGCTTGCAAGACTTCCAAGAAACAGCACCACCTCCATGAGTGAATACATATCCGCTGTGGCCTTTATCTCATCAAGATTCGAGATCCAGCTTGAATCACTATACCCTTCAAGCACCTTTGGGTGCCCGTGTAGTGAATTCCATAATTTGATGGTTTTCAAATAACGCAAAACTCTCTAGAGCTTTCCAATGCACATCTCCTGGTTTTGAGACAAACCAATCAGTTTGCTAACAAAGAAAAGAGATGTCGTCTTGTAGCATCGCTAAGTACACAAGCGAGCCAATAATCTGAGAATACTTCAATTGATCTCTAGCAATTCTTTGATTCTTTCAAGCAAAGACACTAGCATCATATGTGTTGAGAGGGCTTGCAATACTATAGCCAAAGTGACTTAAGATCTTTTCCACATAGTGAGATTGAAGCAATGTAATCCCACCATCATCATCTCTCAACAACTTGATGTTCGTAATGACATCACCACTCCTAAATCCTTCATCTCAAAACAATGAGATAGAAAATCCTTGACCTCCTTAATAACATTCAGATTTGTTCGAAAATCAGTATGTCATCAACATACAAGCAAAGCATAACTCCCTCGCCCCACCATGGCGATAGTACACACATTTGTCAAACCGTTCACAACAAAGCTCGCAGCTGTTAAAGTTCTTTCAAACTTCTCATGCCACTTTGCTTGGGTGCTTGCTTGAGTCCATACAAAGAGTTCAAAGAACTTGCACACTTTCCTTCCTAACCATCTATTACAAACCCATCCGGTTGTTCCATATAAATTTCTCATCCAATTCTCCATTTAGGAAAGCAGTCTTAACATCCATCCGATGAACGAGAAGACCATGTGAGGCAGCTAGTGAAAGTAGAACTTGAATAGTGGTCACCGAGCCACAAAGTAGTAAGTATCAAAGAAGTCTTCACCTTCCTTTTGGGTATAACCCTTAGCCACGAGCCGAGCCTTGTACTTTTCGATAGTACCATCAGGCCTAAGCTTCTTCTTGAATACCCATTTGCATCCTATAGGTTTGCACCCATAAGGACGATCGCTTATCTCCCAAGTTTCATTCGCCAAGATGGAATCCATCTCGCCATTTAACCGCTTCCTTCCAAGAGTCAAGATCTTCGATGCATAGGCCTCTGAAATAGAACTGGAGTGTCATCTATGAGATACACAAAAAACATCACCAAAGGACTTTGCAGTCCTCTCTCTCTTGCTCCTAGTAGGAACTTTATTGTTCTCCTCCACAGACTTTCAAAGTGTTCCATCGAAATGCCAGTGTTCGTAATTGTAATCGGTTCTGATTCGATGAACTAGGCATCTCCTGATTAGATGAGGTAGCCATATCCTTCATGGGAAAGATATCTTCAAAGAAAGTCGCATCATCCGACTCCATGATCGCATCGACATGCATGTCGTACCTCAGATTTTACAACCAAGAATCTATAGCCAATGCTATGAAAAGCATATCCCAGAAAACACAATCCACGCTTCTTTGGTCCAAGCTTCCGCTTCTTTGGAATTGGAACATTGACTCGCCAAACAACTCCATGTTCGCAGATAAGAGAGTTTTAACCTTTTCTTCTCCCATTCCTCGAATGGAGTTATCTCTTTGTTCTTTGTGGGGACTCGATTTAGGACATGACATGTTGTCAATATCGCCTCCCCACCATGCCTTGAGAGACCCGATGTGTCTAACATGGCGTTAACCAAATCGCTTAGAGTACGGTTCTTTCTTTCGCCACCCCATTTGACTAAGGTGAGTAGGGAGGCGTCCTCTCATGCATTATACCATGTTCCGCATAAAAGCATCAAATTCATTGGAAAAATACTTCCACCACGGTCGGACCTAAGCCTCTTGATTTTTCGATCAAGTTGGTTTTCCACTTCACTTTATAGATCTTGAAAAGTTCAAAGCCTCATCCTTAGATTTCGTAAGATACACACGATATCTAGTGGAGTCGCCAATTAACGCCATGAAATATTTCTTTCCACCTTTTGTCAAAACACCATTCATTTCACATAGATCTGAATGTATAAGTTCTAGTGGTGCAAGATTTCTCGTCTCCGCAAATCACGTGAGACTTACGAGGTTGCTTAGCTTGCACGCACACTTGACACTTAGATCCCTTGACAATGGTGAAACTAGGGATTAAGTTCAACTTAGCTAGTCGCGACATGCAACCAAAGTTAACATGACAAAGACGTGAATGCCAAACATTTGATTCACTATTGTTGCAAATATGATTAACAACTTTATTGCAAACGTCGACAAGGATAAACGAAACAGGCCTCCCGAGTCATAGCCTTTACCAACAAAGGTTCCATACTTGGATATTACAAATTTATTCGACTCAAAGACAAGCTTGTAGCCATCTCTACACGTAAGAGATCCGCTAACAAGATTTTTATTAGCGGAGGGACATAATGCACGTTCTTCACCAAGACGATCTTCCCGAAGTAAACTTCAGAGCGACCGTGCCAACACCACGAACATAAGCACTTGAACTGCTGCCCATCAAGACGGTTGAAGTCCTCATGGTCCGATAAGACGAAAACATGGAAATGTCATCGCATACATGCACATTAGCACCCGTGTCAATCAACCAATCAGGAGAATGACATACTGAAAGAATAGTGGGAAATATACCATACCCGGCATCCTTCATGTCAGTGTCTCCAATGACAACATTAGCGGCCTTGCCACCTTTCTCAGGATGACGCTTGTCATAGCGATTAGGGCAACTAGGAGCCCAATGATCAGGATCTCCACACACATGACAAGCACCTTTCTTCTTGCCATACTTCTTCTTGAAGTTCGTGTGTTGCACAACCTTGTTCTTTCCATCAAACTTTTCTTTACCATCAAACTTGCCCTTGTTCTTGAACTTGTGGGGCTGGATGTTCTGCTTCTGTACCACATTGGCACTAGATCCTCCCTCAATACCTCGAGCACGTGTGTCCTTTGCTCTCGCCTTTTCTTCCACATCAAGAGTACCAATGAGGTCCTGAACGGAAAACTCCCCGCTCTTATGCTTCAAGAGTAGCAAAGTTCCTCCATGAAGGAGGAAGCTTAGTAATGATACCCCGCAACAAACTTGTCCGTAGTATGCAATTGAAGTGCTCAATTTCTCTAGCAAATGATCAGTATCTCATGAGCCCGCTCAACCACGGAGCGCTCTTCACCATCCTGTAATCATAGAATTGCTCCATGATGTACAACTCGGTCTTGGCATCCGAGACCCCAAACTTGGCCTCGAAAAGGCCCACATATCTTTTCCATTGTCAATTGACGATAAGCATCAACTACGTTCTCACCAAGAACACTCAAGAGAGCAGCCTTAAACAGAGTATCCATTTTCTCAAAAGCTTGTGCCTCATGGGCATCTTGCTCTCCTTGAGTTTGCCAAGAGTGGCGCCATAACACTCATGGTCCGAAACCATAAGACTACACTCAAGCCACCTCTTATAGTGGATACCCTCAAACATAGGAGGTCTCATGGAAGCAACAAAACCACTGGGGTAAATTGCCTATAATAAGGTTTTTGGGTTGTTGGAAATATGAGCAATTTACTAATGATTTTATTAACAGAAATACTAGATAAAGCATGACTAGTATAGCAGTGATAAAACAAGTCATGCGATTTGACAAAGAGAAGGTAAACAACATCTTCATATATGAACCGTAACTAAACATATCTTGAGCAGATAGTATAGCAAGTTGCATATATGAAATAGAGTCTAACATATCTAGGGCAAATACTAGAGCAAGGAACTGTAGCAGAACCTCCAATAGAAAGAGGAGAAACACGTACGTGACAACAGTAGGAGCAGAGGCACTTGACTTGGGGTCGGTGTCCTCCATGTCGTCGGTGAGGTTGTCGACGTCGGGGAAGTAGTCGTCATCGGGGAAGTAGTCGTCGGAGTCCGGGGCGTCGGTGACGAAGAAGTCAGTAGTCGCGCAGAGCGCTCCCCAAAATCCTTATCACCCTTCTCCCGTACAGGACTCAAAAGGTGCGGTTTCGGAGGCCTACTGTCCCGACATGCGGTGCACGCCGCAAGCGGGGATGAGGAAGACATCAGCAGCTCAGAGATTGGAACCGGTGGCAAGAGGAAGGAGGCGAGAGGGCAGCGACGGGAGGCGAAACGAAGAGACAGAGATGAAACGAACAGCCAGCAGCCGAAGAGCTGCACCATTCGCATTCGAACTCCACTTTCACAAAAATTTAGACATCGGCTTGGCTCATTCCCGCAACCCGCAACCCGCAACCCACGGCGCGTCGTGACGTGGCGAGGCGGGCGGCGGAGGAGGAGCGCGCGTGGATGTCCCTCTTGTTCTCATGCTCATACAAGTGGGGAAAGAACCTCCCTTATAAGGAGGTCCAATTCCCACTCAACTAGCAATGTGGGACTAAACTTTAGTAGTATCCCTTGCCTTGCACAAATGGGCTAAGTGGGCCTCTAGGATTTATTAGGAATTTCTGAAATAGTTATTGGGCTGCCCCAATATAGACTAAATTCCAGCACTAGGGCCTGCGTATTTTGTTCTGTCGCCTCCTCTCTCCTCCGTATATTTGTATTTCTTGGAAGACAAAGTAGAGATTGGACCCCTGTACCTATATATGTACTCATGCACACAATCAATCAATTGTTGATGCATGCAATCTCCGTCTAACATGGTATCAGATAGCACACGATCCTAATCGCTTCCGCTCCTCTCCTGCCGCGCCGCACCCTGTCGCCGCCGCCGTTGTCCCTCCACCAACGCCGCACCAGCCGCCGCCACACCGGCCTCTCCCCACCAGCAGCCGCACCTTTCCTCCCTGCCGCTGCCCTCTCCTTCTCCCACCCTAAACCCTACTGCCCCTTCTAACCATAGCCGCTAGCCGCTCCATCTAACCCTAGCCGCCGCACCCCTCCACCCGCCGCCGCTGCCATCCACCCAAGCCGCCGCCGTTACTCTCCCTAGTCACGGCAACCACCTAGACGCAGCTGCCCCGACCCTCCCAACCCGCTGCCACCCACTCCCCAGCCACCGCCGCGCCATCATAGAATCCCCGGGATCCACCTTCTCCAACGGCTCCAACCTGTTCGCTGGCCCTGAACCCTCCGCCATCGCCATCCGCGATCTCAAAATCGAGGCTTGCGTACCCGTCCGCCTCGACCACTCCAGCTCCTCGTACTACGCATGGAAGACCTATTTCAGCCTTGTCTTCCGCGGGTACTATCTCACCGAGCACATCGACGGCTCCGTCGACGGCGCGGTCATGAAGGCCGACCCGGAGTTGTCTACCATCGAGGCCACGCTCATCCGATGGTTCTACCAAACCGTCTCGCAGGACATCTTCCACACGGTCATCGCTTAGGACGGCGATGCTTGCGCCGTGTGGAACAAGATCGACCCGCTCTTCACCGACGACAAACTTCAGCGCCTTGTCTTCTTGCAGCAAGAGTTCCTCGGGTGCCATCAAGATGATTCCACCATCGATGACTACTGTATGCGGCTCAAGATGCTTGCCGACGAACTTCGCGACATTGGCGCCAAAGTCTTCGACAATCTCATGCTTAGCACTCTCACCGCCGGTCTCAATGAAACTTCAGCAACGCCGCCTCTAATCTTACTTTGTTGCCTGAGCCCACCTTTCAGACCGTCGTCTCATACTTGAAGCTGGAGGAACGGTGGATGAAGGAGGTGAAGCAGCGGGTGCAGCACACCGCCCTCGTCGCGGGCACTGTCGGGTTTATGATCCTAACAATGAGTACTAGGGGTACGAATAAGGGGCAAAGACTAGCTACGGCGTAGGTGTAACACATGGTGTTTAACGAGTTCAGGCCCCTCACTCGGTGGAGGTAAAAGCCCTACGTCTCGTGCCCTGAGGCTTGCTTTGATTTGATGGATCAGATTACAAGGTTGAACATGCCCGGCTATGGAAAGGGGTGCAGCTTATATAGAGTGCGCTGCAGCCCCATGTCTCCCATGCCGCTGGGGCAATTAATGCCATTGAATGAGGCATTTACTAGTGTAATGAGCCTATATTACAACAGTTACAGGTAACGGTAGTTATAACTCTATTTAGTGGACGACTTAGGGTTCCTCGACTGTAGCAGCTCCCACGATGCCTTCTTGCCTTGTACGCCCGAGTGGTCGATCGTCCGCCGAGTGACGTGTGGTTGTCCAAGTGTTCTAGAGTCGTCCGAGTGATCCTCCTGATGTATGCATCCGAATGCCGGCATGGTCCAGGGACCTACCTATGATGGTGATGGGCCCCATGTGGGTCCCAAATGATGGGCCCTTGACCCTACCTGTAATAGGTGACCACATCGATCATTAGCCACTGAATCGGTTGGGATTTCGTAGAACAAACGAATCGATCCTTCGGTTGAGTCCTAGTGCTGCAGGGCCACTCGGAATATGTTTCCGAGTCATGATTCGATGTTCCTTGGACGAAAATGCAATGGATTCTGGACCTTAATTTTACCCAGATGACCGGGTGTTGTTGATCGTCGAGAAAAAACCCAGTGGCATTCATTTCGTCTCTCAGAAGAGATAGACTAGGGGCCCGAGTGAGGGCATGCCATGATAACTCGAGGGGCGACGCCGGCGCGTGGTCTGACTCTCCAGAGAGATGCCACTCCTTATCCTAGGGGAACGCCAACGCGGGCCTTCTACAGGTCCAGGTTTATGAGTCATGCGCCTTGCAGCCTACCGAGAGGGCCAAGTGAACCCACAGAGGGGCGTCAAGCTCATCACATAATGATCCTGAAGAAGACTTCAGTTGGGTGTTTAACGTGGCCGAGTGCACGGAACCCCACGGAGGCTGGTCAGTCGGACTGACGTGCGTCCTTTAGGAAAGGAATCTCTAGAAATCAACCGGATTGGTCCGTCCCGGAAATCTGGGGATTTGAATTCGCGTGTTCGCGCGCGGAAGCAGTAACATTGTGTGTTAGTGGGAGAGTGGGGGGCATGGCTCCTCGATTTGTGCACACGATCCCCGTAATGTGTCGCGCTTGCCCTGTGCAAAGCCTTGCCGTGCAAGCCTTCGATCCGGGGATTCGCGGTGAGCGATCTGGTCAAGGATTTTATCCAGTGGTATAAAAGGTTCGGCGACAGGGCTCCAGGCCTCACATCCCCCTTCTCCCCTCCCGACTCCCCCGCTTCTCTCTTCCACCGGAGTGTGCGGCGATGGCAAAAGGCTCCACGGCGAAGGTGGAGAGGGCGAAGAAGGCGGGAAGGCCACCTCTTCTGGCTCGGGAGCGGTGGCCGGCGGCCCGTCCGGGGAATGGCTCCCGTCGCATGTTTCCGCTCGGCTACTGGAGGATTCGGCGGAGGAGGGACTGATCCCGCACGACAGGTGGAGTCGCCAGGGCATGGGGGAGATCGAACCGACGCATGAGGCGGACGAGCGCGTCCTGCTCGTCGGCCACGTCGAGCGAGGTTTCTCGATGCCTCCCCACACTTTCTTCCGAGCATTCCTCGATTTCTTCGGTGCTCAACTCCATCATCTTCCTCTCAATGCCATTATTTATCTTTCGGCCTTCATTTCCCTTTGTGAGAACTTCTTGGGCTGCCACCCCCACTGGGGCCTCTTCAAATATATCTTCACCTGTCGGTCGATGTTAGTGAAGAAGGACTCGTCGACTCGTGAGAAAACCCATGTCACCTAGCTATGCGGGGGTCTGGGCATCCAGGTTCGTGGGGGGAGGTCTTTCCCCAAGATGAGCTTCCTCAACTCCATTAAGGGGTGGCAGGGAACCTGGTTTTACCGCAAGGACGTCCCCAACGCCAACAGTCAGTCGGGCCTCCCGCCGTACTCGACCGAGAGGGTACGAGCAACGCCAACCCTCTTTGTGGAGAAGGAGGAGAAGGTGGGCGTCAACATCATGTCCAGTGTGTTAATCGGGGTTGTGAATGCGGGGGTGAATGGTATGGACTTGCTGGAGACTTTCTTCAGTCGGCGCATCCAACCACTACAGGCCAGGGCTCACCCCATGTGGTTGTACGAGGGGTCGGGTGACTCCACTCGGGTGCGTCCTGAAGATCTTACCGAGAAGGAGGTGGGGCCAAGATTAAGGCCATCACCTGCGCTCGCGACAATCCGCGGGGGACTCGGTTGGTGCCAGCCTTTCACAAGGACCTGCCGCCCATCGAGGTATTTGTCTCTGATTCAATCGGTTCAATTATAGGTTGTCTTCTGTATGATTGATCCTCACGTTTGCATGTGTTTGCTTCTCAAGACTTCCAGAACTTGATCTCCAAGATCCCCATGGTGGACCACTCGCCTCAAGATGTGACGAGTGACACTAAGCCGCAGTACTCAGAGGGGTCTGATGATGATGAGAGTGATGACGACGACAACGACGATGATGATAGTTCGGAGGAGGGGGAGGAGGCGGAGTCCTCTCCGTCTTGTGAGGGCCCCAAAGTACCTCGCTCCAAGGTGTTGCACGACCCAAAGGCAAGGCAGGAGAAACTCAACAGCCGACTGCTTCTGGTCGTGCGACTCGGAGTTCAAAAGCGCGCCCGTGCCGAGGCTGAGAGCTCCGCGGAGAAGCATCCCAAGTTGCCCAAGCAGATCTCCTCAAAGCCTCGGAAGGCTTTCGTGCCGCGGATCCAGGTGGCAGTGCCTGTGGCCTCGAAGTAAGCGTCCTCACCGACTCCTTGTTCATTTTTGAATTCATTTGGTTGCTGACCGAGTGCTATTTTGTGCAGCAACGACACCTTGACAACTTCAGCGGACCCGCACGCCCGCAAGCCTGGCCCGAGTGATGCCGACGCGGCAGATGCCGCCACCTCCAAAGGTATGTTGTATTGACTGACTCACGTGGTTATGCCTTCTTTGACTAAACTTTGATGATTTCTCTGATTTAAGCAGCCCCGCCCGAGATCATCCAGCTGGACGACGAAGTGAGTGCTGGCCCGTTGAAACCGGGCACCGTCAGGGAGGGAGTGTCGATTGTTGACACGCCAATGACGAACGCCTCTCCTCGCTAGACGACCCATGTTTCTCCGGCGAAGGTCGCTGCACAGACTGCAAGGCCGAGCCCTCTGGCTCAGGGCGGTTAGGCATCTTCGTCAGTGGTGGTGCCCCCCGTGGGGTCTACTCAGGCTCCTCCGACTGGAACGGCGGTGATCTCAGCCCCGAGGCCAACTCCTGCACCTTTGTCAGCTCCAGCTACTTCTTTCCCCCTGTACCATGTCCCAGAGGATCAGGTGGGGGCGAGTAAGGAAGTGCTGATCCAGGTGGGTATGATGTGTAGCCGACTGAAGAACGTCTATGACGCAATCGCGACACTAGAGACCAATGGCCAAGTAAGTACCATTGTGAGTATAATTTCTAGTCGAAGTTTCTTCTTTTCTCGTAATAGGATTGTAGTATGATTTCTGCCAATGGGTTTGTCCGGAGCACACCCACTGGGTGACATGATCCGGTGGGGCACGCTGAGTGCACCCACTGAGTGTAGTCCCCGAGGCTCCTATCGGCTGGAGTCAGTTGGCATGAGTCTTCGAGTGTAGAATCTTCTTATGTCCACTTGGAGTCTAGCCAGAGTGTAGTCAAATGGACATGATCCAGTAGGGGCATGCTGAGTGCACCCACTGGGTGTAGTCCCCGAGGCTACCGTTGACTGGAGCTGTCGGCGGTAGTCTTAGAGCTTTTTTTACCTCACTAGTTAGTATGCACGTGCAACACACGTCTTCCTTAAAAAAGTTTTCCACAAGTTTTTCAAATCTACATTATCATTACATGATCACACATTTTTTCTGTTTTTTGTCTCGCTCAAGATTGCTCCAAATTCAAAATTGTATTTTTCATTGTGAAATTTTACTGAATTTGAAAGATATTACAAGACAAAACCAACCGTATCCTATTATATGAATAGCAACAGCCTAGAACAATTATTACCACACCATACCTAACAAAAATAATCAACAAAATAATCAGGATTGACATGTACTTCTCTTCTCAACTTGGAGTAACATGGAAAACTAATTGTATGATTACTTATCATCTCCTTAGTATTTTTACTACAAAAAAATAAATAATACAAACTCTGTCTTTGATGGAACAAAATAATAAGCATCACATGCAAATATAAAGTCAAAGTGACAAGGTCTAAAGATTTAGACACAAAGTCAGCCTTGCAGACATGTTGTAATAAGGGTTTTCAATGGTCTATCATCGGCACAGAGTTGCAATGAGCAAATAGATCGCATATCAATCAGCTATCTGACATTGAAGCAAAAGAGATTTGAGTTGCATTCGCCCGCAATCTCGGACTTCGGACACTCACATTCATCCTAGCCTAACCTTGGCTAATTTTAAGACCATGGGAATTTTGCAAATTTTCATAGTTTTCTCTATTTTCACACACGAATAAAGAAAACATGTTTTATTCAAAATAATAATAAATATTGGACTAATACATCATCAATTTTCGCTTACAAGCAATTCAGAGTATTAAAATAATAAAACCAATACAATGGCCTAATATAAAAATATCTAGTGACTTGTACCCAAAATCCAAATGAACATATTTATTACCATGAGTCAAACGACGCTCTTGACCAAATCCCGCACAAAGTGAGGGATGCTCTTGACCTTTACATTTAATATGTCAACATGTGTACCAATTGTTTCCAAGGTTGTAATAGTCATGCACATACATTTATGTAACTTGCATGGAAATCACATGCCTACAATACATATGAATATAGAATCCAGAAATAAGAGAAGGATGCGTCCACAAGCCTCCTCAGCGATTTGGAAGATCCGACCGTCCATCTCGATTCCTTGATGCGTTTCCAGCCGTCGGATCGAGAGCTGGGAGGATCTGGGCCGTCGGATCTGGAAGAAACATTGCTGGAATGAATAGTAATGGCAACATAATGTAAATACCATGCCCCCACCAGGGCATTTTGGTAATTTCGCGTGGCGGGGGTATAAAAGGGCCGGCTCCCTTGGTGAACCCTAGCCGCTCGCCCCGCCCTGCCGTCTCGCCCGTCCCGCCGCCTGCCGTCTCGCCCGCCCCACCGCCCCGCCCCGCCCCGCCCGGCCGTCCCGCTCGCCGCCGCCACCACTTCTCCCCGCGCCCCGCCGCCTCGCCCGGCCATCCCGCTCGCCGCGGCCTCCTCTCCTCCCCCATGCCCCCCTTCTCCCACCTCGCCGCCGCCTCCTCTCCCCTCCCGCGCCCCCTCGCCCTGCCCGTCCAAGCTCAGGGTCGAGGGGCGCGACCCCTCGCGCGACGAAAACCCTAGCCGCCCCCATCGCTCCTTGGTCCTTGCAGCCTCGGCCTCAGCCGCCGCCGCGCCCCTGTCCCCCTCTCCTCCCCGTTCCTCTCCTGCCGCCGTTCGCCTACTCTGCCCGGTCGTGCTCCCTTCGCCTCCTCCGCCTAGATGTGCGACTCGAGCCGGCAAGATCCAGCCATGGCAGCCAACTCTGCCCTTCCCGAGCCTGGCGACGAAGGGGTTGGTGAGTGCGGTGGTGGCCATGGATGAACTCGAGCCCGGGCGTGTGGGCGTGTTGGTGGAGCCATCTATCTACCCGAGGGAGCTAATTCGGTAATGGAAAGACCCGACCGCCGCTCAGGGGCATTCTGGCATCTGCCGCCGCCGATCTAGATCTAGCTCCAGGTTAGTTCATCAGCATACTCCATATCAAATACTGGCTGTAGAACTCTATTTTCGTCTAATATGTTGTATGCAACCCATTTTCCAGATCAGAAGTGGCGGATGGGAACCCATCCGATCTGTTTTCACTCAGATGTGCGAGCAGCCGATGCACCTAAACTCGACCATGACGATTCAAAATCTTATCCAAATGCAGCAACTAGAGGATGGAAAGCAGGTATTCATCCGGGGAGCCGTAATTATGCAATTCTGGATTCGGATTTGCTAATAACACATTAGCTAGATTTAGGCATGTGCAAAGATGTGTACGGTTCAGAACTTGAGAGCAGCTACATCTGTTGTATGCGTACTTGCATTCTTGTTTTCCTTTGGACTGTGAGGTAAGAAAGTGATGTGATGAAGAAAACTGATGTTATTACTTCTCGTATTTATAGGAAGCAGTACCGTAATGTGCTTACACAGAGGGCAACACCAAGCAAGATGAGCTATATTGAATGGTGTATGTTGAGCTCTAAAGACAAGCACGGCCCTGACACTGGCAGCCGGACAACTCGAGCGTGGCGTCCACGCTGGCGTGCAGTGGCTTCAAGCGGCTCTTCCCGGCTTCCCACCACCGTCGTCGGCCAAGCGCATCCGTGCGCTCCTGCCATGGCGGCATGGCTCCGTCAAGCCCAATGGGACGTCCATCCCTGAGGGCAGCGAGCTGGAGCTGGGCCTGGACAAGGGATCCAGCTTTTCCAAGCACTTCTTCGCCAAGTACGAGCTTGGCAAGGAGGTCGGATGTGGCCACTTCGGATACACCTGCGCCGCCAAGGCCTAGAAGGGCGAGCACAAGGCCAGGACATCGCTGTCAAGGTCATCCCCAAGGACAAGGTCCGACACTCCTCCTCTTGCCATTGCCATGCCCTCTCGTTCTCGACTTGCTTGCAGAAATGTCTCTGCCATTCAGTCTCTTGCTGTCTATGTTCAGTTGCATACTCTGCATTTTACCACTTCTTTCTCTACGCGTAATTGGGTATCAAGCATGTTCGTCTGAATGATGTTGTCATATGAGCAGCATTGATCCCTAGCATTGGTAAGCATTGTAAGGTCCCTCTTCTCATGTTTCTGGTACAAAAATATCTATACAATACTAAAATGCTTTCATTAAATAATTACTTCTGCAGTTTTTTCTCAAGGACTATACTCATTCAGGGAAAATTTTAATTAGTAATTCTAAAAAAAGTTAGCTAGACTTATTTTGTGTTCTTAGACCCAGGTTGATTGTAGACAAGAAGAGAAATTTAAATAATAGCCCCTTGCATGCTAATTCCTAGACCCAGGTTGACTGAATCTCTTCATTATATCATCAGTCGCTCCTTCCTACTTATCTTTCAGTGAAGAGTTAAATCTATCTTGTTCTTGCACTATTTTTTTATTTTAGCACTAGAGGTACTGCGTGGAGCTCTATTCCTCCAACACATTGTTTATTCATCGTATGAAGTTCCACCATAGTGTTAATATCATCTTAAGGTTTAACGGCTGACTGATTGACATGTCTTTTTGTTGTTGTCTGCAGTTGTGCGTGCTTCACCTTGGCTCGCCTTTGCTCAATTTGGTGCACTACTAGATTATGAATCTCTAAACCAGTTGGGGCTTGTTATTGGTGTTTATGTTAGTTGGGTGCAGATAATGAGAAACATAGTAAGGTACGAATGCTACTAATTTGTTCCTCACATGCATAGACATAAAGAAAGGTGAGGATCCACATGTGCGTATGTTCTATCATTTTTCCCTAACAAAATTTTCAGCAAATAGCTAGGGTCAAAAATGCAAAGCAGTTGAACTAGAAAATTGTGTACCACATGAGCAGTATATAGCGATGGATTATTATCGTGGGTGAAAGCAGTTTATCACGATGGCATTGTTACGATTTTCCTGCCAATTAAATTTGGCCAAGATGCTTCCTTTCCATAATAAATTTTCTTCCGATCAACTGACTTTATTTTGTGTATCTCCTTTTAGTTTGTTGAATCAGGCTTGCCAACTAAGCAAAACCAAGATACGTAACTATGCCAAACAAAAGAGAAACCACTGAAACTTTATATATTTTTGAGCTGTACAGTAGGGTAACTTCCCACTGCTATTTTTATTAAAAGCAAGCCAAAACTATTTTTTGCGAAGTGTACAGGAGGAATGTAGGTGAAATTGTATTTGATGCATATTCCCTTTGTTCTGACTTCTGTTTGATACATACTCTATTTTAGAAAATATATAGGATATAGCCAATAGGGCAAGTTTATGGTTACATTTATCTTTAAGATGCTTATACGAAGAATGTAGAGAAAAATATATTTCACATGGCATTTCAGTTTCTGAATTTTCCCTCGACTTTTAATTTTTTTCATATATTTTCTTTTTATATTGTTTATATTGCACAATGATAAGGTTTCCTTATTTCATATTTTAAGATACCATCTGCTTGGTCATCTCATAGGCTCATAGCTCTTTTTGTTTGTGTTTGAATATATTTTATGATTGAAAATTTGATGTGGGACTGGGAAAATCTCAGTTCTATGTACATGATTCTTCTATTTTTTTTTCATGGTGTTGAATGTCCTCATATATACCCGTTTGTTATGTTTATATCCTATAAATAATTAAATGGTTTATATAGAAAGTTTTTATGTTTTAGTTATAGTATGTTGTGGATGATGTGTTTGGTCTGAAACATGGAGATTAACATTAAAGTTTTCGTATCTTCTATCTTTATGCTTTGTTATTTACTTTATGCAACCCAGATTTTCCTATTTTGCACTGCCACTGGCTTGCTTTCGGTGTCGTATGACCCAACTCTTTTTGCTGAACTTGACGCAGATCAATTGTCCTGTCTTGCTTTTGAAACATATTAAATGTTTCTTCTTTGTCATGATCTTGACAATCAATTATCCTATAGATACTAAAGTCATTAGTTCTGAGCGAATATTGTAATTTCCTTTGGATGTACTAAGCAATTTATAGTATATTGACATGTTGGACCATGGCGCTGGGATGGGCAGCCTGCCTCAAAGGCGCACTTCCGGTCGACACATGATGGTCAGACTTAGCACTGGAGGTGTTATGAGACAGGCCCGAATGATGATGGCCACAATATAATGTTACTCTGCAGGCTGTCGCGGACTTGGTAAGCATGATTCTTCCTCACCTTATTATATTACCAATCTGTCGCGCATGTGTGTACATCCTCAGGGTGTCTATGTGGAGCATATAGTACATGATTGACTAATAGTAATTTAGTTTTGACTTCCATCATACCAGAATAGTTTTATGATTGAACTATTGCTGGTATGCTCCTCTTGCTTTTCTATTGCCTAGCTTTATTTAGTTTGCAGCATCAAGGAATGGTGCATTCTAAAATAAGAAAACTGAGGCTGTGATAACTTTATTGAAATGCTTTCAGATTCATCTTAATTTCTTTAAAGGAGTAGCCACTGCCATTTCAAAGTTGTATAGTGTTCTCGCTGAATACTCATGTCCTTTAAAAGTTTAAATTTGTCTTAAAAGCTCACCATGTTCCTTTTAACAAAATTAATGCAATGATTTGCTATGTCTGACAAAGGCTGGTCAATTGGGCATCGACTGAAACCAGTCAATTTTTGGCTCTTACTCATATAGTTATTCATATGAACTTATTCAATTATGTTTGGCATGGTCCAGAGGTGATTATATGACCTATTCCATTTGCTTTTCCTGTAGGCCATGGAAGTTAGTGGGGGTTTTGGCTCTTACTCATATAGTTATTCATATGAAAATAAACATGTGATGATTGGGTTTCACGTATTGGTGAGGAGGGTGCTTGATTGGTTCAGAACCCTAGCTGGTTCTCATATTTATGTTTGAGGAATCCGTCGATTGAGAATTTGCAATGGTTGTCGGTTAGGTTCACGACATGGAGACGTTAACAGTGTTCTCCATCGAGATGTTAACTGAACTTCAAAAGAAATCAGTTGGTTGTTTGTCCAAAATTATTTCAAACCTGAGAACTTGGGGTTGCTTAGAGTTAGATATTTTGTAAAAGGTTGTCGTGTTGCTATACTACTGATGAGTCACAAAGGGTCGAGTTAATTGCTACAATACTAACTTTAATTAGCATTACTAGCATATTTATCATTTCCTTAATTGTTAATAATATATGTAATGCTCACTCTGCTTCGACGGTCAATCCTCGACGCGTGTCACAACAAAGGTGAGTCAACGGTTTGGTTTCTCTATCCCTCTTTATCTACTTTATCCACACTCAAATCTCACTCTTCCGGCTCAGATCCAGCGCACAACGCATGGTGGACGTGGACATTAGAGCTGTTTGCAATAAGGGATCTCCAGGCTCGGCATCATCGAGGACAAGAATCTCTGAACCAAAGGTAACAACCCAAAGCCTTGTTACAACTAATTTGTCACAGAGATAAGCTTCTGTGAACAGTCGAGCCAAGGCAAATGCTAGGATAAAAAATGCAGGTCTTGATATGCTTTACACACAACATGGTTCTCTTCATTTCATGCATAATTTCCTGAGTTCAATAAAATGATCAAAAAACACCAAAGCCGAGTTTGCTTCTCACTTCCTTTTGGTGGTTAGGATGTGAAGTTTGAATAAGAGAGGAAAAGGGAACTGCATTAATTGAATAATTTTATCCTGGTGATGAGTTGTTCACCCTGCTATCCAGGCACAGATCACAAAGCTGCTGGCAACATACTGTCTTTCCCAAGTGTTCTTCTTCTGCATTGCAACAGTCTGCCTATATTTTATAAGCACACACAGACACATGTGGTGCATACAAGTGAACTGAGCTAAATTAGCTTTAGATCTAGAGTATTATTTTTATGTGCAGGCATGGACGTGTGTTGTGTGATTAATTTTAGAGGTGAAGTCATGGTATGGTTTATTAGGCATGATTGACAGATTAGCACTATGTATATCTAAATTAAACAGAATGGTAGGCCATAAATGTTAATTTATTATTTGTTTTAGATAGTTGAGTCTTCTTCAGTGAGCATCCTTTCTATTTTATCCGCATGATATATAAGTTTGTATTCGTTCAGTCCCGTATTGCTAGCTTTGAAATGGAAACAGGCCTTATTTTTTTCTGTTGCAAAAGTCATGGATGCAGACTTCTAGGTAAAACAGGGCGCCATTCATCACAAACTAAAATAATGCACCAGCACCAAAACATTAGTTCGCGAGTCTTTTTGCTTCAGCCCAGGGCCAATTTACTCAGTGCAGCAACATGTTTTTAAATATTCTTCTTTCCTGAGTTCAGTTTGTTTTTCATCTTACAGTAACACTAAATGCAAAGTGTATGATGATACACCAGATCTTGGTTTAGTTTGATCAACAGAAATTAAACTCATTGTTCCCTGCTTTACAAATAAATGCAGTGGCTTGTGGGATTATCCCTTTGTAAAACAATTATTTAATCCTGTTCTTTCCTCTGTAGGAAGATGACTATGTAATACTGATTCCCCATTCCCACATCTTTGCCCTCATGCTTCAAGCTCTCAAGTTGCCCCCTGCAACTTACCATCACAAGACATGTCCGGGTAACGAGTCACATGATGGTTACTTTCAATTCATCGTTATAGTTGATCGATGGTTTGCTTGTTCCAACCTCGATATCTGGTGTGATCTTAAAGAACTATGATGATGCAGAAGACCAGTGGCGATTCTACTCAACAGGCTTCAATAGGCTCTAGCCTACCCTCAAATTTTTCCACACAAAAAAACACCACCAATGATCAGCACACTAGTAGTTAGGTGCAGCGCATAAAATGGCTCCCAACACCAAAAAATTAGTATCCTTGAAGTTGAGCCTGCCCTGCAATTACGTCCTAGATTCGCCACTGCAGAAGACAGCGCTGCTATCGCATCCATTAGGTTTATGGAGGATGCATGTGGCAAGGAAATTAGGGATTATCACTACTCCCACGTTAAAAGCTGGAAAATCAAGTCACACACTTGGTAAAGTTGCTGGTTGCAGCAAACAAGACGATAAAGAAGGTGCGCAGAGGATGGTACTATGCTGTCGGATACATGAGCTCGTATTCTACCCAGATATAGAATACGACAGTTGCCCGGCGCCTAAGAGGGCAGGACAACACCAAAAGGGCTATGAAAACAGCACTCACAAGCACAGGAAAGTTGGCAAAAGGCTACATTATATTGGCATGAAATCGGAGCAGTGCCTGGACACCAGGGATAGTATCTGATGAGTTCGGTCAGCACATCGTACCCAACATGCTTATGGAGCATTTCCTTTGCCCTTTTGATGTTCTTCTATATCCTGTTATGTTTGTAATGGAAGGTACCACCTGGTAGTATGTTGCTGTTCTCACTTTGCTTTGAACAAGTCATGTATAAACTTTAAGTTTTAGTTCCTATCTCTGTGTCGTAAACAATGTTCTTGTGTTCTATCTCTCATCGTATGAAAGCACCGAGCTTGATTCTGTCTTATATTTTGATTGTCATTTTTAGTTCAATTATGTTATCTTTCTAACACAAATAGTTGCCTATACATGCTATACCTGGTTTTCTACATACACTTTGCTACACGCTTTGTCAAAACGTTGTGACCGGCACCCTCGCGCTATGGCGCGAACCCGATCTAGTGAGACTATTCACCATGAAAACCGGCTAATGTCAGCTTTTCCTGGTCCAAGCCATTGGTCCTCGAAGTGAAAGCTTATGAATGTGTGTATGTAACACATGAGGCTGTGGACATAACTTGATCAACTGGTCAAATATAACTTCCACCTCAATGTAAAGTGCATTGTTCCCCATCAGACAATAGCATTCATCTTGCCATACAACTGCACGTGAATATCCAAGTCATGTGCTTACCATGTACAATTCCAGTTTCTACATATTGCACCGAAGGAACCATGCTTGACTGCTTAAATTTTAGGGCCCTCTAGGACGCGCATGTTGCGTATAAAGATGTTGCCACTATTCTTATAGCAGCAATTAAAGAGTTGATGTACTTCTCATAGGTCCAAGAGTATTTTCTCGATCAGAATACAATGGAAAAGCAGAGAAATAATTAACCAATTAAGCATTAGGGAGAATTTCTATATAGTTCTTTCATTTTGTAAAACATCAACACTGAGACTCTATCCTAAAACTTTATATCGCAAAGACCAAAAGATCAATCTCGTGCTTCCTTCTCTCAAACCACTGCATGAAATGACTTGACAAAAACTCAACATTAGTGCTGACAACTCCCTGCGAGAAGGAATTACATGATGCCATCGTGCACGCGCGAGACACCCATGAAGGAAACATAAATAGCTGAAGGAATCAGGAATTGGACACATATGTCGTCATGCCCCGCCACGTATGTCGTCGAGGGTGCAGTCGCACACTCCCGAGACGACGTCATGCATGGTGGGCACTGAAGCGCACGACGTCCAGCAAGTCGCGGCGAACTCCGTTGATGGCGCCTCTGTTGTAGATGGCCTAAGTGCCATGCGCAATAAAAATCAGACAAATTAGGAACGACGAGCCATTTTGCACGAACAAAAGAACAATTTTTTTTCTCACGACACACGTAATCGATCAAAAAAATGTTTTTGACAGCAAAATGAAGAAATACAACTGCCATCCAATTTGGGCCTCTTTGTAGCACTATGCCATCCAATCCAATCCACAGCGCGATCAAGAACTCAAAACCAAACCCAGACAATGATGCAATCTTGGCTATTGGAATCAACACTGAATCCACACAAAGGTCTTGGTACATGGAAGCGAGATAGGCACACGTGCGGACTCAAGAACCTGGTACATGGACTTGGGGAAGTTGTTGAGTCGTAGATGGTGTCGTTGTTGCCGCGGATGACGTCGACGGCCAGGGTTCGGTCTCCTAGGGGGCCGGCACCACGAGGATGGCGCGCGGCACCTCGGTGCCTGCAACGGCCGCTGGCTGCCACGACTTGAAGAAGCTCCGCCCCGGGATCGTCTCGTCGATGAAGAGCATGGGCACGCTGTTGAGGGCGCCGACGTTGTTGTAATAGGTGCCGCACACGCCATAGAGGGCGCCAAGTGTGTGGTAAAACCGTGCCTGACGCGCTGAAGGTCGGCAGCCGCGAGTGCCGGGAAGAAGTCCGAGACATTGGGCCTGAGGGAGTGCGCCACGGCCTCCCGCGAAGCCGTGCAACTCACGGGACGTCGGCTCGTCCAGGCCGGCAGAGAACATGACGCGCCACTGCAGATCCATCATGGACGTGAACGCCGCGTGGCCGACCTCCACGGGCGTGCCTGACGCCGCCAGGTCCAACATGCGGCGGAGCATGCCGAGGACGGCGTCACATAGCGGTGGCCGCCACGCATCCCCGTCGAGCCCCTGGGTGACTGCAGGTGCTCGGCGCCGATCGTCCGCAGCGCACGCCACTTGCGGGTTGCGGCGCGGCGTTAGGCTAGTCATAGTGGGAGTAACATAGCGCATTTCAAGAAATTTTTGCTTATATAGCAAGTATTTAATGTGAGGTGGTAACATAATATGTTACTGTAACATAACGCTTTCCAAAACAAGATTAGTCTACAAGCTAATAAATGAAGTCATCTATGACATTACTATCATGTTACTTGCATTATGAAGGTAGTAATTTAGACTAATATTATGCATCTGACACTAGTCTAAGTTACTCCCCACTATGACTAGCCTAAGCCTAAGGAGGAAAACGGAGTTGGTGGCGTGCCCCATGTCGTGCCATGCTTCCGATGGGTTGCGGCAGGACAGGAGGGCGTTGTGCCTCTGGAGGACCTCCCGGGCCGTGGCCACGGAGGAGGCGATGATCACGACCACCGTGCCCAGCCGGAGTGTCATCAGCCGGACGTACCATTCGGCGAAGCACGCTAGGGATTGGTGCCGCAGCTTGCCTGCGACGTCGAGGAGGTTGCCGATGACCAGAACAGCCTCTTCCCAGGTGGAAGGCGGCGTCGGGCCCTGAAATTAATCTGCATGATTTTTGGACGGGAGGGCTGCGTGCATAGCTCCCTTAACGTCTCAAGCTTTTAATGATTTCCTTGCATGCAGCGTCAACGGTTAATCTCCATCACGCGTGGGAAGGAAAAACTAAACCTCGTGAAATTTGCGCCATGAATTTCGGAGCAGATTGTGGGCTGCGGCATCTATAGGCCAACGAATACTCCTCTGCTGGTGGAGTATGGTCAGTCATTGAAAATTGCTAAATCCACACCATCCCGCTATTAGATAAATGATGGTTGTTAAATTAAAATTTGTGGGCCTAATCATGCGGTGCTAATTGGTTCGTGTGGTGTTGTGGGACTAATTGCGGGGTGCATGTAAGAAAGTTCTTGTTTGATTGTTTAATAGTAATGGAGATGGAGATCAACGAGTCACTTTTGAGTGGGGGCACGCTGACTGCACCTAAAGGGTGTAGTCCCCGAGGCTGCCGTTGATGGCTGGCGATCGGCGATAGCCTTTAGAACTTGTTATTAGGCATTCGGGGCGCCTTACGACACTCGTTCACCGGTGAGATGATAAGTAAGATTGCCTTCGCTACCAACTCGGGAGTCGGCCGAGTGAAGTAGGTCATCTTGTGTTGCTGTCCTCTATCTTCTTCATCACCGACTCAGGGGGCCACCCGAGTGAGGATGGAACAAAGGTTACTTCAAGATCTGGTATTGGTCGAGCTTGTTCCCCTCGGTAGTGCACGGGCGACTCGGTAATCAGAACATACTTGAGGATTTGGTACTGGTCAAGCTTGTTCCTCTCAGGGGGTGGGGGGATGACCGAGTGAATAGTCCGCTTAGTAATCCAAGGGTACTTTAGGATCTGGTATTGATCAAGCTTGTTCCTTCCAGCGGCGCATGCCCAGATGTTTGTGAGTTACTGCTTTTAATTTCTCTTCAGGATCTTCTGACTGACTGTATTTTGTATGTTGCAGAGGAGTTGCGAGATGGGATCCCACTATGTTGCGATGGAAAAGGAGGTGACAGCCCTTCGACTTGACTTGGAGGCTGAGAAACTCAAGAGCGCCCGACTGGATCAGGAGAAGAAGGCCATGGGAGGTAAGCTATTTCCTCCGACTGATAGCTAAATGTTGTTCTTCCCTCTTGATCCAAATCATTTCGCTCTGACAAATGTTCGTAGCAAGAATGCCCAACTCGTAATGAGGATCATGACTTCTATTTCTTTAGAAACCATGAAGCAGGCGTTGGAGAACAAGGACAAGGACGTGGCGCTGGCCCAGAAGGAAACAAGGACCAAGGCCAAACTCGCCGACGAGAAGCTGGCTTCAATCGACAAGTTGGAGGAGGAGATCAGGAACCTTAAGGCTGCCGCCGGAGATCTTCGCTCAGGAGAAGGTCAAACTAGACGAGAAGGTCACCCAGCTGACTGACAAGAAGGATGCCCTGGAGAAGCACATCGAAGATGTGTGTGAAGAGTTTAGTGAGAAGCTCGTTGGTAAGTTTTTCTTCGATCGAGTGAAATCTGCATATTATTAAATTTTCCTTGATCACCGCTCACAGATTGTCCTTCTTGACGCGGAGCATTGCTATAACAAAGAATTGGAGCTGCAGAGGATAGAGAAGGATCTGGACGCTTCTAGGTCGCTTGTCGCCGACAACGCCGCCCTTGCCATCCTTCGGCTTGAAGACCGCTTGGAGAACGCATTGGGCTTCATCACTCGGACAAAAGGTGTGGCGGGTCGGATTGACGAGGAGTTGCAGCCGGGTGAAGATACTCAGAAGGACCTAGAGTCGATCCTGACGCGATTGAACGATGTACCTGCTCGGGTGAAGGCTTAGAAGAAATCTGCCGCCCGGAGTGGTGCTGATGTGGCGCTGTCACTCGTCCGCATTCATTGCAAGAACATAGACAAAGAGAAGCTGAAGAACCTCCGAGTGGTGAACAAGAAGAACCTCAAGTTTGAGGATTTTATGGAGACCTTAGCTGAAGCCGCCAATCGAATCACTGATGGGATCGATCTGGAGCTTCGTTGATCCAGCCAACCCTCCGCCTGAAGCTTAAAAACACTTGATTGAATTTGCCCCAGAATGCCGGGTGGTTGATGTAATGAAATACTTTGCCGAGCGTTTGGGCTCATTTTGCCTTGGAGACATTCAGACGGATCAAAATTTTAATTTGAAACCCTTTGGGCTTCTATTTTCTTCTTTTTTTTGTTTGACTTTGGGCGAAAGCTGGTTCGCGGCTAAGCCCCCGAGTGTGGAGCGGATCCTCACTCGGATTGTTTTTTAACTTAGGTGAAAGCTGGTTCGCGGCTAAGCCCCCGAGTGTGGAGCGGATCCTCACTCGGGTTGTTTTTTAACTTAGGAGAAAGCTGGTTCGCGGCTTAGCCCCCGAGTATGGAGCGGATCCTCACTCAGATTGTTTTTCAACTTAGGAAAAGGCTGGTCCGCGGCTAAGCCCCCGAGTGTGGAGCGGATCCTCACTCGGATTGTTTTTTACCTTAGGTGAAAGATGGTTCACAGCTAAGCCCCCAAGTGTGGAGCGGATCCTCACTCGGGTTGATTTTTTAACTTAGGAGAAAGCTGGTTCGCAGCTAAGCCCTCTCAACTTTTCACCCATTGGAGGTGTGTTAGTTTCCGGATGCGATTAGTCACCTGAGTGAGATGCGACCATACGTCGAACTAGATGATATATGGAAAAAGTGAGACTTTTGTTCATCTAAATTCATTTGGACTAACTATTACAAGGGATAAATTTTATTCTAAGCGGGGCCAATAGAATCCGGCTCTGAATGCTTTATCGACCAGGGTCCAAGAGGATGCATGATGTCCACATGTTCCCGAGTGAATTTCTTGCAGTATTTGTTGTCCTTCCTCTGGGGATATGCATCGCTGAGTGACTCCAGTCATACTTTTCTTGTACAGTTGATCTCCGACGATGGTGAAAGCTTTGGATCAGCGGACGATCTAGCGGGCTTCATCTTTGTCCTCTGGGAGCTCTTGCCGGAGCAAGTATGCCAGATACGGTTCGGTCCACTCGGGAGTGATGACCAATACCTCTTGGACCAGATCAATTGTTGCGGTAATGTCTGCTTCAGTCGGATTGGAAGGTCCGACTGGCTGCAAGGGCTCTTCCACAAAAGGATCTTCCTTCATCGTGGGCGAGTGTAGGTGTTCCAGGAACACATTCTTGGGTACTAGCTTCCGAGTGGAGCCCATCTTGGCCAGGTCATCAGCTGCTTGGTTCTTGAGACGTGGTACATGGTGAAGCTCAACCCCTTCAAAGTGTTTCTCTAACTTTCTGATGGCATTGCAATATCCGGTCATCGCTAGGTTGTGGATATCCCATTCTTTCATGACTTGATTCACCACTAAATCTGAATCGCCATAGACCATCAATCAGTGAATTCCCAAAGAAATTGCCATCCGCAGTCCATACAAGAGGGCTTCGTACTCAGCTTCATTGTTGAAGGAGTCGAAGTGGATCTGCAGTACTTAGCTGAGAAGATCGCCTCCGTGGCTGCGAGGTTAGTCAGGAAGTCGGAACCTTTCCTGGACTTAACCACAATGTCATCCATATAAGCTTCTATGTTCCGACTGATTTGCTTCCGTAAGCACGTCTGGATCATACGCTGGAATGTGGCCCCAACATTTTTCAACCCAAATGGCATCGTGATATAGCAGAAACACCCGAATGCGGTGATGGACGTTGTTTTTATTTCATCAGGGTCGTACAGTCAGATCTGGTGGTACCCGGAGTATGCATCCATAAATGATAGCCGCTCACATCCAGCAGTAGAATCTAATATCTGATCTATGCGAGGGATAGGAAAATGATCCTTCGGGCAGGCCCAATTGATGTGCCTAAAATCTACACACATTCGAAGAGTCTTATCTTTCTTTGGCACCATGACGACGTTGGCGAGCCACTCGGAGTGGTACACCTCTTATATGAATTCGGCGGCTAAGAGCCGCGCTATCTCCTTGCCAATCGCCTTGCACTTCTTGGTTGAAGATCACCGAAGATACTCTTTGACAGGCTTCATCGCCGAATTGACATGGAGTCTGTGCTCGGCCAGTTCCCTGGGAACACCCGGCATGTCAGAAGGCTTCCATGCGAAGATGTGCCAGTTCTCACAGAGGAAGTGGATGAGCGTGGCTTCGTATTTGCTGTCCAGGGTGGTGGAGATGTTAGTCGGGGCAGCGTTCGGGTCCTCAGGGTGGATGTGCATCGGCTTCGTCTCTCCTGCCGAATGGAAAGAAGATTCGACAGTCGGCTTCTTGGACTTCAAAAGTTTGCTTGGGTCTGCCACCTTCTTGTATTCGTCCAACTTGGCCATCGCCATCTGCTCATTAGCGATCTTTGAGGCCTTCTGGAGGCACTCTTCGGCCAACTTCCGATTGCCCGTGATCGTGATCACGCCTTTAGGCCCTAGCATCTTGAGTTTAAGACACACATAACATGGACGGGCCATGAAACTTGCATAGGCAGGCCTACCCAGGATGGCATCATAAGCACTTTTGAAGTCTACCACTTCGAAAGTCAGTCGTTCCTTTTGGAAATTCTTCTCTTCGCCGGATATATACGACGTCGAGAGCGATCTGGACGAGTGACTTGGCCTTCTTCCCGGGGATTACCCCGTGGAACTGCATATTGCTCTTGCTGAGCCGGGTCATCGGGATGCCCATTGCCTCTAAGGTGTTGGCGTAGATGATGTCACTACTGCAGGATGCTGCTAACGCGACACTACAATCAGAGACCCTTCGAGAAACTGTGTGTGATGCCATAATCGCAAACGGTGGCGTATGAAAACCGTCAAGAATGTATAAAACATTTGCAATGACGGATGCATCAAACACGGTTCCGGTTCAGTTCCATTAACTGTTTGTGATGAGGAGGAACAAAAGAAACGGGCAGCCAGATGAAGGCGTGTGCGATACATGACATATGGTTCACTCGGATGAACTGTTTGTGATTAGGCAACACAAAAGAAACGGGCAGCCAGATGAAGGTGTATGCGATATACAACATACGGTTCACTCGGATGAACTGTTTGTGATTAGGCAAGAGAACAGAAACGGTTCAATATAACAAGATGTGTGTGATACGCGGCAAACAGGTCTGTAATCAGAAATGTGTGCGAAGACCGAAAAAACACAGACGATTGCTTCTAATAAGACGTATGTGATATGCTCTGTCTACACAACATCTATTGGCCATTGTGGGATGAGCGGTCATCTGGATACGCCATAAGGATGTGAAGAGGCATTCCTATCAGCAAGGACTAGCTGTTCCACCAGTAGCTCATGTAAGAAAACTATCAAGTTAAGTGTGCTCAGGCTGGAGCAGCCATTGGATGGATGACTGGATGGGAAGTTGTGTCGATGTTAAATTAGCTGATAGGATGGGTCATTTCGGTCAAATGACCGAAATGCCCCATTCCCTCAGCTAATTTAACCTCGAGGTCCTTGTTTTTTATTTTTTTAACACATGTTAATTAAAGAAGGTCTACCGCATTACTTTTTAACAATGTGCGATACGTGGCATACAGTTGATCCATCCGACCTATTTGTGATGGAATAGACCGTGTGTGTTGTGGGCAAACGCTTGCTAGTATTCAACCGTTTGGGATTGATGAATTCATCACCAACGGGTTCCCTAGTGTGGTCCGTGTTCATCTGATCATCATCTATGACTTGTTCTAGCTCGATGCTAAGTTTCCATTAATTGATGGCATTTTAGGAACATGCCACTGTTTCCCGCCATTTCCTCACCTGTTTCGCGCCACCCTGCTATATTGCGCATAGGGAGCGCACGATGCACGGAGGCGACAAGCGCAGCCTGTAGCACATCCACCTTTTCCAAGCATGCCAACCCACCAAAGTGCCGCCTATGCCATCAACCTCGTCGACGAGGAAAACGAGCAGGCGCCACGACCCGTCGAGGCCAAGGCACTCCCCGGCAACGCGATGGACGAAGCCGTGATGCGCGTCATCACCAGGGTTGAGCAGACCTTTGGCGCATGGCGCTTGAGCACCGCAGATCAAGATAGGCGTGTCAGCGCCGACAGGCTGCAGCTCGCCGCACAACATGATCGATGGCGCGCCGCAGAGCAAGCTAGGCGCGTCCGCGCCGATAGGCTGCGGCTCGCCGCACGACGAGACCGTTGGAGCGCCACAGAGCGAGAGGCGCGGCGCGCCGCACAGCAACAACGGATCCATCGGCGCTTGCCTGCTGTCGACACGGTGTCGTAGCTGGGTACACGTCCCATCAGTACCCCCATTCGTCGCCAGGAGTGGGCAGAGGCCCCCAGCGCCGTACTAGCACCAGAGGCCGGCCGCGCCGTACTTGCACCGGACGCCCGCCACGCCGTTTGAGTGGGTGTTGCCGTTCGCCTTGTCCGCGGCCCGCTGGATGCCAACGCGCTGGTCTGTAGGCTTGACCGCCTCCTTGGCCCAGGTGTCCACCTGGGCCCAGTAGAGGAACATGGCCGTCGCATCCTCGAGCTGGTGATCTCCGAAGAAATAGCCAACTTGGAGCTCGAGATCGCGCTCCAGATGTACCTCGAGCGTGTCGACCGCTTGGACGAACGCCTGCACGAGTTCAGGCAGAGCCAAGAGCTACCCTAGGCAAGGGCTACTGGTCATGGTCTCATGGATGCGTTTTATTTTGGAAAGTCGTTTCGACGTGGATAGCTATGTATTCACAACAATCATAGTATTGCTCTGTTTATTGCTCTGTTTCAATGTGTGTACTCTGTTTTCCATTCTTATATGTTCTGTTTCAATGTGTGTATATACGCTTTCCATTCTATATATGTGGATGATAACAGCTAGATTCAAATTAGTATACAAAAACAGATAGAAAATGGAATTCATAATATATATATATATATATATATATATATATATATATATATATATATATATATATATATATATATATATATATATATATAATTTTCTTTAGATCATCACATATATGTGATGATACTTAACTACTAGGTACAATGCATAAAATTGAAAACGAACAATACTAAAACTAATAATCCCTCATGGGGCCAGTATTCCGGCAGCCCCTTGCCAGAAGCTCCCTGGTGCGCGGCGTCTTCCCAGTGTGGAGGTAGTACTCCGACTCCTCCACCTCGCAGCGCTTGACGTACCGATCTGCCTCTTGCTGGCGAACGCGCGCGGCCGATCTAGCCAATTCGTTGGGCGCCCACCGGAGCTCCTCGTTGGTGGCACGCTGGAGCTTATCGTCCCACCTCCACGCAGCAACGAGGCGCCCAGCGCCTATGACCTTCCTCGCGAAGTACCCGTTTTCGTACACCTCCTCGTCACGACGATGCGCCCGCCCCCAAAGCTCCGCCGCCTCCTTTTTCCAGGTGGCATCACGGGCTTCACAGGCCGCCTGGTACCTGGCTTCCTCCTCTTCCATCTCCTTCTTGAACGCCACTTGCCTGGCTTTCTCAGCCGGTGGTAGCGACTTTCACGGACAAAGATTGTACTGGCCCCAAAACCAATCCGAAGTTCGGGGGCAGCGCAACCTTGTCAGGCGGCGCGTAGGGGTCCTCGTCGCTGCTAATCGAGTGAGCATCCTCGGGCGACGACTCGTCGTCGCGATGGGCAGATCAAGGCGCCATGGCAGAGATTTGAGAGAGAGAGAGAGAGAGAGAGAGAGAGAGAGAGAGAGAGAGGGAGAGAGAGAGAGGGCGAGCGAGGGAAGGATGTAGATGAGAATGCAGGCGGTACGACGTGAGCAAGGTAGTATTTATTGGCGGCGAAATCTAGATCGACGGGACAGTACACACGCCGGTCGCGAATTTACGAAATCTTGTAGTTGAATTACACACAATTCCCGCAGCAAATCCGTGTGTGAACATATGAGCTGACGGTTTCCAATACAGAACTGTGTCTGATTAATGATCCCCGCCAATCACCTACCAAACCTCGAGCGACGAGATAGAGTGCCAATCGTGTGGGGGCCGGTTGTCTTGCCAGATCTTTATATTTTCTTTTTTGAACACCAGATATTTACATCGTCTGATGATTTTTTAACTCGCACACAAGTACACAAAAATATGATTTTTCAAACTGTTTTGGTTAGGCGTTGCATGTAGATGTAGTTCAAATTTGAATTGCAGTCATTAAATGGTTAGAAAATCACTTAAATGTCTTTAAAAGGTCAAATGACCCCTGAAAATTTCCAAATTTTCACATGACAGATGTATTAGTGCACGTTAAACATAGGAAAAAATTTGAAGGCCGTAAGAGGAAGCTATCTCCCGTCCGTCAGCAAACATGCATTGTTTCCTCTCGGAACCACGTACCTTCTAGTGAGTTGCTCCGATTTGTGAGGGGTGTGTGTCCAAACTTTCGTCAAACAGGCCAATTTTTTTACCACATCATCTTGGTGGCATGACATTAAATCAATCAAGGTTTCATGTTTTTCTGATCATTTTTTATTTTTTTGGAATTAAAATGCCATGGCATGCACTCCATGCATGTGCCCATGCCTTGACACCAATATGTTTGAAAATTCCTTCGAATTTACTACACATGGAATTAACTCGCACACAAGTACACAAAAATATGTTTTTTCAAACCGTTTTGGTTAGTCGTTGCATGTAGATGTAGTTCAAATTTGAATTACGGTCATTAAATGGTTAGAAAATCACTTAAATGTCTTTAGAAGGTCAAATGACCCCTGAAATTTACCAAATTTTCACATGACAGTTGCACGTTAAACGTAGGAAAAATTTGAAGGCCGTAAGAGGAAGGTATCTCCCGTTCGTCATCAAACATGCATTGTTCCCTCTCGGAACCACGAACCTTCTAGCGAGTTGCTCCGGTTTGTGAGGGGCGTGTGTCCAAACGTTCGTCAAACATGCCAATTTCTTTACCACATCATCTTGGTGGCATGACATTACATCAACCAAGGTTTCATGTGTTTCTGATCATTTTTCTATTTTTTGTGAATTAAAATGCCATGTCACTCCATGCATACGTATGCATGTGTCCATGCCTTGACACCAATATGTTTGAAAATTCCTTCTAATTTACTGCACATGGAATTAACTCGCACACAAGTACACAGAAATATTATTTTTCAAACTGTTATTGTTAGGCGTTGCATGTAGATGTAGTTCAAATTTGAATTACGGTCATTAAATGGTTAGAAAATCACTTAAATGTCTTTAAAAGGTCAAATGACCCCTGAAATTTACCAAAATTTCACATGACAGTTGTATTAGTGCACGTTAAACATAGGAAAAAATTTGAAGGCCGTAAGAGGAAGCTATCTCCTGTTCGTCATCAAACATGCATTGTTCCCTCTCGAAACCACGAACCTTCTAGCGAGTTGCTCCGGTTTGTGAGGGGTGTGTGTCCAAACGTTCATCAAACATGCCAATTTGTTTACCACATCATCTTGGTGGCATGCCATTACATCAACCAAGGTTTCATGTGTTTCTGATCATTTTCCATTTTTTGAATTAAAATTCCATGTCACTCCATGCATACGTATGCATGTGTCCATGTCGTGAGACCAATATGTTTGAATATTCCTTCTAATTTATAGCACATGGAATTAACTCGCACACAAGTACACAGATATGATTTTTCAAACCGTTTTGGTTAGGCGTTGCAGGTAGATGTAGTTCAAATTTGAATTACGGTCATTAAATGGTTAGAAAATCACTTAAATGTCTTTAAAAGGTCAAATGACCCCTAGAATTTTCCAAAATTTCACATTACAGTTGTAGTAGTGCACGTTAGACGTAGAAAAAATTTGAAGGTCGTAAGAGCAAGTTATCTCCCGTTCGTCATCAAACATGCATTGTCCCCTCTCAGAACCACGAACCTTCTAGTGAGTTGCTTCGGTTTGTGAGGGGTGTGTGTCCAAACTTTCATCAAACATGCCAATTTCTTTACCACATCATCTTGGTGGCATGACATTACATCAACCAAGATTTCATGTGTTTCTGATTTTTTTTTGGAATTAAAATGCCATGCCACTCCATGCATACGTATTCATGCATATGTGTCCATGTCGTGATACAAATATGTTTGAAAATTCCTTCTAGTTTACTTCACATGGAATTAACTTGCACACAAGTACACAAATACAATTTTTCAAACTGTTTTGGTTACGTGTTGCATGTAGATGTAGTTCAAATTTGAATTACGGTCACTAAATGGCTAGAAAATCACTTAAATGTCTTTAAAAGGTCAAATGACCCATAGAATTTTCAAAAATTTCACATTACAGTTGTAGTAGTGCATGTTAGATGTAGAAAAAAATTTAAAGGCCGTAAGAGGAAGCTATCTCCCATTCATCATCATACATGCATTGTTCCCTCTCGGAACCACGAGCCTTCTAGTGAGTTGCTCCGATTTGTGAGGGGTGTGTGTCCAAACTTTGGTCAAACGTGCCAATTTTTTTACCACATCATCTTGGTGGCATGACATTACATCAACCAAGGTTTCATGTGTTTCTGTTTTTTTGATTTTTTGGAATTAAAATGCCATGTCACTCCATGCTTAATTGTGTCATAGCCGTTAGACCAATATGTTTGAAAATTCCTTCCAATTTACTGCACATGGAATTAAATCACACACAAGTACACGAAATATGAGTTTTCGAACCGTTATGGTTAGCTGTTGCATGTACATGTAGTTCAAATTTCAATTACGGTCATTAAATGGCTAGAAAATCACTTAAATGTCTTAGAAGGTCAAATGACCCCTGAAATTTTCCTAAATTTGACATGACAGTTGTATTAGTACTACAAAATTTCTCGTTCATTTAAAACACCATCCGTTGGCACTTTATTCCAAATTCGTCTTTCACAGCTAATAAAAAATATCTACAACATCACACACAATTGTTTTCTAGGAACCGTTTGCGATGAAAATATCTGGGTCTATTTAAGTCTCCCTCCTTAAGCTTCGCCGGCTCGTCTGCTCTAATGCCGGCGACCCCCGAATCCACGAATCCCGATCCCCATTCCTGCACCCCCTTCTTGCAAAGATGACGTCATGGAAACGCTTCGTGAAGGCCCGTACGATGGCCGCGTCCCCCCTACCGAGCGCCGTCGCCTGCGCCGAGAGCGCGGCCGCCTGTGCTGAGAGTGCCGCCGCATCCGCATTAAGCGCGGCTGCTTCGGCCGAGAGGGCGTCTGCGGCAGCCGACAGGGTAGCTGCAGCAGCCGAGACGGCTGCAGCTGCTGCTGCGACGGCGGCTGCAAACGCCGAGAGCGCTCGAGCTGCCGTTCGTGCCGCTGATGTTGCCCTGGCCCGGGTCAAGGCCATCCATGCCAAGATCGACGATGCGCACGCCAAGATATTCCAGGCCACCTCGGACTCCAGCATGCAACCCACGTCTGAAAAGGCGGCGGTGGCCATGGAGCACCTGCTTCCTCATGAGGTTGCCGAGTGGGAGCTAGAGTTGCAGGAGGCGGCGGAGATCGAGGAGTGCCGGGAGGAGGAGTTGCGCGTGGCCGAGGTCGAGGTAGAGAAGAGTTTGTCTATCGAGGAATCGGCGGTGGAGTACCAACGCGAGCTCTGGCGCAGCCACTACTACAAGTACTACAACCTTGAGGGCGGCGCCGAGGACGAGGACGAGGACGCGGTCGACTTCAGCAGGGGGACGCGGAGTCCACCAACGGCGGCATGTCGCCAGGACAAGTCATCGACGTCTCATCTCACACCGGCAATGCATAGGCCGGCGCGGCGGCGGATTTTTAATTATGCATACTTAGGCTTTGTTTTTAATGCTGGTCTTTTGTTAGAGCAATGTTTAGGTCAACTGGCTTTGTGTAATTACTAAAATTGCTCGATTCAGTAAGTGTGGTCTGTCTGCTGTACGCTATTTTGTGTGCCCAAATTAGCAAGTGATGTTAAATTATGCAATGACGTACCCGGGGAAATTTCCACCAAAGTTTGAATTATCAAACTCATCCCATGCGCGTAAAGCAGAAGAATCGTTTGCGATGCACACAATCGTTCAAAGTGAATGGTCTGGCGGCACCGCGCGCGTTCAAAGTGAATGTGCCCATGCCTTGAGACCAAAATTTGAATTATCAAACTCATCCCATGCGCGCAAAGTAGAAGAATCATTTGCGATCCACACAATCGTTCAAAGTGAATGGTTCGGCGGCACCACGCGCAAAGTTTCCCTCCACATTTTCAAAATTTTGGCCTACTGCCAAAATATCTACCCCGCCCCCTTCCCCGCCCCCTTTTCTCCCTGACCACAAGTCACATTTCCCCTGTTTCCTCCTTCCTTCCCTACTTGCTAAGCTATAGCCGCTTCCTCGCTCTCGCCGTCTCGCATCCTACCGCCGGGGTCGCCATGGTCTTGTTCAAAGACATCTCTAGCGGTTCCTCCTCTGGCGACTACTCCTTCACCACCCGAGTATGCCTCTCTTCTCTCTCTTGGGCTATGACTTGGAATGAAGGATTTTTACCCGGAGGTCGATTTGAGTCGTTTCTTCCTCTTGTAGCTCCCTAAGACCATCAGTGGCAACGAATGGAGCGGGCTGGCTGAAGATCTATCTGCTCGTTGTCACCATCAATCTCCATGCGTGAAGCTACTTGTGTTTGATTCTGTGGACACTGGGAGGAAGTTTCTGGCATGTGTAGAGAAGGTTAGACCCTCTTCCGTTGTTACAAATCATTTGTTAGATGTGATTCAGACACTGTCACGGTCTCAACCCATTCGTACCACACCTTCAACCAAACGCATCCTAAGACAGTGTCACAGTTTGTACCTAGTATCTTAAATTGTTGCCATCTCATCGGCAGTGCCATTAAAAAATTATTTGGCACCACTTCAGCAGTTTGTGCAGCCAACTTTGGTCCACATATCTGAGCAGCCAAGCAGTAAAATACTAAATCTTTATGGCACGAAGGAACTGGGTATCGGATCAACTACGTGCTCCGGAGTCCGGGTCCCAGATTTTTTTTCTGCTGCATCGGCTCGCCAGTTTAGGGCACCGGTGCGAGATGTAGCAACGGTTGTCTTTACACCAGTTTTGGCATACATAGTGGACAACCTTAGTGCTATTAGTTCTATGTTACTAAATTTGTGCATGTACACACGTGTTAGTATCAATTTGCTGTCATCCAAACACTGTTGCTATGCTGTTATAGTTATATTTACCTTCCTCATAAAACGTTCAATTTGTTATTCATTGTACATGAGTAAGAACTTGTAGTGTTGTTGTAGTTAATTATAGCTTCTGATGTTCCAGAATTTGGTTGTTGTCTCAGTACCAATTATTTCATTTGCACATTGATCTTTTTGAGAAGATATGTCATAATTAACATGTTTCTTCAATTTTTCAAAATAAGTATTGGTGATTTTCTATGTTGCTATAAACCCATTTCCCCTACAATTGTGACTGATCTAGTTTTAAATATTATAGGATGAACGGAAGTGTTCTTACTTGGAGTGGGTTGATCAAGAGTGGCCACAGTCTTTGAAGATGTGCCTAACGAAGCTCTGGAGCATGTACGAGGAAGTGAACACATGTAGGCTTAGAGAAAGTCTTGTCAACGCTGAAGCATATTTCAAGATGCGGGATAAAAAGTTGAAGGTGGAGAATGAGCTCAGATTTTTTTAAATCAGACTTTGCTAAGATGGTGTTGGCGAAGGAGGAGGCACTTTCCCAGTTGGCCCGTGCAAAATGGGTTCTTACTGAACTGAAAGTAGAGGTGGATAAGAGGAGCCTAGATGATCTCGATTAGGGAAATGAATATATTGTTCTTATGAAGTTGAACTAGCTATATGTTGTACTGTGTTGTTTTCATGTAGCTACCGTACTGCGATGTTATAATATATTTATGTGCCTGATATGAAATTGGCAAACAACTGTAAGATATGAAATGTGAATTTGCGTAATACTGGAATTATTAATTGTAAACTAATAAACCTGCTAAATGTGTCATGGACCTTTGCAAACGGTTCTAGCAGTAAAAGCACTTGCGATGGATAGCCCAATGCCACACAGTTTTGTTCATCAAATCATGTGTGATATAGTTGATAAAAGCAAACAGTCAACCAAGGAAGACCGTGTGTGATAGTTACACCTTTCACACACGAGCCTACACATAAAACTGTGTGGGATTTATGTCCGAATGGAAACGTTTTCCCTGGATTGACTGTGTGGGATGTACATAAGAACGAAAACGTATTCCTTGGATTGACTGTGTGTGATATACATACGAACGGAAATGTTTTTCTAGGATTCACCGTGTGGGATGTACATACCTACGGAAATGATTTTCTTGGATTACTGTGTGGGATGTACATACCTACGGAAATCATTTTCTCGGATTACTGTGTGGGATGTACATACCTACGGAAATGATTGGGGTTCGATGCCTCTCCCGATCGCACACCGCCCCAGCCTGGTTCCCAGGAGGGCCTATCCCCAACGATTTCTGGGTCGTGTGGGAAGGACACCCTATCGCACACACTCACTTGGTGACGGTTCCAAATGCCGTCACGGAAAGGGGTTAAAAACCGTTTGGTTTAGGACTGTCGCGCACCAGTGTGTTAAGCCTGTTGCCGCCGTCCATTAGGACTTTGCGCAATCGGACTCCTCCCACGACTGGATCCAGCACCGAGGCCTGCTGCCCGGGGGTCGGTATGTGAGCCGGATGGTCTGACTGATCGAAAGTTACTGGTGTCTTGGCCCAGTCGAGATATTTGGCGACAGTTGGAACTGCCATCTTGACCTCTCGATTGATCACCTTGAGGCGGCTCTTGCTTTCTACGTCAGCAAAAATCATGAGGATATTTTAGCGTTGGGGTACCTGGAAGTACATCTACCTCTGTCCTCATCATCATCATCTCTTTCTCCAGAAGAATCCTGCCGCATCTCTTGCTTTAGGAGTCGACACTCCCGAGTGCTATGTTTGGGTAGGATCAAGTTTCCTTCCTCATCTTTCTTCGTGTGGATCTGGCAAGGCTGGTCGAGGATGTCGCTCTTCACGGTGTCCTGCTTCTTTCCTTTCCAATCCTTGTTCTACTTTTGGGAATTCTTTTTGCCTTGGCTAGCCAGGGTCGCGGACTCGGCATTCCCTCCAACATATGCTTTCCGCTTGTGCTTCTTGCCCTTGTTTTCCGACTGATGTGCGTCACCTGCTCGGCTCTTGCCGCTCCTCAGTCGGTCTTCCTATTAGCCATTGGCATACCGGTTGGCTATCTCCATAGCCCCACTTTGAGTCGGGGTTTTAGTTCAGCCGAACTTCATGTTCGGCTCCCGGTACCTGACTCCGGCCTTGAAGGCGCAGATTGCCTAGTGTTCGGTGACGTTCTCCACCGTGTTGTGCACAGTAGTCTGTCGGCGTTCTGGGAACCACGGTACCCAGACTTGCCTGCCTGCGGCTGATACGTCTCCGCCGTATCTACTTTTCCAAACTCTTTTGACCTTGTTTTGGACTCTAACTTGCATGATTTAAATGGAACTAACCCGGTCTGACGCTGTTTTCAGCAGAATTGCCATGGTGTTATTTTTGTGCAGAATAAAAACTTCTCAGAATGACCTGAAACTTCACGGAGATAGCTTTTGGAATTAATAAAAATATTGGTGAAAGAATCAGCAGAAGGGGGCCCACACCCTGGTCACAAGGGTGGGGGCGTTCCCTCCGACCTTGTGGGCCCCCCGGACCTCCACCGACCTCAACTCCAACTCCATATATTCTCTTTCGGGGAGAAAAAAAATCAGAGAGAAGGATTCATTGCGTTTTACGATACGGAGCTGCCGCCAAGCCCTGTTCTTCCTCGAGAGGGCAGATCCGGAGTCCGTTCGGGGCTCCGGAGAGGGGAATCCATCGCCATCGTCATCATCAACCATCCTCCATCACCAATTTCATGATGCTCACCGCCGTGCGTGAGTAATTCCATCGTAGGCTTGCTGGACCGTGATGGGTTGGATGAGATTTATCATGTAATCGAGTTAGTTTTGTTAGGGTTTGATCCCTAGTATCCACCATGTTCTAAGATTGATGTTGCTATGACTTTGCTATGCTTAATGCTTGTCACTAGGGCCCGAGTGCCATGATTTCAGATCTGAACCTATTATGTTTTCATGAATATATTTGTGTTCTTGGTCCTATCTTGCAAGTTATAGTCACCTACTACGTGTTGTGATCCGGCAACCCCGAAGTGACAATAGTCGGGACCACTCCCGGTGATGACCGTAGTTTGAGGAGTTCATGTATTCACTAAGTGCTAATGCTTTGGTCCGGTACTCTATTAAAAGGAGGCCTTAATATCCCTTAGTTTTCAATAGGACCCCGCTGCCACGGGAGGGTAGGACAAAAGATGTCATGCAAGTTCTTTTCCATAAGCAAATATATATGACTATATTTGGAATACTTGCCTACATTATATTGATGAATTGGAGCTAGTTCTGTGTCACCCTATGTTATAACTGTTGCATGATGAATGCCATCTGACATAATTATCCATCATTGATCCATTGCCTACGAGCTTTTCACATATTGATCTTTGCTTCCTTACTTTTCCGTTTCCACTGTTACAATTGCTACAAAACTGCTACTGTTACTTTTGCCATCGTTACCGTTACTTCCATACTACTTTGCTACTAAATACTCTGCTGCAGATATTAAGTGTTTCAGGTGTGGTTGAATTGACAACTCAACTGCTAATAATCGAGAATATTCTTTGGCTCCCCTTGTGTCGAATCAACAAATTTGGGTTGAATACTCTACCCTCGAAAACTGTTGCGATCCCATATACTTGTGGGTTATCAAGACCTTTTTCTGGCGCCGTTGCCGGGAGCATAGCTCTATTCTCTGAGTCACTTGGGATTTATACCTGTTGATCACTATGAGGAATTTGAAAGATCAAAGAACTAAGAATTTTCCCTCAACTACGAGGGGAGGTAAGGAACTGCCATCTAGCTCTGCACTTGATTCTCCTTCTGTTCTGAGTAAACTTGCGACACCTACACCTGCTATTCATTCCGATATGTCACATGTTATTTATGATGCCACTTCTACTATGAATGATGCTTATGATGAAACTACTTCTATGCTTGACAATACTGTGCCACTAGGTGAATTTATTGATGAACAACTTGCTAGGGTTAGAGAGAATGAAATTACTGAAACAGATGATATTATTGAAACTAATGATTATGATTCTCCCCCTAGATATGAATTACCTGTTGTGCCTGAGGGTTATGTGTCACACCCAATATGCGACCCTATCCAAAAGGAACTCGACGGTCCCACCAAGGATAGACCCGCATATTGAAACGCTTTTGCAAGGTGGATATCATTACATCAACATTACATAATAGATGGGGATACATACATAAGGCACAAATGCCACAAGAATACATCAACATCATATACAAGATCAACATCCGACTACGGATGAATCATAAACAGAAACTCAAACAATATCCACCCTGCTAGCCCAGGCTGCCGACCTGGAACCTATCCCCTGATCGAAGAAGAAGCAGAAGAAGAACTCCAACACAATTAAACATCGCTCTCGCGTCATGATCATCGCACAACCTGTACCTGCAACTGTTGGTGTAGTAATCTGTGAGCCACGAGGACTCAGCAATCCCATTACCATGGGTATCAAGACTAGCAAAGCTTAAAGGGTAAGGAAGGAGTAAAGTGGTGAGGTTGCAGCAGCGACTAAGCATATATGGTGGCTAACCAACGCAAATGAGAGCGAGAAGAGAAACAAAGGAACGGTCCTCAACTAGTAATGATCAAGAAGTGATCCTGAACTCCTACTTACGTCAGACATAACCCAAGAACCGTGTTCTCCTCTCGATCAACCCCGAAAAGAGACACTCACGGTTACGCACACGGTTGGTGTATTTTGATTAAGATCAACTTCGGGTTTTCTACAACCGGACATTAACAAATTCCCATCTGCCACATAACCGCGGGCACGGCTTTTGAAAGTTCAAACCCTGCAGGGGTGTCCCAACTTAGCCCATGATAAGCTCTCGCGATCAACGAAGGATATTCCTTCTCCTCGGGAAGACCCGATCGTCTCGGAATCCGGCTACAAGACATTTCGACAAAGAATAAAACAAGACCAGCAAAGCCGCCCGATCGCCGACAATCCCGATAGGAGCTGCACATATCTCGTTCTCAGGGCAACATCGGATGAGACATCCTACGAGTAAAACCAATCCTCAAGTTTCCCCAAAGTGGCCCCAAGATCTACTCGGTTCGGGCCAGCACTTAGAGAAGCACCGTCCGGGGGGGGCTAAATAAAGATGACCCTCGAGAGAGCGACTCCCAAGGAAAAGTAGGTGGTGGTGAGGCAAATGGTAAAACCAATGTTGGGCCTTCTTTGGAAAAGTCTTATTCAAAGCGAACTGTCAAGGGGTCCCATAAATCACCCGACCGCGTTAGGGACGCAAAATCCGGGAACATAATACCGATATGACGGAAACTAGGGCGGCAAGAGTGGAACAAAACACCAAGCATAAGGCCGATCCTTCCACCCTTTACCAAGTATATAGATGCATTAATAATATAAGATATATTGTGATATCCCAACAAGTAAACATGTTCCAACAAGGAACAACATCTCCATGTTCCAACAAGGAACAAACTTCATCTTCACCTGCAACTAGCAACGCTATAAGAGGGGCTGAGCAAAGCGGTAACATAGCCAAACAACGGTTTGCTAGGAAGGGTGCAAAAGGTTAGAGGCTGACATGGCAATTTGGGATGGCTTGATAAACAGGTAATAGGTAGCGCAGCATGGCGATAGAACGAAGCAACTAGCATAGCAATGATAATAGTGAGATCCAGGGTAGCGGTCATCTTGCCTGAAATCCCGCAAGGAAGAAGAACGAGTCCATGAAGAAGACGAACGGATGAAGCCAAACCAAGCGTGAGCGAGCGAATCCTCACGATCGCATAGCGAAACAGAACTAACAAGAAGAAGCACACAACAAGGTAAACACACCACACATGAACAAGGCATGATGCACAACAAGCATGATGCATGACAAAGGTACATGAAGCTACTCATGGCAAGAGATGATGCCAACAAGAACAACACGTCAAAGCAAGTTTAAATGAGGCCGGAAACAACATATAACAATTCCGGTAAGTCCTCATATGCAAATTTCGAAATTGGTCCAGATCTGAATAAACCTTATGTTCAAGTTGTTAAACAACAAGTTAAGATGCACCAACATGATCTACACGAAAATCTAGTCAAGTTACATATAAAGTTCATTAAATTTGGAGCTACGGCCTAGAAGATATGAGCAAAACAAGTTGAACATGGCATTGATGCAAAATGCATACAAACATCAAGCAAAACACCTCAAAACAAGGATGCAACATGATAATATGAAACTACATGCAAAATCAAGCAAGTTTCATATAGAGCACACTCAAAACGGAGCAACGGTGCAACACATACACACCATACAAGTCATGACAACAATCTGTCCAAAACAGCAACTAGGCATATTGCAAGCATCAAAACAACAAGCTACAACATCTCAACGTAATAAAAAAAGGCATGGGCATGATGTACAGGTAAAGCATGACAAAACATGAACACTGAGCTATCTCCAGAAATCACTAGAACATGCTCAAAAACACATGGCAAGATTGCAAATAATAACAGTTTCAGACTTTAGCAGAAATAACATCAGGTTAACATGTTTAGAGCTATGAAACAACATGTTACAGGAACTTATCATGGCAAAAAAGGAATGGCATGATACTACTAAATGCATAGAACAAATGTCCCTTACTGACCATGAGCCAAAAAGAATCAGAAAATATGATGGCACCCATGTAAACATAGCAAGTTATATTACAGATTCATACATGGCAGGAACAACGATAAGTAGGCATGTTGGTGAGCTTGAACCACTCACCACAGAGCAATACATGGCATGGCAAGGCAACCAACAGTAAGAAGACATGGCATAGAAGCTATACATGGCAAGAACAACATCATAGCATACACGGATCAACTATAACAACCTTGGCAAAATTGAATAACATGTAAACAATCTGCCAGGAAACATTTTATAGCAAAAGTAGAGCTCGCTTGACTCAAGCTATGGCACTCCATAATTGCAAACAAGGGCATGGATTGATAGAGAATAACCATATGTTCAAAACATCCTTAATGAAGTATCTCAAAATATGCATGGATCTCTCGGTAGAATCAAGTTAACATGGCATAAAAATATCAGCAAAACAGGGCTGAAATCAGTAACATCATGAAGCCTAGTTTGCATGCTTGTGCTAGTCACCACAGAGATCACAAAAATACATGGCATACACCCCTGTAAAGATGGCATGGCATATTACAAAACACATGTAGGACTCAAGTTCATAGGATGCACACATCAATCATGGCAAAAATAACAAAAGTGCATGTTCTGATAAGAATCTGGAACTGACATCACATAGCCCTTTTCCAACAGCATTTCGGGCATCAAGATGAGCTCAAATGAAAATGATGCAATGAGATGAAATGATGTACTCGTCGAGGCGAACAATTCTACATATTACACGCGCAAAACGGAGCTACGGATGCAGAGTTATGATGTGATGAAAATGCATGAAAATATCATGAAATCTGGGACTTAGTGGATTCGGGGAAGGAGAAGAAAGTCAACCTCATGGCACGGAAATCGAAGCGGCGGCGGATCTCCCCGGATCCGCGGCGCCGGTGGCCGGAGAGGTGACGGGGAGGGCGCCGGCGAGGGGGGTTCACGGATCCGGGTGGCCCAGCCGGATCCGCACCGGACGGCGAAGCTCCGGCGGGAGGCGCCGAAAACGCGCGCGAACGGCGAAGGCGCGGCGGGCGACGTCCGGCGGGCGGGCGGCGAGGCAGCGAGGCAGTGCTCATGGCGCTCCGCGCGAGAGCGCCGCGGCCGGGCGGACCGTGGCGGCGGGCGGCGAGGAGACGGCCGGAGCGGCGGGCGCGCGAGGTCGCTTCGCCAGCGGCGGGTCTCCGGCGGCGGAGCGGAGCTGCGAGGCGAGCGGCGGACGCCGGTTGGGCGGCGGCGCAACCGGCGGGCGGCGGGCGAGGCGAGGGCCCGGGCCCCGGATGGGCTCCAGCGGGCGCTGCGGCGCGCTGGTCGGCGACGGTAACGTGTCGCGCCCGTATTGGCGGGGCGGGCGGGAAGCGTCCGGACGTCGCGGACATGTCCGGCGCGCGGAGGGACAAAAACTAGGGTTTCGGGGGTTTGGACCGCGAATTTTCGGGGGTCTAGTTTATAGATAGGAGGAGCTAGGAAGCTCCAAATGAGGTGCGGTTTTGACCCGCGATCGTGATCGAACGACCGAGAGCATGGAGGGGAGTTAGATGGGTTTTGGGCCACTTTGGAAGGGGTGTTGGGCTGCAACTTAAAGAGGCTTTTGCGGTTACCCGGATAACCGTTGGAGTACCAAACGACCTCCAAATGATCCGAAACTTGACAGGCGGTCTACCGGTGCTATACCAAGGCCGCTTGAAAAACCTCCGACCATTCCGAGACTGTTTAACACCCGCACATGAAAAGAGGTAAAAGGGGGCGCCGGGAGACATAGGAGTGCCGGATTGCAAAACGGACAACGGGGAAAATGCTCGGATGCATGAGACGAACACGTATGCAAAATGAAATGCACGTGATGACATGATATGAAATGCAAATGATGACATGGCAAAGTGCAACACGCAAGCACATGACATGACACGGCGGCGAATAACTGGCAGACACCTGGCGCATCGAAACCGGGGCGTTACAACACTCCTCCACTAACAAGAGATCTCGTCCCGAGATCTTAGGACCGAGACGGAAGGGAAAAAGGATGAGGTGAAACAGGAACTCAAGAGAAGAAGCAAAGAATCGATAGCACACGAGAAAAAGAGAGGAATGACGAGAATGACGAGAATCGAAAGCTCACTGAATCATATGAACTATGAAACCACTCGTTCTAACCGGAGTGGTTAGAATGAGAAAAGAAACGGATAAGACTGAAAGGATTTAGGCAGCACTCCGGCTAAAACATGTAGGAATAGAACTTGAACTTGAGAGGATGAAATGATACTTGATGAAGACATGACACAAAATCTCCGGAAAGAATTGAAAAAGTTGAATGAAAAGAACTTAGAAGGAAGGATTGAATGGAGTTGTTGAGAAAATCAACAACGAAAAGAATAAGCTTGCTGTGGACTTACGGATAACATCTCAGAAATTATGAGCTGATCACCGACCACAAACGAAAAAGATTAAATAGCTGAGAAGAACGAAGAAATGCAAAACTCCACTTCAAAAGAATACGGAGAATTAATTGCACTTCGAGACGCGAGAAGAAAAGATACTTGAACTCCACCAACAAGAATCTTGATGAACTCTTGAAGAATGAATTAAATCATGAAGAACCACCGTGAAGAACTCCGGTAACAAAAGGATGATGAGATAGAGATGAAGGATGAAAGAATAAGATGAGCCTGCGATGAATTAGATGGAGGATTCCGACGAAATGGCCGAGGAAATTTGAACTCCGGAAAAGAAAAGATTAAAACACTTGGAACTAGAATTTATTCATTACGAACAAACTCCGAAGGAAGGGATTAATCACTTGGATGAAATAAGAATAAGATTTATTGTATGCTTATCCTTCATCAAAATAAATTGATGACAAGCAATGGATTTTGCATACTACTTATTCTTCTTGAAAAAGGATTAAGGGGAAACATAGCACAAAACTTGAGAAAGTCTTCATGAACCACCGGTAGGATTTGAGAGAACGAATGGATTAAAATGATAATCAAGGAAAAAGAATCTTGAAAGAACCACCGTTAGAATTCGGAAATGACTGACGAAAGAGAATGAATCACCGGACAAAATTAGAGAAGCACGGAGATACTTGAGGGAATTTAGAGAAAAGAGATCGAAGAGATCGCGAACTGATTAACGAATGCTTGAACGCTGCACCGGAAGAATATTGAGATGAACGAAGGGGGCACGGATATAGAATAATTGGAGAACGACTTTGAAAACTTGGAACGAAGAAATCTTCCGAAAAGATGGCCTCCGGAAGATCGAGAGCGAAAGCAACACCTGAAGTACTCCGGATGGATGAAAAGAATTGCACAACTGGAAACAAATTGATAGGATAACATCGAGCTAGCTCCATGAACCTCCGGGAGAACGGACAAGATTTAAGAGGAACTCTTCTTCGATCTTCGAATGACGACGAGAAAACACCACCAAAATTACCGAGATACTCCGGGAGAATGAAAAGCGAAGAGGTTGAGCCAATAATGGAAAGAATTTGAAAGAGATCTTGGGAAAAGGCATGTGACTGATGATATTCATTCTTACGTCACACTTGAAAAGAATTGAGAATAACTCCGGGGAAATTAGAAGAGTCAGGTAAGATCCTGGGAAAAGACCTGTGGGTTAGGGCCCACTGAAAGGATAACACCGTTGGAAAAGGGATGTTGAACAGATAGATGATGCACCGGAACAATTGAAAGATATGAATGAGGTGACAAACTCGAATTAATTGTAACACAGACGAATCTCCTGAGATGTGTTGAACACTCCGGAAGGATAAACTGGCGAGAGGCGAACAAGCGAAGAGAACACTTGATCCAAGGAAAGAATATAATCAACCCGAAAAAAAACTTGAATTGAGTGCACCGGAAAAAGAAAGGGATGAAGAATGACGAACAAGACGAGAATTCACCGGTTGAAATGATTGAGGGAAGACTGAAGAGGTTCCGCACGAATGATATAGCTGGTCGAGAGAGAGTCAGACTCCGGGAAGAAAAGGGGTGGGAGGGCGAGAAAACAAAAGCAACTTGGAAGGGGGAAACGACGAATAGCTTGAAGAGAAAACACCGGTTGAAAGAATGCAAAGGCTTCGCACGAGTAGGATGGATACTCGATTACGGACTCCGGTTCCGAGTGAAGGAAATATGCCCTAGAGGCAATAATAAAGTTATTATTTATTTCCTTATACCATGATAAATGTTTATTATTCATGCTAGAATTGTATTAATCGGAAACATAATACATGTGTGAATATATAGACAAACAGTATGTCACTAGTATGCCTCTACTTGACTAGCTTGTTAATCAAAGATGGTTATGTTTCCTAACCATGAACAAGGAGTTGTTATTTGATTAACAAGGTCACATCATTAGTTGAATGATCTGATTGACATGACCCATTCCGTTAGCTTAACACTTGATCGTTTAGTATGTTAATGCTTTCTTCATGACCCATACATGTTCCTATAACTATGAGATTATGCAACTCCGTTTACGGAGGAACACTTTGGTACTACCAAACGTCACAACGAATCGGGTGATTATAAAGGAGTACTACAGGTGTCTCCAAAGGTACTTGTTGGGTTGGCGTATTTGAGATTAGGTTTTGTCACTCCGATTGTCGGAGAGGTATCTCTAGGCCTTCTCGGTAATACACATCACTTAAGCCTTGCAAGCATTACAACTAATGAGTTAGTTGTGAGATGATGTATTACGGAACGAGTAAAGAGACTTACGATAACGAGATTGAACTAGGTATTGGATACCGACGATCGAATCTCGGGTAAGTAACATACCGATGACAAAGGAACAACGATGTCGTTATGCGGTTTGACCGATAAAGATCTTCGTAGAATATGTAGGAACCAATATGGGCATCCAGGTTCCGCTATTGGTTATTGACCGAGAATGGTTCTAGGTCATGTCTACATAGTTCTCGAACCCGTAGGGTCCGCACGCTTAACGTTTCGATGACAGTTCATTATGAGTTTATAAGTATTGATGCACCAAGGTTGTTGAGTCCCGGATGTGATCACGGACATGACGAGGAGTCTCGAAATGGTCGAGACATAAAGATTGATATATTGAAGCCTACATTTGGACATCGGAAGTGTTCCGAGTGAAATCGAATTTATCGAGTACCGGAGGTTACGGAACCCCGGGAACTACATGGGCCATAGTGGGCCTTGGAGGAAAGGAGAAAGGGCCAGCCCTAGGTGGCGCTGCGCCCCTTCCCTAGTCCTATTAGGACTAGGAAAGGTGGGCCGCCCCCTCTCTCTTTCCCTCCGGAATCCTAATCCAACTAGGATTGGAGGGAGTCCTACTCCGGAGGAGTAGGACTCCTTGCGCGCCTCCCCTTGGGCGGCCACCTCCCCTTGGCTCCTTTATATCTGGGGCAGGGGCACCCATGACACACAAGTTGATCTCGGATCTTTCCTTAGCCGTGTGCGGTGCCCCTTCCACCATATTCCACTTCGGTCATATCGTCGCGAGCTTAAGCGAAGCCCTGCGCGGAGAAGTCATATCGTCATGAGCTTAGGAGAAGCCCTGCGTCGGTGGAGCATCAACATCGCCTGCGCCGTCGTCTTGTGAAACTCATCCCCGACACTTTGCTGGATCGGAGTCCGGGATCGTCATCGAGCTGAACGTGTGCGTAACTCGGAGGTGCCGTGACGTTCGGTGCTTGGATCGGTCGGATCGTGAAGGCGTCGACTACATCAACAGCGTTGTTATAACGCTTCGCTTTCGGTCTCACGAGTGCGTGGGCGGACACTCTTCCCTCTCGTTGCTATGTCATCACCATGGTCTTGCGTGATCGTGGGAAATTTTTGAAATTACTCGTTCCCCAACAATGGCATCCGAGCCTGGTTTTATGCGTTGATGTCATATGCACGAGTAGAACACAAGTGAGTTGTGGGCGATACAAGTCATACTACCTACCAGCATGTCATACTTTGGTTCAGCGGTATTGTGAGATGAAGCGGCCGGACCGACATTACGCGTGACGCTTCGCGAGACTGGTTTCACCGCTGTGAGCACTCGTTGCTTAAAGGTGACCGGCGGGTGTCTGTCTCTCTCACTTTAGTTGAATCGGCGTGGCTACGCCGGTCCTTGAGAAGGTTAAAACGGAGTCTATTTGACGAAATATCGTTGTGGTTTTGATGCGTAGGTAAGAACGGTTCTTGCTCAGCCCGTAGCAGCCACGTAAAACTTGCAACAACAAAGTAGAGGACGTCTAACTTGTTTTTGCAGGGCATGATGTGATGTGATGTGGTCAAGGCGTGATGCTATATTTTATTGTATGAGATGATCATGTTTTGTAACGAGTTATCGGCAATGGCAGGAGCCATATGGTTGTCGCTTTATTGTATGAAATGCAAGCGCCATGTAATTGCTTTACTTTATCACTAAGCGAGTAGCGATAGTCGTAGAAGCAATAGTTGGCGAGGCGACAACGATGCTACGATGGAGATCAAGGTGTCGCGCCGGTGACAATGGTGATCATGACGGTGCTTGGCGATGGAATCACAAGCACAAGATGATGATGACCATATCATATCACTTATATTGATTGCATGTGATGTTTATCCTTTATGCATCTTATCTTGCTTTGATTGACGGTAGCATTATAAGATGATCTCTCACTAAAATTATCAAGAAGTGTTCTCCACGAGTATGCACCGTTGCCAAAGTTCGTAGTACCCGGACACCACGTGATGATCGGGTGTGATAAGTTCTCGTCCATCTACAACGGTGCAAAACAGTTGCACGCGCGAATACTCAAAGTTAAACTTGACGAGCCTAGCATATAACAGATATGGCCTCGGAACACGGAGACCGAAAGGTCGAACGTGAATCATATAGTAGATATGATCAACATAGTGATGTTCACCATTGAAACTACTCCGTCTCACGTGATGATCGGACATGGTTTAGTTGATTTGGATCACGTGATCACTTAGATGACTAGAGATGTGTCGTCTAAGTGGGAGTTTTTTAATATGATTAATTGAACCTAAATTTATCATGAACTTAGTACCGATAGTATTTTGCTTATCTATGTTTCTGTAGATAGATGGCTCGTCTGTTGTTCCGTTGAATTTTAATGCGTTCCTTGAGAAAGCAAAGTTGAAAGATGATGGTAGCAATTACGGACTGGGTCCGTAACGAGGATTATCCTCATTGCTGCACGAAAAATTACGTCTTGGAAGCACCGCCGGGTGCGAACTGCTGCGGATCTTGAGCGAAGTTGTGAGCGTCGGCAAAGCAAAGCTGATGACTACTCAATAGTTCGAGTGTGCCATGCTTTACGGCTTAGAACCGGGTCTTCAACGACGTTTTGAGCGTCATGGAGCATATGAGATGTTCCAGGAGTTGAAGTTAATATTTCAAGCAAATGCCCGGATTGAGAGATATGAAGTCTCCAATAAGTTCTATAGCTGCAAGATGGAGGAGAATAGTTACGTCGGTGAGCACATACTCAAAATGTCTGGGTATAACAATCACTTAATTCAGCTGGGAGTTAATCTTACGGATGATAGTGTCATTGATGAATTCTCCAATCATCGCCACCAAGCTACAAGAGCTTCGTGATGAACTATAATATGCAAGGGATGACTAAGACAATTCTGAGCTCTTCGCGATGCTAAAAGCATGGAGGTAGAAATCAAGAAAGAGCATCAAGTGTTGATGGTCAACAAGACCACTAGTTTCAAGAAAAGGGCAAAGGGAAGAAGAAGGAAACTTCAAAAGAACAGCAAGAAAGTTGCTGATCAAGAGAAGAAACCCAAGTCTGGACCTAAGCACTGAAATCGAGTGTTTTCTTGCAAGCGATCGACATTTGAAGCGGAACTGCCCCAAGTATTTGGCGGATAAAAGGATGGCAAGGTGAACAAAGGTATATGTGATATACATGTTATTGATGTGTACCTTACTAGAGCTCGTAGTAGCACTGGTATTTGATCTGGTTACATTGCTAATATTTGCAACTCGAAGCAGGGACTACGGAATAGACGAGCAGCGGCAAAGGGCGAGGTGACGATCTTGCGTGGGAAATGGTTCCAAAGTCAATGTGATCGCGATCGACACGCTACCTCTACATCTACCTTGGGATTAGTTTTAGACCTAAATAATTGTTATTTGGTGCCGCGTTGAGCATGAACATTATATCTGGATCTTGTTTAATGCGAGGCGGTTATTCATTTAAATCAGAGAATAATGGTTGTTCTATTTATATGAATAATATCTTTTATGGTCATGCACCCTTGAAGAATGGTCTATTCTTGTTGAATCTCGACGGTAGTGATACACATATTCATAATGTTGAAGCCAAAAGATGCAGAGTTGATAATGATAGTGCAACTTATTTGTGGCACTTGCCGTTTAGGTCATATCGATGTAAAACGCATGAAGAAACTCCATCTTGATGGGCTTCGGAATCACTTGATTATGAATCACTTGGTACTTGCGAACCGTGCCTCATGGGCAAGATGACCAAAACGCCGTTCTCCGGAACTATGGAGCGAGCAACTGATTTGTTGGAAATCATACATCTTGATGTTTGTGGTCCAATGAATGTTGAAGCACTTGGCGGGTATCGTTATTTTCTCACCTTCACAGATGATTTGAGCAGATATGGGTATATCTACTTAATGAAACACAAATCTGAAACATTTGAAAAGTTCAAAGAATTTCAGAGTGAAGTGGAAAATCATCGTAACAAGAAAATAAAGTTTCTACGATCTGATCGTGGAGGAGAATATTTGAGTTACGAGTTTGGTTTACATTTGAAACAATGTGGAATAGTTTAGCAACTCACGCCACCCGAACACCACAGAGAAATGGTGTGTCGAGCGTCGTGTCGTACTTTACTAGATATGGTGCGATCTATGATGTCTATTTCGATTTACCGCTATCGTTTGGGGTTATGCTTTAGAGACGGCCGCATTCACGTTAAATAGGACACCGTCAAAATCCGTTGAGACGACGCCTTATGAACTGTGGTTTGGCAAGAAACCAAAGTTGTCGTTTCTTAAAGTTTGGGGCTGCGATGCTTATGTAAAGAAACTTCAACCAGATAAGCTCGAACCCAAATCGGAAAATGTGTCTTCATAGGATACCCAAAGGAGATCATGGGTACACCTTCTATCACAGATCTGAAGGCAAGATTTTCATTGCTAAATTCGGATCCTTTCTAGAGAAGGAGTTTCTCTCGAAAGAAGTGAGTGGGAGGAAAGTAGAACTTGATGAGATAATCAGATCTGCTCCCTTATTGGAAAGTAGTTCATCACAAGAAATGGTTCTGTGACAACTACACCAATTAGTGAGGAAACTAATGATGATAATCATGAAGCTTGAGATCAAGTTACTCTTGAACCTCGTGGGTCAACCAGAGTAAAATACGCACCAGTGGTACGGTAATCCTATTCGGAAGTCATGTTACTTGACCATGGCGAACCTACAAACTATGAAGAAGAGATGGTGAGCCCAGATTCGCAAAATGGCTGGAAGCCATGAAATCTGAGATGGGATCCATGTATGAGAACAAAGTATGGACTTTGGTTGACTTGCCCGATGATCGGCAAGCCATTGAAAATAAATGGATCTTTAAGAAGAAGACCGACGCTGATGGTAATATAACTGTCTACAAAGCTCGACTTGTTGCGAAAGGTTTTCGACAAGTTCAAGGGGTTGACTACGATGAGACTTTCTCACCAGTGGCGATGCTTAAGTCTGTCCGAATCATGTTAGCAATTGCCGCATTTTATGATTATGAAATTTGGCAAATGGATGTAAAACTGCATTCTTGAATGGATTTCTAGAAGAAGAGTTGTATATGATGCAACCAGAAGGTTTTGTCGATCCAAAGGGTACTAACAAAGTGTGCAAGCTCCAAATGATCAATTTATGGTGCAGTGCAAGCCTCTCGGAGTTGGAATAAGCGCTTTGATAGTGTGATCAAAGCATATGGGTTTATCTGAGACTTTTGGAGAAGCTTGTATTTACAAGAAAGTGAGTGGGAGCTCAGAGCATTTCTAATATTATATGTGGACGACATATTATTGATTGGAAATGATATAGAATTTCTGGATAGCATAAAAGGATACTTGAATAAAAGTTTTTCAATGAAAGACCTCGGTGAAGCTGCTTACATATTGGGCATCAAGATCTATAGAGATAGATCAAGGCGCTTAATTGGACTTTCACAAAGCACATACCTTGATAAAGTTTTGAAAAAGTTCAAAATGGATCGAGCAAAGAAAGGTTTTTACCAGCATTACAAGGTGTAAGATTGAGTCGGACTCAATGCCCGACCACAGCAGAAGATAGAGAGAAATGAAAGATGTTCCTATGCTTCAGCCATAGGCTCTATCATGTATGCAATGCTGTGTACCAGACACGACGTATGCTTAGCTGTAAGCTTGGCGGGAAGGTACCAAAGTAATCCAGAGTGGATCATTTGGACAGCGGTCAAGAACATCTGAAATACCGAAAAGGACTAAGGATATGTTTCTCGATATGGAGGTGACAAAGAGCTAGTCGTAAATGGTTACGTCGATGCAAGCTTTGACACTGATCCGACGATTCTAAATCGCAAACCGGATCGTGTTTTTATTAAGCGGTGGAGCTGTCGGTTGGTGCAGTTCTAAACAAAGCGTCGTGGCGGGATCTACATGTGAAGCGGAGTACATAGCTGCTTGAAGCAGCAAATGAAGGAGTCTGGATGAAAGAGTTCATTTCGATCTAGGTGTCATACCTAGTGCATCGGGACCGATGAAGATCTTCTGTGACAATCTTGGTGCAATTGCCTTGGCATAGGAATCCAGATTTCACAAGAGGACCAAGCATATCAAGAGACGCTTCAATTCCATTCGGGACCAAGTCCAAGTGGGAGACATAGAGATTTGCAAAATACATACGGATCTGAATGTTGCAGACCGTTGACTAAGCCTCTTCCACGAGCAAAACATGATCAGCACCAAGACTCCATGGGTGTTAGGATCATTACTTTGTAATCTAGATTATTGACTCTAGTGCAAGTGGGAGATCAAGGAAATATGCCCTAGAGGCAATAATAAAGTTATTATTTATTTCCTTATACCATGATAAATGTTTATTATTCATGCTAGAATTGTATTAACCGGAAACATAATACATGTGTGAATATATAGACAAACAGATGTCACTAGTATGCCTCTACTTGACTAGCTTGTTAATCAAAGATGGTTATGTTTCCTAACCATGAACAAGGAGTTGTTATTTGATTAACAAGGTCACATCATTAGTTGAATGATCTGATTGACATGACCCATTCCGTTAGCTTAACACTTGATCGTTTAGTATGTTAATGCTTTCTTCATGACCCATACATGTTCCTATAACTATGAGATTATGCAACTCCGTTTACGGAGGAACACTTTGGTACTACCAAACGTCACAACGAATCGGGTGATTATAAAGGAGTACTACAGGTGTCTCCAAAGGTACTTGTTGGGTTGGCGTATTTGAGATTAGGTTTTGTCACTCCGATTGTCGGAGAGGTATCTCTAGGCCTTCTCGGTAATACACATCACTTAAGCCTTGCAAGCATTACAACTAATGAGTTAGTTGTGAGATGATGTATTACGGAACGAGTAAAGAGACTTACGATAACGAGATTGAACTAGGTATTGGATACCGACGATCGAATCTCGGGTAAGTAACATACCGATGACAAAGGGAACAACGTATGTCGTTATGCGGTTTGACCGATAAAGATCTTCGTAGAATATGTAGGAACCAATATGGGCATCCAGGTTCCGCTATTGGTTATTGACCGAGAATGGTTCTAGGTCATGTCTACATAGTTCTCGAACCCGTAGGGTCCGCACGCTTAACGTTTCGATGACAGTTCATTATGAGTTTATAAGTATTGATGCACCGAAGGTTGTTCGGAGTCCCGGATGTGATCACGGACATGACGAGGAGTCTCGAAATGGTCGAGACATAAAGATTGATATATTGGAAGCCTACATTTGGACATCGGAAGTGTTCCGAGTGAAATCGAATTTATCGAGTACCGGAGGTTACCGAACCCCGGGAACTACATGGGCCATAGTGGGCCTTGGAGGAAAGGAGAAAGGGCCAGCCCTAGGTGGCGCTTCCCCCCTTCCCTAGTCCTATTAGGACTAGGAAAGGTGGGCCGCCCCCTCTCTCTTTCCCCTCCGAATCCTAATCCAACTAGGATTGGAGGGAGTCCTACTCCCGGGAGTAGGACTCCTTGCGCCTCCCCTTGTGCCGCCACCCCCCTTGGCTCCTTTATATCACGGGGCAGGGGCACCCCATGACACACAAGTTGATCTACGGATCTTTCCTTAGCCGTGTCGGTGCCCCTTCCACCATATTCCACTTCGGTCATATCGTCATGAGCTTAGGCGAAGCCTCGCGCGGAGAAGTCATATCGTCGCGGAGCTTAGGCGAAGCCCTGCGTCGGTGGAGCATCAACATCGTCCTGCGCCGTCGTCTTGACGAAACTCATCCCGACACTTTGCTGGATCGAGTCCGGGATCGTCATCGAGCTGAGCGTGTGCGAACTCGGAGGTGCCGTGACGTTCGGTGCTTGGATCGGTCGGATCGTGAAGACGTCGACTACATCAACAGCGTTGTTATAACGCTTCCGCTTTCGGTCTCACGAGTGCGTGGGACGGACACTCTTCCCTCTCGTTGCTATGTCATCACCATGGTCTTGCGTGATCGTAGGAAATTTTTTGAAATTACTACGTTCCCCAACACCGAGAAGAAGAAGGGGTGGGCGGGTGGGAAAAGAAAACAACTGAGGATTGAACGCAAAGATGAAGATGGTCGAGTCGACTTGACGAGAAATGCACCGGATAAAAGAGCTGAGGAACAACTGCCCGAAAAACCAACTGCGTGATCCTAAAGAAAATTTGAAGGGGAAGAGAAGTAATTCAAAACACCTACGTCAAGATTCCTTACCAGAGCGATGAAGGGACTGAGGAGTAAAAAGAATTCCTACTCTCCGATATAACTAGACTCCGAAAATAGCTTTATTCTAGACTCAACTGCGGCCAAACTACACGATCAATCAAGGGGGCTCCTAGGGTCAGTCGAGGCTCTGATACCAACTTGTCACGCCCAATATGCAACCCTATCCAAAAGGAACTCGACGGTCCCACCAAGGATAGACCCGCATATTGAAACGCTTTTGCAAGGTGGATATCATTACATCAAAATTACATAATAGATGGGGATACATACATAAGGCACAAATGCCACAAGAATACATCAACATCATATACAAGATCAACATCCGACTACGGATGAATCATAAACAGAAACTCAAACAATATCCACCCTGCTAGCCCATGCTGCCGACCTGGAACCTATCCCCTGATCGAAGAAGAAGCAGAAGAAGAACTACAACACAAGTAAACATCGCTCTCGCGTCATGATCATCGCACAACCTGTACCTGCAACTGTTGGTGTAGTAATCTGTGAGCCACGAGGATTCAGCAATCCCATTACCATGGGTATCAAGACTAGCAAAGCTTAAAGGGTAAGGAAGGAGTAAAGTGGTGAGGTTGCAGCAGCGACTAAGCATATATGGTGGCTAACCAACGCAAATGAGAGCGAGAAGAGAAACAAAGGAACGGTCGTCAACTAGTAATGATCAAGAAGTGATCCTGAACTCCTACTTACGTCAGACATAACCCAAGAACCGTGTTCTCCTCTCGATCAACCCGAAAAGAGACACTCACGGTTCGCATTACGGTTGGTGTATTTTGATTAAGATCAACTTCGGTTTTCTACAACCGGACATTAACAAATTCCCATCTGCCACATAACCGCGGGCACGGCTTTTGAAAGTTCAAACCCTGCAGGGGTGTCCTAACTTAGCCCATGATAAGCTCTCGCGATCAACGAAGGATATTACTTCTCCCGGAAGACCCGATCAGTCTCGGAATCCGGCTACAAGACATTTCGACAGCAATAAAACAAGACCAGCAAAGCCGCCCGATGCGCCGACAATCCCGATAGGAGCTGCACATATCTCGTTCTCAGGGCAACACCGGATGAGACATCCTACGAGTAAAACCAATCCTCAAGTTTCCCCAAAGTGGCCCCGTAGTCTACTCGGTTCGGGCCAACACTTAGAGAAGCAATGGTCCGGGGGGCTAAATAAAGATGACCCTCGAGAGAGCGACTCCCAAGGGAAAAGTAGGTGGTGGTGAGGCAAATGGTAAAACCAATGTTGGGCCTTGCTGGAAAAGTCTTATTCAAAGCGAACTGTCAAGGGGGTCCCATAAATCACCCGACCGCGTTAGGGACGCAAAATCCGGGAACATAATACCGATATGACGGAAACTAGGGCGGCAAGAGTGGAACAAAACACCAGGCATAAGGCCGAGCCTTCCACCCTTTACCAAGTATATAGATGCATTAATAATATAAGATATATTGTGATATCCCAACAAGTAAACATGTTCCAACAAGGAACAACATCTCCATGTTCCAAGAAGGAACAAACTTCATCTTCACCTGCAACTAGCAACGCTATAAGAGGGGCTGAGCAAAGCGGTAACATAGCCAAACAACGGTTTGCTAGGAAGGGTGCAAAAGGTTAGAGGCTGACATGGCAATTTGGGATGGCTTGATAAACAGGTAATAGGTAGCGCATCATGGCGATAGAACGAAGCAACTAGCATAGCAATGATAGTAGTGAGATCCAGGGTAGCGGTCATCTTGCCTGAAATCCCGCAAGGAAGAAGAACGAGTCCATGAAGAAGACGAATGGATGAAGCCGAACCAAGCGTAGACGAACGAATCCTCACGATCGCAACGAAACAGGAACTAACAAGAAGAAGCACACAACAAGGTAAACACACCACACATGAGCAAGGCATGATGCACAACAAGCATGATGCATGACAAAGGTACATGAAGCTACTCATGGCAAGAGATGATGCCAACAAGAACAACACATCAAAGCAACTTTAAATGAGGCCGGAAACAACATATAACAATTCCGGTAAGTCCTCATATGCAAATTTCGAAATTGGTCCAGATCTGAATAAACCTTATGTTCAAGTTGTTAAACAGAAATTTAAGATGCACCAACATGATCTACACGAAAATCTAGTCAAGTTACATATAAAGTTCATTAAATTTGGAGCTACGGCCTAGAAGATATGAGCAAAACAAGTTGAACATGGCATTGATGCAAAATGCATACAAACATCAAGCAAAACACCTCAAAACAAGGATGCAACATGATAATATGAAACTACATGCAAAATCAAGCAAGTTTCATATAGATCACACTCAAAACGGAGCAACGGTGCAACACATACACACCATACAAGTCATGACAACAATCTGTCCAAAACAGCAACTAGGCATATTGCAAGCATCAAAACAACAAGCTACAGCATCTCAACGTAATAAAAAAAGGCATGGGCATGATGTACAGGTAAAGCATGACAAAACATGAACACTGAGCTATCTCCAGAAATCACTAGAACATGCTCAAAAACACATGGCAAGATTGCAAATAATAACAGTTTCAGACTTTAGCAGAAATAACATCAGGTTAACATGTTTAGAGCTATGAAACAACATGTTACAGGAACTTATCATGGAAGACAAAGGCATGGCATGATACTATTAAATGCATAGAACAAATGTCCCTTACTGACCATAAGCCAAAAAGGATCAGAAAATATGATGGCACCCATGTAAACATAGCAAGTTATATTACAGATTCATACATGGCAGGAACAACGATAAGTAGGCATGTTGGTGAGCTTGAACCACTCACCACAGAGCAATACATGGCATGGCAAGGCAACCAACAGTAAGCAGACATGGCATAGAAGCTATAAATGGAAAGAACAACATCATAGCATACACGGATCAACTACAACAACCTTGGCAAAATTGAATAACATGTAAACAATCTGCCAGGAAACATTTTATAGCAAAAGTAGAGCTCGATTGACTCAAGCTATGGCACTATATAATTCCAAACAAGGTCATGGATGGATAGATAATAACCATATGTTCAAAACATCCTTACTGAAGTATCTCAAAATATGCATGGATCTCTCGGTAGCATCAAGTTAACATGGCATAAAAATATCAGCAAAACAGGGCTGAAATCAGCAACATCATGAAGCCTAGTTTGCATGCTTGTGCTAGTCACCACAAAGATCAAAAAAATACATGGCATACACCCCTGTAAAGATGGCATGGCATATTACAAAACACATGTAGGACTCAAGTTCATAGGATGCACACATCAATCATGGCAAAAATGACAAAAGTGCATGTTCTGATAAGAATCTGGAACTGACATCACATAGCCCTTTTCCAACAGCATTTCGGGCATCAAGATGAGCTCAAATGAAAATGATGCAATTAGATGAAATGATGTACTCGTCGAGGCGAACAATTCGACATATTACACGCGCAAAACGGAGCTACGGATGCAGAGTTATGATGTGATGAAAATGCATGAAAATATCATGAAATCTGGGACTTAGTGGATTCGGGGAAGGAGAAGAAAGTCAACCTCACGGCACGGAAATCGAAGCGGCGGCGGATCTCGCCGGATCCGCGGCGCCGGTGGCCGGAGAGGTGACGGGGAGGGCGCCGGCGAGGGGGGTTCACCGGATCCGGGGTGGCCCCGGCCGGATCCGGCACCGGACGGCGAGCTCCGGGCGGGAGGCGCGGGCCGCGGCGCGATTTAACGGCGGGCGATGTTCGGCGGCGGGCGGCGGAGGCCGGCGAGGCCGGTGCTTCATGGCGGCTCCGAAGCGCTGAGGAGGCACCGGCGGCCGGGCGGACCGTGGCGGCGGGCGGCGAGAGACGGCCGGGCGCGGCGAGCGAGGTCGCTCGCTGGGCGGCGGAGTCTCCGGCGGCGGAGCTGCGAGGCGGGCGGCGAGCCGCCCGGGCTCGGCGGCGGCGCAACCGGCGGCGGCGGCGAGAGCGGCGGCCTCGCGGGCCGGATGGCTCCATGAACGCGGCCTGCGCGGTCGGCGGCGATGACGTGTCGCGCTCGTATTGGCCGAGAGCGGCGGCGGGGAAGCGTCCGGACGGCGCGGACATGTCCGGCGCGGACATGTCCGGCGCGGCGCGGAGGACGAAAACTAGGGTTTCAGAGGGTTTGGACCGCGAATTTTCGGGGGGATCTAGTTTTATAGATAGGAGGAGCTAGGAAGCTCCAAATGAGGTGCGGTTTTCGGCCACGCGATCGTGATCGAACGACCGAGAGCATGGAGGGGAGTTAGATGGGTTTTGGGCCACTTTGGAAGGGGTGTTGGGCTGCAACTTAAAGAGGCTTTTGCGGTTACCCGGATAACCGTTGGAGTACCAAACGACCTCCAAATGATCCGAAACTTGACAGGCGGTCTACCGGTGCTATACCAAGGCCGCTTGACAAACCTCGGACCATTCCGAGACCATTTAACACCCGCACATGAAAAGAGGTAAAAGGGGGCGCCGGGAGACATAGGAGTGCCGGATTGCAAAACGGACAACGGGGAAAATGCTCGGATGCATGAAACGAACACGTATGCAAAATGAAATGCACATGATGACATGATATGAAATGCAAATGATGACATGGCAAATTGCAACACGCAAGCACATGAAATGACACGACGGCGAATAACTGGCAGACACCTGGCGCATCGAAACCGGGGCGTTACATTATGTTATGGATGAAGAAACTGCTAGAGACTTCTTTGCTTATAACTTTAGAGAGGATCTTAAGAAATTGTTAGCTAAGCTAAAAGAAAAATCCTTGAATGCTAGAATGAAATATGATCCCGCTTTTGTTACTTCACCTATCTTTGTTACTGATAAGGATTATTAATTCTCTGTCGATCCCGAGTTAATTACTTTGGTTGAATCTGATCCTTTTCGTGGTTGTGAATCTGAAACAGTGTTGGCACATCTTACTAAATTGAATGATATAGCCACCCTATTTTCTCATGAGGAATTTTTTTGCTATTACTATATTCTTAAATTGTTTCCTTTCTCATTAAAGGGTGATGCTAAGATATGGTTTAATTCTCTTGCTCCTGGTTGTGTGCATAGTCCCCAGGATATGATTTATCACTTCTCTGCAAAATATTTCCCCGCTCATAAGAAACAAGCTGCTTTAAATGAAATATTTAATTTTGTGCAAATTGAAGAAGAGAGTCTCCCACAAGCTTTGGGGAGGCTTCTCCGATTACTTAAGGCTTTGCCTGATCATCCTCTCAAGAAACATGAAATACTTGATATCTTTTATAATGGACTAACCGATGCTTCCAGAGACCACCTGGATAGTTGTGTTGGTTGTGTTTTCTGGGAAAGAACTGTTGAGCAAGCTGAATTGCTATTGAATAATATATTGAGTAATGAAAATGATTGGACACTTCCTGAACGAACTCCGAAGCCAACTCCGAAGAAAAGGGGTATTCTATTTCTCAGTCCTGAAGATATGCCAGAGGCAGAGAAATCTATGAAATAAAAAGGTATCAAAGCTGAAGATGTTAAGAATCTACCACCTATTGAAGAAATAAATGGTCTTGATAACCCAATACAGGTAGTAGAGGTAAACTATCTCCGTATATTTGATGAAGGTGATATTCCTCATAATAAGTTTGCTAGGCAATGCTTGGATGAGTTTGATAATTTTATTGTTAAACAAGAAAAGTTCAATGCTTATATTAGTAGGCAATTGAAACGTAATGCTTACATGCTTGACCACTTGGGTGATTATATGAGTAGAACTGTTAATGATCTCAAGCTTATTAGTAAACATGCTTCCATGATTACAACTCAACTAGAACAAGTACTTAAGCCACAAGATGATTTGCTTAATGAGTTGACTAGTAAGAATAATGATAATGCTGTTAGGGTTATGACTAGAGGTGGTAAAATGACCCAGGAACCTTTGTATCCTGAGGGCCATCCTAAGAGAGTTGAGCAGGATTCTCGGAGAATTAATACTGATGCACCTAGTCCTTCTAATAAAAAGAACAAGAAAACTGATAGGACTTTGCATGCTAGTGAACCTACTATAGACACACCTGAGAATCCCAATGATATTTCTATTTCTGATGCTGAGACACAATATGGTGATGAACATGAACCTAGTGATAATAATGATGTTCATGTTGATGCTCACCTAGTAATGATAATGATGTAGAGATTGAACCTTTTGTTGATCTTGATAACCCACAATCAAAGAGTCAACGTTATGATAAGAGAGACTTCATTGCTAGGAAACATGGTAAAGAAAGAGAACCATGGGTTCAGAAACCCATGCCCTTTCCTCCTAAGCCATCCAAGAAAAAGGATGATGAGGATTTTGAGTGCTTTGCTAAAATTATTAGACCTATCTTTTTGCGTATGTGTTTGACTGATATGCTTAAAATACCTCCTTATGCCAAGTATATGAAAGATATTGTTACAAATAAAAGAAAGTTACCGGAAGCTGAAATTTCCACCATGCTTGCTAATTATACTTTTAAGGGTGGAATACCAAAAAACTTGGAGATCCAGGAGTACCAACTATACAATGCTCCATTAAAAGAAACTATGTCAAAACTGCTTTATGTGATCTTGGAGCCGATGTTAGTGTTATGCCTTTCTCTTTGTATCATAGACTTGATTTGAATAAGTTGACACCTACTGAAATTTCTTTGCAAATGGCTGATAAATCAACTACTATACCCATCGTTATTGGTGACGATGTGCCTGTTGTGGTTGCAAACGTTACTATCTTAACAGACTTTGTTATTCTTGATATTCCCGAGGACGATAATATGTCGATTATCCTTGGTAGACCCTTTTTGAATACTGTAGGGGCTGTTATTGATTGCAACAAAGGCAATGTCACTTTTCATGTTAATGGTAATGAGCATACGGTACAGTTTCCAAAGAAACAACCTCAAGTTCATTGTATCAATTCTATTGGAAAAATTTCAACTATTACTATTGAAGGTTTTGAATTCCCTCTTCCTACTGCCAAAAAGAAATATGATATTCTTATTGTTGGGGAAATGCATATCCCCGTTGAGGTAACCTAGTGTTATTCGAAAATTCTCCAGTTTCATGTTATTCGGAAGACGTTTGTTAATAAGACTTCATCAACCTTATTAATGGATTCCTTTTGATGGGCATGAGATGGATGAATTTAGAAAGCACAACTCTCTGTACCCATCTTTTACTTTCTGTTATTTAGATTAGAAAAAGCAAAAATAGTATTATCTGTCTATTTTCTGAATTATCCGTGCAATAAAAAATGTCCCGAAAATAAAAGTTCTCCAAATGCCCTGAAAGTTTAGTATGCTTTTTTATGCAATATTTAAGAATATCTGGCACTGAACACACATCAGGGGCCTCACCAACTGGCCACAAGGGTGGAGGGCGCGCCCCCTGACCTTGTGGGCCCCATGTGGGCCCCTCCACTTATTCCAGCACCCATCCACTCCTTCCTCCAGAAAAAATCACTCCATAGCTAAAACTCGTGTTCTTGCTCATCTTGCTGCCATTTTCGATCTCCTTGCTCAAAGTTCCATTCACAAAACTGCTTTGGGGGATTGTTCTTCGGTATGTAACTCCTCCAATGGTCCAATTTGTTTTTATTCTAGTGCTTTATTCATTGAATTTTTTTGCTGCTGTGGTGACCTTGTTCTTGATCTTGCATGTCAAATTTATATGGTCCAAAGTAGTTTTGATGCATGATAGCTTCTAGGCACTTGTAGGAGTAGTTGCTATCAATTTTGTTGAGTTTGGTTCACTTAATTTTGAGTCACTAAAAATTTCAGAAATTTTCAGAGGAAGAAAATGTTGAGGAGATTGTTGAGAGGTTCCTCGAGCCGGGGTTCGAAGGAAAAAGAAAATGAGGAGAAGGAAAAGCTCAAGTATAATCTTCCTCACGCCGCGGAAATTTGGCCGTGCGAATGGCCATGTGATGCATTCTTACAAGCAGCCGGGATTTATGATGATTTCTATTATTTGTCTGAGAATGCAGGCATCACCGACTTCCTCTTCGACCAGTGTAATCAGTATCTCCTACTCACTAATACTTCCGTGCAAAATTTTCATTTTCATGCTAGGAAATCACCACCCACGGTAGACTTTCACTTATATGATGAGTACAAAGAAATGACGGTTTATGACTTTTGTGAGGTTTGTAAATTACCCTTATGAAGGTAGTGTTGAGGATCCACGTCCTAGTGACGTGGGAGGCCTTATTCATGAAATTACCATAGGGGAAGGCAGAGGAGTGTCGGGAGCGAGAGTGGCTAGCATACATTTCCTTGTTTTACGTTATTACTCATTATTTGCTGGGAGATGTTTAATTGGTCGTGGAGAGAGTGGAGGCCTTACATAGAGATATAACTTACAGTTTGGGCACTATGGTTGCTAAGTGGTTGAGTATGAACCGTACAAAGGGTCCTATTTTCGGAGGTATCTTTGCCTCCCGCCTTGCTAAACACTTTGAGATACCCATTAGGCATTATGAAAAAGAGGAGAAACTGCTACCCACTATACGTTTAGATTATGACAGCATGGTAGCACATAAGTTTATTTGCCATGATGAGGAAAAGAGACTTATTTGTAACCTGGTATTTAGCGAGAATACTTTTAAAATTATTACCTTGCCTGCACCTGTTTTGTTCGATATTCATTCAGGCAGGTACTTCGTTTTGCCCGCGGACATTGGTGCATATTGGGAGGGGACACGATCCCCACCTCCGGAGCCAGAGCCATCACCTGATCCATATCATGAGTCTATTTATCAGTGGGATCCACATGAGCTTGCTAACCAGTGGAATCCCTAGGATCCTCCTCAGTACACCGGAGAGAACTACTTTGATCCATGGGCATAGACCAACTTAGTCCACAAGCCTAAGCTTGGGGGAGTACGTATTTCTCATTGACATTACATTCATGTTCACACACTCATTCCAGTTGTCGGTGTTCATACTTTTTCGTTGTACTATCCATGCTAGTTTATTCTTTTTCCCGTTTTATACCCAAAAAATTAGTTGTAGTTAGTTTACTTTCTATGCATGCTTAGTAGTAATATTAATAGAAAACCCAAAAATATTTCTCATTCTTCTTTTGCTTGTTGGGAGCTTTCCCGTGTAAATAGTTTTTCTCGTTCTTGTTTTACCTTCTTCAGAAAAACAAAAACTCCAAAAATATTTTAGTGTGTTTCTTTGAAATTCTTTTTCTTTTCTTTGGGGGTCGAGAGGAGAAGACCACGATGAAAACGTTGAGTGGCTCTCATATGCATTATTGTTGATCTAACAAAGAGCCCATATTACCTTGTCTTCTCCTTTGAATAAATGTTTGCAGATTCCAGCTTAGTCCAATGCACGTGCACATTATTATTATTCACACCGTTCGGTCGTGCAAGTGAAAGGCAATAATGACGATATATGATGAAATGATTGAGATGAGGAAAAGCTGGTATGAACTCGACCTATCTTGTTTTTGTAATATGATTAGTTCATCGTTCCTGATTCAGACTACTATGAATGGAACATGTTTGCAATGACAATTAGAGACTATAGTTACTCATGTCATGCTTAAATCAGCTAGGAGTTTATAATGGTTTACCTTGCGTGCCAACATGGAAATTTAAAATGGTTGTGATGTAGTATGATAGGATGGTATCCTCCTTTGAATGATTCAAGTGGCTTGAGTTGGCACATGTTCAACGCATGTAGTTGAAACAAAATCAACATAGCCTCCATGATATTTATGTTCATGGTGATTTATATCCTACTCATTCTTGCATTCAATGTTGGTTAATCTCAATGCATGTTTATGACTGTTGTTGCTCTCTAGTTGGTCGCTCCCCAGTCTTTTTCTAGCCTTCACTTGTACTAAGTGGGAACACTACTTGTGCATCCACTTCCATAAACCCCAAAGTTGTTCCATATGAGTCCACCATACCTTCCTATATGCGGTATTTACCTGCCGTTCCAAGTAAATTTGCATGTGCCAAACTCTAAACCTTCAAATAATACTCCCTTCGTTCCTTGATATAAGGTGTATAGATTTTTGAGAAAAAAATCCGAAATATAAGGTGTGTTGCATTGCACCACTCGTTTGGATAATTTTTTTAGGTGCAATCTCGCCCAAAACTTGTGAAATTTTCCCTCTACGTGTGTTCTTTAATTTTCGTGCCAAAAACTATACACCCTATATTTAGGAATGGAGGGAGTAATCTGTTTTATATGCTCGAATAGCTCATGTACCAACCAGGGATGTCAATATCTTCCATGCTAGGTGGGTTATTCTCACGATGAGTGGACTCCGCTCATCATTCACGAGAAAAATGGCTGGTAAGCGGGATGCCCAGTCCCATGCTCAAAGCAAATCAAATCAAAATAATTGCAAACAAAACTCCCCCAGGATTGTTGTTAGTTCGACGGTACCCGCTGTTTCGGACCAGCCGTGGAGTGTGCTTGTTGGTGGTGGGGGAGTATAAACTTTACCATTCTGTTTGGGAACCGCCTATAATGTATGTAGCATGGAAGATACCGAGATCTCTTGGTTGATATGTTGACAATGAAAGCATACTGCTCAAAATATTATTTATCTCTATATCAAAACTCGAGCTCTGGCACCTCTATAAATCCCTGCTTCCCTCTGCGAAGGGCCTATCTATTTACTTTTATTGTTGAGTCATCATCCTCTTATAAAGAGCACTAGTTAGAGAGCACCACCATCATTTGTATGCATTGTTATTCATTTATATTGAGTATGATTGTGACTAGATCTCTTTTACCATGAATTATAATGTCTAGTCAGTCCTTGATCTTCAGGGGTGCTCTGCATTTATGTTTTGCGGTCTCAGAAAGGGCTAGCGAGATACCATATTGTTATATCATATCATGATTGTTTTGAGAAACTGTTCTCATCTGAGATTTATTATTATTGCTTGCTAGTTGATTATGTCATTGATATGAGTAAATGTGAGACCTAAATGTTATTGTGAATATGGTTAGTTAATAATCTTTGCTAAAAAATTGAATGCTGGCTTTACATATTTGCAACAACAAATCAAACAGAGTTTGTAAAAGTTTTTCTTTATCACTTTCAGTTTCTCAACGGAATTGCTTGAGGAAAAGCAAGGGTTAAGCTTGGGGGAGTTGATACGTCTGTGTCGTATCTGTTGGGGAACGTTGCAGAAAATCAAAATTTTTCCTACGGTTTCACCAAGATCCATCTATGAGTTCATCTAAGCAACGAGTCATGGGAGAGTGATTGCATCTACATACCACTTGTAGATCGCGGCGGAAGCGTTCAATGGAGCGGGATGATGGAGTCGTACTCGCCGTGATTCAGATCACCGATGACCTAGTGCTGAATCTAACAGCACCTCCGCGTTCAACACACGTGCGGAGCGGATGACGTCTCCTCCTTCTTGATCCAGCAAGGGGAAGGAGAGGTTGATGATGATCCAGCAGCACGACGGCGTGGTGGTGGATGCAGCAGAACTCCCAGCGGGGCTTCGCTAAGCAACTACGGGAGGAGGAGGAGGTGTTGCGGGGGAGGAGGCGCCAGATTTCAGGGTGCGCCACCCTCCCTCCCTCCCTTTATATAGGTGCAAGAGAGGGGGAGGCGCAGCCTTGCCCCTTCCTCCAAGGAAGGGGTGCGGCCAGGGGAAGGAGTCCATCCTCCCAAGGCACCTCGGAGGTGCCTTCCCCTTTAGGACTCTCCTCCCCAAGTCTCCTTGGCGCATGGGCCTCTTGGGGCTGGTGCCCTTGGCCCATATGGGCCAAGGCGCACCCCTACAGCCCATGTGCCCCCGGGCAGGTGGACCCCAGTGGACCCCGGACCCCTTCGGCACTCCGGTATAATACCGATAACGCGAAACTTTTCCGCGACCAAAATAAGACTTCATATATATAAATCTTTACCTCCGGACCATTCCGAACTCCTCGTGACGTCCGGGATCTCATCCGGACTCGAACAACATTCGGTTTGCTGCATACTCATATTCATACAACCCTAGCGCCACCGAACCTTAAGTGTGTAGACCCTACGGGTTCGGAGACATGCGAGACATGACCGAGACGGCTCTCGGGCAATAACCAACAGCGGATCTGGATACCCATGTTGGCTCCTACATGCTCCTCGATGATATCATCGGATGAACCGCGATGTCGAGGATTCAATAAACCCGTATACTATTCCCTTTGTCAATCGGTATTTTACTTGCCCGAGATTCGATCGTCGGTATCCCAATACCTCGTTCAATCTCGTTACGCAAGTCACTTTACTCGTACCGTAATGCATGATCCCGTGACCAGACACTTGGTCACTTTGAGCTCATTATGATGATGCATTACCGAGTGGGCCCAGAGATACCTCTCCGTCATACGGAGTGACAAATCCAGCCTCGATCCGTGTCAACCCAATGACACTTTTGGAGATACCTGTAATGCACCTTTATAGTCACCCAGTTACGTTATGACGTTTGGTACACCCAAAGCACTCCTACGGTATCCGGGAGTTACACGATCTCATGGTCTAAGGAAGAGATACTTGACATTGGAAAAGCTCTAGCAAAACGAACTACACGATCTTGTGCTATGCTTAGGATTGGGTCTTGTCCATCACATCATTATCCTAATGATGTGATCCCGTTATCAATGACATCCAATGTCCATAGTCAGGAAACCATGACTATCTGTTGATCAACGAGCTAGTCAACTAGAGGCTCACTAGGGACATATTGTGGTCTATGTATTCACACGTGTATTACGATTTCCGGATAATACAATTATAGCATGAATAAAAGACAATTATCATGAACAAGGAAATATAATAATAATACATTTATTATTGCCTCTAGGGCATATTTCCAACAGTCTCCCACTTGCACTAGAGTCAATAATCTAGTTACATTGTGATGAATCGAACACCCATAGAGTTCGGTGTTGATCATGTTTTGCCCATGAAGAGAGGTTTAGTCAACGGATCTGCGACATTCAGATCCGTATGCACTTTGCAAATTTCTATGTCTCCATCTTGAACATTTTCACGGATGGAGTTGAGCGACGCTTGATGTGCTCTGGTCTTCTTGTGAAACCTGGGCCCTTGGCAAGTGCAATAGCTCCAGTGTTGTCACGAAGAGTTTGATCGGCCCGACGCATTTGGTATGACTCCTAGGTGGGTGATGAACTCCTTCACCCAAATTGCTTCATGCGCTGCCTCCGAGGCTGCCATGTACTCCGCTTCACATGTAGATCCTGCCACGACGCTCGCTTGCAGCTGCACCAGCCATCGCTCCACCATTCAACATATACACGATCCGGTTTGTGACTTAGAGTCATCCAGATCTGTGTCGAAGCTTAGCGTCGACGTAACCCTTCTGACGAGCTCTTCGTCACCTCCATAAACGAGAAACATGTCCTTTGTCCTTTTCGTACTTCAGGATATTCTTGACCGCTGTCCGGTGTTCCTTGCGGGATTACTTTGGTACCTTCCTACCAAACTTACGGCAAGGTTTACATCAGGTCCGGTACACAGCATGGCATACATAATAGATCCTATGGCTGAGGCATAGGGATGACACTCATCTCTTCTTTATCTTTTGCCGTGGTCGGGCATTGAGCCGAGCTCAATTTCACACCTTGCAAAACAGGCAAGAACCCTTTCTTGGACTGATCCATTTTGAACTTCTTCAAAATCTTATCAAGGTATGTGCTTTGTGAAAGACCTATGAGGCGCCTCGATCTATCCCTATAGATTTTGATGCCTAATATGTAAGCAGCTTCTCCAAGGTCCTTCATTGAAAACTCTTATTCAAGTAGGCCTTAATGTTGTCCAAGAGTTCTATATCATTTCCCATCAAAAGTATGTCATCTACATATAATATGAGAAATGCTACAGAGCTCCCACTCACTTCCTTGTAAACACAAAGCTTCTCCATAAGTCTCAAGATAAACCCAAACACTTTGATCATCTCATCAAAGCGAATGTTCCAACTCTGAGATGCTTGCACCAGCCCATAAATGGATCGCTGGAGCTTGCATACCTTGTTAGCATTCTTAGGATCGACAAAACCTTCCGGCTGCATCATATACAGATCTTCCTTAAGATAACCGTTAAGGAATGCCATTTTGACGTCCATCTGCCATATCTCATAATCATAGTATGCGGCAATTGCTAACATGATTCGGACGGACTTAAGCTTCGCTACGGGAGAGAAAGTCTCATCGTAGTCAATCCCTTGAACTTGTCGATAACCCTTAGCGACAAGTCGAGCTTTATAGGTGGTAACATTACCATCCGCGTCCGTCTTCTTCTTAAAGATCCATTTGTTTTCTATCGCTCGCCGATCATCGGGCAAGTCTGTCAAAGTCCATACTTTGTTTTCATACATGGATCCTATCTCGGATTGCCATCGCTTCTTCATAGTTCGAAGGTTCACCGTTGTCTAACAACATGATTTCCAGGACAGGGTTGCCGTACCACTCTGGTGCGGAACGTGTCCTAGTGGACCTACGAAGTTCAGTAGCAACTTGATCCAAGTACCTTGATCATCATCATTAATTTCCTCTCCGATCGGTGTAGGCACCACAGAACATTTTCTGAGCTGCACTACTTTCCGTTCAAGAGGTAGTACTTCATCGAGTTCTACTTTCCTCCCACTTACTCCTTTCGAGAGAAACTCTTTTCCGAAAGGATCCGTTCTGGCAACAAAGATCTTGCCTTCGGATCTAAGGTAGAAGGTATACCCAATGGTTTCCTTAGGGTATCCTATGAAGACGCATTTTTCCGACTTGGGTTCGAGCTTTTCAGGTTGAAGTTTCTTGACATAAGCATCGATCCCCAAACTTTTAGAAACGACAGCTTAGGTTTCTTCCCAAACCATAATTCATACGGTGTCGTCTCAACGGATTTAGACGGTGCCCTATTTAAAGTGAATGTAGCTGTCTCTAGAGCGTATCCCCAAAATGATAGCGGTAAATCAGTAAGAGACATCATAGATCGCACCATATCCAATAGAGTGCGATTACGACGTTCGGTCACACCGTTACGCTAAGGTGTTCCAGGCGGCGTGAGTTGTGAAACGATTCCACATTTCCTTAAGTGTGTACCAAATCCGTGACTTAAATATTCTCCTCCACGATCTAATCGCAAGAATTTTATCTTTCGGTCACGTTGATTATCTACTTCATTCTGAAATTCCTAGAACTTTTCAAAGGTCTCAGACTTGTGTTTCATCAAGTAGACATACCCATATGTACTCAAGTCATCAGTGAGAGTGAGAACATAACGATATCCTCCGCGAGCCTCAACACTCATTGGACCGCACACATCGGTATGTATGATTTCCAATAAGTTGGTTGCTCGCTCCATTGTTCCGGAGAACGGAGTCTTGGTCATCTTGCCCATGAGGCATGGTTCGCATGTGTCAAATGATTCATAATCGAGAGACTCTAAAAGTCCATCAGCATGGAGCTTCTTCATGCGCTTGACACCAATGTGACCAAGGCTGCAGTGCCACAAGTATGTGGGACTATCGTTATCAACTTTACATCTTTTGGTATTCACACTATGAACATGTGTAACATTACGCTCGAGATTCATTAAGAATAAACCATTGACCATCGGAGCATGACCATAAAACATTTCTCTCATATAAATAGAACAACCATTATTCTCGGATTTAAATGAGTAGCCATCTCGATTAAACGAGATCCCGATACAATGTTCATGCTCAAACTTGGCACTAAATAACAATTATTGAGGTTTAAAACTAATGCCGTAGTAAATGTAGAGGTAGCGTGTCGACGGCGATCACATCGACCTTGGAACCATTCCCGACGCATCGTCACCTTGTCCTTCGCCATCTCCGTTTATTCCGCAGCTCTGCTGTGAGTTACATATATGAGCAACGACACCGTATCAAATACCCAGGAGTTACTACGAGTCTTGGTAAGGTACACATCAATTACATGTATATCAAATATACCTTTAGTGTTGCCGCCTTCTTGTCGCTAAGTATTTGGGGCAGTTCCGCTTCGATGACCCTTCCTTTGCAATAAAAGCACTCTGTCTCGTGCTTGGGTCCATTCTTTGACTTCTTCCCGCAACTTGCTTACGGGCGCCGCAACATCCTTGCCGTCCTTCTTGAAGTTCTTCTTTCCCATGCCCTTCTTGAACTTAGTGGTTTTATTGACCATCAACACTTGATGCTCCTTCTTGATTTCTACCTCTGCTGACTTCAGCATTGAAAATACTTCAGAATAGTTTTCACCATCCCCTGCATATTGTAGTTCATCACAAAGCTCTTGTAGCTTGGTGGGAGCGATCAAGGATTCTGTCAAGGACCGCCTCGTCCGGAGGTTAATGTCCAGCTGGGACAGCGGTTGTGCAACCTGACATTTTGAGTATGTGCTCACTAATGTAACTGTTTTCCTCCATCTTACAACTATAGAACTTGTCGAGACTTCATATCTCTCGACCGGGCATGAGCTTGGAAAACCATTTTCAGCTCCTCGAACATCTCATATGCTCCGTGTTGATCAAAATGCTTTTGGAGCCCCGGTTCTAAGCTGTAAAGCATGCCGCACCGAACGAGGGAGTAATCATCAAGACGAGACTGCCAAGCATTCATAATGTCTTGGTTCTTCGATGGGTGCATCACCTAGCGGTGCTTCTAGGACATATTGTTTCTTGGCTGCTATGAGGATGATCCTCGGGTTGCGGACCCAGTCCGAATAGTTGCTGCCATCGCCTTTCAGCTTGGTTTTCTAGGAACGCGTTGAAGTTCATGGTGACATGAGCGTTGGCCATTTGATCTACAAGACATTTTGCAAAGATTTTAGACTAATGTTCATGATAATTAAGTTCATCTAATCAAATTATTTAATGAACTCCCACTCGGATTTGACATCCCTCTAGTCATCTAAGTGTTACATGATCCGAGTCGACTAGGCCGTGTCCGATCATCACGTGAGACGGACTAGTCATCGTCGGTGAACATCTCCATGTTGATCGTATCTTCCATACGACTCATGTTCGACCTTTCGGTCTCTTGTGTTCCGAGGCCATGTCTGTACATGCTAGGCTCGTCAAGTTAACCCTAAGTGTTTATGCATGTGTAAAACTGTCTTACACCCGTTGTATGTGAACGTAAGGATCTATCACACCGATCATCACGTGCTTCTTGAAACGATTTAACTTTAGCAACGGTGCACGCTTAGGGAGAACACTTTCTTGAAATTGTTATGAGGATCATCTTATTTACTACCGTCGTTCTAAGTAAACAAGATGCATAAACATAATAAACATCACATGCAATTATATATAGTAGTGACATGATATGGCCAATATCACATAGCTCCTTTGATCTCCATCTTCGGGGCTCCATGATCATCCTGTCACCGGCATGACACCATGATCTCCATCATCATGATCTCCATCATCGTGTCTTCATGAAGTTGTCACGCCAACGACTACTTCTACTTCTATGGCTAACGCGTTAGCAATAAAGTAAAGTAATTTACATGGCGTTCTTCAATGACACGCAGGTCATACAAAAATAAAGACAACTCCTATGGCTCCTGCCGTTGTCATACTCATCGACATGCAAGTCGTGATTCCTATTACAAGAACATGATCTCATACATCACATATATCATTCATCATTCATCACAACTTTGGCCATATCATATCACAAAACACTTGCTGCAAAAACAAGTTAGACGTCCTCTAATTGTTGTTGCAAGTTTTACGTGGCTGCAATAGGGTTCTAGCAAGAACGTTTTCTTACCTACGTGAAAGCCACACCGTGATTTGTCAACTTCTATTTACCCTTCATAAGGACCCTTTTCATCGAATCCTCTCCAACTAAAGTGGGAGAGACAAACACCCGCTAGCCACCTTATGCAACTAGTGCATGTCAGTCGGTGGAACCAGTCTCACGTAAGCGTACGTGTAAGGTCGGTCCGGGCCGCTTCATCCCACAATACCGCTGAAGCAAGAAAAGACTAGTAGCGGCAAGCAAGTTGACAAGATCTACGCCCACAACAAAGTTTGTTCTACTCGTGCAATAGAGAACTACGATAGACCTAGCTCATGATGCCATTGTTGGGGACGCTGCGAAAAATCAAAATTTTTCCTATGGTTTCACCAAGATCCATCTATGAGTTCATCTAAGCAACGAGTCATGGGAGAGTGATTTCATCTACATACCACTTGTAGATCGCGTGCGGAAGCGCTCAATGGAACGGGATGATGGAGTCGTACTCGCCGTGATTCAGATCACCGATGACCTAGTGCTGAACGGACAGCACCTCCGCGGCCAACACACGTGCGAGCGGATGACGCCTCCTCCTTCTTGATCCAGCAAGGAGGGAGGAGAGGTTGATGATGATCCAGCAGCACGACGGCGTGGTGGTGGATGCAGCAGAACTCCGCAGGCTTCGCTAAGCAACTACGGGAGGAGGAGGAGGTGTTGCAGGAGGAGGAGGCGCCAGCTTTGGGTGCGGCCACCCCTCCCTCCCTCCCTTTATATAGGTGCAAGAGAGAGGGGAGGGCGAGCCTGCCCCTTCCTCCAAGGAAGGGTGCGCCAAGGGGAAGGAATCCATCCTCCCAAGGCACCTCTGAGGTGCCTTCCCTTTAGGACTCTCCCTCCCAAGTCTCCTTGGCGCATGGGCCTCTTGGGGCTGGTGCCCTTGGCCCATATGGGCCAAGGCGCACCCCATACAGCCCATGTGCCCCGGGCAGGTGGACCCCGTGGACCCCGGACCCCTTCGCACCGCCAGATAATACCGATAACGCCAAACTTTTCCGGCGACCAAAATAAGACTTCCTATATATAAATCTTTACCTTCGGACCATTCCAGAACTCCTCGTGACGTCCGGGATCTCATCCGGGACTCCTAACAACATTCAGTTTGCTGCATACTCATATTCATACAACCCTAGCGTCACCGAACCTTAAGTGTGTAGACCCTACGGGTTCGGGAGACATGCAGACATGACAGAGACGGCTCTCGGGCAATAACCAACAGCGGGATCTGGATACCCATGTTGGCTCCCACATGCTCCTCGATGATATCATCGGATGAACAACGATGTCGAGGATTCAATCAACCCCGTATACTATTCCCTTTGTCAATCGGTATTTTACTTGCCCGAGATTCGATCGTCGGTATCCTAATACCTCGCTCAATCTCGCTACGCAAGTCACTTTACTCGCATCAGTAATGCATGATCCCGTGACCGACACTTGGTCACTTTGAGCTCATTATGATGATGCATTACCGAGTGGGCCCAGAGATACCTCTCCGTTATACGGAGTGACAAATCCTAGCCTCGATCCGTGTCAACCCAATGACACTTTTGGAGATACCGTAATGCACCTTTATAGTCACCCAATTCGCTTGTGACGTTTGGTACACCCAAAGCACTCCTACGGTATCCGGGAGTTACACGATCTCATGGTCTAAGGAAGAGATACTTGACATTGGAAAAGCTCTAGCAAAACGAACTACACGATCTTGTGCTATGCTTAGGATTGGGTCTTGTCCATCACATCATTCTCCTAATGATGTGATCCCGTTATCAATGACATCCAATGTCCATAGTCAGGAAACCATGACTATCTGTTGATCAACGAACTAGTCAACTAGAGGCTCACTAGGGACATATTGTGGTCTATGTATTCACACGTGTATTACGATTTCTGGATAATACAATTATAGCATGAATAAAAGACAATTATCATGAACAAGGAAATATAATAATAATACTTTTATTATTGCCTCTAGGGCATATTTCCAACAGTATCTACTTTTCCAAACTCTTTTGCCCTTGTTTTGGACTCTAACTTGCATGATTTGAATGGAACTAACCCGGACTGATGTTGTTTTCAGCAGAATTGCCATGGTGTCATTTTTGTGCAGAATAAAAAGTTCTTGGAATGACCTGAAACTTCACGGAGATAACTTTTGGAATTAATAAAAAATATTGGTGAAAGAATCAGCAGAAGGGGACAACACCCTGGTCACAGGAGTGGGGGGCGCGCCCTCTGACCTTGTGGGCCCCCCGGACCTCCACCAACCTCAACTCCAACTCCATATATTCTCTTTCGGGGATAAAAAAATTGGAGAGAAGGATTCATCGCATTTTACGATACGGAGACACCACCAAGCCCTATTCTTCCTCGAGAAGATAGATCTAGAGTATGTTCGGGGCTTCGGAGAGGGGAATCCGTCGCCATCGTTGTCATCAACCATCCTCCATCACCAATTTCATGATGCTCACCGCCATGCGTGAGTGATTCCATCGTAGGCTTGCTAGACCATGATGGGTTGGATGAGATTTATCATGTAATCGAGTTAGCTTTGTTAGGGTTTGATCCCTAGTATCCACCATGTTCAAAGATTGATGTTGCTATGACTTTGCTATGCTTAATGCTTGTCACTACGGCCCGAGCGCCATGATTTCAGATCTGAACCTATTATGTTTTCATGAATATATTTGTGTTCTTGATCCTATGTTTCAAGTTATAGTCACCTACTACGTGTTGTGATCCAGCAACCCCGGAGTGACAACAGTCAGGACCACTCCCAGTGATGACCGTAGTTTGAGGAGTTCATGTATTCACTAAGTGCTAAAGCTTTGTTCCGGTACTCTATTAAAAGGAGGCCTTAATATCCCTTAGTTTCCAATAGGACCCCGCTGCCACGGGAGGGTAGGACAAAAGATGTCATGCAAGTTCTTTCCCATAAACACGTATGACTATATTCAGAATACATGCCTACATTATATTGATGAATTGGAGCTAGTTCTGGGTCGCCCTATGTTATAACTATTGCATGATGAATGCCATCCGACATAATTATCCATCATTGATCCATTGCCTATGAGCTTTTCACATATTGATCTTTGCTTACTTTTTTTGCCATACATCATTACAATTGCTAAAAAACTGCTCTCTCAAGTAATTTTGCCACCACATCAATATTTCCATACTACTTTTCTACTAAATACTTTGCTACAGATATTAAGTCTTTCAGGTGTGGTTGAATTGAAAACTCAGCTGCTAATACTCGAGAATATTCTTTGGCTCCCCTGGTGTCGAATCAATAAATTTGGGTTGAATACTCTACCCTCGAAAATTGTTGCGATCCCCTATACTTGTGGGTTATCAGCGGACCACGGCATGGCACCATCGACGGCCTGGTACACCCCATTCACAACACCAACAAGTCAAGACCCTCGCGAGGCGGATGACGCCAAGACCTCTGATGGAGCGGCCACCCCAGGTTGCCTCCTGAGGAGCGGAGATTCCTATGCAGGTGCTCAACCTCATGAGGTTGCGATGACACACGTCATGACGACCGAGGCCAGGCAGGCGCCAGCGGGCGTAGAAGAGCAGGTTTCCTCTTTGGTGCTAAGGAGGCCAACGCAGGTGTGGGGACCCAAGGAATCAGCCAAAGGTTTCCATTCCCGTGTTACGGGACCTGGACCGCCAGGACGGCAGGATGGATGTCATCACTGAGCCCACCGTAGCGTCACGACAGAAGCTTTGCAGGAGAAGACCAACTTTTGTCGGGATAAGATGTACTGCTTCTCCCCTTTCAAATTGGCCACTATGGGATCCCTTCCCGCCTTCGTTTTGGGGGAACAGGACCGAGGCCACTATAAATATAGGTTAGCCACCACCATGGAGCCGGATCCGATCAGAACCTCATCAACTCACACCCACACCAGAGCAAACCTCGCGAGGTTGTTCTTCCCTTCTCCTAGTTCATCCTCAGCCCCTCGTGAGGCAAATCCACCACAAAGCAGGAGTAGGGTCTTACACCGCAAGGTGGCCCGAACCTGGGTAAACTATTGTGCCCATCTTATTCCTTGTCCATCGAGCTAGGCCGCGGGGGCGGCAAACAGGTTGGCTAAAGGGGTTGAGTTCTTCGTACACGCCCCAGAGTTCGAACCTTCTCTTGGGTCTGCGGAGCCCTGAACCCGACATTTGGTGCGCCAGGTAGGGGCGTGTCAAAACCGTTCTTACGTCTCCACCCCACGTCCGTTCCATTTGCACCCATGGCAGAGGCTCGTCAAGCTTGCGCTGAGCGTTGGGCTGCTAGCCCCACCCAGGTGGCGCCCCTCAGCCACGGAGCTCATCGTCACCCTATGCTCCCAGCGACCGGTGCGGATACTGGTGTCGACCACCACCGGCGACGTGGGCCGCCCCCTCCCTCTCCCGTGCGGCGTTGCAACCATGCCACCGTGCGGTCCTCTTGTTACACCGCGGCGTCGTCCCTGCACGCTCGTCGGGAGCAAGCGAACACACGAGCTGCGCTCCTTGTGGCGCGCGAGCGACTGCAGTGCAGATTAGCAGAAGGCAGCCGTGACGCCTTACTCGCACACGTTGCCGAGCTACTCGATGTTGCCTGCGAGGGGGCGGCGCCTTTCCGCATCCTACCGGCATCGAACCCCTCCAGGGACCCGCGCCCGCCCCTGCTGCATCTGCTCGCCCACCTGGGGGGAGCCCAGAGGGCCCCGTGAAGGCGATTTCGTGAGCGGCGCCGCCCTCCTGATCCAAGGGGCACACCCCCGGGGTGTGACCAGGTTAGGCCGGCTCCACCGAGGTGACGACGAAGAGCCACCCCAAGACTGGCAAGGCAGAACATCGGAGACGGTGGATAGCGGAGTAGAGGGACTAGGGGCTGGCCTCATGACGATAGCCCCTGGTGCCTCCATGCCGCCGTTGGAGGGCTCATTGTACGCACTAAGGAGAGGCCCGTACATGTTCCTCCCGCCGGCCAGATGTTAGGATCGCCAAGGCCACATGGAGCCGGGACCCCCTACGAACCAACCTAGCGCCTCACCAGCACCTTCGACACCAACGGTCGCCAGCTACGACCAATATCTTTGGAACATGTCTTGCTAACCTTGGATCGCAGGTAAATCACGGTGGCGCACCTCCGGACGTTGGCCCCACCTCAGGCAGGTAGGGCGTGCTGGGAGGTCGCGCGGGGGTAAGCCCGGCGCCAGAGCTTCCCCCGCGCCGCGAGGCCCAAGGCGCCACCACTATGGAGGCGCATGTCATCCTGAAGTGGGTCCTCCGCCGAGGAAGGCGCCGGCGAGCACTTCCCCCGGTCGAGGGCCTGCAGCCACCTACCCTTGGTCCTGTCCAGGTTTCCGAACGCCCCAACGGTGGTTGGGGTATGCACGGGGCGGGGTCCCCACCTGGTAAGCAAGGAGTTCCCCTCAAGTCTCCACTCATGACACTCTCACGTAATAATGAGTGGGGTTGTCATGCCCCGGAGTCTCCTGGGTGCTGCCCCTGAGCCTCACGGGGGCTCCCACCCACGTCCAAGTGGAAGCACCATGCTCCGCGCTGGCAGACGACACTGTCCTCCAATGACTATGCCCACGCCCAATGGAAGCACTGAGCTCCACGCTGGTGAGAAGACTAGTAAGACGTCGGACGCGACTGTCTTTTTTGCTCTCTTTTGTAATTTGATTTGCTGCTTTTGGAATAAAAATTTGAAGTTTCATGCATTTTTTAAAAGAAAAAGGGGGGATTTTTTTGATTCGCAGCGTTTCCTTTTTCTCTGATTTGTGGTTGGGAGGCACGGCTCCTGCCTGCTGTTTCCCCCCGAGCACCCCGCGAGCAGGGGCTGGGTGTGGCGTGCGCATCTGAGCTAACCCAAGCGGCATTAGGGCCCCCTCGGGGCCAAGGACTCCTCGCGCGGCGCTCTCAAGTGAGCCAGCGGGCATGCACCATGCCCGACACTCAGCTCCTAGGCTTAGGAGCACCCAGCTCTGGGCCTTAGGGGCACTCAGCGTCGGGCGCCCCACGCCCCCCCTTGGCTCGACTCCCAGCCGCACACCGGAAGACCCTAAGATCTCGCAAGCCCCTCCCGGGATTCTTTGGACTGGGGGCTCCGGAGGACCCATCTCAGGAGAAACACGTCTCTGCGATACAAGAACCTGCCCAAGGCCGCGAATACAAAAGCTAAGCCAAGCCAACTACTCTAGTTAGGAGCCATTCGGCTCACCCTGGCATATTTTCAAAAATAATTTAGAGGGAATATCATTGTTTCATGCATTATATGGGAGCCCCCCTCCAAAAATGCTTTCACACCCCGCGGGGCCATATCTGAAATTTTGGCTGGCAAACAGGGAAATACAAGCCTAGCGAGACGTGCTACCGTCAGCGTCGATGTCATCGTCACCACCATCAGCTCCGCCCTCTTCGACTGTGAGCGCATCAACATCGTTGGCAAGGGTGTATTCCGTGATCAGGCCATCCACATGGTCGTCCACTCAGCTCGCCAGGTCGCCCTGGGTTACTCCGGGCACGGGGGCTATCGCGGTGTTGAAATCGAAGTCGGGATCGAGGCTAAGAAGGTGACTGAAGACACGCGAGAATGAGCGTCCAAAAGGTCGCGACTTTTCTCTTCGACGAGCTGGCGCGCCCTCACGGCCCCGCCTTCGAGGAAGGTCACGACCTGGGTGAAGAAGCGAAGGTAGCCAGCATATCATCAGCTTCGTACGGGCGGGAGATGCTCTCATCGCATATGGTGCTTAGGGCCCGGTTGGCCCTGACCCTGAGGTCCTCGAACATCAAGGAACGCTCGCGCTCTAGTGTTCGACGGTGGCCCGCCTCGTTCGAGGCTCTCTCCATGAGAGACGTGACACCTTCAACCTTCTGATGAAGTGAGGACATCTCGGCCACAGCGGTGGCCCGGGCCGCCTCGACGGCCTTCTCGCGCCGCTCTGCCGCAGCCAGCTTCACCTTGAGGGCGCCGGCCTTGCCCTGCAGTTCAATTTGCCGCTGCTTGAAGCGAGCCTCCTGGAGCGCCAGTTTTTGGCGATATTCCTCAACAAGGGCCTTGCGGATCCCCACCACCTTCCGGTCGACCTCTTGTTGGATCCTCGCCACCCAAGAGGCAAGGGCATCCTCGGCTGTGGCTACTTGGCGCTCCATCACCTCCAGTCTCTCACGCTCCAGGCTGTGCTCCAATGCCTCAAGAGCCAGCGCGTCCTCACGCACTCGGACTCCCGCCTCGTCTGTGGGGGTCCCGCCTGGCGGCGCCACAAGGGCCGCTTTGGGTGTCTGGACCTACCGCTCAAGGGCGGCGTTCGAGGCTCAAAGCTCCCTCTCAAACTCCTCGGCCGCCTCACGACGATGATTCGTGGCCCGGGCCTCCTCCATGGTGCGGGCGCAAGCTTCTTGAGAAGCGGCAAGGGACTCCTCGGCCTCCGCATGGGAGCGTTCGTGCTGCAAGCGCCCGAGGTTGATGGTGACTTTTAGTTGGCGCCATTTGTGCGCCAGGCGGAGACCCTCCGCCTTGAGGCACGTGTCGACGTCGGCAAGCTCTGCCCCAAGGCGTCCTAGTGCGCTCGTCGCTTCCTGGAGAAGGTCGTGACGGATGGCACTGCGCCCGCGTGCGAGCTCCAACGCTTGGCCGGGCCCTTCCTCCGCGCCCCGGTCTACTGGAGGGGCGTGAGATGACTCGCTCGTCTCCAGCCGAGGGCCAGTGGCCAGAGCTCCTTCGACCGCTCCCTGGGCCTCGGATGGGGTGCAACGTGGTCCAGCCCTGCTGCTTGAAGATGAAGCCGCCGGACGGATCGCCCGGACACCGGCAAGAACCAGCGGAGGGGCCCTCGGCACAGTCTCCGTGCCCGAGAGGTCTCTCTGGAAGAAGGACGCCAGGAGTGCAGCCCCCCCCCCCAGCGGTGGCCTCGGCTCATGAACGACACCAGCTCACATGCAGCCGCCCGGCTGGGGAGGCCTAGGTTCGCAACCGGACCGGAGGTCGCGCTTTGGGCGGGCTCACCCCCACGATGGAAGGGATCCTCAGGGGCAAAAATCAGAAGAGGATGCGATATGCGAAAGTCAAGGAGGGCAAGGTACTTACTCATCCACGACTATCCACTTCCTCTTTTTGAGGGCCCGTGGGACGAGGTCACAACGGTTCCCAAGCCCCTTCCGTTTGCGGGATACCCCAAGACTGGGAAGGGATGCGATGCAAACCGGTGTGTAGCCCCTCATAACGGGGGTGACGGCTGCGTCCGCGGGCGGGGCCCCTTCCCCACCGCCTATGGAGCTGAGGGCGTCCACCTCAGGAGCGCTTGGTGGCTGCTCCCCGGCGGCCACCTCAGGAGCACATGGAGTCGCCTACTTCCCAGCGGCTACCTTAGGAGTGCTTGACGGAGCCTGCTCCCCCGCGGCCACCTCGGGAGCATGCGCCGCACGGCCTCCAAGGGTAGAATCACCAAGAGGGGGTTGTCAAGTGGCCCTCGGGGAGCAACCCCCACTCATCGAAGCATGGCATCTTCTCGGCAAAAGCCCTCCTGTTCGAGAAGTTGTACAAAGGGTGTCCCTTGGTAGGAAAGGTGGCGGGCGCAGGGTCTCCAGTCAGGAGCTGGAGCACTACGCTCAACGTGTCGGAGGGGATAAGAAGGCAACCACAGTGGGCAATGATGGTTGGGCCGCGTATGCGAGGCGGTTGTCAAGTCGGGCAGTTGCCCAGGTAGTGTGGGGAAGTGGAGACGCCCATGTCCCGTCAAGCGCCACACGTCAGCCTAGCCCGCAGGCGATTGGGGACCGTGGCACTCCGCCCTTGCCCATTGGCTTCTCCTCGAAGCCAAGTCCGAGCGCGCCTTGGGCCCGGGGGCTACTGTTGGCGTTCTGCGATACAGGGTACCCAGACTTGCCTGCCTGCGGCCCACGGCATGGCTCCATCGATGGCCTGGTATGGCCCATTCACAACACCAACAAGTCAAGACCCTTGCGAGGGGCCAAGCCTCATGAGGCGGACAACACCAAGACCTTTGGAGGGAGCGGCCATCCCAGGCTACCTCCTGAGGAGCGGAGATTCCTATGCAGGTGCTCAACCTCATGAGGTTGCGGTGATGCAAGCCATGACGACCAAGGCCAGGCAGGCGCCAACGGGCGTAGAGGAGCAGGTTTCCTCTTTGGTGCTAAGGAGTCAAACGCAGGCGCGGGGTCCCGAGAAATCAGCCAAAGGTTTCCATTCCCGTGCTACGAGACCAGGACCGCCAGGATGGCAGGACTGTTGGGGAACGTAGTAATTTCAAAAATTTTCCTACGATCACGCAAGACCATGGTGATGGCATAGCAACGAGAGGGAGAGTGTCCGCCCACGCACTCGTGAGACCGAAAGCGAAGCGTTATATTAACGCTGTTGATGTAGTCAGACGCCTTCATGATCCGACCGATCCAAGCACCGCACTCCGCACCTCCGAGTTCTTGGCACACGCTCAGCTCGATGACGATCCCCGGCTCCGATCCAGCAAAGCGTCGGGAAGGAGTTCCACAAGACGACGGCGTGGTGGCGATCTTGATGTTCTACCGTCGCGCAGGCTTCGCCTAAGCACCGCTACAATATGACCGAGGTGGAATATGGTGGAGGGGCACCGACACTGCAAGGAACGATCACGAAGATCAACTTGTGTGTTCTAGGGTGCCCCCTGCCCCGTATATAAAGGAGCAAGGGAGGGCTGCCAGCCCTTGGGCGCACTAAGGAGGGGGAGTCCTCCTCCTAGTAGGAGTAGGACTCCCTTTCCTAGTCCTACTAGGAAGAGGGAAGGGGAAGGAAAGAGAGGAGAGGAGAGGGAAGGGGGCTGCGCCTCCCAGTCCAATTCAGACTCCCCATGGAGGGGGGCGCACCACCTCCGGTGCAGCCCTCTCTCCCCTCTTGGCCCAATAAGGCCCATAACTTCCCGGGGTTCCGGTAACCCCCCAGGCACTCCGGTTTTCTCCGAAACTTCCGAACCTTTCCGTGTCCGAATATAACCATCCAATATATCAATCTTTATGTCTCGACCATTTCGAGACTCCTCGTCATGTCCGTGATCACATCCGGACTCGAACTCCTTCGGTACATCAAAATACATAAACTCATAATAACCGTCATTGAAACCTTAGCGTGCGGACCCTACGGTTCGAGAACTATGTAGACATGACCTAGAACTATTCTCGGTCAATAACCAATAGCGGAACCTGGATGCTCATATTGGTTCCTACATATTCTACGAAGATCTTTATCGGTCAAACCGCATAACAACATACGTTGTTCCCTTTGTCATCGGTATGTTACTTTCCGAGATTCGATCGTCGGTATCCAATACCTAGTTTAATCTCGCTACGGAAAAGTCTCTTTACTCGCTCCGTAATACATCATCTCACAACTAACTCTTTAGTTGCAATGCTTGCAAGGCTTATGTGATGTGTATTACCGAGAAGGCCTAGAGATACCTCTCCGACAATCGGAGTGACAAAACCTAATCTCAAATACGCCAACCCAACAAGTACCTTTGGAGACACCTGTAGTACTCCTTTATAATCACCCGATTACGTTGTGACGCTTTGGTAGTACCAAAGTGTTCCTCCGTAAACGGAGTTGCATAATCTCATAGTTACAGGAACATGTATGGGTCATGAAGAAAGCATTAACATACTAAACGATCAAGTGTTAAGCTAACGGAATGGGTCATGTCAATCAGATCATTCAACTAATGATGTGACCTTGTTAATCAAATAACAACTCCTTGTTCATGGTTAGGAAACATAACCATCTTTGATTAACAAGCTAGTCAAGTAGAGGCATACTAGTGACATACTGCTTTGTCTATATATTCACACATGTATTATGTTTCCGGTTAATACAATTCTAGCATGAATAATAAACATTTATCATGATATAAGGAAATAAATAATAACTTTATTATTGCCTCTAGGGCATATTTCCTTCATCTCCCACTTGCACTAGAGTCAATAATCTAGATTACAAAGTAATGATCCTTACACCCATGGAGTCTTGGTGCTGATCATGTTTTGCTCGTGGAAGAGGCTTAGTCAACGGTCTCGCAACATTCAGATCCGTATGTATTTTGCAAATCTCTATGTCTCCCACTTGGACTTGGTCCCAATGGAATTGAAGCGCCTCTTGATGTGCTTGGTCCTCTTGTGAAATCTGGATTCCTTTGCCAAGGCAATTGCACCAAGATTGTCACAGAAGATCTTCATCGGTCCCGATGCACTAGGTATGACACCTAGATCGAAATGAACTCTTTCATCCAGACTCCTTCATTTGCTGCTTCCAAGCAGCTATGTACTCCGCTTCACATGTAGATCCCGCCACGACGCTTTGTTTAGAACTGCACCAACCGACAGCTCCACCGCTTAATAAAAACACGATCCGGTTTGCGATTTAGAATCGTCCGGATCGTGTCAAAGCTTGCATCGACGTAACCATTTACGACTAGCTCTTTGTCACCTCCATACACGAGAAACATATCCTTAGTCCTTTTCGTATTTCAGATGTTCTTGACCGCTGTCCAGATGATCCATTCTGGATTACTTTGGTACCTTCCTGCCAAGCTTACAGCTAAGCATCGTCGGTCTGGTACACAGCATTGCATACATGATAGAGCCTATGGCTGAAGCATAGGAACATCTTTCATTTTCTCTATCTTCTGCTGTGGTCGGGCATTGAGTCCGACTCAATCTTACACTTTGTAACACAGGTAAAAACCTTTCTTTGCTCGATCCATTTTGAACCTTTTCAAAACTTTATCAAGGTATGTGCTTTGTGAAAGTCCAATCAAGCGTCTTGATCTATCTCTATAGATCTTGATGCCCAATATGTAAGCAGCTTCACCGAGGTCTTTCATTGAAAAACTTTTATTCAAGTATCCTTTTATGCTATCCAGAATTCTATATCATTTCCAATCAATAATATGTCGTCCACATATAATATTAGAAATGCTACAGAGCTCCCACTCACTTTCTTGTAAATACAAGCTTCTCCAAAAGTCTCAGATAAACCCATATGCTTTGATCACACTATCAAAGCGCTTATTCCAACTCCGAGAGGCTTGCACTGCACCATAAATTGATCGTTGGAGCTTGCACACTTTGTTAGCACTTTTGGATCGACAAAACCTTCTGGTTGCATCATATACAACTCTTCTTCTAGAAATCCATTCAAGAATGCAGTTTTACATCCATTTGCCAAATTTCATAATCATAAAATGCGGCAATTGCTAACATGATTCGGACGGACTTAAGCATCGCTTCGGGTGAGAAAGTCTCATCGTAGTCAACCCTTGAACTTGTCGAAAACCTTTTGCAACAAGTCGAGCTTTGTAGACAGTTACATTACCATCGCGTCACGTCTTCTTCTTAAAATCCATTTATTCTCAATAGCTTGCCGATCATCGGGCAAGTCTACCAAAGTCCATACTTTGTTCTCATACATGGATCCCATCTCAGATTTCATGGCTTCAAGCCATTTTATGGAATCTGGGCTCACCATCGCTTCTTCATAGTTCGTAGGTTCATCATGATCTAGTAGCATGACTTCCGTAATAGGATTACCGCACCACTCAGTGCGGATTTTGTTCTGGTTGATCTCGAGTTCAAGACAACTTGATCTGAAGTTTCATGATCTTCATCATTATCTTCCTCACTAATCGGTGTAGGTGTTACGTAAACTGATTTACGTGATTTAACTACTTTCCAATAAGGGAGCTGGTACTATTACCTCATCAAGTTCCACTTTCCTCCCACTCACTTCTTTCGAGAGAAACTCCTTCTCTAGAAAGGATCCATTTTAGCAACGAATGTCTTGCCTTCGGATCTGTGATAGAAGGTGTACCCAATTGTCTCCTTTGGGTATCCTATGAAGACACATTTCTCGATTTGGGTTCAAGCTTATCAGGTTGAAGTTTCTTCACATAAGCATCGCAACCCCAAACTTTCGAGAACGACAACTTTGGTTTCTTGCTAAACCATAGTTCATAAGGCGTCGTCTCAACGGATTTTGACGGTGTCCTATTTAACGTGAATGCGGCCGCCTCAAGAGCATAACCCCAAAATGATAGCGGTAAATCTGTAAGAGACATCATAGATCGCACCATATCCAAAGAAGTGCGATTCGACGTTCGGACACACCATTGCGCTGTGGTGTTCCGGGTGGCGTGAGTTGCTAAACTATTCGCTTTGTTTCAAATGTAGACCAAACTCAGAACTCAAATATTCGCTCCACGATCAGATCGTAGAAACTTTATTTTCTTATTACGATGATTTTCAACTTCACTCTGAAATTCTTTGAACTTTTCAAATGTTTCAGACTTATGTTTCATTAAGTAGATATACCCATATCTGCTCAAATCATCTGTGAAGGTGAGAAAATAACGATATCCGCCACGAGCTTCAACATTCATTGGACCACATACATCCGTATGTATGATTTCCAATAAATCTGTTGCTCTCTCCATAGTACCGAGAACGGAGTTTTAGTCATCTTGCCCATGAGGCACGGTTCGCAAGTGCCAAGTGATTCATAATCAAGTGACTCCAAAAGTCCATCAAGATGGAGTTTCTTCATGCGCTTTTACACCGATATGACCTAAACGGCATTGCCACAAATAAGTTGCACTATCATTATCAACTCTGCATCTTTTGGTTTCAACATTATGAATATGTGTATCACTACTATCGAGATTCATTAAAATAGACCACTCTTCAAGGGTGCATGACCATAAAAGATATTATTCATATAAATAGAACAACCATTATTCTCTGATTTAAATGAATAACCGTCTCGCATCAAACAAGATCCAGATATAATGTTCATGCTCAACGCTGGCACCAAATAACAATTATTCAGGTCTAAAACTAATCCCAAGGTAGATGTAGAGGTAGCGTGCCGATCGCGATCACATCGACTTTGGAACCGCTTCCCACGCGCATCGTCACCTCGCCCTTTGCGGTGTTCGCAATCCGTAGTTCTGCTTGAGTTGCAAATATTAGCAACAGTAACCAGATCAAATACCTGTACTATACTGCGAGCTCTAGTAAGGTACACATCAATAACAAGTATATCACATATACCTTTGTTCACTTTGCCATCCTTCTTATCCGCCAAATACTTGGGGCAGTTCCGCTTCAAAGGACCATGCCGCTTGCGATAGAAGCACTCGTTTCAGGCTTAGGTCCGGACTTGGGTTTCTTCTCCCGATCAGCAACTTGTTTGCTGTTCTTCTTGAAGTTCCCTTCTTCTTCCTTTGCCTTTCTTCTTGAAACTAGTGGTCTTATTGACCATCAACACTTGATGCTCCTTTTGATTTCTACCTCCGCAGCTTTTAGCATTGCGAAGAGCTCGAGCATAGTCTTTACTAACCCTTGCATATTATAGTTCATCACGAAGCCTTTGTAGCTTGGTGGTAGTGATTGAAGAATTTGTCAATGACACAATCATCCGGAAGATTAACTCCCAGTTGATTCAAGTGATTGTAATACCCGGACATTTTGAGTATGTGCTCACCGACGTAACTATTCTCCTCCATCTTGCAGCTATAGAACTTATTGAGACTTCATATCTCTCAATCCGGGCATTCTGTTGAAATATCAACTTCAACTCCTGGAACATCTCATATGCTCCATGACGCTCAAAACGTCGTTGAAGACCCGGTTCTAAGCCGTAAAGCATGGCACACTGAACTATAGAGTAGTCATCAGCTCTGCTTTGCGGACGCTCACAACTTCGCTCAAGATCTGCAGCGAGCTGCTACCCAGCGGTGCTTCCAGGCGTAACTTTTACGTGCAGCAATGAGGATTATCCTCAAGTTACGGACCCAGTCCGTGTAATTGCTACCATCATCTTTCAACTTTGCTTTCTCAAGGAACGCATTAAAATTCAACGGAACAACAGACGAGCCATCTATCTACAAGAAACATAGACAAGCAAAATACTATCAGTACTAAGTTCATGATAAATTTAAGTTCAATTAATCATATTACTAAAGAACTCCCACTTAGATAGACATCTCTCTAGTTATCTAAGTGATCACGTGATCCAAATCAACTAAACCATAACCGATCATCACGTGAGATGGAGTAGTTTTCAATGGTGAACATCTTATGTTGATCATATCGCTATATGATTCACGTTCGACCTTTCGGTCTCCGTGTTCGAGGCCATATCTGTATATGCTAGGCTCGTCAAGTATAACCTGAGTATTCTGCGTGTGCAAAACTGGCTTGCACCGTTGTAGATGGACGAGAGCTTATCACACCCGATCATCACGTGGTGTCTCGCACGATTTAACTTTGGCAACGGTGCATACTCGGAGAACACTACTTGATAATTTTAGTGAGAGATCATCTTATAATGCTACCGTCAATCAAAGCAAGATAAGATGCATAAAGGATAAACATCACATGCAATCAATATAAGTGATATGATATGGCCATCATCATCTTGTGCTTGTGATCTCCATCTCCAAGCACCGTCATGATCACCATCGCCACCGGTAGCGACACCTTGATCTCCATCGTAGCATCGTTGTCGCCTCGCCAACTATTGCTTCTCGACTATCGCTACCGCTTAGTGATAAAGTAAAGCAATTACATGGCGCTTGCATTTCATACAATAAAGCGACAACCATATGGCTCCGCCAGATTGCCGATAACTCGGTTACAAAACATGATCATCTCATACAATAAAATATAGCATCACGCCTTGACCATATCACATCACAACATGCCCTGCAAAAACAAGTTAGACGTCCTCTACTTTGTTGTTGCAAGTTTTACGTGGCTGCTACGGGCTGAGCAAGAACCGTTCTTACCTCGCATCAAAACCACAACGATACTTCGTCAAATAGACTCTGTTTTAACCTTCTCAAGGACGGGCGTAGCCACTCGGTTCAACTAAAGTGAGAGAGACACACCCGCCACCACCTTTAAGCAACGAGTGCTCACAGCGGTGAAACCAGTCTCGCGTAAGCGTCTGCGTAATGTCGGTCCGGCCGCTTCATCTCACAATACCACTGAACCAAAGTATGACATGCTGGTAGGTAGTATGACTTGTATCGCCCACAACTCACTTGTGTTCTACTCGTGCATATGACATCAACGCATAAAACCAGGCTCGATACCATCTGTTGGGGAGCGTAGTAATTTCAAAAATTTCCTACGATCACGCAAGACCATGGTGATGGCATAGCAACGAGAGGAGAGTGTCCGCCCACGCACCCTCGTGACCGAAAGCGAAGCGTTATATTAACGCGGTTGATGTAGTCGACGTCTTCACGATCCGACCGATCCAAGCACCGCACTCCGCACCTCCGAGTTCTTGGCACACGCTCAGCTCGATGACGATCCCGGGCTCCGATCCAGCAAAGCGTCGGGAAGGAGTTCCGTCAAGACGACGGCGTGGTGGCGATCTTGATGTTCTACCGTCGCAGGCTTCGCCTAAGCACCGCTACAATATGACCGAGGTGGAATATGGTGGAGGGGGCACCGCACACGGCTAAGGAACGATCACGAAGATCAACTTGTGTGTTCTAGGGTGCCCCCTGCCTCGTATATAAAGGAGCAAGGGGAGGGCTGGCCAGCCCTTGGGCGCACTAAGGGAGGGAGTCCTCCTCCTAGTAGGAGTAGGACTCCCTTCCTAGTCCTACTAGGAAGAGGGAAGGGGAAGGAAGAGAGGAGAGGAGAGGGAAGGGGGCTGCGCCCCTCCTAGTCCAGTCGGACTCCCCATGGAGGGGGGCACCACCTCCCGGTGCAGCCCTCTCTCCCCTCTTGGCCCAATAAGGCCCATAACTTCCCGGGGTTCCGTAACCCCTCCCACTCCGTTTTCTCCGAAACTTCCGAACCTTTCCGGTGTCCGAATATAACCATCCAATATATCAATCTTTATGTCTCGACCATTTCGAGACTCCTCGTCATGTCCGTGATCACATCCGGGACTCGAACTCCTTCGTACATCAAAATACATAAACTCATAATAACCGTCATTGAAACCTTAGCGTGCGGACCCTACGGTTCGAGAACTATGTAGACATGACCTAGAACTATTCTCGGTCAATAACCAATAGCGGAACCTGGATGCTCATATTGGTTCCTACATATTCTACGAAGATCTTTATCGGTCAAACCGCATAACAACATACGTTGTTCCCTTTGTCATCGGTATGTTACTTTCCGAGATTCGATCGTCGGTATCCAATACCTAGTTTAATCTCGTTACGGAAAGTCTCTTTACTCGTTCCGTAATACATCATCTCACAACTAACTCTTTAGTTGCAATGCTTGCAAGGCTTATGTGATGTGTATTACCGAGAAGGCCTAGAGATACCTCTCCGACAATCGGAGTGACAAAACCTAATCTCAAATCGCCAACCCAACAAGTACCTTTGGAGACACCTGTAGTACTCCTTTATAATCACCCGATTCGTTGTGGCGTTTGGTAGTACCAAAGTGTTCCTCCGTAAACGGAGTTGCATAATCTCATAGTTACAGGAACATGTATGGGTCATGAAGAAAGCATTAACATACTAAGCGATCAAGTGTTAAGCTAACGGAATGGGTCATGTCAATCAGATCATTCAACTAATGATGTGACCTTGTTAATCAAATAACAACTCCTTGTTCATGGTTAGGAAACATAACCATCTTTGATTAACAAGCTAGTCAAGTAGAGGCATACTAGTGACATACTGTTTGTCTATTTATTCACACATGTATTATGTTTCCGGTTAATACAATTCTAGCATGAATAATAAACATTTATCATGATATAAGGAAATAAATAATAACTTTATTATTGCCTCTAGGGCATATTTCCTTCAAGGACGGATGTCATCACTGAGCCCACCACAGCGTCACGACCAGACGCTTTGTACGAGAAGAACATCTTATGTCAGGATAAGACGTACTGCTTGTCCCCTTTCAAATTGGCCACCGTGGGATCCCTTCCCGCCTTCATTGGGGGAAGAGGACCGAGGCCACTATAAATATAGGTTAGCCACCACCATGGAGCCGGATCCGAGATCAGAACCTCATCAACTCACACCCACACTAGAGCAAACCTCGCGAGGTTGTTCTTCCCTTTTACTAGTTCATCCTCAGCCCCTCGTGAGGCAAATCCACCACAAAGCAGGAGTAGGGTCTTACACCACAAGGTGGCCCGAACCTCGGTAAATTGTTGTGCCCATCTTCTTCCTTGTCCATCGAGCTAGGCCGCAGGGGCGACGAACAGGTTGGCTAAAGGGGTTGAGTTCTTCCCATAGGCCCCAGAGTTCGAACCTTCTCTTGGGTCTGCGGAGTCCTGAATCCAACATAGTCCACCGTTGGATGTACTCTTGGAGAGTTTCATTCTGCTTTTGCACACAGTGTTGCAACTCGGTCAAACCTCCTGCTCTCTTGTATGTGCCTTCAAAGGTCTTGATGAACACTTTCGCCAGGTCATCCCAGCAAAAGATACTACTCGGCGGGAGCTGTGTCAGCCAAGCCCGAGCGGAGCCTTCTAGCATCAGTAGAAAATGCTTCATGGCTACATTGTCGTTACCGCCACCGATCTGGACTGCCACTCGGTAATCTTCTAGCCAAATTTCAGGCTTGGATTCGCCGGTGAACTTGCTGATCCCCGTGGCCAATTTGAAGTTGTTGGGAATCCCAGCCACTCGTATATAATGGCTGAAGCATTCGGGACCTGATGGTACGGAACCACTCGGCGCATCATGCTCTTGGCCCTACCGCAAGGCCCGGCCTCTGTCGACCAAGTTCTAAGAGAGAACAGATCTCGTGTTGAAAAGCGGGTCTCGAGCGTTCCTCGACGGACGAGTAGGACTCGGCCTGCAGTCACCGTCGTGTGGCCGCCTGTCATCGTAGGGCTGGCGCTCGTGCGCGACATGCCGGGGTGGAGGCATTAGTGCATGATTTTATTCTTCATTACACCAGGGCGACACGACTCGATCGCGTCTCCGATCTACATGACGATCTTTGGAGGAAGAAGTGGCTCGGCGCCTACCTGAGCCGAGTGGGCTATGAGCTAACTGGACGTTCTCCGCACGCACAGATGCGTTATGGATCCAGTCTCTAGACTGGGGCACCGCCGCATTCTGCGACGGTGTTGTTTTAAGAAGCGCTTGGATCTAACAAATCCCTTCTCCAGCCGAAGAGCTGGAGGGCTGGATGGAATCCGCGATCCGAGTGGCGGCCGCTAGATTTTCTAGGCTGGTCACTCGAATAGAGCCGACGCTTGTGCCGACTAGAGCTGGGTTGAAGGCGCTCACGTTCATCCATCTCCCTCTGAAGCCGTTCGAAGCGATCGCGCTCGGCCATAGTAGCGAGGTGAGTCGACTGCATGGCTAATGCCTCGGGATTCGTTTCGGTGATGGGAGTATTCAAAAGCTGATCGTTCCGGCGACGGACATCATCCTGCTACTCCTGAGTGAGAGCATCAGGCACATACGGCTCGTGCGCCGGGAAGCCGCCGTTGGTGTTGACGTGGGATGCACCCGTGTGATCGTCTTTGGACTCCGGGTAGCTCGGGGGTATGTGGTGCTGGGAGTTATCCGCCATGAGAATCTCGACGATCGACTCGATGCTCTTGGACTCGGACTCCTCTGAGGAATCGACGAGTGATCCGTTCGGGAGGTCGAGGGTGTGCTCGTCGAACTCGATAGCCACCACTTGTTCCGCTACAGCCTGTGTGGCGATAGCGTGCTTGATCCAATGCTACAGCCGTGAACGCCATGAACACTTGGGACAGTGTGCAACGGTGGGATGGGCAACTACTCGGTATGGAGCCAAGGGCTGTCGGAGGAGGACTCCATAGGAAGAGGCTCGGAAGTGCGTCACACCATGGATGGCCAACGCCTCCACGTCCAGCGGTGCCTTGTGTAGCCACGCTGAGTCGTCGCCGATGAAGGAGATCGTCCCGAAGTGGATTTCGCTGCAGACTGACATGATGATGATGATGAAGGAATCCACCTATACCGTGAAATTTTGCTAGACGCCTAGCACCTCAGTGGGCACCAATTGTCGGGGTTATGATCCTGACAATGAGTACTAGGGGTACGAATAAGGGGCAGAGACCAGCTACAGCATAGGTGTAACACACGGTGTTTAACGAGTTCAGGCCCCTCACTCGGTGGAGGTAAAAGCCCTATGTCTCATGCCCTGAGGCTTGCTTTGATTTGATGGATCAGATTACAAGGTTGAACGTGCCCGGCTATGGAGAGGGGTGCGGGTTATATAGAGTGCGTTGCAGTCCCATGTCTCCCACGTTTCCGGGGCAATTAATGCCATTGAATGGGGCAGTTACTAGTGTAATGAGCCTATACTACAGCAGTTACAGGTAAAGGTAGTTATAACTCTATTTAGTGGACGACTTAGGATCCCTTGACCGTTGCAGCTCCCATGACGCCTTCTTGCCCTGTACGTCCGAGTGGTCGATTGTCCGCCGAGTGACGTGTGGTTGTCCGAGTGCTGTAGAGCCGTCCGAGTGATCCTCCTGATGTATGCATCCGAATGCGGGCATGGTCCAGGGACCTACCTATGATGGTGATGGGCCCCATGTGGGTCCCAAATGATGGGCTCTTCACCCTACCTGTAATAGGTGACCACATCAGGTACCACCCATGGCGGACCCGCCCCGCTAGCGCCACCATCTCAGCCGCGGGCTCCCTCACCGCGCGGGTACTTCCCGCTGACCCCTGCACACCCCCCATGCCTCAGCAGCAGAATGGCTCTCGGGGGAGGGCGGCCATCACCAGCAGCAGCCGCCACAAAGCTCCGGGGGGCACCGCTACCCGCAGCCTTCTCCGCCCTCGAGAGTTGGCCAGAATGCATCGACGGGTGTGGTCCATGCGTACCACATGCCCATCCCTAGGGCTCCTGCGCCAGGTCTCCTCGGCCCCCAACCGGCGGGCCATCAGGCCTTCTTTGGCGCCCCGCAGCAGCCAGCCGATGCCGGCTACGTGGCCCTGCCCGCCCCGCCGATGGTCGGCGGCTATGGCCAGCCCGCTCCGGCGCATCCCTAAGAGGCCTTCCCCCCGCCGTAGGTCCCCCGGCCATGGGACCGCACTCTTCTAGCCGCCTTGCACTCAGCCCCATCGCCGAGCAACTATGGTGGTGGAGGCGATTGGTACATGGACTCGGTTGCCACCGCTCATATGACATCTCATCCCGGTAACCTAACTTCCTCCAGTTCCATTCACACTCCCACTCGTATCCCCATTGGTAACGGTTCCTCCTTACCCATTACCCACGTCGGTCGCACTAATTGTCCTTCTACATCCATGCCAATTACTATGTCTAATGTCCTTGTTTCACCTGACTTAGTCACGGACCTTATTTTTGTTCGTCGTCTTGCTCGTGAGAACCCTATTACCGTTGAATTTGACGATGTTGGTTTTTCTGTGAAGGACGCCCATACCTGGATGGTACTTCACCGATGTGATAGTCCTGATGAGCTCTATCCCTTGCATGTCGGCACCACCACCTCCACCACTCAAGTCGCTCTCGCCGCGGTGTCGACCTATGGCATGCTCGCTTGGGACATCCCAACCCTACCATTTTATGTCAAATTCTTAGGAGTTTTTCATTCTCATGTAATAAGATCGATGATCATACTTGTGAGGACTGTCGTCTAGGCAAGCACATTCGTCTTCCCTTTAGTGCAGAGGCTTCCGTCTAGGCAAGCATGTTCGTCTTCCCTTTAGTGCGTCCACAACTATTTCCACTTTTCCATTTCAATTACTTCATAGTGATGACATCTCCTATTGCAAGCAACACGGGCTACCTATACTATTTGATGATTTTAGATGATTATTCTCATTATGTGTGGACTTTTCCTCTTTGTCGCAAATCCGATGCCTTAGCCACACTCATGGCATTTTATTCTTATGTAACCACACGGTTCGGTCGCCCCATCCTTGCACTCCAAACTGATAACGGAAAAGAGTTTGACAATGTCGTCGTTCAAGATCTTCTCGCCTCTCACGGCACCATCTGCCGCCTAACCTGTCCCTACACGTCGCGGAAGAATGGTCGCGCTGAGCGCATCCTCCACACTTTTAATGATTGCTGTCAAATTCTTAGGAGGTTTTGGCCTGATGCTCTCGCCATCGCCACTCTCCTGCTTAACATTCGCATGTGTCGTCCTCGTTGGAACTACACCCCTCACCACCACCTCTAAAAATTCGACGCGCCACCATCATATGACGGTCTTCGCATCTTCGGGTGTCTCTGCTATCCCAGCATCACGTCCACCACCCCCCAAATACTCGCACCACGATCACTACCTTGCATCTTCCTTTGTTATCGCTCCAACACCAAAGGTTACCGGTGTTATGACCCCATGTCCCATCGTGTGCACACCTCACGGCACGTGTACCTTGATGAGTCGGTGTTTCCCTTTCACCAGATACCTTTTTCCGTAGCACCTCCGGCGGAGCCTTTCCCCGCGCCTCCTGCATGGCACGCGTCTCGGCCACGGCTCCTTGCCGCCCCTCCGGTCTGGCGGCTCCTGCTGTAACGCCCCGGATTCGATGCGCCAGGCGTCTGCCAGTTATTCGCCGTCTTTGCCAAGTCATTTGCTTGCCTGTTGCATTTTGCCATGTCATCATATGCATTTCATATCATGTCATCATGTGCATTTCATTTTGCATACGTGTCCGTCTCATGCATCCGAGCATTTTCCCCGTTGTCCGTTTTGCAATCCGGCACTCCTATGTCTCCCGACGCCCCCTTTTACCTCTTTTCATGTGCGGGTGTTAAATGGTCTCGGAATGGACCGAGGTTTGCCAAGCGGCCTAGGTATAGCACCGTGAACCGCTGTGTCAGTTTCGTGCCATTTGGAGGTCGTTTGGTACTCCAACGGTTAACAAAGGGTAACCGCAAGCCCTCTTTGAGTTGCAGCCCAAAACCCTTCCAAAGTGGCCCAAAACCCAGCAAACTCCCTCCATGCTCTCGGTCGTTCGATCACGATCGTGTGGCGAAAACTGCACCTCATTTGGACTCTCCTAGCTCCTCTACATATAAATATAGCCCCCCCCTCAAATTCGGGATGAATCCGCAATGAAACCCTAAAACCCCTCCCACCCCTTGATCGGACACGTTCGGACGCGCCCGACATGTCCGCCACACCCCTCCAATAGGACGCCGCCACCTTAGCGCCGCCGCCTCCCGTGGGCTAACGGAACGCGCCACGTGGCGCCGCCCCCGCCCCCAGCCCACAGCAAGCCAGCAGGGCCCAGATCCGCCGCCGCCCGCCCGCTCGCCACCACCGCCCGTCCGGCGCGCCGCCACCTCGCGCTGGCTGCGCTGGCGCGCCGCCACCGCCACTCGCCCGCGCGCGCGCCCGCCACAGCCTGCGCCCCAGCGCCGCCGCCGCCGCCTGCCGCCGCCGGTGCTGCCAAGGCCTCCCGCGCCTCGCCCGCCCGCCGAGCACCAGCGCCAAGCCCTCCTCCTCCTCGCCGCCTTGCCGGCCTCGCCGCGCCTCCTCCCGGAGCTCCTCCTCCGGCCGGAGCTCCCTCCGCCAGCCCCGGATCCGGCGCTCCCCGGCCGGATCCGCCCGTCTCCGGCCAGCCCCCTCCTCTCCGGCGAGCTCTCCGGCGAGCTCGTGCCCCTGCATCAATTTCCATGCGAACCCGAGGTTGACCCCGAATCCACTAAGTCCCTGTTCTGCTAATATTTTCATGCATTTTCATCGCATCATATCTTTGCATCCGTAGCTCCGTTTTGCGCGTGCAATATGTTAAATTGTTTGTCTCGACGAGTACATCATTTCATCTCATTGAAAAATTTTCATTTGAGCTCATATTGATGCCCGAAATGCTGTTAGAAGAGGGCTATGTGATGTTAGTTTCAGATTCTTAACAGAACATGCACTTTTGTCATTTTTGCCATGATTGATGTGTGCACCCTATGAACTTGAGTCCTACATGTGTTTTGTAATATGCCATGCCATCTTTACAGGGGTGTATGCCATGTATTTTTGTGATCTATGTGGTGACTAGCACAAGCATGCAAACTAGGCTTCATGATGTTGCTGATTTCAGCCCCTGTTCTGCTGATATTTTTATGCCATGTAAACTTGATGCTACAGAGAGATCCATGCATATTTTGAGTTACTTCAGTAAGGATGTTTTGAACATATGGTTATTCTCTATCCATCCATGCCCTTGTTTGCAATTATGGAGTGCCATAGCTTGAGTCAATCGAGCTCTACTTTTGCTATAAAATGTTTCCTGGCAGATTGTTTACATGTTATTCAATTTTGCCAAGGTTGTTGTAGTTGATCCGTGTATGCTATGATGTTGTTCTTGCCATGTATAGCTTATATGCCATGTCTTCTTACTGTGAGTTGCCTTGCCATGCCATGTATTGCTCTGTGGTGAGTGGTTCAAGCTCACCAACATGCCTACTTATTGTTGTTCCTGCCATGTATGAATCTGTAATATAACTTGCCATGTTTACATGGGTGCCATCGTATTTTCTGGTCCTTTTTGGCTTATGGTCAGTAAAGGACTTTTGTTCTATGCATTTAGTAGATTCATGCCATGCCTTTGTTTGCCATGTTAAGTTCCTGTAACATGTTGTTTCATAGCTCTTAACATTGCAACTTGATGTTATTTTCTGCAAAGTCTGGAACTGTTATTATTTGCAATCTTGCCATGTGTGTTTGAGCATGTTCTAGTGATTTCTGGAGATAGCTCAGTGTTCATGTTTTGTAATGCTTTACCTGTACATCATATCCATGCCTTTTGTTTTCATATTGAGGTGATGTAGCATATTGTTTTGATGCTTGCAATATGCCTAGTTGTTGTTTTGGACAGCTTGTCCTTTAAACTTGTATTGTGTGTATGTGTTGAACCGTTGCTCCGTTTTGAGTGTGCTCTATATGAAACTTGCTTGTTTTTGCATGTAGCTTCATATTATCATGTTGCATCCTTGTTTTGAGGTGTTTTCTTGATGTTTGGGTGCATTTTGCATCAATGCCATGTTTATCTTGTTTTGCTCATATCTTCTAGGCCGTAGCTCCGAATCTAATGAACTTTATATGTAACTTGACTATAATTTCGTGTAGATCATCGTGGTGCATCTTAACTTGCTGTTTAACAACTTGAACTTAAGGTTTATTCAGATCTGGACCAATTTCGAAATTTGCATACGAGGACTTACCGGAATTGTTCTATGCTGTTTCCGGCCTCATTTAAACTTGCCTTGATGTGTTGCTCTTGTTTGCATCATCTCTTGCCATGAGTAGCTTCATGTAGCTTTGTCATGCATCATGCTTGGTTGTGCATCATGTCTTGTCTATGTGTGTGTGTTTACTATGTTGTGTGCTTCTTCTTGTTAGTTCCTGTTTCGTTGCGATCGTGAGGATTCGTTCGTCTACGCTTGGTTCGGCTTCATCCGTTCATCTTCTTCATGGACTCGTTCTTCTTCCTTGCGGGATTTCAGGCAAGATGACCGCTACCCTGGATCTCACTACTATCATTGCTATGCTAGTTGCTTCGTTCTTTCGCTATGCTGCGCTACCTATCACTTGCTGCTCAAGCCTCCCAAATTGCCATGAACCTCTAACCTTTTGCACCCTTCCTAGCAAACCGTTGTTTGGCTATGTTACCGCTTTGCTCAGCCCCTCTTATAGCGTTGTTAGTTGCAGGTGAAGATGAAGTTTGTTCCTTGTTGGAACATGGAGATGTTGTTCCTTGTTGGAACATGTTTACTTGTTGGGATATCACAATATATCTTATTTAATTAATGCATCTATATACTTGGTAAAGGGTGGAAGGCTCGGCCTTATGCCTGGTGTTTTGTTCCACTCTTGCCGCCCTAGTTTCCGTCATATCGGTGTTATGTTCCTGGATTTTGCGTCCCTAACGCGTCGGGTGATTTATGGGACCCCTTGACAGTTCGCTTTGAATAAGACTCCTCCAAAGAAGGCCCAACATTGGTTTTACCATTTGCCTCACCTATGCCCTTTTTACCTTGGGTTTCCGGAGCCCGAGGGTCATCTTTATTTTAGCCCCGGCCAGTGCTCCTTCGAGTGTTGGTCCGAACCGAGCAGCCTGCGGGGCCACCACGGGGAAACTCGAGGCTTGGTTTTACTCGTAGCTTGACTTATCCGGTGTGCCCTGAGAACGAGGTACGTGCGACTCCTATCGGGATTTGTCGGCACATCCGGGCGGCTTTGCTGGTCTTGTTTTATTGCTGTCGAAATGTCTTGTAGCCGGGATTCCGAGACTGATCGGGTCTTCCCGGGGAGAAGGAATATCCTTCGTTGATCGCGAGAGCTTATCATGGGCTAAGTTGGGACACCCCTGCAGGGTATAAACTTTCGAGAGCCGTGCCATGCGGTTATGTGGCGATGGGAATTTGTTAATATCCGGTTGTAGTAAACTTGAAGCAAACTCTTCTAAAATACACCAACCGTGTGCGTAACCGTGAGTGTCTCTTTTCGGGGTTGATCGAGAGGAGAACACGGTTTCTGGGTTATGCTTGACGTAAGTAGGAGTTTAGGATCACTTCTTGATCATTACTAGTTGACGACCGTTCCTTTGTTTCTCTTCTCGCTCTCATTTGCGTATGTTAGCCACCATATATGCTTAGCCGCTGCTGCAACCTCACCACTCTACCCCTTCCTTTCCCTTTAAGCTTTGCTACTCTTAATACCCATGGTAATGGGATTGCTGAGTCCTCGTGGCTCACAGATTACTACACCACCAGTTGCAGGTACAGGTTTGCGATGATCATGACGTGAGAGCGATGTTTACTTGTGTTGGAGTTCTTCTTCTGCTTCTTCGATCAGGGGATAGGTTCCAGGTCGGCAGCCTGGGCTAGCAGGGTGGATGTTGTTTGAGTTTCTGTTTATGTTTCATCCGTAGTCGGATGTTGTTCTTGTATGATGTTGATGTATTCTTGTGGCATTTGTGCCTTATGTATGTATCCCCATCTATTATGTAATGTTGATGTAATGATATCCACCTTGCAAAAGCGTTTCAATATGCGGGTCTATCCTTGGTGGGACCTTCGAGTTCCTTTTGGACAGGGTCGCATATTGGGCGTGACAAGTTGGTATCAGAGCCTCGACCGACCTTAGGAGCCCCCTTGATTGATCGTGTAGTTTGGCCGTTGTTGAGTCTAGAAGAAAACTGTTTTCGGAGTCTAGTTATATCGGAGAGTAGGAATTCTTTTTACTCCTCTGCCCCTTCGTCGCTCTGGTAAGGAATCTTGACGTAGTTGTTTTGAATTACTCCTCTTCCCCTTCAAATTTTTCTTTAGGATCACGCAGTTGGTTTTTCCGGTAGTTGTTCCTCGGCTCTTTTCATCCGGTGCATTTCTCGTCAAGTTGACTCGAGCCTCTTCATCTTTGAGTTCAATCCTTAGTTGTTTTCTTTTCCCACCCGCCCACCCCTTTTCTTCTTGGAGCCGGAGTCCGTAATCGAGTATCCATCCTACTCGTGCGAAGTCTTTTCTTTCTCTCCTCAATTATTTCAACCGGTGCTTTTCTCTTCAAGTTATTCGTCTGTTCCTAGTTCCAAGTTGCCTTTGTTTTCCCGTCCTCCCACCCTCTTCTTCCCGGAGTCCGACTCTCTCTCGACCAGCTATTTCATTCGTGTGGAGTCTCTTCAGTCTTCCCTCAATTATTTCAACCGGTGAATTCTCGTTTTGTTCGACATTCTTCATCTCTTTATCTTCTCCGACGGATTCAATTCAAGTTTTTCGGCATTGATCGTATTCTTTTCCTTGGATCAAGTGTTCTCTTTGCTCGTTCACCTCTCGCCAATTTATCCTTCCGGAGTGTTCAACACATATCAAGAGATTCGTCTGTGTTCGAATTAATTCGAGGTTGTCACCTCATTCAAATATTTCAATTGTTCCGGTGCATCACCTATCTGTTCAACAATCCTTTTCAACGGTGTTATCTCTTCAGTGGGACCTAACCCACAGGTCTTTTCCCAGGATCTTACCTGACTCTTCTAATTCCCCCGGAGTTATTCTCAATTCTTTTCAAGTGTGATGTAAGAATGGATCCCATCAGTCACATGCCTTCTCCAAGATCGCTTTCAAATCATTTTCATTATTGGCTCAACCTCTTTGCTTTTCATTCTCCCGGAGTACCTCAGTAATTTTGGTGGTGTTTATCATCGTCCTTAAAGACCGAAGTAGAGTTTCTCTTAAATCTTGTCCGTTCTCCCGGAGATTCGCAGTGCTAGCTCGATGTTATCCTATCTAATTGTTTCCAGTCATGTAAATTCTTTTCACCCATCCGGAGTATGTCAGGAGTTGTTTTTTTTTCATTTCTTTTCACCGGAGGTCATCGTTCCAGAAGAATTCTTTGTCCTCACATTTCAGCTATTGTTCTCTATTTATCCCGGTGCTTCGTTCAAGTGTTCTTTAATCAGCTCACGATCTCTTTGTTCTTTTGCATCTAAATTCCCTCTAGCATATTTGTTCTTCTAATTCTGCCCGGTGATTCTTTCTCTTTCATCAGTCATTTCCGAATTCTTACGGTGGTTCGTTCAAGATTCTTTTTCTTTGATTATCATATTAATCCATTCCTTCTTTCAATCCTACCGGTGGTTCATGAAGACCTTCTCAAGTTTGCGATATGTCACTTCTCAATCCTTTTTCAAGAAGAATAAGTATTATGTCAAATCCATTTCTTGTCATCAATTTAATTTGATGAAGGATAAGCATACAATAAATCTTATTCTTATTTCATCCAAGTGAGTAATCCCTTCCTTCGGAGTTTATTCTTGAGGAATAAATTCTAGTTCCAAGTGTTTTCATCTTTTTTTCCGGAGTTCAAATTTACTCGACCATCTCGTCGGAACCTCCGTCTAAATCAACGCAAGGCTCATCTGATTCTTTATTCCTTCATTCTATCTCACCATCCTTTTTGTTACCGGAGTTCTTCACGGTGGATCATCATGATTTAATTCATTCTCCAAAGAGTTCATCAAGATCCTTGTTGGTGGAATTCAAGTATCTTTTCTTCTTGCATCTCGAAGTGCAATTAAGTCTCCATATTCTTTTGAAGTGGAGTTTTGCATTTCTTCGTTCCTCTCAGGTACCCAATCATTTCCGTTTGTGGCCGGTTATCACCTCATAATTTCTGAGATGTTGTCCATAAGACAACAACAAGCTTATTCTTTTCGTTGTTGATTTTCTCGACAACTCCGTTCAATCCTTCCTTCTAAGGATGCTTTCAATTTCATTCGTGGCATAAGTTGTCATTTTCTTCTCCGTTCTTTTCTTTCAACTCTTTCAATTCTTTCCGGAGGTTTTGTGTCATGTCTTCATCAAGTGTCATTCCATCTTCTCAAGTTCAGATTCTATTCCTTCCATGTTTCAGCCAGAGTGCTACCTAAATCCTTTCAGTCTTATTCGTTTCTTTTCTCATTCTAACCACTCCGGTTAGAGCGAGTGCTTTCATAGTCTGTCCGATTCCGTGAGCTTTCAATTCTCGCCATTCTCGTCGTTTCTCTCTTCTTCTCGTGTGCTCTCGATTCTTTGCTTCTTCTATTGAATTTTTGTTTCACCTCATCCTTTTTCTCTTCCGTCTCGGTCCTAAGATCTCGGGACGAGATCTCTTGTTAGTGGAGGAGTGTTGTAACGCCCCGGATTCGATGCGCCAGGTGTCTGCCAGTTATTCACCGTCTTTGCCATGTCATTTGCTTGCGTGTTGCATTTTGCCATGTCATCATATGCATTTCATATCATGTCATCATGTGCATTTCATTTTGCATACGTGTCCGTCTCATGCATCCGAGCATTTTCCCCGTTGTCCGTTTTGCAATCCGGCACTCCTATGTCTCCCGGCGCCCCCTTTTACCTCTTTTCATGTGCGGGTGTTAAACGGTCTCGGAATGGACCGAGGTTTGCCAAGCGGCCTTGGTATAGCACCAGTACACCGTCTGTCAAGTTTCGTGCCATTTGAGGCCGTTTGGTACTCCAACGGTTAACCGGGTAACCGCAAAGCCCTCTTTGAGTTGCAGCCCAACACCCCTTCCAAAGTGGCCCAAAACCCAGCAAACTCCCCTCCATGCTCTCGGTCGTTCGATCACGATCGTGTGGGCGAAAACCGCACCTCATTTGGACTCTCCTAGCTCCCTCTACCTATAAATATAGACCCTCCCCCCGAAATTCGCGGATGAATCCGCAGTCGAAACCCTAAAAACCCCTCCCAGCCGCAGTCGGACACGTTCGGACCGCGCCAGGACATGTCCGCCCGTCACCCCGTCCAATAGGACGCCGCCACCTCAGCGCCGCCGCCTCCCGTGGCTAGCGGGAGCGCCACGTGGCGCCGCCGGCTCCCAGCGCCGCCCGCCCGCCCAGCCGCAGCGAGCCAGCAGGCCCAGATCCCGCCGCCGCCCGCCCGCACCACCACCGCCCCGGCCGCGCCGCCACCTACGCCCGGCTGGGCGCCGCCGCTGCCACCTCGCCGCCCGTCGCCCTTGCGCGCCCGCGCCATTGCGCCCGCCGCGCCGCCCCTCGCCGCCTGCCGCCGCCCGGTGCTGCCAGCGCCTCCCGCGCCTCGCCCGCCGCCGAGCACCAGCGCCGCCGCCTCCTCCTCGCCCGCCGCCTTGCCCGGCCTCGCCGCGCTTCCTCCCGGAGCTCCTCCTCCGGCCGGAGCTCCCTCCGCCAGCCCCGGATCCGGCGCTCCCCGGCCGGATCCGCCCGTCTCCGGCCAGCCCCCTCCTCTCCGGCGAGCTCTCCGGCGAGCTCGTGCCCCTGCATCGATTTTCGTGCGAACCCGAGGTTGACCCCGAATCCACTAAGTCCCTGTTCTGCTAATATTTTCATGCATTTTCATCGCATCATATCTTTGCATCCGTAGCTCCGTTTTGCGCGTGTAATATGTTAAATTGTTTTCTCGACGAGTACATCATTTCATCTCATTGCAACATTTTCATTTGAGCTCATCTTGATGCCCGAAATGCTGCTAGAAGAGGGCTATGTGATGTTAGTTTTAGATTCTTAACAGAACATGCACTTTTGTCATTTTTGCCATGATTGATGTGTGCACCCTATGAACTTGAGTCCTACATGTGTTTTGTAATATGCCATGCCATCTTTACAGGGGTGTATGCCATGTATTTTTGTGATCTATGTGGTGACTAGCACAAGCATGCAAACTAGGCTTCATGATGTTGCTGATTTCAGCCCTGCTTACTGCGATATTTTTATGCCATGTAAACTTGATGCTACAGAGAGATCCATGCATATTTTGAGTTACTTCAGTAAGGATGTTTTGAACATATGGTTATTCTCTATCCATCCATGCCCTTGTTTGCAATTATGGAGTGCAATAGCTTGAGTCAATCGAGCTCTACTTTTGCTATAAAATGTTTCCTGGCAGATTGTTTACATGTTATTCAATTTTGCCAAGGTTGTTGTAGTTGATCCGTGTATGCTATGATGTTGTTCTTGCCATGTATAGCTTCTATGCCATGTCTTCTTACTGTGAGTTGCCTTGCCATGCCATGTATTGCTCTGTGGTGAGTGGTTCAAGCTCACCAACATGCCTACTTATTGTTGTTCCTGCCATGTATGAATCTGTAATATAACTTGCCATGTTTACATGGGTGCCATCGTATTTTCTGGTCCTTTTTGGCTTATGGTCAGTAAAGGACTTTTGTTCTATGCATTTAGTAGATTCATGCCATGCCTTTGTTTGCCATGTTAAGTTCCTGTAACATGTTGTTTCATAGCTCTTAACATTGCAACTTGATGTTATTTTCTGCAAAGTCTGGAACTGTTATTATTTGCAATCTTGCCATGTGTGTTTGAGCATGTTCTAGTGATTTCTGGAGATAGCTCAGTGTTCATGTTTTGTAATGCTTTACCTGTAGATCATGTCCATGCCTTTTGTTTTCATATTGAGGTGCTGTAGCATATTGTTTTGATGCTTGCAATATGCCTAGTTGCTGTTTTGGACAGCTTGTCCTTTAAACTTGTATTGTGTGTATGTGTTGAACCGTTGCTCCGTTTTGAGTGTGCTCTATATGAAACTTGCTTGTTTTTGCATGTAGCTTCATATTATCATGTTGCATCCTTGTTTTGAGGTGTTTTCTTGATGTTTGGGTGCATTTTGCATCAATGCCATGTTTATCTTGTTTTGCTCATATCTTCTAGGCCGTAGCTCCGAATCTAATGAACTTTATATGTAACTTGACTAGAATTTCGTGTAGATCATCGTGGTGCATCTTAACTTGCTGTTTAACAACTTGAACTTAGGTTTATTCAGATCTGGACCAATTTCGAAATTTGCATATGAGGACTTACCGGAATTGTTCTATGCTGTTTCCGGCCTCATTTAAACTTGCCTTGATGTGTTGCTCTTGTTTGCATCATCTCTTGCCATGAGTAGCTTCATGTAGCTTTGTCATGCATCATGCTTGGTTGTGCATCATGTCTTGTCTATGTGTGGTGTGTTTATTATGTTGTGTGCTTCTTCTTGTTAGTTCTGTTTGTTATGATCGTGAGGATTCGTTCGCTCACGCTTGATTCGCTTCATCCGTTCATCTTCTTCATGGACTCGTTCTTCTTCCTTGCGGGATTTCAGGCAAGATGACCGCTACCCTGGATCTCACTACTATCAGTGCTATGCTAGTTGCTTCGTTCTTTTGCTATGCTGCGCTACCTATCACTTGCTGCTCAAGCCTCCCAAATTGCCATGAACCTCTAACCTTTTGCACCCTTCCTAGCAAACCGTTGTTTGGCTATGTTACCGCTTTGCTCAGCCCCTCTTATAGCGTTGTTAGTTGCAGGTGAAGATGAAGTTTGTTCCTTGTTGGAACATGGAGATGTTGTTCCTTGTTGGAACATGTTTACTTGTTGGGATATCACAATATATCTTATTTAATTAATGCATCTATATACTTGGTAAAGGGTGGAAGGCTCGGCCTTATGCAGTGTTTTGTTCCACTCTTTCCGCCCTAGTTTCCGTCATATCGGTGTTATGTTCCCGGATTTTGCGTCCCTAACGCGGTCGGGTGATTTATGGGACCCCTTGACAGTTCGCTTTGAATAAGACTCCTCCAAAGAAGGCCCAACATTGGTTTTACCATTTGCCTCACCTATGCCCTTTTTCCTTAGGTTTCGAAGCCCGAGGGTCATCTTTATTTTAGCCCCGGGCGGTGCTCCTTCGAGTGTTGGTCCGAACCGGCAGCAACTGCGGGGCCACCACGGGAAACTCGAGGCTTGGTTTTACTCGTAGCTTGACTTATCCGGTGTGCCCTGAGAACGAGGTACGTGCGACTCCTATCGGGATTTGTCGGCACATCCGGGCGGCTTTGCTTGTCTTGTTTTATTGCTGTCGAAATGTCTTGTAGCCGGATTCCAGACTGATCGGGTCTTCCGGGAGAAGGAATATCCTTCGTTGATCGCGAGCTTATCATGGGCTAAGTTGGGACACCCTGCAGGTATAAACTTTCGAGAGCCGTGCCGCGGTTATGTGGCGAGATGGGAATTTGTTAATATCCGGTTGTAGTAAACTTGAAGCAAACTCTTCTAAAATACACCAACCGTAATGCGTAACCGTGAGTGTCTCTTTTCGGGGTTGATCGAGAGGAGAACACGGTTTCTGGGTTATGCTTGACGTAAGTAGGAGTTCAGGATCACTTCTTGATCATTACTAGTTGACGACCGTTCCTTTGTTTCTCTTCTCGCTCTCATTTGCGTATGTTAGCCACCATATATGCTTAGCCGCTGCTGCAACCTCACCACTCTACCCCTTCCTTTCCCTTTAAGCTTTGCTAGTCTTGATACCCATGGTAATGGGATTGCTGAGTCCTCGTGGCTCACAGATTACTACACCACCAGTTGCAGGTACAGGTTTGCGATGATCATGACGTGAGAGCGATGTTTACTTGTGTTGGAGTTCTTCTTACGCTTCTTCGATCGGGGATAGGTTCCAGGTCGGCAGCTGGGCTAGCAGGGTGGATGTTGTTTGAGTTTGTTTTATGTTTCATCCGTAGTCGGATGTTGTTCTTGTATGATGTTGATGTATTCTTGTGGCATTTGTGCCTTATGTATGTATCCCCATCTATTATGTAATGTTGATGTAATGATATCCACCTTGCAAAAGCGTTTCAATATGCGGGTCTATCCTTGGTGGGACCTTCGAGTTCCTTTTGGATAGGGTCGCATATTGGGCGTGACACCTGCGCTCACCCGGGCCCGTGACTCCCTCTGCCGAGGTCGAGTCGGACCGGGCCTCCCTCCCGGGTGCCTTGGTTGGCACCCGACCGGATGCCATCCCTGGACGGGCCACTAATGCCAACTCGGCCGCCACCTCTACTGGCGCTGCTCCTTCTGCCGCTGGCTCGCTCGCCAGTACCTCTATGACGGGCTTGACTCCACCCTCGCCCGTCGCCGAGCCCGCCCCGACAGCTGCTCTGCCTCTCGGCGTGACAACCCGAGCCCGGGCCGGTGTGCATTGTCCGAGCACGCGCTACCCTTTGAACGAGTACATGTATGCCGCTTCGACATCCACACCATCGCCCATTCCCTTCTCTACTCGCGTGGCCCTTCATGATCCTGATTGCTGTGCGGCGATGCAGGAGGAGTTTGATGCGTTGCAGCGCAACCACACGTGGAATCTTGTTCTGCGGCCCTCTAATGCCAACGTCATCACTGGCGAATGGGTATTTCGCCACAAGACATGTCCGGATGGGTCTCTCGAGCGCTACAAAGCTTGTTGGGTGGTCCGCGGCAACATGCGGGTGTCGACTTCGCCGACACTTTTGCCTTGGTTGTCAAACCGGGCATGATCCACATGGTGCTTCAGTTGGTGGTTTCTCGCGCCTGGCCAGTGCATCAGTTGGACGTCTCCAACACCTTTCTGCATGGCCACCTTGCCGAGCAGGTGTTCTGTCACCAGCATACTGGCTTCATCAACGCCGAGCATCCCAACCACGTGTGCTTGCTCTCCCGTTCCCTTTATGGGTTGAAGCAAGCGCCCCGGGCGTGGTACCAGTGTATCACAGCCTTCCTGCAGTCACTTGGATTTCGGTCCACACGCTCTGATCCTTCACTCTTTGTGTATCATCAGGGAGCCGACACTACATACCTGCTGCTCTACATCGATGACATCATCCTGACGGTATCCGCTTCAATGCTCCTTCAGCACCTCACGGCTCGTCTTCGTGATGAGTTTGCCCTCAAGGACTTGGGGGCCGCTGCATTACTTCCTCGGCTTCGAGGTGGTCCGACGGGCTGATGGCTTATTTCTGCATCAGCAAAATTACGCCCATGAGCTTCTTGAGTGTGCTGGCATGCTCAACTGCAAGCCCGCCGCCACGCCTGTCGACATGAAGGCCAAGATCTCTGCCATGGAGGGCTCTCTCGCGTCCAATGCAGCATTCTATCGCTCCATTGCCAGTGCCTTGCAGTACTTGACGCTGACGCACCCAGACCTGCAGTATGCCGTTCATCAGGTGTGCCTCCATATGCATTCCTCGCACGACTCCCATTGGGCCTTGGTGAAGTGTATCCTTCGTTACATACGCGGCACCATGTCCTTGGGACTCACACTAACAGCCTCCGCCTCCATCGACCTCGTCGCCTACTCTGATGCGGACTGGGCTGCCTGCCCTGACACTCCTCGCTCTACATCAGGCTACTATGTCTACCTTGGGCCCTCGCAGATTTCGTGGTCATCCAAGCGTCAACCCACGGTCTCTCGCTCGAGCGCCGAGGCGGGGTATCGGGCAGTGGCTAATGTCATTGCCAAATGCTCTTGGCTTCGTCAGCTACTTCAGGAGTTGCTTTGTGACATTCACAAGGCTACGCTTGTTTACTGCGATAACGTCTCTGCCATCTACCTCTCCGCCAACCCAGTCCATCATCGCTGAACGAAGCATATTAAGCTCGATATTCACTTCGTTCATGAGCAGGTAGCACTTGGGCGTGTTCGGGTACTACACACCCCACCGCTCGACAGTTCGCCGATGTTATGACTAAGGGGCCGCCGACAGTCTCTACGTCTCCGGTGATGCTTTGACTGTGGGGAGTGTTGAGCATACGTTATCTATGCACATGTTAATACTAGGGCCCGTGTATTTTGAACTGTCGTGCCTCCTCTCTCCCTCGTATATTTATATTCCTTGGGAGACAAGTAGAGGCTGAACCCCCTGTACCTATATGTACTCATGCACACAATCAATCAATTGTTGATGCATGCAATCTCCGTCTAACAACATACAAACCAAACATGCTACAGAGGTAGAGACATGAAGAATGAAATTCTACAAATTTGTATGAGTCTCCATTGAACCAAATAAGCCAAAACCATTATGAGTGTGGAAGCATCAAATGTCACGCAAGATGGACTAGACAAGGCCATCGTAATCCAAGTTATGTCATGTGCTTGCTTGATGCAGGTGTGATGTAGAATGTTTGTGGCTTCAGAGATGTAGCGGATAGAAGCAATGATAAGAGCATCTACAGCCGCAGGTTGCAAATCCAGACCCTCAAACGCCCGCGGATGTGCTCGGGGGCGTCCGCAGGCACTGGCTGGGCACGCCTCATTTGGTGGCTTCCACGCCCGCGTCCCTAATATCCGAGCCCTCAAAACTATACAAACCATGCAACTCTACGTAACACAACTAATGACACGTAGTTCATCAGGTCAACTTTGCATCGCCGGACAAAAGAAGCATAGTTCATCGGAGTTCAACAGCAAATCCATACTACGAACTTAAAACATAGTTAACATATAAACATAACGGGGAAGGGCGAAGGAAATCACCATTTCCCTGCCGTCCCCTTCCCTTTTAGTCGTCGGCGCGGCTGTGCCCCTCCTCCATGTAGGCGTCGTCATGCGAAGGCACGTCGTCATTGGAGCTGGAGGTGCAGCCCTCCATCAGGTCCGAGTCCGAGCTGCAACTCATGCCCCGACAGCCTACAGAGTAGGCGATCCTGCTCCTTTGCATGGCGGGCCACCTTCGCCTTTGTCGCGAACTCCATGGTTGCCTCGCACTCCGAAATCTCGCTGGCGAGTCGGAGCGCCGTGGCATTGTTCCGGCGGAGGCACCGCGCACCCGTCTTCGCCGTCGTTAGAGAGCGGCAAAGGACCGACTTGAGGAGCGCGGCCTCAGGATCCACCAACATGCTCGAGGGCGAACGACAGGCCGACATCGCCCCCTCTCCCCCGCTCACTGCCGCTCACACCAGGTTGCACGTGCCTCGGACTCGGGCGTGCGCGTGCACGTCGGCCATGGCACGGGCATGAGGACCCAACGATGGCCGGGTACCATTGCCGGACCAGAGGATGGTGGAGGCGGTCGGCATACCTGGTGGAGCAAAGGGGAGTAGCAGGTGCGGCGCGGCGGGCGGGAAGGGTCGGCGACATCGTCGGCGCTGCGTCGACGGGCGACGAGCACTGAGGAAGAAGATTTGTCGTTGTCGGGGTCGCCTTGCTCGAGCAGCGACCTCCACAATGCAATGCGGAGGGCCACCTCCTCCACGTCGATGTTTGACCTATCGGATTCCGCACCCGATCCACCGCTCGTTCCGTCGGCGGCCATCGGATCGGGGGGAGGGGATCGAAAGTGGAGTGAATGGAGACGGGAGGGAAGTGGATTTTGGATTGACCGTTGTCTAGGGTTTGCCAGATGTGGGGATATCTGTGGGGTCGGGGTGGGCCGGGATGACGTGGCAGACGCGCCCGGGCGCGCCGGGCGCCCCCATATCCACCCCATATTTGGGCTGGATATGAGGGGTGCCGGTCAGCCTGGGCGTTTGAGGCCCATTTGAGGAGGCCGTCTGAGTCAAAAAATCGTGACTGGTTAGTGATCAAATAGGACGCCCGGACGTTTGAGGCCGGTTTGGGGTGCCCGACTGTAGATGCTCTAACACCCTCCCTGCCGACGCCACCGGCACAACCATGGAGTTGATATCGTTGTTATTGTCATCAGTATTCTTGTTGCTTCATGCCTGATGATGATCGAGGGGGTTTAGGGTTGATGCCGAAAGTCTTGACCTCACGGGTATGTTGAACTTATTATAGGAGCTAAACGACAACTGAGAACAATAGTTAGTTTGGCCCAACGACCAGGGCACTCTGTGCGCCACTTTTTCTCTTAGTGTGTTAGGGCATCTCCAACAGCAACCCACAAAAAACCTACATCGCTCGTCCGCCGATAGGGGGACCAGTCCGCGGACATGGATGTGGGAGGCAGCCATCCAACACTAGCCACATACATTTCAAACTATTTTTCAACAAACAAGATAAAATCCATGCAAACACGGGCGGATTTCGTACAAACATGATGGATTTCATACAAACGCGGCGGATTTAACTATATTTCGAACATTTAGAACAAAAAAGGGACCCACCCCTAAACCTACCCTATGGCGGCGGAGCCCGGCGTCCAAGTTCGTGTCGTCCTTCTTACGTCGTCTCCATGAGCACCAGCGATAAGACCGATGAAGTGAAGGTGCGGTCTCCGGCGAGGAAGAGTAGAACACCGGAGACGGACCAGCCCACATGGGATACCAGGCCCCGCCGCCTCCCGTGGACTACACTCATCCTCGGAGTCCGCACCTTGTCCGTCGCCGGTGGACATGAGCTCCATGAGGGAAATAGTGGCACCTTTGCTCTCATCGTCACACCGGGCCGGCTGATGATTCGTCGGCGGCGCGTAGGAGGCGCAGCTGGCTATGTTCTCCTCCGCAATCGCCTGTAGTTGCGCCTCCGTGGCTGCCGGTTCCTGCCGAGCGGCGGCCTGAGCGCGGACGATATCGTAGATGGCACACTGCTCCGCGACCTTGGGCGAGCTGGCCGGCAAGCCGGCCTCGATCCGCCTGGCACGACAGTTATGCGAAGCGATGGCAAGGGCGACCACCGCGTGCTTCATCTCCAGCGATAGACTGTCCCACAGTGCTTTCCCGCTGGCGGTCATGGCAGATGCAGTGTAAGGGAGGAGGATGTGGAGGGGCTTGTGTTGTGGTGTGGTGTTAGCCGGGTGTGGCCGCCATTATATAGCGGATTCCGGTGAGGCCAGGCGTCCGGGTGCATCAATGCGTGACGCCGGAGTGGGTTTCTCAGCTGGCAAGCCTGCTTAATGGCGGCAGACGGATGGACGACGACATTGAACGGGCATGGTAGATAGTCATCCCGTCCCGTCCAGTCATGCGCCTGCGTCATTAAACAGGCGCGGATACCGATGACGCATCGCGGGCGGCGCCCTTGGCCAGCACGCCGCTTCAATGGCGGAGGCAGTGAGAGGTCACATCCGCCCTGAGTCATCTCCAATGTTGAGCGGCACGCTCTACAGCGGCATGAATGCGGGTAGCTGGCGCCGGGCGGGAGCGTGCGCGGGAGGTGAGGGGTAGTTGGTGGGCCAGGGCGATCAGAAAACGGGCTTGGGATTGGTTCGGACTCCCGCAAACCTCCCTCATGTTTGTCTCCGGTTTGCGGAAGGAATCGCGTCTGGACTGCTCCGCGGACCAATACAAATCGCGTTGGATGGTTTTCGCTGTTCGGACAGCCCGTTCCGGATAATTGCGGGAGGTTTACGGACCCATCTTGGAGATGCCCTTAATGCAAGACCACAACCCTCATATTGGATACACGGGACGAAAACAAAACAAACATCGTTTAGATTTTTGTTATGTTGTCAAGTACACCAAGCAATAGACTTTTAGAGGCTTTCGGGTCAGAGGGTTAATCCGATTAGCGATGCCATGGGGGGTCGAGGCGCTCCTTTGGAGCATCTGCAGCCGGATTTGGTAAATCTAACCGCTCAAATGGCCATAGACGCTCGGACGCGTCCACGGACAATGACCAAGCACGTTTCAAAAATGCATTTCATATTCGGATACCTAAAATTATAGACTTTAAATTCATATTATTACATGCAACGCGAAACCTAATCTAAATGGAGCTCGCCCGGTGCGCTCCCTGCTCGCCCGACGTCCGCCCTGGCCATGTCCGGCGGCCGGCTGCGCTTCTCAGAATGTTGGTCCGGTCACCGGCAAGGTAGAGTACGGCATGGGACATGAGCCGGCTCACGGGACTCAAGGCACCGCCATCTCCCATGCCCTACTCTTACTCGTCGAAGCCCGGAACCCGAATGGTGCTGGAGGACGTAAGATCGATGACAGATTTGTCCGGGGACGAGCCGCCGACGTCCACCATGATGCGGTTTCGTCGCCCAAACTAATTCCCCATATGGGATGTTGAAGAATATGACTCCGCCGCCGTGAGAGCTGTCGCCGCTTCCCGCACCGATGCCTTGCATGGCGGGCATGCCGTGCCATGGCCTTGTGGGACGATGGTGCGTTCCGAATATCGACGCGCCAACGGAGGGGTTGCGCGTCCGCCAGCGCGTTCGGACGCCAGACGGACCACACGGCCTCCGGTGAGGCAGCTACGGCTGGCCTATCGCTTGATCCATGCGTCATTTGGGCTGACGCAATGGATTCCCGACGGATGGAGTCCAAGCGTAGCCGTGCACGGGTCTCCCCCCGGGCGCGGCAGAGTGCAAGCCGGACGACCATCTCCTCCTCGGGGCCGTGTGGGATGAGCTCAGGGTCGACTGATTTGAAGGTTAAGGACTCGGATCCATTGCCCGCCATGCCGGGGACGGCCGGTAGGAGCCAGAGACAAGTTTGGATGGCGGAGGGGAGTGAAGAGGGAGGGGAGTGAAGTGGCTAGGGTTTGGTCTGGCGAACGGATGGGAAGGAATTTATGTGGGGTCGGGTGGCCCAGCGTAGGCCGGATCCGATGTGACGGGCGTGACCGAGCGCCCCATTTCCGCCCCATATTTGGACTGGATATGAGGCTGTCTGAGTCAAAAATCGTGACCGAACAGTATTCGGACGGCCCGCCCGAACGTAGAGGCGGGTTTAAGACGTCCGACTTTAGATGCTCTTATATGGTCCATCACTTGGTCTCGTGTCGTCCCTGACTTGGCATGTTGCCATCTTGGGATCCAGAGAGCAGGCCATTCGTGTGATCACTCCACGTGTAATCGTTACATGCCTTTGGCAGTCGAGGCGCTACTTTCTCCTCTTTGTTTTTTTAGAACTTGCTGCTCATAATTACAAGTTTTCTCGGCGGTCGTGGTGTCCAGTGCCCTTGGGCCTCTGATACAACAAAGAGTCTGGTTGACGAGTTTTCCAACTTTTTTCTTGAGAATCAGTTTTCCAACCTTTGTTGGTTGAGCAGCAAGAGCTATATTTTGCTACTGTGCGACGGATATGGCTCTCTCCTTCAGCACTATCGCAAGTGGGCCAACCCATGTAACGAGCTTTCTAGTTAGCTTGCTCAGTCCTTGTACGTTCATTTTCTTTCATCATGGTTGGACTGGTCAGGTTTTTTTTATTTTTCATCGGGTTATTTCTTCTTCTTTTCTTTTTCTGTGTTTTTCTTTAAGGTTTCCTTTGGGGGTTTCCCTATTTTTCCTCCTCTTTTTTCCAATACATGTCTACTCATTTCAATACATGTGTACATTTTTTGTATACATGTGAAGCATTTTTATGATACAACTTGAACATCTTTCAAATACATGGTTTGAACAATTTGTTGAAGAGAGTACATGTTAAACATTATTCAAAATACATGTTGAACTTTTTAATGGTATAACACATTTCGTAAAATTATGTGAACATTTTTACATTGTATAAATTTGTTTTCAAATGTATATACGGTTGAACATTTTTTGGACAAATGTTACACATTTTCAATACATGTTGAAGATTTTTTTCTAGTACGAAACATTTAAAAAATTACATGAACACTTATTTTACAGTGTGTTAACATTTTTCAAAAATATCAGGAGCATATATTTGAAACATGCAATTTTTTAAAAGGTCAAAAATAGCTATTGAATGGTATGACAGATTTTTTAATGACGCAAACATTTCTTTTACATTGTATAATGAAATTAACCCACGAAAATTTATTGAATGGAATGAAATGACGCAAACATTTTTCTACATCAAATAAACGATTTTTAATGTCATGAACATATTTTTGACATGCTTAAACATTTTTTTATGTCACGGAATTTTTTTTAAAATGTATGCACAATTTTGGAAGTTGCATGAACTTTTTTTTGCACTGCATGAACATTTATAAATGTGTGATGAACACTTCTCAATATCTAAATATTTTTTTCTAGAAAATATATATTTTTTAGGGTTATTTCTTTGGAATATATTATTTAGAATATTTTCAATATAATAAAGAAGTAAAAAGGGAAACAAGCGAACCTTTTCGGCCCACTAGAGGCGTTCCTTGAGGCGACTCAACCGTAGCTCTCGTATTGAGCGAGGTATAGCGGGGAGCTCCTATTCACCGCATTATGCGGCAAACAGACCTCCCTTCGCACAGGGCGCGCCCGAGTGGGCCGGTCCATTTTGAGCTGTCCGGAGAAAAAAATAGAAACAAATTACATCGAGCGGCCTCGGATCGGATTCGAACTAGAGACCAGGTGCTAGCAAATGAGTCCGGCTAACCAGTCCACCTATTGAACATTGTTGACGAAACTAGCAGAGTGAACCATAAAGTACTAGATTTGTGGCGTAAACGGAACATTACTGGTTCAAATTTAGAACACTTTAATTAAGTTAGGAATATTTTTTAACACAAGCGAACGAATTTAAATTTTTCTCATCTTTTGAAAGCTATGAAGAACTTTTCAACTTCCTGAAGATTTTTGGTAAATGTGAACATTTTTGGAATTTGTAAACAAAATTCAAAACGTGGAACTTAGTTTGAGATTATAAACAATTTATTTAAAACATGAGCATTTTTTAAATTTTCAAAACATTCTTGATAACGTGAACATTTTTCCAGAACATGCTTTGAAAAAATGAACATTTTTTTAAAACGGGGACAACACTTTAGATCCAGCTTTGGAAATGAGAACAATTTGGAAAATGAGAACGAATGGAAAATCCTGATTTGTTTTGGAAATGAGAACAATTTGGAAAAGCTTGCACGTTTTCTGAAATTCCCGAACAATTTTTTTGAATTTGTTTACAAAAATAATAATAATGTGAACATTTCTTCATATTCCCATACAGCTTTTGAATTTGCAAACAAAATTTCAAGAACATGAACATTTATGAAATTTGTGAACAAATTTTCAATATAGGGACAATTTTTGAACATTGTAAACATTTTCTGAATTTGTGAAAAAACATAACATGCAAACATTTTTACAATTTAAAATTCTATTACTTTTAGATTTTGAAACATCTTTTGTAAAAGAAACGAACAATATTTGAACCTCCAAACATTTCTAAAAAGACGAACAAAATTTGGAATTTGATTTTTTTTTCAAAAAGATGAAAAAATTTAGAAACCACAAAAGTATTTTGAATTTGTGTACAATTTTAAAATAAAAGCTGGAACATGTTTGAAATTCCGAGCAAATTTTGTAAGCCCGAACATTATTTGAAACTCCCCGAACAATTTTTGAATTTGTGAACAAATTTTGGAAACGAGAACATTTTTTGGAATTGTGAACAAAATTTTGAAACCACAAACATTTTGAAATTCGAAAACATTTTTTGAAAGCACCGAAGGGAACATTTTCAAAATAAAGAAACATTTTTAGATTTAGGAACCAAATTTCAAAACAGTAACATTTTTGAAAATTTGAACTTTTTTAGAATATTGAACATTTCTGGGAAAAGAAAAATTTAAAATGAAAAAATGAAAAAGAAAAACCCGACCAAAAAGAAAAAGAAAATAAAGAAACCAAAAACCGGAGAAAAGAAAGAAAAAACGGTTCAGGGAACCTTCTGGAAGGTTCCCAAAGCGGGAGGTGTAGTGCCAATGCGATGTACTCAAATAGGCCGGCCCAGTCAGGTCGATCGGCCGCTTGCCTGTGCGTTTCTCCGGCAACTTGCCGCGGGAGCTCCTACTGGATGCTCATTGCGTCCAACAGGGCGCCGACGCACAGGGGGCGACGCGACTTTCGCACAGGCACGTCGCTGCGGTGCGCCGATTGGGCCGGCCCATTGGAGTGCGCTGCAAATACCAAGTGATAAATTGCAAAAAATAGCACGACGTGATGGCTTGGAATAGAACACAGCACTGCCGACTTGCACTCGCGCGCTACTAGCCACTAGGATGGAAGAGTTCAGTTGACCGAACTACAGCGGAAACCTAGAAGAACTAAAGAAAGTATAAGACTGTTTGAATAACATCCTTTACGATTTTCCAAATAGCAAAACCAAAACGTGAATGTTTTTTCAAACGCGAACATCATTATTTTGTTTTACAAATTTTGAGAAAACTCAAACATATTTAACACACAAACGTATTTTGGAGACGCGAACATATGTTTTAGAACGGAAACATTTTTTAAACTAACCAAAAAACTGAACAGGAACAATTTTTCAAATTTCAAAAAAAAATTGGAAACACAAAAACTTTTGAATTTCCTAAACATTATTGGAATTTGTGACATTTCTTTAAAGCACAAACATTTTTTGAATCTTGAGAACAAATTTGGAAGGATGAACAATCTTTTAAAGCACAAACAGTTTTTTGAATCTTCAGAACAAATTTAGAAATGAAGAACAAATTTGGAAGCGCAAATTTTTTTTAAAGCACGAACATTTTTTGAAACTTGAGAACAAATTTTGAAAACTCCCGAACAAATTTGGAAGCGCAAACAATTTTTTAAAGCACGAACATTTTTTCAATCTCGAGGAATTTTTTTGAAATAGAGAACAATTTTGAAAAATCCGGAACAAATTTGGAAGCGTGAACAATATTTTAGCACAAACAATTTTTTGAATCTTGAGAACAAATTTTGAAATAGAGAACAATTTTGAAAAATCCCGAACAAATTTGGAAGCGCAAATCCCGTATAATTTCTGCATTTCAAAAGTTTTGAACTTTTTTGTGTAACGGGAACAAATTTTGAATTTGGAGAACATTTTTTAAATAACTGAAAATTTTATAAAAATACGAAAAAAATCTGAATATTTTGAATTTATTTTAAAAAAGGGAAGAAAATGAAAAGGAAAAAGAAAGAAAATAAACAAAAAAATCAGGAACATTTTTCGAAATTGTGAACAAAAATTTGAAAATGTGAGCACCATTTTCAGAAATATGAACAAATTTTGATAAAAAGAACATTTTTTTAAATTCTGAACCATATTTGAACTTTTTGAAAAGCTTTAAAATAAAAAGGAAAAAATATTAGAAAATAAAAATAAAGAAAACGTGAAAAAAGAAAGAACAGAATAAGACTGTGATGAAAAACCACAAATAACCTGTAGAAGGAACAAAAGTTTTTCGGAATTGCCGTAAACTGGTTTTAAGTTTGTCGTGGCTTTTAGTTTCTTTAAGTTTAGCATTGTTTTTCCTCGTCGGATCGATCCCTAGAGCGACCATTTTTGCAGTTTTTTAATATCGCGAAGCGAAACCACTCAAAAGGGCCGGCCCATGGTGAGCTGCGCCCTGTGCAAAGCGACGACTACTTGCCGCAGTTAGCAGCGAATAGGGAATTCCACTTGCCACAATGAGGGGCAAATAGGAAATGCTCGGGCTAGACAAACGATTGAGCAAAACCCAAGTCATTTCCCTGGACGTGGAAACCACGATCGCATTGTGCCCCGGTTTTTCTGGAGGGCCCATTTCGTGCCATCAGCAGTTTGGAGTAGTGTTGACTCAAATTTGTGTAAATTTTGAAATCCATGATTCTTTTTTTGAAGTTCACAATCTTTTCAAATACGTGTAGTTTTTCTAAGTTCATGTAATTTTTTAAAATTCACATACTTTTCATATCCATGAATTTTCATACCTTTTCAACTCCACGTGTTTTTTCAAGTTCGTTTCATTTTATCAAGTCCTAGCACTTGTTTCAAATCCATGAACTATTTTTGAATTCGCATACTTGTTTCAAATGCGCATACTTTTTACAAGTTCACATATTTTTTCAAATTCGTATTATTTTTCCAATCCATGAATTAATTTTAAAATTCACGTACTTTCTTTCTTGAAATTCACGTAATTTTTCAAATTTTGTACCTTTTTCTTGGAATTCACGTACTTGTTTCAAGTTCACATAAAATTTTCAAATCCAAATATTTTTTTCCAAATTTGCGTACATTTTTTTCCAAATCCGCATACTTTTTTCAAGTTTACGTAAAACTTTCAAATTCATAAACTGTTTCAAAAATATGTACTCGGATTTGAGAAAAGTAAATGAACTAAAAAATTACTACATGAATTTGAAAAATGATGTGAACTTTAAAGAACTAGGCGGATTTGAAAAAAGTACATGAGCTTAGAAAATATACGCGGTTTTGTGAATTTTAGAAAAGTTCACGGATCTGGAAAAAGTACCTGAATATGAAAACATTACACGAACTTGAAAAAGTACGCGAAGTTGAGTCAGCACGGTCAAAACCAGGGTGAGACAACTCCAAAACCGGTCAAAACCATGACCAGGGACGAATCTTGTCCGGTTTTAGTAGTAGAGGGTGCAAGTTGTCCGGTTTCAGAATTAAGAGACCAAATCTAGACTCCGAAAAAGTTGAGGGACAAAAAGTATACTTTTCTCTATGAGGCTGGCGTTTTCACTTCTGGAGCACATGCTCCCAGGTGAACAGTATGCCAAGGCTCATAGGCGCATCAATAGAATTCATTCTCTTCAGCAGGATGATTGATCAATATTTCTTGATGCTATTACTCCTAAAGTTTCTCCGGAAATGACTCATGATTTATGTAAGCCCTATTCTAGTGAGGAGATCAAGACCGCTTTATTCGAGATGGGGCCTACCATGGCGCCGGGGACGGATGGTTTTTCCGGCATTGTTTTACCAGACCCGGTGAATTTTTTTGGACGAAGGTATTTGTCAGGATGTCAGAAGTTTTCATGTTGGAAATCCAATTCTTGATGGTTTCTGTAATTCAGTGATTGTGCTCATTCCAAAGGTGTCTAGGCCGAAGCAGCTAAAAAAATTCAGGTCAATCAGTCTTTGTAATGTGTTGTACAAGATTGCCTCTAAGGTGGTTGCTAACCTTTAAAGTTGCTTTTGCCCGTTGTCATTTCTGATTTTCAGAGTGCAGTTGTGCCTGGTCATTTCAGTTACTGACAATACTCTTATTGCATATGAGTGCATGCACACTATTCGTCAACAGAGGGCTAAGCAACCTTTCTTTGCAATGAAGATTGATACGATGAAGACATATGACCGTGTGGAGCGGGATTATCTTCATGGATGTCTCGCCAAACTTGGTTTTGCCTCAGCATGGATTAATTATGTTATGAGATGTGTTACTAATGTTTGCTATGCTGTCAGGGTCAATGGAGGATTTACTAAACTAGTTGTGCCCTCTAGAGGTATCTGGCAGGGTGATCCAATAAGCCCTTACTTGTTCCTCCTATGCACTGAAGGATTGTCATGTCTGTTAGTACAGAAGGAGAACTATGGTGATCTGCATGGTGCCAAGAATGGCCGTCTAGGTCCACCTATCTCACATCTCCTCATTGCCGATGACATCATCTTCTTTGCACGGAGTGATACACGTAGTGTGGAGGCTTTGGAGTCCACCTTGAATCTTTATTGCCAGGGTCCTGGCCAGTTAGTCAACAAGGATAGTTCTGCTTTGTTTTTTGGAAAGAAGTGTCTGGTGCATGTCAAACAGAGAGTTAAAAATCTGTTGGAGATTTCAAATGAAGCTGTCAGGAACTCCTATCTTGGTATGCCAACGGAGGTTGGCAAATCCTCAACAAACACTTTTAAATTTTTGATTGATCGTGCCTGGGCTAGCATTTTAGGATGGTCTCAATGTCCAATTTCCAGAGTTGGAAAAGAAGCCTTGCTAAAGTCGATTATCTAGGCTATCCCGACATACATTATGAGTTGCTTCCAACTGCCAGTTGATATTTGTGAGAAATTCCGTCAAATATTTGCCGACGAGTGGTGGAACCGTGAAGATGGAAAACAGAAAATGCATTGATGCTCGTGGGAGTGGTTGACTACACCCAAGGCTCTTGGTGGTATGGGCTTTCGTGACATGGCCCTTTTCTACCAGGCTATGCTCGCCAAACAGGGATGGAGGCTACTGACAGATTCATCCTCGCTTTGTGCTCGGGTTTTGGAAGGACGATATTTTCCTAGTTTTGATTTCTGGAATGCATTAGCGCTAAGGTCTGCGTCTGCTACTTGGCGTGCTATATTAGCCGGAGGTGATTTACTGCAGAAGAGAGTCAGGTGGGGCGTTGATAGTGGTGAAGATGTTTGTATTCTCTCGGATCACTAGACCCCTTCAACTCCTCCGTGGCGACTTTATCCTCTTCTGCCTATACCTGCTAATGCCGAGGTAAAATGCTTGATTGATGAGGATTCTGGTACATGGAATGAAGATTCTGTTAGGGCCTTTTTCCGTGACGATATTGCTGCAAAAATTCTTCGCATTCCTATAAGCAGGCATGGCGGTGTGGATTTTGCAAGCTAGCCTCTCACTAAGTCTGGTGAGTATTCGGTGCGATCTGCATACAATATGGCGCGATTGGCGCATTTTCTTGAAACTTGCAGCAAGTGTGTCTTTGGCCAATCCTCAAATGTGACTGGTGAGGAGAAGAGTTGGAAGGCAATATGGTTTATTAAAGCACCCAACAAAATGAAGGTCGTACTTTGGCGTTTCCCTCATGATTGCCTTCCATCTGAGGCTCAACTGCAATGCTGCCATGTCCGTGATGCTGTGTGTTGCTGCTTCCGTGGGTGACTAGAAAGCATGGAGCACACCACACATTTTTTTTGCCACGTGTAAAAACTGTTTGGGATGCGATCAAGGAGTGGTCTGGCATTCAACTTCGTTGTTGTTCTTTCAGGAATACCAACCTTTGCCTTTTTGATTTTCTCTCAAGATATTCTGACAAAGAGGCCACAGTTCTGGCTGTTTCTTTTTGGCTCTTATGGTAAGCATAGAATGATGCGCGATACTCGCCGGAAGCTCCACATCCCCGTATTACAGTTGAGAATATTCGTGCTTACACTGATATGATTTCGCAGCATCTCTATATCCAAATACTTGTCATTAGGCGTGAGTCTTCTTCACCCAATCCAATGTGGACCCCGCCGCCGCCTGGTGTTATTTCCAGCAACTTAGACGCTGCAATCTTTTCAGATATAAATATGTCAGGTGTTGGAGTGGTGGCCTTGAACCATGAGGGTAGATGTGTTGTTGCATGCTCTGAACCTATTCAAGGTGTGATGGAGTCTGAACTTGCTGAGGCGCTAGCTCTACGAAGAGCTGTGTACCTGGCAAAGGATGAACACTTTTCGAATGTTTTATTTGCATCAGATTGCCAATTCCTGATGAATAGAATTATTTCTGGCAATATTGATCGTTCCAGCATCGGTACGGTGGTCCATGATATCAAGTTTGCTTCGTGGGGTTTATGTCTGCGGAGTTCAAGCATATTCGTCGGCAAGTCAATGTAGCTGGTCATCTATTAGCTAAGTCTTGTAAGAATTTGTTTAATCTAGTTATTTGTCATTCTGCTTTGGATTGTATGCGGAAGACTCTTGTATCTTTGATTATGTGATCAATAAAGCCTATGTTCTAAAAAAAAGAACGGACGAAGAAGAAGAGTGCAAGGGCTGGAGAGATGGTGCACGTCAATTCGACGGAAACATCAGTCGTCCAGGTCCTGTGAGGATAAACTGATCGGTCCGAACAAAAGGCCGGCACAAAGATACAGTAGGTCACGTGCCACAGACCGTCCCTCTGAGCAAACGGCCGGCCACAGAGATACAGCAGCAGGTCACATGCCACCTCAGCTTTTCATCAGAGGAAAACCGCAAGCTACGGACTTGGCAGTCCTCGCACATCTCATCCTGCGAGCCTTTCTTTCACAGCCTTTTTGCAAGAAGAGAAATGACAATCCAACACGTCTTACGTGTCTGCGCGGCCTCGTGGTGAGCTGATCTCGTCTGTGACGGTGATGGACTCATGGCGCTCACGATAGATTGAATTACCTCATTTCCAGCCAGGAAATGTGGACATCCTGCAGTCACCCTCACACGCCGGTGCAATTTTTTAGAGCGTCGCGCGCTTAGCTTATCTCAGCTCTTCCGGCGGGGAATGGTTTTGGCAGCGGTCTTCGTGGTTTTGTTACGCCGAAAATGGGTCTCTTTCGGCGGCCGAGTTGAGCGAGAGCTACGCATCGGTTTAATTGGGTCGACGAAGGAGATGGTGAAGGCACCATATGTTCATAATTGTTGCAGGGGGGCTTCTCGATGGACGTCTTGGTGACGCGACCGGTTAGCGCGGACCCTCTTCTTTCGAGGCTCGTGGAAGAGTACCGACTCAGACTCAGAGTGAACCTGCTGGTAGCCCATCAACTCGACAACGCTATCAGCTCATCCAAGCCTTCTTGAAGCTCTGCACTACCAGGACTAAAAGGACATGTGGCTAGGCCATAGCTACTCCCAAGAGCGCGTGCCCGAGAGCTTGAACAGAGACCGATACTGCAACGAGCGCAAAAAGATGGGTTGACTCAGCCAATCCCATCTCGGAGCGCTCGAGTAGTGGCATGATGGGGCATCCAACCTCCAAAGCCACCTCCAAAAGGCTATATTTTGGCTTATATTTTAGTTTCCATTCATGCATTCACATCTGGTGAATTATATCATTACCGTATATGTTCTTATTCATGCTAATGGCCTTTGTATATTGTTTACAAAACGGACATAGTGTTACCCATAGAGCTACTGATACGCTAATTTTTTTTAGTAACGAGGTGTATTCCAAGGCCAGTTCTAATAGCAACTATGCAAAAAAAATCAATGCAACTAGACTCAAAGACATAAAGCTAAGAAATACACCTGGTTACTTCAGGGTTGCCTCGGAAGCAGCGCTTTGTTCATAGCCGTGTAGCTGGGCTTTGATGCTCCGTTAGGTCATCCACTCGGATCCCAAGGGATATCAACCCGAGTGTGAGAGACGACTTCGACCGGGGTTTGGAGCACCTCATAGCAAAGTCCGGTCAGAGTAGCATATGCTTACGGTGCATTCGCATCATGTAGATAAATAGGTCCTCGCTCTCAAGTGGGAACCGATGCACCGAGCGAAGTAGACTTCCCTTATATTTCTACAAAACAAGTGTTAGAGACTTATATATGGAACTTAAGATTTTACCTTGGCTCGCATCGTAGGGGAACACTACATAAAATTCTTTGTTCGGAGTAGAGAATACAATACACCCTAATGTTGGGGAACGCAGTAATTTAAAAAAATTCCTACGATCACGCAAGATCTATCTAGGAGAAGCATAGCAACGAGCGGGGAGAGTGTGTCCACGTACCCTCGTACACCGAAAGCGGAAGCGTTTTATCAACGCGGTTGATGTAGTCATACGTCTTCACGATCCGACTGATCCTAGCATCGAATGTACAGCACCTCCGCGTTCAGCACACGTTCAGCTTGATGACGTCCCTCATACTGTTGATCCAGTTGAGGCCGAGGGAGAGTTTCGTCAGCACGATAGCGTGGCAATGGTGATGATGAAGTTACCGGCGCAGGGCTACGCCTAAGCACTATGATGATATGACCGAGGTGTGTAACCCTGGAGGGGGGGCACCGCACACGGCTAAAATATCAACTTGTGTGTCCTAGGGTACCCCCCCTCCCCACGTATATAAAGGAGGGAGGGAGGAGAAGGCCGGCCAAGGGTGGCGCGCCCAAGGGGGGGAGTCCTACTCCAAGTAGAATTCGCCCCCCTGATATGTCTCCAACGTATCTATAATTTTTGATTGTTCCATGCTATATTATATTCTGTTTTGGACATTATTGGGCTTTATTATACACTTTTATATTATTTTTGAGACTAACCTATTAACCGGAGGCCCAGCCCAGAATTGCTGTTTTTTGCCTATTTCAGAGTTTCGCAGAAAAAGAATATCAAACGGAGTCTAACGGAATGAAACCTTCAGGAATGTGATTATCGGAACGAACGTGATCCAGAGGACTTGGACCCTACGTAAAGACATCAACCAGGAGGGCACGAGGTAGGGGGGCGCGCCTACCCCACCCCCCCAGGGCGCGCCCTCCACCCTCGTGGGCCCCCTGTTGCTCCACCGACGTACTCCTTCCTCCTATATATACCTCGTGCCCCCAAACTACGAGATCACGGAGCCAAAACCTAATTCCACCGCTGCAACCTTACGTACCATGAGATCCCATCTTGGGGCCTGTTCAAAGCTCGCCGGAGGGGGCATCGATCACGGAGGGCTTCTACATCAACATCATAGCCTCTCCGATGATGTGTGAGTAATTTATCTCAGACCTTCGGGTCCATAGTTATTAGCTAGATGGCTTCTTCTCTCTTTTTGGATCTCAATACAATGTTCTCCCCCTCTCTCGTGGAGATCTATTCGATGTAATCTTCTTTTGCTGCGTGTTTGTTGAGACCGATGAATTGTGGGTTTATGATCAAGTTTATCTATGAACAATATTTGAATCTTCTCTGAATTCTTTTATGTATGATTGGTTATCTTTGCAAGTCTCTTCGAATTATCAGTTTGGTTTGGCCTACTAGATTGATCTTTCTTGCAATGGCAGAAGTGCTTAGCTTTGGGTTCAATTTTGAGGTGTCCTTTCCCAGTGACAGTAGGGGCAGCAAGGCACGTATTGTATTGTTGCCATCAAGGATAACAAGATGGGGTTTATATCATATTTCATGAGTTTATCCCTCTACATCATGTCATCTTGCTTAAAGCGTTACTCTATTCTTATGAACTTAATACTCTAGATGCATGCTGGATGGCGGTCGATGTGTGGAGTAATAGTAGTAGATGCGAGGCAGAGTCGGTCTACTTGTCTCGGACGTGATGCCTATATACATGATCATACTTAGATATTCTCATAACTATACTCAATTCAGTCAATTGCTCAGCAGTAATTTGTTCACCCACCGTAAATACTTATGCTCTTGAGAGAAGCCACTAGTGAAACCTATGGCCCCCCGGGTCTATTTTCCATCATATTAATCTTCCAACACTTAGTTATTTTTATTGCCTTTTATTTTACCTTGCATATTTATCATAAAAAATACCAAAAATATTATCTTATCATATCTATCAGATCTCACTCTCGTAAGTGACTGTGTAGGGATTGACAACCCCTTATCACGTTGGTTGCGAGGATTTATTTGTTTGTGTAGGTGCGAGGGACTCGTGCGTGGCCTCATACTGGATTGATACCTTGGTTCTCAAAAACTGAGGGAAATACTTACGCTACTTTGCTGCATCACCCTTTCCTCTTGAAGGAAAAACCAACGCAGTGCTCAAGAGGTAGCAAGAAGGATTTACGCGCCGTTCTTTGGGGAGGTCTACGCAAAAGTCAACATACCAAGTACCCATCACAAACCCTTATCTCCCACATTACATTATTTGCCATTTGCCTCTCGTTTTCCTCTCCCCCACTTCACCCTTGCCGTTTTTTCGCCCTCTCTTTTTCGTTCGCCTTCTTCCCGTATGTATCTTTGTTTGTGTTTCCTTGTGCCTTCTATATGCTTGCATCTTTGCTTGCTGAAAGTCTATTGATATGGATCCACTTAAAGTGTTCTACTTGGATCATCTTCGATCCTTATGCGCTCGTGTTGAAACCCCAACTATCCTAGTTGATGGGAAATCTTTAGATGAGCATGCTCATTTTGTGCGTCATCGTTTGTCTGAAAAAGGGAAGCTCTTATGGTATCATATAAATAGTTTTCTATGCTATGCTTGGAATCTTTGTGAAATTTGTGATTTTACTTGTTGCTCTAAGAACCCTAAAAAACACTTTCCCTACCTATGTGAGTTCAATGATAATGAAATCTTATCTTCTTATGCAAAGGGTGTTTATAGCTACTATGATATCGAAAAATTGAAGAATTTGTCATTTTTAAGGGTGCTCATGAAGTTGCTTCTTTGATTGAAAAGTATGATTTTACTCTCAACAAATCTGAAAATTCCGTCATACTTAAATATTGCAATGAAAATTTTGCTCATAATGTCTATGTCCAAGAATTTATTGAAAGAATGATCGTTGCTTTGGAAGAAAATAATGCTATGCATGAATCTATAGATAATGATGATTCCGATGATTTGGTTGAAATATCCCTTGATGAACATGATGCTTGCTATTCTTGTGGCCATGATGCCAATATTTATGAAGACGAATTTGCTATAGTTCCTTATGTTAAAAATGAGATTGTTGCTATTGCACCCATGCTTGATAGTTCCCTTGATGAAAAGCATGATTTCAGTGATTTTACTATAAATTATCTTGATGTCAATTGTGCTAATAATATGCAAAACCCTAAGCTTGGGGATGCTAGTTTTGCTATGTCTACTACTTGTTGCAATGATCATGATTGGGGTGATTCTTCTTATGATCTTGAAAATTTATTTAATCCCCATGATGAATATGAGATTGATAATAATGTTTGCAATATTATTGAAAGTGGGTTTGGAAGAGTGTCAACTTTAGATCCCACATATTTAGAGAATGTTCAGTCTTATGGTATTTTTGATAAAAGTGGGTTTGGAGAGGTCATGACTTTAGTTAATGTTAATCCCACTACTTCGGAAGAGTGTCAACTTCGCATGCATGTGGATCGTGTTAAAAATATTTTATATGATAGCTATATTGTTGAATTTGCTTACGATCCTACATGTAATTATTATGAGAGAGGAAAATATGGTTGTAGAAATTTTCATGTTACTAAATTACCTCTCGTCATGTTGAGATTGCTATTGTTTCTTTCCTCTTCCTTGCATATGCTAGTTTTTGCTTGGTATGATCATTTGTTTGCCTATAAGATGCCTATGCATAGGAAGTATGTTAGACTTAGATGTGTTTGTCGCATGTTTCATGATGCTCTCTTTGCGTTTCAATTCTTGTCTTTGATGTGAGCATCGTTAGAATTACCAATGCCTAGCTAGGGGCGTTAAACGATAGCGCTTGTTGGGAGGCAACCCAATTTTATTTTTATTTTTTTGTTTTTGCTCCTGTTTAGGAATAAATCTTTGATCTAGCCTCTGGTTAGATGTATTTTTATGTTTTAATTAGTGTTTGTGCCAAGTTAAACCTATAGGATCTTCTTGGATGATAGTTATTTGATCTTCCTGAAAATTCCAGAAACTTTCTGTTCACGAAAATAATTGTTAAAACGCACCAGAACGTGATAAAATATTGATTCGAATTGCTTCTGATAAATAAACAAATTGTCTAGGTCTTCCTATTTTTGCTGAATTTTTGGAGTTCCAGAAGTTTGCGTTAGTTACAGATTACTACAGACTGTTCTGTTTTTGACAGATTCTGTTTTTCATGTGTTGTTTGCTTATTTTGATGAATCTATGGCTAGTAAAATAGTTTATAAACCATAGAGAAATTGGAATATAGTAGGTTTAACACCAAAATAAATAAATAATGAGTTCATTACAGTACCTTGAAGTGGTGTTTTGTTTTGTTTTGCTAACGGAGCTCACGAGATTTTCTGTTAAGTTTTGTGTTGTGAAGTTTTCAAGTTTTGGGTGAAAGATTTGATGGATTATGGAACAAGGAGTGGAAAGAGCCTAAGCTTGGGGATGCCCATGGCACCCCAAGATAATCTAGGGACACCTTAAAGCCAAAGATTCGGGATGCCCCGGAAGGCATCCCCTCTTTCGTCTACTTCTATCGGTAACTTTACTTGGAGCTATATTTTTTTCACCACATGATATGTGTTTTTCTTGGAGCGTCTTGTATGATTTGAGTCTTTGATTTTTAGTTTACCACAATCATCCTTGCTGTACACACCTTTTGAGAGAGACACACATGATTCAGAAATTATTAGAATACTCTATGTGCTTCACTTATATCTTTTGAGTTATATAGTTTTTGCTCTAGTACTTCACTTATATCTTTTAGAGCACGGTGGTGGTTTTGTTTTATAGAAAATAATATTCTCTCACGCTTCACTTAGATTATTTTGAGAGTCTTAAATAGCATGGTAATTTACTTAAATAATCCTAATATGCTAGGTATTCAATACTAGTAAAAACTTTCTTATGAGTGTGTTGAATACTAAGAGAAATTTGATGCTTGATGATTGTTTTGAGACATGGAGGTAGTGATATCAAAGTTGTGCTAGTTGAGCACTTGTGAATTTGAAAAATACTTGTTTTGAAGTTTGCAAGTCCCGTAGCATGCACGTATGGTAAACGTTATGTAACAAATTTGAAACATGAGGTGTTCTTTGATTGTCCTCCTCATGAGTGGCGGTCGGGGACGAGCGATGGTCTTTTCCTACCAATCTATCCCCCTAGGAGCATGCGCGTTGTGCTTGGTTTGTGATGACTTGTAGATTTTTGCAATAAGTATGTGAGTTCTTTATGACTAATGTTGAGTCCATGGATTATACGCACTCTCACCTTTCCATCATTGCTAGCCTCTTCGGTACCGTGCATTGCCCTTTCTCACATTGAGAGTTGGTGCAAACTTGGCCGGTGCATCCAAAACCCGTGATATGATACGCTCTTTCACACATAAACCTCCTTATATCTTCCTCAAAACAGCCACCATACCTACCTATTATGGCATTCCCATAGCCATTCCGAGATATATTGCCATGCAACTTTCCACCGTTCCGTTTATCATGACGCATTCATCATTGTCATATTGCTTTGCATGATCATGTGGTTGACATAGTATTTGTGGCAAGGCCACCATTCATAATCCTTTCATACATGTCACTCTTGGTTCATTGCATATCCCGGTACACCGCCAGAGGCATTCATATAGAGTCATACTTTGTTCTAGTATCGAGTTGTAATCATTGAGTTGTAAATAAATAGAAGTGTGATGATCATCATTTTCTAGAGCATTGTCCCAAGTGAGGAAAAAAGGAGAAAGGCCATAAAAAAAGTGAAGGCCCAAAAAAATGAGAGAAAAAGAGAGAAGGGACAATGTTACTATCCTTTTACCACACTTGTGCTTCAAAGTAGCACCATAATCTTCATGATAGAGAGTCTTTTGTTTTGTCACTTTCATATACTAGTGGGAACTTTTCATTATAGAACTTGTCTTGTATATTCCAACAATGGGCTTCCTCAAATGCCCTAGGTCTTCGTGAGCAAGCAAGTTGGATGCACACCCACTTAGTTTCTTTTGTTGAGCTTTCATATATAGCTCTAGTGCATCTGTTGCATGGCAATCCCTACTCCTTGCATTAACATCAATTGATGGGCATCTCCATAGCTCATTGATTAGCCTCGTTGATGTGAGACTTTCTCCCTTTTTTGTCCTCTCCACATAACCCCCATCATTATATTCTATTCCACCCATAGTGCTATATCCATGGCTCACGCTCATGTATTGCGTGAAGGTTGAAAAGTTTGAGATTACTAAAGTATGAAACAATTGCTCGGCTTGTCATCGGAGTTGTGCATGATGAGAGCATTCTTGTGTGACGAAAATGGAGCATAACTAAACTATATGATTTTGTAGGGATGAACTTTCTTTGGCCATGTTATTTTGAGAGGACATAATTGCTTAGTTAGTATGCTTGAAGTATTATTATTTTTATGTCAATATTGAACTTTTATCTTGAATCTTTCGAATCTGAATATTCATACCACAATTAAGAAGAATTACACTGAAATTATGCCAAGTATCATTCCACATCAAAAATTCTGTTTTTATCATTTACCTACTCGAGGACGAGCAGGAATTAAGCTTGGGGATGCTTGATAAGTCTCCAACGTATCTATAATTTTTTATTGTTCCATGCTATATTATATTATGTTTTGGACATTATTGGGCTTTATTATACACTTTTATATTATTTTTGGGACTAACCTATTAACCGGAGGCCCAACCCATAATTGCTGTCTTTTTTGCCTATTTCAGAGTTTCGCAGAAAAAGAATATCAAATGAAGTTCAAACGGAATGAAACCTTCGGGAACGTGATTTTCGGAACGAACGTGATCTAGAGGACTTGGACCCTACGGCAAGACATGAACCAGGAGGGCACGAGGTAGGGGGCGCGCCCTCCACCCTCGTGGGTCCCCTGTTGCTCCACCGACGTACTCCTTCCTCCTATATATACCTCGCACCCCAAACTACGGATCGGAGCCAAAACCTAATTCCACCGCCGCAACCTTCTGTGCCGTGAGATCCCATCTTGGGGCCTGTTCGAAGCTCACGGGAGGGGCATCGATCACGGAGGCTTCTACATCAACACCATAGCCTCTCCGATGATGTGTGAGTAGTTTACCCGAGACCTTGGGTCCATAGTTATTAGCTAGATGGCTTCTTCTCTCTTTTGGATCTCAATACAATGTTCTCCCCTCTCTCGTGGAGATCTATTCGATGTAATCTTCTTTTGCGGTGTGTTTGTTGAGACCGATGAATTGTGGGTTTATGATCAAGTTTATCTATGAACAATATTTGAATCTTCTCTGGATTCTTTTATGTATGATTGGTTATCTTTGCAAGTCTCTTGAATTATCAGTTTGGTTTGGCCTACTAGATTGATCTTTCTTGCAATGGCGAAGTGCTTAGCTTTGGGTTCAATCTTGAGGTGTCCTTTCCCGAAGGATGAGGGGCAGCAAGGCACGTATTGTATTGTTGCCATCAAGGATAACAAGATGGGGTTTATATCATATTGCATGAGTTTATCCCTCTACATCATGTCATCTTGCTTAAAGCGTTACTCTGTTCTTATGAACTTAATACTCTAGATGCATGCTGGATGGCGGTCGATGTGTGGAGTAATAGTAGTAGATGCAGGCAGGAGTCGGTCTACTTGTCTCGGACGTGATGCCCATATATATGATCATACTTAGATATTCTCATAACTATGCTCAATTTTGTCAATTGCTCAACAGTAATTTGTTCACCCACCATAAATACTTATGCTCTTGAGAGAAGCCACTAGTGAAACCTATGGCCCCCGGGTCTATTTTCCATCATATTAATCTTCCAACACTTAGTTATTTTTATTGCCTTTTATTTTACCTTGCATATTTATCATAAAAATAACCAAAAATATTATCTTATCATATCTATCAGATCTCACTCTCGTAAGTGACCGTGTAGGGATTGACAACCCCTTATCGCGTTCGTTGTGAGGATTTATTTGTTTGTGTAGGTGCGAGGGACTCGTGCGTGGCCTCCTACTGGATTGATACCTTGGTTCTCAAAAACCGAGGGAAATACTTACACTACTTTGCTGCATCACCCTTTCCTCTTCAAGGGAAAACCAACGCAGTGCTCAAGAGGTAGCACCCCCCTTTCCTATTCCAAGTGGGAGAAGGGGGGAAGGAGGAAGAGAAGGAGAGAAGGAAGGAGGGGGGCGCCGCCCCCTCCCCTTGTTCAATTCGGATTGGGGCAAGGGGGCGCGTGCCACCTCCTAGCCGGCCCTCTCTCTTCCACCACTAGGCCCATGAGGCCCAATAACTTCCCGGAGGGGGTTCCGGTAACCCCCGGTACTCCGAAACTTATCCGAAACGACCTGAACCATTACGGTGTCTGAATGTAGCCTTCCAATATACGAATCTTTATGTCTAGACCATTTCGAGACTCCTCGTCATGTCCGTGATCTCATCCGGGACTCCGAACAAACTTCGGTACATCAAATCACATAACTCATAATACAAATCGTCATTGAACGTTAAGTGTGCGGACCCTACGGGTTCGAGAACTATGTAGACATGACCGAGACACATTTCCGGTCAATAACCAATAGCGGAACCTGGATGCTCATATTGGCTCCTACATATTCTACGAAGATCTTTATCGGTCAAAACGCATAACAATATACGTTGTTCCCTTTGTCATCGGTATGTTACTTGCCCGAGATTCGACCGTGGGTGTCATCATACCTAGTTCAATCTCATTACCGGCAAGTCTCTTTACTCATTCCGTAATGCATCATCCTGCAACTAACTCAATAGTCACATTGCTTGCAAGGCTTATATTGATGTGCATTACCGAGAGGGCCCAGAGATACCTCTCCGAAACACGGAGTGACAAATCCTAATCTCGATCTATGACAACTCAACAAACACCATCGGAGACACCTGTAGAGCATCTTTATAATCACCCAGTTACGTTGTGATGTTTGATAGCACACTAAGTGTTCCTCCGGTATTCGGGAGTTGCATAATCTCATAGTCATAGGAACATGTATAAGTCATGAAGAAAGCAATAGCAATAAACTAAACGATCATAGTGCTAAGCTAACAGATGGGTCTTGTCCATCACATCATTCTCTAATGATGTGATCCCGTTCATCAAATGACAACACATGTCTATGGCTAGGAAACTTAACCATCTTTGATTAACGAGCTAGTCTAGTAGACGCATACTAGGGACACTCTGTTTGTCTATGTATTCACACATGTACTAAGTTTCCGGTTAATACAATTCTAGCATGAATAATAAACATTTATCATGATACAAGGAAATATAAATAACAACTTTATTATTGCCTCTAGGGCATATTTCCTTCAGTCCCCCACTTGCACTAGAGTCAATAATCTAGATTACATAGTAATGATTCTAACACCCATGGAGTCTTGGTGCTGATCGTGTTTTGCTCGTGAGAGAGGCTTAGTCAACGGGTCTGCAATATTAAGATCCGTATGTATCTTGCAAATCTCTATGTCTCCCTCCTTGACTTGATCGCAGATGGAATTGAAGCGTCTCTTGATGTGTTTGGTTCTCTTGTGAAATCTGGATTCCTTCGCCAAGGCTATTGCTCCATTATTGTCACAAAAGATTTTCATTGGGCCGGATGCACTAGGTATGACACCTAGATTGGATATGAACTCCTTCATCCAGACTCCTTCATTTGCTTCTTCCGAAGCAGCTATGTACTCCGCTTCACACGTAGATCCCGCCACGACACTTTGCTTAGAACTGCACCAACTGACAGCTCCACCGTTCAATATAAACATGTATCCGGTTTGTGACTTATAGTCATCCGGATCAGTGTTAAAGCTTACATCGACGTAACCATTTACGACGAGCTTTTTGTTACCTCCATAAATGAGAAACATATCCTTAGTCCTCTTCAGGTATTTCAGGATGTTCTTGACCGTTGTCCAGTGATCCACTCCTGGATTTACTTTGGTACCTCTCTGCTAAACTAATAGGCACACATCAGGTCTGGTACACAACATTGCATACATGATAGAACCTATGGCTGAAGCATAGTGAATGAATTTCATTTTCTCTCTATCTTCTGCAGTGGTCGGGCATTGAGTTTGACTCAACTTTACACCTTGTAACATAGGTAAGAACCCTTTCTTTGCTTGATCCATTTTGAACTTCTTCAAAACTTTATCAAGGTATGTGCTTTGTGAAAGTCCAATTAAGCGTCTTGATCTATCTCTATAGATCTTGATGCCCAATATGTAAGCAGCTTCACTGAGGTGTTTCATAGAAAAACTTTTATTCAAGTATCCCTTTATGCTATCTAGAAATTCTATATCATTTCCAATCGACAATATGTCATCCACATATAATATTGGAAATGCTACAGAGCTCCCACTCACTTTCTTGTAAATACAGGCTTCTCCAAAAGTCTGTATAAAACCATATGCTTTGATCACACTATCAAAACGTTTATTCCAACTCCGAGAGGCTTGCACCAGTCCATAAATGGATCGCTGGAGCTTGCACACTTTATTAGCATCCTTTGGATCGATAAAACCTTTTGGTTGCATCATATACAACTCTTCTTCTAGAAATCCATTCAGGAATGCAGTTTTGACATCCATTTGCCAAATTTCATAATCATAAAATGCGGCAATTGCTAACATGATTCGGACAAACTTAAGCATCGCTACGGGTGAGAAAGTCTCATCGTAGTCAACTCCTTGAACTTGTCGAAAACCTTTTGCAACAAGTCAAGCTTTGTAGACAGTAACATTACCGTCAGCGTCAGTCTTCTTCTTGAAGATCCATTTATTCTCTATGGCTTGCTGATCATCGGGCAAGTCAACCAAAGTCCATACTTTGTTCTCATACATGGATCCCATCTCAGATTTCATGGTTTCAAGCCATTTTGCGGAATCTAGGCTCATCATCGCTTCCTCATAGTTTGTAGGTTCGTCATGGTCAAGTAACATGACCTCCAGAACAGGATTACCGTACCACTCTGGTGCAGATCTTACTCTGGTTGACCTACGAGGTTCGGTAGTAACTTGATCTGAAGTTTCATGATCAATATCATTAGCTGCCTCACTAATTGGTGTAGGAATCACTAGAACTGATTTCTGTGATGAACTACTTTCCAATTCGGGAGAAGGTACAATTACCTCATCAAGCTCTACTTTCCTCCCACTCACTTCTTTCGAGAGAAACTCATTCTCTAGAAAGGATCCATTCTTAGCAACAAATATCTTGCCTTCGGATCTGTGATAGAAGGTGTAACCAACAGTCTCCTTTGGGTATCCTATGAAGACACATTTCTCCGACTTGGGTTCGAGCTTACCAGGTTGAAGCTTTTTCACATAAGCATCGCAGCCCCAAACTTTAAGAAATGACAACTTGGGTTTCTTGCCAAACCAAAGTTCATAAGGTGTCGTCTCAACGGATTTAGATGGTGCCCTATTTAACGTGAATGCAACCGTCTCTAAAGCATAACCCCAAAACGATAGCTGTAAATTAGTAAGAGACATCATAGATCGCACCATATCCAATAAAGTGCGGTTACGATGTTAGGACACACCATTACGCTATGGTGTTCCAGGTGGAGTGAGTTGTGAAACTATTCCACATTGTTTCAAATGAAGACCAAACTCGTAACTCAAATATTCACCTCCATGATCAGATCGTAGAAACTTTATTTTCTTGTTACGAAGTTCACTCTAAAATTCTTTGAACTTCTCAAATGTTTGAGACTTATGTTTCATCAAGTAGATATACCCATACCTGCTCAAATCATCTGTGAAGGTCAGAAAATAACGATACCTTCCACGAGCCTCAACACTCATTGGACCGCATACGTCAGTATGTATTACTTCCAACAAGTCTGTTGCTCGCTCAAAAGTTCCGGAGAACGGAGTTTTAGTCATCTTGCCCATGAGGCATGGTCAGCAAGCATCAAGAGATCCATAATCAAGTGATTCCAAAAGCTCATCAGCATGGAGTTTCTTCATGCGCTTTACACCAATATGACCCAAACGGCAGTGCCACAAATAAGTTGCACTATCATTATTAAACTTATATCTTTTGGCTTCAACACAATGAATATGTGTGTCACTACTATCGAGATTCCACAAAAATAGACCACTCATCAAGGGTGCATGACCATAAAAGATATTACTCATATAAATAGAACAACCATTATTCTCTGATTTAAATGAATAACTGCTACCTCTTGAGCATTGCATTGGTTCTCCCTTGAAGAGGAAAGGGTGATGCAGCAAAGTAGCATAAGTATTTCCCTCAGTTTTTGAGAACCAAGGTATCAACCCAGTAGGAGGCCACGCACGAGTCCCTTGCACCTACACAAACAAATAAATCCTCGCAACCAACGCAATAAAAGGGTTGTCAATCCCTTCACGGTCACTTACGAGAGTGAGATCTGATAGATATGATAAGATAATATTTTTGGTATTTTTATTATAAAGATGCAAAGTAAAGAAAGTAAAATAAAAACGGCGCCAGAAATAGCTTGTTGTCGGGAGATTAAATATGATGGAAAATAGACCCGGGGGCCATAGGTTTCACTAGAGGCTTCTCTCAAGAGCATAAGTATTACGGTGGGTGAAAAAATAACTATTGAGCAATTGACAGAATTGAGCATAGTTATGAGAATATCTAGGTATGATCATGTACATAGGAATCACGTCCGAGACAAGTAGACCGACTCCCTGCTGCATCTACTACTATTACTCCACACATTGATCGCTATCCAAAGATACATCTAGAGTATTAAGTTCATAAGAACAGAGTAACGCTTTAAGCAAGATGACATGATGTAGAGGGATAAACTCATGCAATATGATATAACCCCATCTTGTTATCCTCGATGGCAACAATACAATACGTGCTTTGTTGCCCCTACTGTCACTGGGAAAGGACACCGCAAGATTGAACCCAAAGCTAAGCACTTCTCCCATTGCAAGAAAGATCAATCTAGTAGGCCAAACCAAACTGATAATTCGAAGAGACTTGCAAAGATAACCAATCATACATAAAAGAATTCAGAGAAGATTCAAATATTGTTCATAGATAAACTTGATCGTAAACCCACAATTCATCGGTCTCAACAAACACACCGCAAAAGAAGATTACATCGAATAGATCTCCACAAGAGAGGGGGAGAACATTGTATTGAGATCCAAAAAGAGAGAAAAGCCATCTAGCTAATAACTATGGACCCGAAGGTCTGAGGTAAACTACTCACACATCATCGGAGAGGCTATGATATTGATGTAGAAGCCCTCCGTGATCGATGCCTCCTCGGCGGAGCTCCGGAAAAGGCCCCAAGATGGGATCTCACGGGTACAGAAGGTTGCGGCAGTGGAATTAGGTTTTTGGCTCCGTATCTGGTAGTTTGGGGGTGCGTAGGTATATATAGGAGGAAGAAGTACGTCGGTGGAGCAACGTGGGGCCCACAGTTTGGGGGTGCGTAGGTATATATAGGAGGAAGAAGTACATCGGTGGAGCAACGTGGGGCCCACGAGGGTGGAGGGCGCGCCTAGGGGGTAGGCGCCCCCCTACCTCGTGCCCTCCTGGTTGTTGTCTTGACGTAGGGTCCAAGTCCTCTGGATCACGTTCGTTTCGAAAATCACGTTCCCGAAGGTTTCATTCCGTTTGGACTCCGTTTGATATTCTTTTTCTTCAAAATTCTGAAATAGGCAAAAAAACAACAATTCTGTGATGGGCCTCCGGTTAATAGGTTAGTCCCAAAAATAATATAGAAGTGTATAATAAAGCCCATTAATGTCCAAAACAGAATATAATATAGCATGGAACAATAAAAAATTATAGATATGTTGGAGACGTATCAAGCATCCCCAAGCTTAATTCCTGCTCATCCTCGAGTAGGTAAATGATAAAAACAGAATTTTTGATGTGGAATGCTACTTGGCATAATTTCAATGTAATTCTACTTAATTGTGGTATGAATATTCAGATCAGAAAGATTCAAGACAAAAGTTTAATATTGACATAAAAATAATAATACTTCAAGCATACTAACTAAGCAATTATGTCTTCTCAAAATAACATAACCAAAGAAAGTTTTTTTGACACCTAACATAGCCAAAGAAAGTTATCCCTACAAAATCATATAGTTTGGCTATGCTCTATCTTCACCACACAAAGTATTTAAATCATGCACAACCCCGATGACAAGCCAAGCAATTGTTTCATACTTTTGGTATTCTCAAACTTTTTCAATCTTCACGCAATACATGAGCGTGAGCCATGGACATAGCACTATATGTGGAATAGAATGGTGGTTGTGGAGAAGACAAAAAAGGGAGAAGATAGTCTCACATCAACTAGGCGTATCAACGGGCTATGGAGATGCCCATTAATAGATATCAATGTGAGTGAGTAGGGATTGCCATGCAACGGATGCACTTAGAGCTATAAGTATATGAAAGCTCAACAAAAGGAACTAAGTGGGTGTGCATCCAACTCGCTTGCTCACGAAGACCTAGGGCATTTTGAGGAAGCCCATCATTGGAATATACAAGCCAAGTTCTATAATGAAAAATTTCCCACTAGTATATGAAAGTGATATCATAGGAGACTTTCTATCATGAAGATCATGGTGCTACTTTGAAGCACAAGTGTGGTAAAAGGATAGTAGAATTGTCCCTTCTCTCTTTTTCTCCCATTTTTTTATTTGGGCCTTTTCTCTTTTTTTTATGGCCTCTTTTTTTTCGTCTGGAGTCTCATCCCGACTTGTGGGGGAATCATAGTCTCCATCATCCTTTCCTCACTTGGGACAATGCTCTAAAAAATGATGATCATCACACTTTTATTTACTTACAACTCAATAATTACAACTCAATACTTAGAACAAAATATGACTCTATGTGAATGCCTCCGGCGGTGTACCGGGATATTCAATGAATCTAGAGTGACATGTATGAAAGAATTATGAACGGTGGCCTTGCCACAAATACGATGTCAACTACATGATCATGCAAAGCAATATGACAATGATGGAGCGTGTCATAAAAAACGAAACGGTGGTAAGTTGCATGGAAATATATGTCGGAATGGCTATGGAAATGCCATGATAGGTAGGTATGGTGGCTGTTTTGAGGAATATATATGGTGGGTGTATGATACCGGCGAAAAGTGCGCGGTATTAGAGAGGCTAGGAATGGTGGAAGGGAGAAAAGTGCGTATAATCCATGGACTCAACATTAGTCATAAAGAACTCATATACTTCTTGCAAAAATCTAAAAGTTATCAAAGCAAAGTATTACGCGCATGCTCCTAGGGGGATAGATTGGTAGGAAAAGACCATCGCTCGTCCCTGACCGCCACTCATAAGGAAGACAATCAATAAATAAATCATGCTCTGACTTCATCACATAACGGTTCACCATACGTGCATGCTACGGGAATCACAAACTTTAACACAAGTATTCCTCAAATTCACAACTACTCAACTAGCATGACTCTAATATCACCATCTTCATATCTCAAAACAATTATCTAGTATCAAACTTCTCATAATATTCAACACACTCATAAGATTATTTTTTTACTAATCTTGAATGCCTATCATAATTAAAGCAAATTACCATGCTGTTTTGTAGGACTCTCAAAATAACCTAAGTGAAGCATGAGAGAACAATAGTTTCTATAAAACAAATCCACCACCGTGCTCTAAAAGATATAAGTGGAGTACTAGAGCAAAAACTATATAACTCAAAAGATATAAGTGAAGCACATAGAGTATTATAACAATTTCCGAACCATGTGTGTCTCTCTCAAAAGGTGTGTACAGCAAAGATGATTGTTGTAAACTAAAAAGCAAAGACTCAAATAATACAAGACGCTCCAAGCAAAACACATATCATGTGGTGAATAAAAATATAGCTCCAAGTAAAGTTACCGATGGAAGTAGACGAAAGAGGGGATGCCTTCTGGGGCATCCCCAAGCTTTAGCTTTTTTGTGTCCTTAGATTATCTTGGGGTGCCATGGGCAACCCCAAGCTTAGGCTCTTGCCACTCCTTGTCCCATAATCCATCAAATCTTTTACCCAAAACTTGAAAACTTCACAACACAAAACTTAACAGAAAATCTCGTGAGCTCCGTTAGCGAAAGAAAAGAAAACACCACTTTAAGGTACTGTAATGAACTCATTATTTATTTATATTGGTGTTAAACCTACTGTATTCCAACTCCTCTGTGGTTTATAAACTACTTTACTAGCCATAGATTCATCAAAATAAGCAAACAACACACGAAAAACAGAATCTGTCAAAAACAGAACAGTCTGTAGTAATCTGTAACTAACGCAAACTTCTGGAACTCCAAAAATTCAGCCAAAATAGGACGACCTAGACAATTTGTTTATTGATCAGAAGCAGTTGGAATAAATATTTTATGACGTTCTGGTGATTTTTAACAATTATTTTCGTGAACGGAAAGTTTCTGCAATTTTCAGCAAGATCAAATAACTATCATCCAAGAAGATCCTATAGGTTAAACTTGGCACAAACACTAATTAAATCATAAAAACAAATCTAAACAGAGGATAGATCAAAGATTTATTCCTAAACAGAAGCAAAAATAAAAAAACTAAAAATAAAATTGGGTTGCCTCCCAACAAGCGCTATCGTTTAACGCCCCTAGCTAGGCATAAGATTTCAACGATGCTCACATGAAAGACAAGAATTGAAGCACAAAGAGAGCATCATGAAAAACGTGACAAACACATCTAAGTCTAACATACTTCCTATGCATAGGTATCTTATAGGCAAACAAGTTATCATAGCAACCAAAAACTAGCATATGCAAGGAAGTGGAAAGAAACAATAGCAATCTTAACATAACGAGAGGTAATTTATTATCATGAAAATTTATACAACCATATTTTCCTCTCTCATAATAATTACATGTGGGATCATAAGAAATTTCAACAAAATAGCTATCACAATAAATGTTCTCAACACGATCCACATGCATGCAAAGTTGACACTCTTCCAAAATAGTGGGATTAACATTAACTAAAGTCATGACCTCTCCAAACCCACTTTCAATAATATTGCAAACACTATTATCAATCTTATATTCATCATGGGGCTTAAATAAATTTTCAAGATCAAAAGAAGAATCACCCCAGTCATGATCATTGCAACAAGTAGTAGACATAGCAAAACTAGCATCCCCAAGCTTAGGGTTTTGCATATTATTAGCACAATTGACATTAAGATAATTTATAGCAAAATTATTGCAATCATGCTTTTCATCAAAGGAACTACCAAGTATGGGTGCATTAGCAACGATCTCATGTTTAACGTAAGGAACTATAGCGAATTCATCTTCATAAATATTGGCATCATGGCCACAAGGATAGCAAGCATCATGTTCATCTAGGGATATTTCAATCAAATCATCGAAATCATAATTATCTATAGATTCGTGCATATCATTATTTTCTCTAGAAGCAACGATCATTCTTTCAATAAATTCTTTGACATAGACATTATGAGCATAGTTTTCATAGTAATATTCAAGTATGTCAAGATTATCAGATTCGTAGAGAGTAGTATCATACTTTTCAAGCAAAGAAGCAACTTCAAAAGAACCCTTAAAAGCAACAAATTCTTCAATTTGTTTTATATCATAGTAGCTATAAACACCCTTTGCATAAGAAGATAAGATTTCATTTTCATTAAACTCACATAGGTAGGGGAGGTGTTTTTTAGGGTTCTTAGAGCAACAAGTAATATCACAAATTTCACAAAGATTCCAAGCATAACACAACAATTTGTTTATTTGATTCCACAAGAGTTTCCCTTTTTCAGACAAACGGTGACGCACAAAATGAGCATGCTCATCTAAAGATTTCCCATCAACTAGGCTAGTTGAGGTTTCAGCACGAGCGCATAAGTATAGAAGATGATCCGAGTAGAACACTTTAAGTGGATCCATGTCAATAGATTTTTAGCAAGCAAAGATGCAAGCAAATAGAAGGCACGTGGAAACACAAACAGAAAGGCATACGGGAAGAAGGCGAATAAAACAGCAAGGGTGAAGTGGGAGAGAGGAAAACGAGAGGCAAATGGCAAATAATGTAATGTGGGAGATAAGGGTTTGTGATGGGTACTTGGTATGTTGACTTTTGCGTAGACTCCCCGGCAACGGCGCCAGTAATCCTTCTTGCTACCTCTTGAGCACTGCGTTGGTTTTCCCTTGAAGAGGAAAGGGTGATGCAGCAAAGTAGCGTAAGTATTTCCCTCAGTTTTTGAGAACCAAGGTATCAATACAGTAGGAGGCCACACACGAGTCCCTTGCACCTACACAAACAAATAAATCCTCGCAACCAACGCAATAAAGGGGTTGTCAATCCCTTCACGGTCACTTAAGAAAGTGAGATCTGATAGATATGATAAGATAATATTTTTGTTATTTTTATTATAAAGATGCAAAGTAAAGAAAGTAAAATAAAAACGGCGCCAGAAATAGCTTGTTGTCGGGAGATTAAATATGATGGAAAATAGACCCGGGGGCCACAGGTTTCACTAGAGGCTTCTCTCGAGAGCATAAGTATTACAGTGGGTGAACAAATAACTGTTGAGCAATTGAAAGAATTGAGCATAGTTATGAGAATATCTAGGTATGATCATGTACATAGGAATCACGTCCGAGACAAGTAGACCGACTCCTGCCTGCATCTACTACTATTACTCCACACATTGACTGCTATCCAACATACATCTAGAGTATTAAGTTCATAAGAACAGAGTAACGCTTTAAGCAAGATGACATGATGTAGAGGGATAAACTCATGCAATATGATATAACCCCATCTTGTTATCCTCGATGGCAACAATACAATACGTGCCTTGCTGCCCCTCATCCTTTGGGAAAGGACACCGCAAGATTGAACCCAAAGCTAAGCACTTCTCCCATTGCAAGAAAGATCAATCTAGTAGGCCAAACCAAACTGATAATTCGAAGAGACTTGCAAAGATAACCAATCATACATAAAAGAATTCGGAGAAGATTCAAATATTGTTCATAGATAAACTTGATCATAAACCCACAATTCATTGGTCTCAACAAACACACCGCAAAAGAAGATTACATCGAATAGATCTCCACAAGAGAGGGGGAGAACATTGTATTGAGATCCAAAAAGAGAGAAAAGCCATCTAGCTAATAACTATGGACCCGAAGGTCTGAGGTAAACTACTCACACATCATCGGAGAGGCTATGGTGTTGATGTAGAAGCCCTCCGTGATCGATGCCTCATCGGCGGAGCTCCGGAAAAGGCCCCAAGATGGGATCTCACGGGTACAGAAGGTTGCGGCTGTGGAATTAGGTTTTTGGCTCCGTATCTGGTAGTTTGGGGGTACGTAGGTATATATAGGAGGAAGAAGTACGTCGGTGGAGCAACGTGGGGCCCACGAGGGTGGAGGGCGTGCCCGGGGGGGGGGGGGGTAGGCGCACCCCTACCTCGTGCCCTCTTGGTTGATGTCTTGATGTAGGGTCCAAGTCCTCTGGATCACGTTCGTTCCGAAAATCACGTCCCCGAAGGTTTCATTCCGTTTGGACTCCGTTTGATATTCTTTTTCTGCGAAACTCTGAAATAGGCAAAAACAACAATTCTGGGCTGGGCCTCCGGTTAATAGGTTAGTCCCAAAAATAATATAAATCTTTATAATAAAGCCCATTAATGTCGAAAACAAAATATAATATAGCATGGAACAATAAAAAATTATAGATACATTGGAGACGTATCAATAACCGTCTCACATCAAACAAGATCCAGATATAATGTTCATGCTTAAAGCTGGCACCAAATAACAATTATTCAGGTCTAAAACTAATCCCGAAGGTAGATGTAGAGGTAGCGTTCCTACGGTGATCACATCAACTTTGGAATCCCACGCGCATCGTCACCTCGTCCTTAGCCGATCTTCGTTTAATCCGTAGCCCTTGTTTCGAGTTGCAAATATGAGCAACAGAACCAGTATAAAATACCCAGGCGCTACTACGAGCATTAGTAAGGTACACATCAATAACATGTATATCAAATATACCTTTCACTTTGCCATCCTTCTTATCCGCCAAATACTTGGGGCAGTTCCGCTTCCAGTGACCAGTCCCTTTGCAGTAGAAGCACTCAGTCTCAGGCTTAGGTCCAGACTTGGGCTTCTTCACTTGAGCAACAACTTGCTTGCCGTTCTTCTTGAAGTTCCCCTTCTTCCCTTTACCTTTTTTCTTGAAACTAGTGGTCTTGTTAACCATCAACACTTGATGCTCCTTCTTGATTTCTACCTCCGCAACCTTTAGCATTGCGAAGAGCTCGGGAATTGTCTTGTTCATCCCTTGCATATTATAGTTCATCACGAAGCTTTTGTAGCTTGGTGGCAGTGATTGAAGAACTCTGTCAATGACAACATCATCAGGAAGATTAACTCCCAATTGAGTCAAGTGGTTGTGGTACCCAGACATTCTGAGTATATGTTCACTGACAGAACTATTCTCCGCCATCTTGCAGCTATAGAACTTATTGGAGACTTCATATCTCTCAATCCGGGCATTTGCTTGAAATATTAACTTCAACTCCTGGAATATCTCATATGCTCCATGACGTTCAAAACATCGTTGAAGTCCCGATTCTAAGCCGTAAAGCATGGCACACTGAACTATCGAGTAGTCATCAACTTTGCTCTGCTAGACGTTCATAACGTCCGGAGTTGCTCCTGCAGTGGGTCTTGCACCTAGCGGTGCTTCCAGGACGTAATTCTTTTGTGCAGCAATGAGGATAATCCTCAAGTTACGGACCTAGTCCGTGTAGTTGCTACCATCATCTTTCAACTTAGCTTTCTCTAGGAACGCATTAAAATTCAAAGGAACAGTAGCACGGGCCATTGATCTACAACAACATAGACATGCAAAATACTATCAGGTACTAAGTGATGTGGACACAAACCTAGGGTAGGGTAATAGGCCTGACCTATACATCCTGCCCAAGGTCCTTGTCCTAAGAACGAAGAAGTTCAAGAATCAGAAGAAGGGATCCAGCAAAAGCATCGAGTGAAGTCCACTCGACCTACCATCCACTCAGAGATCCCACTTTATCCAGGTCACTCGACCATCAAACCACTCGACAATAAGAAGACCTAAAGCCGCTCCGCGCAGTAATGGTCGGGCATTTACTCTGATATTTAATGATCATTTGTAGCACTTTAATACAGACGTTACCTGTAACTCCACCTCTTTATGTACATTGAATACTATGTAACGGAGGGGAGCTGGGGTCCTGGCGCACTCTATATAAGCCACCCCCTCCTCTGGGACAAGGGTTCGCATCCCCTGTAACTCACACGCTTATAATCCAGTCGACCACCTCCGGGATCCGAGACGTAGGGCTATTACTTCCTCCGAGAAGGGCCTGAACTCGTAAAACTAGCGTGTACAACTCCTCCATAGCTAAGATCTTGCCTCTACATTCCTACCCCCTATTCTACTGTCAGACTCAGAACCACGACAGTTGGCGCCCATCGTGGGGCAGCTGTCTTAGCGACTTGTTGGAGAAGTTGCAATCTTTCCGATCCCCTTCATCATGGTTTCAGGCGGAGGTTTGGCTGAGGGCCGCGAGATCCGTCTCGGCGCGCCCGTGTTCATCGCCGACGACTCCACTTGGCTTCAGGAGGCTCCACTCAACGTCGATGCACTCCCCGTCCGCGGGGCAACGCACTTTCGCGCGTGCGTCCGCGGCGTCCTCCCGCGGCAGCCGTCGACCCAGTATCAGTCGGCGCTTGTGGCGTCCTCCCGCCCCGTCGCCCGCCGGCGCAAGCGCTCTGGTCGGTCAAGGCTTCAGCGATGGGTGAGGCACACGGTGGCTCGCCAGACGGCCACCCCCCAAGTCGCGGCGATCGAGCCTGACAAATCTCTCTACGTCCTGTTCGACCTGTCGACTGGCTCCGCAGAGACCGCATCCGAGTGCGATAGTAGTGATCCAGTGGTGGAGGTCCTGATGGTCGATGGACCTCGCAGTCTTCCCGGCTTCCCTCGCGCCGACGGTGGCGACGGCAGAGGCGATCCGTCGCATGCCCATGAGGAGTACCTCCCCGAGCCCCTCTCTTTGGAGCAGAGGGAAGAACTTCACCACCAGAACATGGATGCTCTTCACACTCCTATCATTGGAGAAACCCCCGAGGCCCGGGCCTTGGAGGACGCGTGCCTAGCCAATCTGGCTGAGCGCACTCGACTAGAAAATCTCCAGCGAGTACTCGATGAGCGTGCGCGACAAAGGGTTCTAGAATCCAGTCGGCGCCAGCTTTTTCCACCTCCGACTCAGGTATATCGAACTCCGATCCAAAATCTTACAGCTGCAGCTCGAATAGCAGAGTCAATTCAGCCCTCCCAGTCAGAAGCTGGCAGAGGTTTAATGCAGATCAGAGCCTTACTCCGGGCAGCAGGAGAGCAGAATACGACCGTGTCACAGTCACGGAATAGGATCCATAGCAGGTCCGTTGTTGCAAATACAGTCCAGCTGGCTCATAGCCCAAGATCGCCCCCGAGGCGTGAGGGACATGGTGACCGGCATGATCAGTACAGAAACCATGAGCAGTATGATCACCGACTCGATCATGATGATCGTCGTCGAGTGCCCACACCTCCCCCAAGGAGTGGATCATACGTACCTCGACAGCAGGATGACAGACGCCCTCATAGTATTGGGCGAAGGGTTCCAGTTGACCCCAGGGAGCCAGTCTTTGATGCGAGATCCATTCTCGTTCAGGGTTTGGTCGACAGGAGCAGAGCTCACCGAGAAGGTATGGTAGAGATGTACCCACCAGCAGCAGAGTGCACATCTTAGGTCCAGAGTGCTTCAGCAGAGCCATCAGGGCCGCGGTGATTCCTCCCAACTTCAGGTTGGCGACTGGAGTCAGTAAGTTCACTGGTGAGTCCAAGCCTGATACTTGGCTTGAGGATTACCGAGTGGCTGTTCAGATTGGCGGCGGCAATGATGAAGTGGCTATGAAACACCTGCCTTTGATGTTGGAGTGTTCGGCCAGAGCATGGCTGAATCAATTAGCACCCAACAACATTTACACTTGGGAAGATCTTGCCCGAGTGTTTGTCAGAATGTTTGAAGGGACATGCAAACGACCAGCAGGGTTGACAGAGCTGCAATCTTGTGTGCAGAAGACAAATGAAACTTTGAGGGATTATATCCAGAGATGGGTCATACTGCATCACACAGTGGAGAACGTGTCTGATCACCAAGCAGTTTGTGCCTTCAAGGAAGGCGTCAAATATCGAGAGTTAAACTTGAAGTTCGTCGGACCGGAGACAAGTCTCTAAGTCGAATGATGGAGATTGCCACCAAGTATGCTAATGGTGAAGAAGAGGATCGGCTCCGGAGTGGCAAGCACAAATCAGTAGCCCATGAAACCGGAGGAGGAAACTCTAGTCGGAAGCAGAAGCGCAAAGCCGAGTCAGCTGCTCCTGGAGAAACCTTAGCCGTGACTCAAGGAAAATCCAAAGGGAAGCCCAAGTGGCCATGGAACCCTAAGAAGATAAAAGATCAAGATGGAAATGATGTGCTAGATTTGCCATGTCATATCCACACAAAGAAAGATGAAGAGGGTAAAATCATTTATCCGAAGCATACCACTCGGCAGTGTCGGCTCCTAATCCAGCAGTTCCGAGAGAAACAACCCAAAGACAAGGAAAAAGAGTCAGACAAGGTTGAGGATAATGAGGAGAGTGATGATGGTTACTGTCGGTGTCAAAACCGGCGGATCTCGGGTAGGGGGTCCCGAACTGTGCGTCTAGGCGGATGGTAACATGAGACAAGGGACATGATGTTTTTACCCAGGTTCGGGCCCTCTCGATGGAGGTAATACCCTACTCCTGCTTGATTAATATTGATGATATGGGTAGTACAAGAGTAGATCTACCACGAGATCAGAGAGGCTAAACCCTAGAAGCTAGCCTATGGTATGATTGTTGTTCGTCCTACGGACTAAAATCCTTCGGTTTATATAAACGCCGAATAGGGTTAGGGTTACACAGAGTCGGTTATAATGGTAGGAAATCTACATATCCGTATCGCCATGCTTGCCTTCCACACCAAGGAAAGTCCCATCCGTACACGGACGAAGTCTTCAATCTTGTATCTTCATAGTCCAGAGTCCGCCAAAGATGATAGTTCGCTATCCGGACACCCCTAGTCCAGACTCCTCATTAGCCCCTCGAACCAGGCTTCAATGACGATTTAGTCTGGCGCGATATTGTCTTCGACATTGCAAGGCGGGTTCCTCCTCGAATACTTCATAGAAGGTTTTGAACACAAGGATAGTGACCGCTCGCAAAACAAGTTCCACATACCACCGTAGAGAGAATAACTTTTGCACGATCTGCGGCGTGATTCTGGGCGTGACATCACACCACGGCCGTGCCTTTATACTGAATCGTTTTCTTGTTCCACCTCAGCGCGTTTAGCGGCGGTTTCCTTGGCACGCCTTATCAAAGCGGAGATCGTGCCCCTTATTCCGGGATTCTCATCAATACGGACGTGGGTAACCCATCCGCCATTGATTACGGCGCTTGGGAGATAAGCGAATTTTACCAGTGGCGGGGGCGCATAGCCGTCCGTCCATATAAGGGATAAGGATCCACCTTTTCACCTATGCCTTCTTCCTCCTTTGCTCATCCATTTCCTTTTCGAGCTCCAGCGCCCAAGTCCGCACACCCCACCTCAACCTTCTCCAACTATGTCCGGAGCGGGAGGCAGGTGGATGGCCTCCTCCGTCACGGAGGGGCACATCAAAAAGCTGCAGGAGGCCGGATACTTGTCCAACAACATCGCGCACCGGCTACCCGACGAGGGGCAGATCATTCCAACCCCCAGGCCCCATGAGAGGGTGGTGTTTCTCACCCACTTCCTCCGCGGACTAGGTTTTCCACTTCACCCATTTGTCCGGGGGCTCATGTTCTACTCGTCCCGGACTTCCACGATCGGCCCAATTTCATCCTCAACATCTCGGCGTTCATCGTCAGGTAAGCGAGCCTTCCTCTGCATCCAGCCCCACTTCGCTTATGGATGAAGATCTTCAATGTCAAGCCGAAGGTAGTGGGCGGCCGCCAAGCGGAGTGCGGAGGTGCCATGGTTGGCAAGATGGCCAAGGTCCTATGGCTCGAGGGCTCCTTTGTGGAGACCATAAAGGGGTGGCAATCGGGGTGGTTCTACATCACCGAGCCGCGCGACTCTCAATGGGCGGCGGCCCCCGAATTCCGATCTGGCCTCCCCACGCGGCTCACATCATGGAAGGAGACGGGCCTGTCGTGGGGTGATTCGGACGAGCTATCCGGACTCCAAACCTGCGTCCGAAACCTAGTGGACAAGAATCTCAGGCTTGTCAACGTAATCCAGGTGATGCTCATCCGCCGGATTCTCCCATGCCAACAACGGGCCTTCAAATTGTGGGAGTTCGATCCGGCACAACACCCAACTCTGAAAAAGCTCTTCGACACTACGTACGAAGATGCCTGGAAGGTGCTGTTCAAGGGCGCCGAGGCTCCCACATCCGCTACCGAAGATCGCGGATTCAGCTCGCAGCGTCAAGCCAACGAGGTAAGTTATTTTACCCTTTATGGGACTCTTTTTTCATAGTTTGACTCTATGCGGGATCTAAAACTCCCTAACCTTTGACATGACTGGCTGAAGACGTCCGGACAGATTAACTGTCCGGCCCCTTTGCCAAAAGACCCAGAGGACGCCAGATTGACGGGGCTGCTGGCTCCGGCACCTCACATGGTGCCGGAGAAGAAGGCCAAGAAGGAGGCCACGGGAACTCGAAGGAGCTCCCGGCGCCAGGTGCTGTCGGACTCATCGCCCGACAACCCTGAGGCGGAATCCTCCTCTGAGGAAGAGGAGGAGGAAAAAGCCTCTCCCCAATGAAGGAGAGAAGAAAGGAAGGCCGCCTAACCGGGAGGCCGGAGGGTCCAAGAAGGGAAGGACCCTTCCTCCGGACTTCTCCACCAACGCCGACAACGACGAGGAGGAGTGGCCAACAAGGGCCAAGCCCCTGGCGAGATCGTAAGTGTCCGGATACCCATGGCTTTTTTTATCGCATGGTGTTCTCTAATGCCGAACAATCATGCAGCCCGCCCAAGGACGAGCTCGCCGCTTCGTCGAGCGGGTACCTGGATTCGTCGGAAGTGGAGAGTACTTCACTTCCGGCCGCCTCCTCACCTCACGCTGCGGACGATGCTGAGGTGGGGCCCCGAGGGGGGCCTGGTCAAGAGGAGGTGGTGCAGGAGGCGCCGCAAGGCAGCCTCCCGGACTCCAGGCGCGAGGGGAGCGAGACCCCCAGGGGCTCTAAGCCCGACCCTTGTCCGGACTCCATACCGGAACCTTCAGCGGTTTCGAAGTCCGGCAAGCAGTCCCTTCGTAGGAAGGGTAAGACGCCGATGTCCTCCGTCCAACTGGAGGCACCGGATAGCATCGAGGCGCTAACAGCGCCTCATCGAGGAGGAGCACCGCACTGTTATGAGTGTGGTGATCCAGAAGTTCATCCGCCAAGAGCGGGCTGATGAAGCCTGTACTCAGCCTTCTAACAGGCTTTGAGGTAAGTTTAGAATATGTAAAAATATTACCAAGATAGACAGTAGTTCCTGATGCTTAGTTCGGTGTTCAAAAGAAAAGCCGGACTAAGGATCTAAAAAGATATACGCAGGAGTCTAACATAAGTATGTCAATATGCGAATGCAGGCTGCACTGCTGACCTCTGCCGCCTTGACCGATCATGGAGGTCAATGCATTGAAGAAGAGCCTCGAGCGTCCGAGAACGAGCTCGGCCTTGCCAAGAGGCAGCTCGAGGACAGGGAAGGTAAGCAATAACTTATTAAAGAAATACCTTATAGAAAGGATTCGGTTGCAAAAAATGACAGGAATAACGTGGGTATTGTAGGGGCCACGAACGAGGTGGCGACCCTGAAGGAAGTGGTGTCCGCGGCCGAAATCAAAGCGGCCGCGGAGCGCACCGAGTGAGAGATGAGCGGGTGGCGGAGGTGCGGCAAGAGCTCCAGGCTCTCGTGGAAAAACACGAGAGTTTGGAGCGTGACTCGAAGACTCGAGAGTCCGAGCTCGCCTCGGCTCTTGAGAGTGCCAAAGCCGCTAAGGCCGAAGCCCAAAAAGCCCTCCAAGAAATTGAATCATTAAAGAAGATAGCGGCGGGTAAGGCATTCTTTATGCAAAGCAAGCATGTGAAAGTGAATTATCTATTACTTACCCGGATTCGGAGCTCTCCAGGAGCATTCGTAGATCTGTCCCGTAGTGTGTCTGATGCTGTCGCGTTCTACCGCTCCAAGGAGGGGAGCTTGACGGAAAAGGTGTTCTAGTCTCAGTATGCTGAGGCTGAACGTCCGGTGCCCCTGAGCGACCAGCTGAAGCAGCCGGTCGAGCTCCACAAGGTCGCCGAACAGGCCATGAAGGGCCTCATAGTTCGGCTGTGGCCATTGGAAGCCATGCCTGGGAGCTACTTTGGGCTAGTGCAACGGCTGGTGGACACATGTCCATGGATTGAAGTCATCAAGCGCTCCGTATGCATTGAAGGTGCCCGTCGGGCCCTTGCCCGTGCTAAAGTGCACTGGGGCAGGCTGGATGCGAGAAGCTTGTGACGGACGGGCCATCAAGGGCAAGGAGCATCGCCAGCCGAAATGTACTATGAGGGCATCTCAAGGGTGCCCGCCAGATAGCGGATGGGTGCTCCAAAGATGTAATTTTGAATAGACTCGCATTTGTTATCCATGTACGCTGAAAACTTGTTCATATGCGCTAAGCAACGCTTGTTAATTTAAAATATTACCTTCAGGCGGCCGCTTATCAAATTTGAGAGATGGCAAGTCTTTGGCTTCAGCCCCATGCCACGAGTCTGGGGGTGTTCGGGATAAACTTGAGCGCTCTTGTTCCCATTCTTGGGTCCGTCGAGGAGGCGCCAACGAACGTAACAAGGCAACTAGACTTATAGTGCTTGAACACTCTCACTTAGCCATAGAATTCTATAATTTTAAATTTCGCGAAGCCCCTAGTATTCGAAGACCGAGTTCGGGCGCTATCCACGCCTTTGGCTGGACAATGCCGTTCCTCGCTCTAAGCGGCATAAGTCTTTAGGGACCCGAAAAACCTCTCAAACAACGATCGCTCTCGCCTCTATCATGACGGTCAGTTTTAGCTTTCCACCGAGGTGCTCAACCCAGCTCAACCGGGCACAATCGCAATGGTTCTCCCAGCGCTACCTTAGCCGATATAACGAAACGTAAGGTACCAAAACATGGGAGCCGCAAACCCAACTATTGACCCAAGACATGATTCGAGCCGATGCATATAATGCTATAAGTTCGGGTGCCGCACTTGTGAAAGTGTTCGGACTTATCACACCATACTTTTGGGGTACTTAAGCCCTCGATGTATTGGCCGTACCAAAGTGTACGGGTGCAACATGTCATGAAATGAACATATATATAGATAAAGAAAGGAGTGCAATAATAGGCAAAAGCTATGTATTGTTTATTCAAAAAGGTACTGCAATGGAAGCAGAACGATACAAATAGTGCGATAAGCAAGGGGTGGGACTATTTAACATGTCCCCCTCCAGGGGTAAGTTGCAGGATGGTATGTAAAACAGGTATAATGATCGTAGTAGAGACCACCTGGACACTCGACGTAGCTTTCTGCTTCCCTGGCTGTTGCATCGTGAGTTCGACAATTCTAGTGCAGGACAGGACTTCTGGAAAACGGAGTCCTGAAAGTAAGAAAAAAGAAGAAAAGAAAAAGAATGACACAATCGGAGCCCCAGTGCGGTTGAGCCGCATTCTGGCGTGCCGTGGTCGCTCCCTCCCTTATGCCCATGGTATCTCCAGAGCGTAGTTATGTACGCGTAGTAATCGGGCTTCGCAGTTTCGCGAGGGCTGGGTTGGGGCCGGATTGCTACGCGTGCTCGGATCGTGCCAGGCGGTCTTGTTGTAGGTTACTCCGGGCGCGCTTGACGGTGGCTGGACGCTTAATAGCCGGACTCGAAATTACTGGAGAGGCTGCTTTGCACCTCCGCCGCGAGGGCGCCGTGTGCTCCTCCGCTCGAGAGAGCGCTCGGTGTTTCCATTGACCGTGATTACCTCGAGGGCCTGGCATCTTGAGCTTGAGGTATGCATAGTGCGGCACCGCATTGAACTTTGCAAATGCGGTTCGTCCAAGCAAAGGCGTGATAGCCGCCATGAACGGGACTATGTCGAAGATTAACTCTTCGCTCGGAAGTTATCCGGGATCCAAGACCACTTGAGTGTAACCGAGCCTGCATAATTGGCCTCTACACCTGGTATTACGCCTTTAAAGGTCGTCTTTGTGGGTTTAACCCTTGAGGGTCTATGCCCATTTTGCGACCGTATCCCGATAAAGCAGGTTCAGGCTTGCTACCGCCGCCCATCAGGACTCGGTGAGGTGAAATCCGTCAATAATTGGGTCAAGAACCAATGCGCGAAACCGCCGTGGCGGATGCTAGTGGGTGGTCCCTTAGATCAAGGTGATCGGGCAGGAAGACCATGGGTTGAACTTGGAGCGATCGCTCCATCGCGATACGTCCCTTAGTGCATGCTTCGCTCCCCTTTGGGTATGTGGGTTGCGATATCATGTTCACCGTCCGCACTTGTGGGGAAAGCCCTTCATCCTCTATTATTCGCGGCCGGGCTCTTCCTCATCATTGCTATGCAGCCCTTGTCGTTGTTTTCGGCGCTTAGCTTGCCTGCTTGTTTGAACACCCAACAATCCCTGTTGGTGTGGTTGCTGGTTTTTCGAGGGTGCCATGTATCCGCACAAGCGATCGAGTATTCGGTCCAAGTTGGGCGGGCCCGGTATTTCTTTTGAATGGCTTCTTCCACGACCGGTTTAGAGCCTCTGAACCGCATTGATCGCTGTATCTTCAGCAGTATCACCGCACGCGGCGTTTATGCTTGTTGCGACGCGACCTGCCATTGCTGTCCTTGGTATCCGAACTACCGGGTGTTTGGCCAAGTTGTTGCTTCCGAGCTAGCCAGCTGTCCTCTCCCGCAAAAGCGGTCATGAGCGCCAGAGGGCTGCCATGGATTTCGCTTTTCCTGTCCTAGGTGCCGGGCAAGCCACTCGTCATGATGTTATGTTTGAAGGCTGCAAGGGCCTCGCATCCGGACAATCAACGATTTGATTTTTCTTAATTAGGAATCCGTGTCCGTAATCGTCCCGCCGATTCTTCCGCTGCTGAATTATGTGGCTGAGGTCATCGGCGCTCGGTGGTCGCATATATGTGCCCGGAAGTTATCAAGGAATGCGGCTTCCGTGTCCTCCCAACAACCAATTGATTCTGCCGGCAAGCTGTTAAGCCAATGCCGAGCTGGTCCTTTAAGCTTGAGTGGGAGGTATTTGATGGCGTAGATCATCACCGCGGGCCATGTGGATATGGAGGAGGTAGTCCTCGATCCAAACCGCAGGATCTGTTGTGCCATCGTATGATTCGATGTTTACGGGTTTGAAACCCTCGGGATTTGATGATCCATTACTTCATCCGTGAAGCATAGTGGGTGTGCGCGCCTCAGATTGAGCTATATCACGACGCAGCTCAAATGAGCTTTGTTCATCGTGTTGCCCGGCCGAATTGTTGTATCCGCGTGGCGGTTATCGCCACGTGTTGTGGGCGCCACGTGATCCGTGAGATCGATCTTGTTTGCCTTGCCTTGTCCTCCAATATGTCTCGCAGGTCCGCGCGCTTCCCGTGCCTTGGTACTTTTCGAGCGACGCCGGAGTGCGGCTTGAATGGAGGGTCTAGAGGCTTCTCTGTCATGACCACTGTGGTGGCGGTCGGCCGCATCATGCGCCGGTGATGTAGGTTTGGGTGCTGCTTCCTCTAATTGGGGTAGCAGCCTGCTTGGGGTATCTCTTGAGGGGCGTTCGAGTTCATACTCTTCGCTGCAAGGACTTCACCCATCCGTCGCCTAGCAAGTCTTGGTCAGCTCTAAGCTGCTGCTGCTTTTTCTTGAGGCTGCTTGCCGTGGCCATAAGCCTGCGTTTGAAACGCTCCTGTTCGGCAGGATCCTCAGGCACGACAAATTTGTCGTCGTCAAGGCTTGCCTCATCTTCGGAGGGAGGCATATAATTATCGTCCTCCACCTCCCTGTCTGCCGCTCTATCATGAGGGTTTTCTTCTCCCTCCTCCTGCGCTGAGTCCTACTGGAGGGGGTCGTCTTCGGCACTGTCCGGGGTATTATTGTCTCCCGTGCCGGAATCGCCGTAGATCGATCTTGTATGTTTTGCCTTATCCTCCAATATATCTTGCAAGTCCGGCGCGTTTTCCCGTGCCCTGGTACTTTTTGAACGGCGTCGGGGTATGGCTTGAACGGAGGGTCTAGAGGCCTCCCTATCGCGCCACGAGGTGGCCGGTCCGCCATGTCGTCTGCTGGTGACTTGGTGCTTCCTCTGACGAGGCAACGGCCTGCGCTTGGGGTAGCTTTTGGAGGGCGCTCGAGTTCATACTCTTCGGCCAGCGAGGACTTCATCCATCCGCCACCTAGCGTGTCTTGATCAGCTCTAAGCTATTGCTGCTTTTTCTTGAGGCTGCTTGCCGTGGCTATGAGCCTGCGCTTGAAACGCCCTATTCGGCGGGATCCTCGTGCACGACAAATTCATTGTCGCCGAGGCTTGCCTCATCTTCGGAGGGAGGCGCATAATTATCGCCCTCGACCTCTCTTTACACAGACCGTCAGGCGGACTTGCTTCTCCTCCTCCTGCGCTGAGTCCTGCCGGAGGGGTTCTCTTCGGCACTATCCGGGTGTTATTATCTCCGTGTCGGAATCACCGCTTTTGCCGTGGCGGATTTAGAGCGCGCCGCTGACGCCGGGCGCTTGGGTTGTTTCTGGAGGGGTCATCCTCCGCCGTTCCATAGCCGTTCCCATCTTTTGGGATGTCCACCATGTATATGTCGTATGACGAGGTGGCCTTCCAGTGCCCTGTAGGCGCTGGTTCTTGGTCGTCTCCAGCATCGTCGTCCATACCGCCGATGTCTTCGGAGTCGAAGTCGAGCATGTCGGTTAAATCATCGACAGTGGCTACAAAGTGGGTGGTGGGTGGGCGTTGAATTTCTTCGTCGTCCGCATCCCAACCTTCCTGACCGTAGTCCGGCCAGGGCTCTCCTGATAAAGAGAGAGACTTTAGTGAATTCAGGATGTCGCCAAAGGGCGAGTGCTGAAAGATGTCCGCGGCGGTGAACTCCATGACCGGCGCCCAATCAGATTCGATTGGCAGGGGCGCGGAGGGTTCGGAGTCCGGAGAGGAGTACGACACCTTGGAGTCACGGTCTTCACAAAGGACAGGGATGGAGTTCGGCTCAATCGCCGTTGAGATCATAGCCCCCGAGGCGGTGTCCAACCACTCGTCCTCGATCGGGGGAGTCGGCTCCGAGCTAAGGGTCGGAGCGACGCTGGTGCGCCTCGTGACACTGCTCGCGGCAGAGCTAGATCGTGCCCATCGAGACAGTGTGGCACGCTTGGCTGTGGCTCGAATCCTTCGAAGATCAAATCTCCGCGAACATCGGCCGTATAGTTTAGGCTTCCAAATCTGACCTGATGGCCAGGGGCGTAGCTTTCGATCTGCTCCAGATGGCTAAGTGAATTGGCCCGCAGTGCAAAGCCGCCGAATACGAAGATCTGTCCGGGGAGAAAAGTCTCACCCTGGACCGCGTCGTTGGTGATGATTGAAGGAGCCATCGGGCCTATAGGTGACGCACACGGAGGAACTCTCAATGAAAGCAGCAATGTCGGTGTCAAACCGGCGGATCTCGGTAGGGGGTCCCGAACTGTGCGTCTAGGCGGATGGTAACAGGAGACAAGGGACACGATGTTTTTACCCAGGTTCGGCCCTCTCGATGGAGGTAATACCCTACCCCGCTTGATTAATATTGATGATATGGGTAGTACAAGAGTAGATCTACCACGAGATCGAGAGAGGCTAAACCCTAGAAGCTAGCCTATGGTATGATTGTTGTTCGTCCTACGGACTAAAACCCTTCGGTTTATATAGACACCGAATAGGGTTAGGGTTACACAGAGTCGGTTACAATGGTAGAAAATCTACATATCCGTATCGCCAAGCTTGCCTTCCACGCCAAGGAAAGTCCCATCCGGACACGAGACGAAGTCTTCAATCTTGTATCTTCATAGTCCAGGAGTCCGACCAAAGATGATAGTTCGGCTATCCGGACACCCCCTATTCCAGGACTCCCTCAGTTACCCTCACGCCAATTCCACTCTGATGATTTTTGCTGATGTTGAGAGTAATAGTCGACTGGAAGTGATCAACAGAGAAGTGAATATGGTCGCTCCAGCGACACCCAGTTATTTCAAATGGTCTCAGACTGCCATCACATTCGACCGGTCCGATCACCCGACGCACATAGCCACCCCTGGGAGGCAAGCTTTGGTGGTCGATCTAGTTGTCGAAGGCACTCGACTGACTAATGTTCTGATGGATGGTGGCAGTGGCCTGAACATTCTATATGTATAAACGTTGAAGGGGATGGGCATTCCGATGTCCAGACTCAGTGAAAGCAGTATGAGTTTCCATGGAGTCATTCCAGGCAAGAAGGCTGAATCACTCGGTCAGATTGCTCTTGACGTGGTTTTCGGTGATTCCAAGAATTACCGCAAAGAAAAGTTGACATTTGAAGTTGTGGATTTCTAGATTGCTTATCACACCATTCTGGGCAGGTCGGCTTATGCACATTTTATGGCTCGACCATGCTATGTGTACCTCAAATTGAAGATGCCTGGTCCCAAAGGTGTGATCACTATCACTGGCAATCGAAAGAAGGCAGAAGAGTGCTTCCAGAAGGGCTCGAAGATCGCCGATCGCAGATGGCAGAGTGGAATTGCAGGAGTATCGTAAAATGCAGATCCGAGTGATTTGCTGCGAGCTAAGAAGCTCAGAACGGATTCAGCATTTCAGTCATCCGGTGAAACGAAACCGATTCATATCCACCCGACTGACCCCAATGCTGCTCCGACCCACATTTCAACAACTCTCGACTCCAAATAGGAAGAAGCGCTCATCCAGTTCCTCCGTGAGAACTGGGACATCTTTGCATGGAAACCTTCGACATGTCGAAAGTGTTCCTGTGGACTGGCTGAGCATCGCTTATGAGTCGACCCAAAGGTAAAACCGGTCAAGGAACATCTTCGACGATCCGCCGCATGTAAGAGAAAAGCAATCGGTGAAGAAGTGGCTCGCTCCGGCAGCTGAGTTTATTCGAGAGATTTACCACTCCGAGTGGTTAGCTAATGTGGTCATGGTCCCTAAGAAGGACGATTCACTTCACATGTGCATCGACTTCAAGCATATCAATCGGGCCTGCCCGGCGATCACTTTCTCTCCCTCGCATCGATCGATAGTCGATTCAATCGCGGGTGTGAGCGCTTGTCCTTTTGGACGCTTATTCCGGTATCATCAGATCCGCCTCAGATGGACCCGATGAAATTAAAACAGCTTTCATCACCCCATTCGGGTGCTTCTGTTATGTCACTATGCCATTCGGTCTGAAGAACGCTGGAGCCACATTTATGCGGATGATTCAGAAGTGTCTACTCACTCAAATCAGCCGGAATGTGGAAGCGTACATGGATGACATTGTGGTCAAGTCACATAAAGGTTCCGACCTACTGGCTGACCTTGCTGAAACCTTTGCCAACCTCAGAAGGTACGATATCAAGCTTAATCCACCAAAGTGCACGTTCGGAGTTCCAGGAGGAAAGTTACTCGGTTTTCTTGTTTCCGAATGAGGGATCGATGCTAACCCCGAGAAAGTTGGTGCCATACTCCGAATGAAACACCCTGTGCGTGTGCATGATGTCCAGAAGCTTACTGGTTGTTTGGCCGCCCAAAGTCGATTCATTTCCAGACTCGGTGAGAAGGCGCTGCTCTCTACCGATCGATGAAGAAGTCGATAAGTTCGAGTGGACTCCGAAGTCGATGCAGCGTTTGTAGAGCTAAAAGCCCTGCTTTCCACCCAGCCGGTGCTTGCTGCCCCAATCAGCAAAGAACCTCTACTGCTTTATATAGCAGCCACTGGACAAGTCGCCAGTACAATACTTACGGTCGAGCGAGAAGAAGAGGGAAAAGCCTATAAAGTTCAGCGCCCGGTTTATTATGTTTCTGAAGTTCTGACTCCGTCGAAACAGAGATATCCGCACTATCAGAAACTTGTTTATGGGATTTACATGACCACGAAGAAGGTTGCACACTATTTCTATGACCACTCTGTTACAGTAGTCAGCGACGCCCCATTATCAGAGATTCTGCACAACAGAGATGCAACTGGTCGAGTGGCAAAATGGGCGATTGAACTCCTTCCCTTAGATATTCAGTTTGAGGCAAAGAAAGCTATCAAGTCCCAAGCAATAGCTGATTTCCTCGCCGAGTGGATCGAACAGCAACTGCCGACTCAAGTTCACTCGGAGCACTGGACCATGTTCTTTGACGGTTCCAAGATGCTGAATGGTTCTGGTGCCGGGGTGGTACTAGTATCCCCCCGAGGAGACAAGCTCAGATACGTACTCTAGATTCACTTTGATTCCTCCAATAACGAAGCAGAATATGAAGCACTCTTATATGGGTTGCGCATGGCCATTTCACTCGGCGTCCGTCGCCTCATGGTCTATGGCGACTCAGATTTGGTAGTCAATCAAGTGATGAAAGAGTGGGGCGTCAGAAGTCCGCCATGACTGGCTCTCAGAATGCGGTGAGAAAGTTGGAAAAGAAGTTTGAGGGGTTAGAGCTCCATCATATACCCCGACTGAAAAATCAAGCAGCCGATGATTTGGCGAAGATAGGTTCCAAGAGAGAAGCCATTCCCAGCAATGTGTTTCTGGAACACATTCACACACCGTCAGTTCAAGAAGATCCTTTTACAGAAGAGCCCCCGCAACCTAAGAGTGCCACAGATCCGACTGAAGTCGAGGTCCCAGCCGTGGTCGATCTAATCATGGAGGTTCTGGTCATCACTCCCGATCGACAAAGGTTTTACATCGCGTACATCCTTAGGAAGGAACTCCCAGAGGATGAAGAAGAGGCTCGACAGATCGTCCGTCGATCCAAGGCCTTTACGATGATAAGGGGACAATTGTTCAAGGAAAGTGTGACTGGGGTTAGTCAGAAGTGCATAATACCATAAGAAGGTCGAATGATCCTCAACGACATCCACTCGGGGACCTGTGGTCACCATGCGTCCTCTCGGGCCATTGTGGCTAAAGCATACAGAGCCGGATTTTATTGGCCACGAGCAAATGAAATGGCGAAAGATATAGTTGACAGATGTGAAGGTTGCCAGTTTTACTCTGATATGTCTCACAAGCCTGCATCAGCCCTGAAGACCATTCCCCTCGTCTGGCCCTTTGCTGTTTGGGTATTGGATATGGTTGGGCCACTGAGGACTGGTAGGAGCGGATTTACTCATGTGCTTGTAGCAATGACAAGTTTACCAAATGGATCAAGCTAAACCTATCAAGAATCTTGAAGCCAGATCACTGCTCGCCTTCATCGAGAATTGACATTCAGATATGGAGTTCCACACAGCATCATCACTGACAACGGGTCGAACTTCGATTCTGATGAGTTTAGAGCTTTCCGCGCTTCTCAAGGCACACGAGTCGACTATGCTTCAGCCGCCACCCGCAAATGAATGGACAAGGTAAAGGGCAAATGGTCTAATCCTCAAAGGACTGAAACCCCGACTGATGCATGATCTCAAACACGCAGCAGGCGCCTGGGTCGATGAACTTCCATCAGTTCTTTGGGGTTTGAGGACAACTCCCAATCGGTCGACTGATTTAACTCCTTTCTTTTTGGTCTATGGAGCCAAGCTGTTCTGCCAAGTGACCTGCTCCACAACGCACTTTAGTCGAGCTCTTCTCTGAAGAGGAAGCGGAACAGGCCCGGTAGGATTCAGTTGATCTCTTAGAAGAGGAAAGAGAGATGGCATTGATCCGGTCGACCATCTATCAGCAAGAGTTGCGTCGATTCCATGTCAGAAACGTGAGGGGTCGAGCCTTTCAAGAGGGAGACTTGGTTCTTCGAGTGGATCAACAGAAGCCACACAAGCTTGCCCCCGCTTGGGAAGGCCCCTTCATTATCACTAGAGTTCTCCACAATGGAGCATACCATCTTTACAATGTCGAGCATCAGAAAGACGAGCCCCGAGCTTGGAATGCGGAGCTGCTCCGCCCCTTTTATACTTAAGTACTCACTCGGATGAGATGTACTAAGAAATACCTTTGTAGTTTATTTATCAAAGACAAGAGCTTTATAATCTTCCTAAATGATTGTTGTTTCTTTTGTTTCCGTTTGAAATCCCTTTAGTGGGTGACTTCTGCCATGAATCCGCTTCGCCCAAGTCTGAAAATTCCTACCGAGTGGTGAGCAAGCCTCTCACTCGGGGGCTTAGCTGCGAATCCGTTTCGCCTAAGTTTGAAAAATCCTACCGAGTGGTGAGCAAGCCTCTCACTCAGGGGCTTAGCTGTGAATCTGTTTCGCCTAAGTTCAACAAATCCTACCGAGTGGAGAGCAACCCTCCCACCCGGGGGCTTAGCTGCAGTCCAAGTACTCGCGTAAGTTTGAAAATCCCACCGAGTGGGGAGCAACCTCCCACTGGGGCTTAGCTGCAGTCCAAGACTACTTAAGTTTGAAAAATCCTACCGAGTGGAGAGCAACCTCCCACTGGGGCTTAGCTGCAGTCCAAGTACTCGCCTAAGTTTGAAAAATCCTACCGAGTGGAGAGCAATCCTCCCACTCGGAGGCTTAGCTGCAGTCAAGTACTCGCCTAAGTTTGAAAAATCCTACCAAGTGGAGAGCAACTCTCCCACTCGGGGGCTTAGCTGCAGTCCAAGTACTCGCCTAAGTTTGAAAAATCCTACCGAGTGGAGAGCAACCCTCCCACTCGGGGGCTTAGCTGCAATCCAGTACTCGCCTAAGTTTGAAAAATCCTACCGAGTGGAGAGCAACCCTCCCACTCGGGGGCTTAGCTGCAGTCCAAGTACTCGCCTAAGTTTGAAAAATCCTACCGAGTGGAGAGCAATCCTCCCACTCGGAGGCTTAGCTGCAGTCAAGTACTCGCCTAAGTTTGAAAAATCCTACCGAGTGGAGAGCAACCCTCCCACTCGGGGGCTTAGCTGCAGTCCAGTACTCGCCTAAGTTTGAAAAATCCTACCGAGTGGAGAGCAACCCTCCCACTCGGAGGCTTAGCTGCAGTCCAATACTCTCCTAAGTTTGAAAAATCCTACTGAGTGAAGAGCAACCCTCCCATTCGGAGGCTTAGCTGCAGTCCAGAACTCGCCTAAGTGTGGAACCTATCCCTATCCGCAAGGACGACGAGGTGCAGGTCGACTGCAACCTTCTCCTTCGGAGCTACGACACAAGTACAACGTTCGCTCCATCCCTATCCGCAAGGACGACGAGGTGCAGGTCGACTGCAACCTTCTCCTTCGGAGCTATGCCACAAGTACAACGTTCGCTCCATCCCTATCCGCAAGGACGACGAGGTGCAGGTCGACTGCAACCTTCTCCTTCAGAGCTACGCCGCAAGTACAACGTTCGCTCCATCCCTATCCAAAAGGACAACGAGGTGCAGGTCGACTGCAATGCGCGCCCCATCCCTACCTGCAAGGACGATGAAGCGCAGGTCAGTTGAAATCACTACCTCAGAGTTGCATCTCAAACACAAAGATTATTCTGAGTGAAAGACAAAATCCACTCAAAGGCAAACACAAGCATATCCGGAAATAAACCAAGTTCAGAGAAATCCTAAAGTTCCGGACGATGGATCAAAAGTATTCGAGCATCAAGCCCGAAGAAGTTTAACGGTTACACAATCACTCGGCATTCTGAGTCAAATAAAGGTGAAGCTTAATGTTTTTTTTCGGTCACGCATCAGGAGAAGGACTGGCTGGGTCGCAGAAACTGTCAAGGTCAATACTGTCTGCAATGCGAGTGGCGGCAGCAAGGAAGGTGTCCATGAAAGACTAGAAAGTGTGCTTCTTCGTGTTAGCAACCTTGAGCTCCGCCATCTTGTCTTCTTTGGCATCCTTGCAGTGCACTCGGACCAGAGACAGAGCAACGTCAGCACCACAACGAGCTGATGAATTCTTCCATTCTTGCACGCGCTCAGGGATTTGATTCAGTCAAGCCATCAGGGACTCGAGGTCTTGAGACAGTTCCGCCTGAGGCCAAAGTTCTGCATCAACACGGGTCATTGCAGCTTTCAGACGGGCCAGATAAGCAACCACGCTATCCATACGAGACTCCAACCGCATCATATCCATCGCAACATCATATTTGACTGGACAGTTGATGGGATCAAGACCCGTCTCGACCCGCCCCGTTTCTGCTTCAAAGTCTTGGCAAAATTCTGCACAGTCGAGTGAATGATGAGTCGACGGCACAATTACAATTGTCAGTCGACAGAAATAAGACAGATTAATCAGTACCTTCAAGTTTCAAGACCAACTTCACATCAAGTTTGCTCAGATAAGACTCTAGCTCGCCATTCTTGACCTTGAGACTTCCAAGTTCGCCGGTCAGTTTCTCCTTGTCCTTCTTCAGTCGCTCGACCTCTTGATTGGCGCCAGAAACTGCAGTCTTCAGTTTGGAGTTTTCTTCTTCTAACTTGCCGACTGAAGCAAGCTTCTTGTCAGCAAGCGCTGTCTTATCGCGCGCCTCCTTCTGAGCTGCAGCTAGATCCAGATCCTTCTTCTCCAAAGCCTGCTTCATTTTCTCTAAAGAAATAACATTCTTCAGACGGGCTTGGAGTTGGCGGTTTTCACTACATACATCTGCTCGAGTGGAGTCACTCGGTTCAAAAATGGAAAGGAAAAGTGCCAGCAGTAGGATAAACAGTCGGCGATTGATTACCTCCCATGGCAGCTACTTCGTCATGAGCGCTCTGGAGATTCTTCTTAGCCAATTCCAGATCAAGGTTGAGGCTTTATTTGCTGCTTGTTCATTGCAGAGAGCTGAGCCCCAAGATCACAAGATTTCTATAGTCACAAGCCATATCAGTCGATAGATATAAAAAGACATCACAATGCTAGCTACTCTAAGACTACCACCGAATCAAACATTCAATGGCAGTCTCGGGGACTACACCCAGTGGGTGCACTTAGCGTGCCCCCACTGATTTTGGAAAAAAAGAAAAGAAGGTTCTCGGACCACACCGATCGCCTGCAATCACCTATGGTCTCGGGATTACACTCTGGGTGCACTCAGCGCCCCCCACTAATGCAAATATTCAGTTCGAATCGACACAAAAAGACATACAACATCAAAACAGCCACACCCCAGTGGGTGATCAGACAAGAAATACGGTCGATCAGAAAGTCAACTAACCTGGACATCGGCTTGCAGAGAAGCTCCGGCGTTGAAGGCTACCTGACTAGCCTCATGCACCATTTTCATCTGTCCCATCACAAGATTCAACTGAAGAAGAGCTTCCTTGGCAGCAGCTGGTGGATCGTCTGGAGTTTGATATGCAGTGAAAAGTGATGGAGGCAGAGCAATCGAAGCAGCCGCCAGATCTGAAGCTGGGAGTTGTATCGGTGCGGCAGAAGTCTGAGCAGCTGATCCTAAGGGACAGTTAGTCGACAGCAGAACCGCGAAGGTGACGTTGGTTCGAGCTTGATCTGTCGATCGCTCGACCGTTGTCCCAGGCGTCACAGTTGGCCGGGAACTCGGACTTCAGCGCTTCCCACTCGCTTCCTTGTCCTTCTTCCTCCTCCTCTCAGCCGCACTTCTTCGCCATCGTCCCAAGCACAACAACATCTCGTGGATTTGCAAGGAACAGAGAAATCCATAAGGATAATCGACAAATCATTCAATGACTGCATTTAATTCGAATCGACCAGACTTATCGGCTTTGAGGTGACAGCGCCGCGGCTTCCTTGTCGGCCGGAGTCTTGTCAATATCCATGTCGGTCGAAGGAGGTCGGGCTACTCAAATTCATCGTCCACTCGGTCGAATAAGAAACCAATCGAACAGAAAAATTGATCGGAATAAGAAGATATGAGAAGAGCGCCACCCAGAGGCAACATGGATGTCCATCTTGATCCTAGGCAAGGTCTTCCGAGCCTTCAAGGATTAGCTTTGGGCTGCTTGGTGACCTTCTCGAGTCAAATCTGAGTCGGGACTTAGCGCGCCAGAGATGGAGCACTCGACGCCACAGCTTTGCCGCTACTGTTCAAGGGATCGTGGCGCTGCTTGGATCGACGCTCGAGCGAGGCGGTGAGTCGGCTACCTCCTCATCGCCCAACTCGCCGCTTTCATCTTCATCATCATCACCGGGGACTCCCACTTGCCGCCTCCTCGCAGATCGCCCTCGCCTCTTGGTCTTGCTCCAGCTTGTTCACCATTGGGCATCGAATACATCTCCGTAGATCTGCAAAACAAGAGACCGATCATAAGTCACCGGAACAACAATCACCGGAAAATACGCTCGTAAATTCAGTCATGATGACCGCACCTTCTCCGTAGGTTGCTGTTCTTTGAAAGGGTCGACTCTCCTAGCGCCCGGGTTGTCCTTGTTCCCGGTGATACCCATCAACCACTGGCTATGGTTTTGGCCTCCACCTCCTCCGGATGAACCCGAGCAAGTGTCACCAGCCCCGAGTACATCCACATGGAATGTTCACGAGCTTGAGGGGTTGGATCCACCGATCGAGGAACACCTCGAGCAGGTCCATGCCAAGGACACCTTGGTTGATCAGCCGGACTACTCTCTCAACTAGCATACCTGTCTCCGCCTTTCTCCGCAGCAGTCACTTTCAAGGAAGATGGAGTTTGAACACGGTCGAAAGAAAAAGGAGGAAGCCCGGTCGACTGGCCTGGTCGCGATGTCCTGGCAGTAGAACCAGGTCGACTGCCAGCCCCTGACCGACTCAGGAAGAGTCATCGGAGGAAAAGAGCTCCTCTTCCTCTTCTCAATACCTGCACTCCACACATCTGAATGACATGGGTTTTCTGCCTTCGAAGTTTGTTTTTTAACAGTTTGGGATCGATGGTAAAGATGTGCTTGAAAAGACCCCAGTGCGGTCGGCACCCCAAGAAATTCTCACACATGGAGACGAACACATCAAGATATGTGATTGTGTTGGGAGTGAAATGGTGGAGTTGTGCACCAAAGAAATTCAGGAAAATGCGAAATAAAGGATGCGGGGGAAGTGAAAATCCACGATGGAAGTGGGTGGCGAGCAGAACACACTCACCCGGCCGCAGCTGTGGCTCCGTTTCTCCCCTCGGCAGGCGCGCAGACTTATGAACGATCAGCCCTAGCTCAGCCATATCGTCCAAGTCCTCTTGCCGGAGCAAAGATCAGATCCAGTCTCCCTGGATCCAACCCGACGGCAACCCTGAGCGCAACGAAGACCCCCGATTCATTTTCTTGCTCTTCGCCGCCCCCGTCGCCTTCTCCGCACGCTCTAGCGCCGCCATTTTGTCCTTCCCCATGGTGGCAGAGCGACAGCGTCAAGAGTGGTTGGTCTGGGCAAAGCGGAGTTGCGAGAGGAAGAAGAAGGGGAATGGGCATGCACAGTGCAAACGCTTCGGCCTCGCCGCTTTTAAAGGCCTACTTCCGAGTGGCTGACGCAGGCCCGAAAGCGATCCTCAAACCCCCAACAGTTAAGATCGGATACGTGGCGAAAAAGGTGGTGCGGAAATCGAAAATTCCTATTTATCTACTCCACTTACCGTGGAGCGCTCCGCCTGGCGCGCTTCCTCCAAAATTTCGAATCCCGGGAAATCAGGCACCCTTCACAACCGATCGCGCCAAAGATTTCATGTCAGAGATATCATTCAACGGATGTAGTGATATAAACCGGTCGGCAATTTCTGAATCGATCAAGGCGACTGAAATGAAGCTGAAGTTCTAACAACTGGCCTCCACTTGGAGATAAAGACAAGACAATCAAGAGTAAAAGCAAGGTCAACTCCATCCTTCTTTTTCACTCAAACCTCGATCCATTCGGGGGCTAATGATGTGGACACAAACCTAGGGTAGGGTAACAGGCCTGACCTATACATCCTGCCCAAGGTCCTTGTCCTAAGAACAAAGAAGTTCAAGAATCAGAAGAAGGGATCCAGCAAAGGCGTCGAGTGAAGTCCACTCGACCTACCATCCACTCGGAGATCCCACTTTATCCAGGTCACTCGACCATCAAACCACTCGACAATAAGAAGACCTAAAGCCGCTCCGCGCAGCAACGGTCGGGCATTTACTCAGATATTTAATGATCATCTGTAGCACTTTAATACAGGCATTACCTTTAATGCCACCTCTTTATGTACACTGAATCCTATGTAACGGAGGGAGCTGGGGTCCTGGCGAACTCTATATAAGCAACCCCTCCTCTAGGACAAGGGTTTGCATTCCCTGTAACTCACACGCTTATAATCCAGTCGACCGCCTCCGGGCTCCGAGACGTAGGGCTATTACTTCCTCCGAGAAGGGCCTGAGCTCGTAAAACTAGCGTGTACAACTCCTCCATAGCTAAGATCTTGCCTCTACATTCCTACCCCCCTATTCTACTGTCAGAATCAGAACCACGACACTATGTTCATGATAAATTAAAGTTCAATTAATCATATTACTTCAGAACTCCCACTTAGATAGACATCTCTCTAGTCATCTAAATGATCACGTGATCCATATCAACTAAACCATGTCCGATCATCACGTGAGATGGAGTAGCTTTCAATGGTGAACATCACTATGTTGATCATATCTACTATATAATTCACGCTCGACCTTTCGGTCTGAGGGTTCCAAGGCCATATCTGCATATGCTAGGCTCGTCAAGTTTAACCCGAGTATTCTGCGTGTGCAAAACTTGCTTGGACCCGTTGTATGTGAACGTAGAGCTTATCACACCCGATCATCACGTGGTGTCTCGGCACGACAAACTGTAGCAACGGTACATACTCAGGGAGAACACTTGTACCTTGAAATTTAGTGAGAGATCATCTGATAATGCTACCGCCGTACCAAGCAAAATAAGATGCATAAAGGATAAACATCACATGCAATCAATATAAGTGATATGATATGGCGATCATCATCTTGTGCCTTTGATCTCCATCTCCAAAGCACCATCATGATCACCATTGTCACCGGCTTGACACCTCGATCTCCATTGTAGCATCGTTGTCGTCTCGCCAACTATTGCTTCTACGACTATCGCTACCGCTTAGTGATAATGTAAAGCAATTACATGGCGATTGCATGTCATACAATAAAGCGACAACCATAAGGCTCCTGCCAGTTGCCGATAACTTTTACAAAACATGATCATCTCATACAACAATTTATATAACATCACGTCTTGACCATATCACATCACAACAAGCCCTGCAAAAACTAGTTAGACGTCCTCTACTTTGTTGTTGCAAGTTTTACGTGGCTGCTACAGGCTTAGAGCAACTCTAGCAGACCTCGCATCCTGCCCCGACCCGTAAAATAACCGCCAAAATGAGGACCAGGGCGAAAAAACCCGCCCGATCAGACCCCACATCCCGCCCAGGCCCGCAAAAATTTTTAGGGGCGCGGCAAAATACCGAGCCCAACCCCGGAAAACGCGGGTTTCTACCTCGCGGCTGGGGTGCCCTGCATATAAGCGGAAGAGGTTGGTGGGGGGACATTTCATCCCGCGCTTTCTCCCAGCAACCACCTCTCCTCTCCCCTCTCGCGCCGCCGCCGGCCGCCGCCCAAGATTTCGGCGACCGCAGTCGGCAGGAGCACGCCAGAAGACCGCCATGCGCATGAGGCCTCCCCCGTCCCCCCCTGCTTCGGCGGGCCGCCGAATTTGCAGATCTGCGGGACTTCATGGCGGGCTGCCGGATTTGGATTTTTCCGGCCGTCAGTTGCTACCCCAAGCGATGGAGTGGTCGGGGAGCCTCTCCTGCAGCCCAGGCAAGGGCGCATCACCGCGTGCAGGTGCGAGTTTGTCCGCCCGCCGTACTCGTCCGGCCGTCCACCGGGCTCGGCGCTCGCTCGCGCAGCATCTTTGTGGCTTGCCGATGCCGCTCATAGAGTGCAATGACTGCACACGGAAAGTGCTGCGGCTCACTTCGAGCACGCCGAAGCATCCCGGATGGGTGTTCTTCAAATGCGAAAACGACGGGGTACGTTCACTTGCGGTAGCTCGTTTGACAGTTCATTCTTTAGCTAAATTGCGGTGTCTCACTTCGAGCTTGCTCATTCTTTTGTGTAGGACGAAGGATGCTCATTTTGGTTTTGGGAAGGGCAATACATTGATTTGTTGGTAGAAAGAAAGTTAATAGATGTTATGCACTCCTTAGTACAATCGAAGGCAATGATGCGGCTGCATGTGCAACTAGAGGGGAAGCAACATCTACTTCTTCGGAACCAAAGATGAAGAAAGAAGAATGCAAAATCAAGAATCCATACATCAACAACGAATGCATACTCCAACTAGTGGGAGCAGTTATGGAAATTGGAAATCTTCTAAAATGCATTCTTGTAGTTCTTGTTTTCTTTGGTCTTGCTATTCTAGCAAAGATTTGGTGATGCTTTTTGTATCCAATGTTGTCAAAGCAATGCAATATGCTAGATCAAATTGAGTTGCAAATTTAAGTTTTGCGGGCCGGGAGGAGATGCACCAGATCAGACGCCGCAACCCCAACCCGTAAAAAGGCATATTCTAGGAATATCCTTTTTTACGGGTCCATTATGCGGGTCTGCAATCTGCGGTCGTCGCGCCGATTCAAGAAAGACGTTTTTCCGCGAACTGCAAAAACGTTTTGCGGGTCGGGAGGATGCGGGGTCTGCTAGAGTTGCTCTTAGCAAGAACAGTTCTTACCTACACATCAAAACCACAACGATTTTTCGTCAAGTGTGTTGTTTTAACCTTCAACAAGGACCGGGCGTAGTCAAACTCGATTCAACTAAAGTTGGAGAAACAGACACCCACTAGCCACCTGTGTGCGAAGCACGTCGGTAGAACCAGTCTCATGAACGCGGTCATGTAATGTCGGTCTGGGCCGCTTCATCCAACAATACCGCCGAATCAAAGTATGACATGCTGGTAAGCAGTATGACTATTATCACCCACAACTCTTTGTGTTCTACTCGTGCATATAACATCTATGCATAGACCTGGCTCTGATACCACTGTTGGGGAACACAATAATTTCAAAAAAAATCCTACGATAACGCAAGATCTATCGAGGAGAAGCATAGCAACGAGCGGGGAGAGTGTCTCCACGCACTGTGAGACCGAAGCGAAGCGCTTATCAACGTGGTTGATGTAGTCGTACGTCTTCACGATCCGACCGATCCTAGCATCGAACGTATGGCACCTCCATGTTCAGCACACGTTCAGCTCGATGACGTCCCTCGTACTCTTGATCTAGTTGAGGCCGATGGAGAGTTTCGTCAGCACGACGACTTGGCGACAGTGATGATGAAGTTACCGTCGCAGGGCTACGCCTAAGCACTACGACGATGTGACCGAGGTGTGTAACTGTGGAGGGGGGCACCGCACATGGCTAAAAGATCAACTTGTGTGTCCTAGGGTGCCCCCTCCCCATGTATATAAAGGAGGGAGGCAGGAGGAGGCCGGCCAAGGGTGGAGCGCCCAAGGGGGGGGGAGTCCTACTCCAAGTAGGATTCAGCCCCCCTTTCCTATTCCAAGTGGGAGAAGGGGGGAAGGAGGAGGAGGAGGAAGAGAGAAGGAAGGAGGGGGGCGCCGCCCCCTCCCCTTGTCCAATTCGGATTGGGGCAAGGGGGGCGCCCGCCACCTCCTGGCCGGCCGTCTCTCTTCCACCACTAGGCCCATGAGGCCCAATAACTTCCCGGAGGGGGTTCCGGTAACCCCCGGTACTCCGAAACTTATCCGAAACGACCCGAACCATTCTGGTGTCCGAATGTAGCCTTCCAATATATGAATCCTTATGTCTTGACCATTTCGAGACTCCTCGTCATGTACGTGATCTCATCCGGGACTCCGAACAAACTTCGGTACATCAAATCACATAACTCATAATACAAATCGTCATGGAACGTTAAGCGTGCGGACCCTAAGGGTTCGAGAACTATGTAGACATGACCGAGACACATCTCCGGTCAATAACCAATAGCGGAACCTGGATTCTCATATTGGCTCTTACATATTCTACGAAGATCTTTATCGTCAAACCGCATGACAACATACGATGTTCCCTTTGTCATTGGTATGTTACTTGCCCGAGATTCGATCGTCGGTATCATCATACCTAGTTAAATCTCGTTACCGGCATGTCTCTTTACTCGTTCCGTAATGCATCATCCCGCAACTAACTCATTAGTCACATTGCTTGCAAGGCTTATAGTGATGTGCATTACTGAGAGGGCCCAAAGATACTTCTCTAAAACACAGATTGACAAATCCTAATCTCGATCAACACGAACTCAAAAACACCATCGGAGACACCCGTAGAGCATCTTTATAATCACCCAGTTACATTATGATGTTTGATAGCACACTAAGTGTTCCTACGGTATTCGGAAGTTGCATAATCTCATAGTCATAGGAACATGTATAAGTCATGAAGAAAGCAATAGCAATAAAGTAAACGATCATAGTGCTAAGCTAATGGATGGGTCTTGTCCATCACATCATTGTCTAATGATGTGATCCCATTCATCAAATGACAACACATGTCTATGGCTAGGAAACTTAACCATCTTTAATTAACGAGCTAGTCTAGTAGAGGCATACTAGGGACACTCTGTTTGTCTATGTATTCACACATGTACTAAATTTCCGGTTAATACAATTCTAGAAGGAATAATAAACATTTATCATGATATAAGGAAATATAAATAACAACTTTATTATTGCCTCTAGGGCATATTTCCTTCACCTAATGGTTTAACCTGTTTAAAAAATCATCCAAAGAAGCGTAGTTGGACATTAGCACAGATAAAAAAGGTAACGTGCCACCCATAGCTTACTTAACTTCTGATATTAATTGGTCCTTGTGTAGTTGCAGACAATTGGGAAAAAATCCATCACAAACAGGTTCACATGCCATCAGAAAGAAAATCGCCAAACAAGGCTATGGGCAATGATCGTTGTCAAGGCAAATAGAAATACAGTATGAACATAACCATTTGGAGATAGCTGAGGAAAAAATTCTTCAAATAGTTCAATTAATTTTGGGCCTGCAGTTAGTCTCTACGCTAGTTGGCACTATGGGTCATCTAGCAAACTTACACTAGAAAATTTGCTCTATTCAGTGACAAAAACCCTGGCGCCAAAACATGAAACGTAGCCAAAAATCATTTTTCATGATGGTCCATCGTCACGAGGTCCCCTGATACGTCTCCAACGTATCTATATTTTTTTATTGTTCCATGGTATTATATTATCAATCTTGGATGTTTTATATACACTTTAAAGCAATTATAAATCATTTTTTGGGACTAACCTATTAACTTAGTGCCCAGTCCTAGTTGCTGTTTTTTCCTTGTTTTTGGTTTTGCAGAATATCAGTACCAAACGAATTCCAAATGCCGCGAAACTTTTTGGAGATTTTTTTCTGGCAATAAGAGACGCTGGAAGCTTCGGGAGGGGACGCGAAGATGGAGCAATGGCCCACGAGGCACCAGGGCACACCCAGGGGGTGGGGCATGCCCTGGTGGCTTGTGGGGCCCACATGGCTCCGTTTGACCTAACTCCGCCTCTATAAATTCTCTAAAGTCATGAAACCAACAGAGGACTCCACGAAATACTTTTTCCGCCGCCGCAAGTTCATGTTCTTGACACTCTGTCGGAGGAGATTCGATCACGGAGGGGCTCTACATCATCCTTGTTGCCCTTCCGATGATGCGTGAGTAGTTTATCACGGACCTATGGGTACATAGTTAGTAGCTAGATGGCTTCTTCTCTCTATTTGATCTTCAATACAATGTTCTCCTCGATGTTCTTGGAGTTCTATCCGATGTAATCACTTTTTCCGGTGTGTTTGTTGGGATCCAATGAATTGTGAGTTTATGACCAGATCTATCCATGGATATTATTTGAGTTTTCTCTGAACTTTTCTATGCATGATTGTTATAGCATCGTATTTCTCTCCGATCTATTGATTTGGTTTGGCCAACTAGATTGACTTATCTTGCAATGGGAGAGGTGCTTTGTAATGGGTTCGATCTTGCGGTGCTCAATCCCAATGACAGAAGGGGACATGCCACGCATGTATCATTTCTATTAAGGGTAAAATGACGGGGTTTATTCATACGTCAGTTTATCCTGTCTACATCATGTCATCTTGCTTAAGGAGTTACTCCATTTTTTATGAACTTAATACACTAGATGCATACTGGATAGCTGTTGATGTGTGGAGTAATAGTAGTAGATGCATGCATGAGTCGGTCTACTTGTCTCGCACGTGATGCCTATATACATGATCATTGCCTTGGATACCGTCATAATTATTTGCTTTTTAATCAACTGCCCAACAGTAATTTGTTTACCCGCCGTATGCTATTTTCAAGAGAGAAGCCTCTAGTGAAAACTATGGCCCCCGGGTATATCTTTTAGCATATATAAAAAACAAAAACACCTTGATGCATTTTAATTTTATTTATTATATTTTATATTTTTGTCCGATCTATCTATCAAATAGCATACAATTTAATCTTGATCGTAATAGTCAGGGATTTACAACCCCTTGTTCATGTTGGGTTGCAAAGATTTGTTGTTTGTGTGCAGGTGCTGTTAACGAGTTGTTTCTTGGTTCTCCTAGTGAATTCATAACCTTGGTTCTTAACTGAGGGAAATACTTATCTTTACTATACTCATCATCCTCTCCTCTTCGGGGAAATCCCAATGCAGTTGACAAGTAGCAGGAATAATTTCAGGCACCGTTGCCGAGGAGACATAATCAACAACTAGCAACTACCTCGGCGTAAACTTTCATCTCCTTGAACTTATATTATTTGCCATTTGCCTCTCGTTTTCATCTCCCCCACTTCTAAAAGTTTTACAAAAATATGATATTCATCAAATAACAGTCATAACTCATAACCTAGGGCAATGCAGAACTAGCTCCAGTTCGTCAATATAATGTAGGCATGTATTCCGTATATAGTCATACATGCTTATGGCAAAGAACTTGCATGACATCTTATGTCCTACCCTCCCGTGGCAGCGGTGTCCATAAGGAAACTAAGGGATATTAAGGCCTCCTTTTAATAGAGAACCGTGTTCGACAAGATTTTGTACAAAAGAAATAGCACGAAAATAATTTGTCCAATTTTCACTTTTCTCAATAAGTTAAACATATCAATGGAGCAAGGAGTGCCCATAAGTGTGTATGGCTATGTCAGTAATGTCATGCACAATTTAAGGGAAAAATATGCACATACGCACAGTGCACACCCTTTGAGTTGATGGATTAGTTATACATGGGCACGTGCGCGTGCATGGATTGCACCAGGTCACGTATCAATTTCATGCAAGGATAAGTATGTAACGACGTATTCGGGTATCTACGACCGTCCGGCAGTGCACATGTATATGTATCCAAATACCGGCAAACTAAAATATGTACGTACATGAAATATAGGCATGTATTAGGTGTGGGGTGAGCTACACCTACATGTATGACCAGGATGGGATTTGGCAGGCCAGGTAGTCAATCAACTTGGACGATGAGCAATGAACAACCGGCAGGTTACAAAGTTGGAAAGAACAACCACAACTGGGAAGTTTTAGAATTAGAAACGGATGCAACCGACCTGAAGGATCATCAAAGAAAGGCATATGTGAGGTACGTATCAGATAGTTTCCTTGTTTGGTGCAGGCTTGTACGTCAAGAAGAAACAATGGAAAGGAAACCCCTATCCGGAGGCTGTACGTCGACTCACCAACCAACCCTAGCCCCTCACCTTATAAATACATGAGGAGGCAGGAGCACGGAGGGAGGCACGCAGGCATAACACATCTTGCCAGAATGCAAGCAGCCGGTGGACGCATCCACTCGCGACCGTGCACGACCGGCGAGAGGACGCGGTGGCGGCGATACACTGTCGATGCTCGATGGCGTGCCGGATGGAGAGCTGAGGTGCGTGACCCACAGAACTCATCCGGCAGGCAGCCGGACGGGAGGACTGAGTCATCACGCATCTAAGGCGGGGGACGACAGACCCAGCCGAGAGAAAGCCGCGATGAACGCAGGAACGGCGCGGAGGAACACATGGCCGCGTCAATGATGGAGAACAGATGGAGAACAGGGAGCCGAGCAAGCCCCGCTGACTAATTTATTTTACTTCCTATGCTTTTCATCTTTCAGGTCTTACAACAGAAGGGGACGCTGCCGTTCCGGGATATCCAGCCAGAACCACACGCACGCAGTCGGGGGAGACGAGGAACGCACCAGGGGAGAACTCACCACGTCGTAGCTAGCCGGCAGAGGAGCACGTCGCAACAACACACGTATGCAGCCAACGCACCAAGACACACCCAGTGCCGTGTCTCACTGAGGCAAGAGACGCGCCCTGGCGGCAGCGTCGAGGAGAAAGGACGCGCCCATGGCGGTGGCACGTGCGTCGAGCAGCGGCGCGGCAGCCGCGATGCACAGATGAGGAGGATGTGCTCCAAGCAGGAAACCAAGCATCCAGGAGGGCGCATACACCATTTGCAACGGCGCTGCCATAATCTTTCTTTTTCTATGTGTTATCATCTATTTTGCAGAATGACCTCCGCACGACGCGCCTAGCAGAGGTTGCCGAGGATGATGCAGCGCTCTTCTCAGGAGTAGTTGAGGAGGCGAACGACGCGCCCATCGGAGGTGGACGTGGACGAAGAGGCGCTCTTCTCGTACCAGGTGCAATGGAGGCGGCGGATGACGACACACCCAGCGGATGTGGCCACGGACGATGCGGCGCTCTTCTTGTACCAGATACAATGGAGGCGGTGGAAGACGTTGTCGGACCAGTAGACTACATCAACACCGCCAGTCCCATCACCAACATCATCAACCCGGTGCCGCGGAGGACCGCGGTGTGGAGCTCGCGAGGACGCCGCCACTGTGCCACGGAGGATGACGACATGGAGCCCGCCAGGTCGACGCCCGCCGTCTTCGTCATCAAATAGACACCATGGAGGACGGAGGTGTGGAGTTCCCGAGGATGCCGCCACCGTGCCGCAGAGGATGGTGACACGGAGCCCGCCAATACGACGCCCATCATCAGCATCATCAAGCCGGTGCCGCATAGGATGGAGGCATGGAGCTAGCGGGAAAACACCACAAAGTCTACCTCGTCAAGCTGGAGCCCGCAACCCGGAGCCCATGAAGATGACACACGCACCTGGTGTTGCCCGCAACACGGAGCCCGCGATACGAAGAAGAATGCGCTACGCGATGATACATCTTCACCGACGCTTACCACGATTCCGCGATGTGTTTCCTTTGTCTTGGCAGACCACAGAATACGGTGTCCAGCCGAGACGAGGTGCACTCTTCATGGCGTACAGGTCTCAGCGTATAGGCGGTGTGCTCCTTGTCTTAGCAGACCACCGAATACGGCGTCTAGTTGAGACGAGGGATCAACCACGCCCTTCCATGACGCCACCTTTCTTCGGCACCGCGATGGTGTTTCCCTTGTCTTGGTGGACCACCGAATACGGCATCCAGCCGAGATGAGGTGCACCCTTCATTTTATACAGGTCTCATCGTCGTATCGGGCGGCGTGATCCTTGTCTTAGCAGACCACCGAATACGGCGTCTAGCTGAGATGGGGCATCAACCACGCCCTCCATGATGTGAACTTTCTTCGGCCACGCCACATGATCCTTGTTTTGGCAGACCACCGAATACGGCGTCTAGCCAAAACGAGCCATCCACCACGCCCCCTTAAGATGTTACCTTTCATGGCCTCGTGAGGCGGAGTCTTTGTCTTCGCAGATTGCCGTAACCTTGGCGTCTAGTCGAGACGAGGCGCCAACCACACCAGCCATGCCGATGCGAGCATGTGTTGGTTTTACACTGATGCCGGTCTCCAAAAGAGAATACTCCCACGAGGCAACCCCTTGCTTACCCCGACGAAGCCGCTACATCGTCAAGAAGTCTGAGCCAAGCAGGATCCATGCTACTCCAACACCGACTACATCAACGCTGTCAAGACCGACGAGGCGTGACGGCGAGGGTGGACGTGGCTAGCACAAAGGCATGTTTTAAGCGGCACGTGTACCGACGAGGACACGGGATTTGCTGCTGCCCACACGTACACCCATCATCATCATGCATGGAGAACGCAAAGCGAAGACGACGAAGATGACCACACGGCTTAATCGGAGGTATCTCACGGAGCAACCCACGGGAGTAATTAACCAGGAGCTTTTCGAGGCCCCAGGAACCAGGAGACTGCATATCGCCATAGTTAGGCAGGCCACACTAGTAGGCCACGGAGCACAACATTTTTTATGGGATCTTGTAATTTTGTTCATCCAAAGATATAAATGAAATACTTGTTTCCTGTATCACTTTTCTTTGTGTACTACGGTACACTGGCACGCCCGCATTTTTCCTTTTCCCCGACGCATGAGAGAAATCAAATTCCCGCTCTTCCCTTCTCACAGAGACACAGTAAGATTTTCCTCGTGTCAAACAAATCGAAACAAAGCATTAACACATAGTGAATACATGAACTCCTCAAATTACGGTCGTCACCGAAAAGAATCCCAATAATTGTCACCTTGGGGTATGCGGATCATAACATGGAATAGGTGCATATGACTTGCAAGATCGGATCAAGAACATAGATATAATGGTGAAAGCATAAACAGTTCAGATCTGAAATCATGGCACTCGGGCCCTAGTGACAAGCATTAAGCATAGCAACGTCAATCTCAGAACATAGTGGATACTAGGGATCAAGCCCTAACAAAACTAACTCGATTACATGATGAATCCCATCCAACCCACCACCGTCCAGCAAGACTATGAAGAGATTACTCACTCACAGCGGTGAGCATCATGAAATTGGTGATGGAGGATGGTTGGTGATGACAATGGCGATGAAT